>LR994601.1:5000-605000 GCA_905187575.2 Celastrina argiolus | reverse complement strand
ACTTATTCATCGAATTGAGAAAGCTCCTCCTTTTTTGGAAGTCGGTTAAAAAATCGGACTAAATGACGTTCAGTCAATGACTACATGACTAAATGACGTTCAATCAATGTTCAGTCAAGACATTGGACGTTACAATAAACAACTTGACGAGTTGTCCTTTAGTCTTTCAATTAAATGTCGTCATTCGATAAAAACGCTAGTCACTCAATGAAATAGCTGATTTAATTAGATGACTGCGACATATATAAGTCAATATGCCATATTTGGCGGATAAGTAATTTTGCTTTTCCAGTGACGATATGAAGTGCCAATACAAAAAGAAACTCTACGCGTCCTTCTCTTCACACTATATTCGGCTTGATATATGACCCATGTGTAGGCAACGCACTATACCTTTCTAGTAATTTATAATTAGTCATAAGACTATATAAATATTATTTAGTGTGTTAAATAAACTTAGTGTTCTCAGATGTAATAAATATTATATTATTCTGTTGTATAAGCTTTATAAATTGTAAGCGTAAACTCTGTTTAAATAAAGTCGTGTCGTCGGATTCTTAAAGTGTATGTGGTTACACTGAGCCAACACTCTGGAAGTCCAGCAAAGCAGTCGCACTGACTTGAATTATCCGTCGCACATGTTCTATCCAACGCCGCAGTTTTAATTCCATCCCTTATACCATGAATCACCTGTATGATAGTTAAAACAAAACTGAACTCACCATTGCGACAGATCCTTGTCTTCCAGTCCCGAGGGTGTGGCGAGGGGGTCCACGTCCTCCCCCCTCCCCTCCGGTATCCTCTCAATGGTGGTAACCTCCTCGATGTCGGAGTCTATACCCTGGGCGAAGTCCATGTAGAAGGACTCTCGGGAGTCGCTGGAGCCCCGCCGCAGCTTCAGTGACAAGTCCGGCGAGCTGTCGTCCATTTTGTTTTGTTGTAATCAAAATGGCGTCCTCGGAGATTTGGCATCCATTTTAGTCTTTCACTCCACTGTTATGACTCCGTTGTATACAGCTGATATAAGGGGAATGCCAGTTTTAGGCCCAGTAATGCACACAGATGTAGCTATATTCAAAATTGATTTTAGAATTTATACTTAGTAGACCTTAGTTGTGTTATGGACACGGCAGTTTAGTTGTACGTGAATGTCGAATATTAAACTACACTAGACTAGTCATCAATGTCCTATCTCGACGCCCATTGTCCATTATTTTGTTTCAACTCAGCCTTCTATTCTAGACATGGGCGCCGCGCCGGGTACGCCGCGCCGACTCCAGACGGCGCCGCCGCCGCCGGCGCGCCGAATGGTTCCAGTGGCGTTTTTTTCCTATGAAAATACTGACTATTCTTACTACCAGCTCGACAACCGTGACCGTGTTACTTCTATTACGCGAACGGGACTACTTACATACGCACCGAAGATCTCTGTACTAAGATTTGTATGCGCCGCAGCGACTGTAGACGATGATTATTACCACGCCGGCGAGTTTTCTCCAAGGACCTACTAGTTAGACCTACAAACCTTTCAGGAGGGTGGGGTTCCTACAACCCTGTGCGGTACTACCAGCCACACAATCCTGCATCGCGCTATCAAAGTTTTAAGTCCGGCGCTATGACTAATGTAAAAAGAATAGTCACTATAACTTTAGAATAGAATAGAATAGAATAGAATCATTTATTTGCTTAAATAAGGTACAATATTTTGGTGTTACAGGTTTTGGTACATCGTTCTCTTATTTTGCCTTTATATGGCGTGCAAATTTTATAAGCAGACTATTTGTTATTATTTATCTTACATAATTATTTATTAATGATCTGTCAATTTGTTGTTACTATAAAATTAAAATTATTTATTAAATTGATTATAATTATATGTGTTAAATAAAAGTCCACCATATTAGATTATTAAATACATGTCAAAATATAAAAAAATTTAACTTAATTATAAAATAGTCAACATTTTAGAGCACTACAAGTTTTTATTGTAATAAGGAATTAGTGGTCATCAGATAAAAATTCATTTATGGAGTAATAGCATTTAACATTAACATTTTTTTAAATTGAATTTTAAAAAGATTAATATTAAGGTCCCTTATATGTTTTGGTATCTTATTGTATATTTTAGGGCCCGTACAAAATATACTTTTTGCCATTAATTCCTTTTTACATGTATGTACACATATTTTATCACCATAACGTCGGTTTCTTTTACATTGTCTGATAGCCGTGGATAGAGATGAGAATTACTCTTTACAGATAATGCAACCTCAAGTAGATATAGGGATGGAAGTGTCAGAAGTTGGTATTGTTTAAATAAAGGCTGACAACTATCGGTACTTATAATTTGAAACATGGCTCTAATACAACGTTTTTGCATCTTAAATATGAATTCGTTATCAGTGGCATTTCCCCAAAAAATTATCCCATATCTCATAACTGATTCAACCAAACCATGATAAGCAGTAATAACTGTGTTAATGTCGACTGATAGAGATAGTTTACCTAGAGCATATGCTAAGCTGCTTATTTTTTTACCAAGATTTTGTATATTATGACTCTTCCAGTTTAATTGTTTGTCTATTTCAAGGCCTAAAAATCGTGTTGACACTATTTCTTCTATTATATCATTATTAAAAATTAAATTACTATTCATAATTTTTTTAGTCCGTTGATTGAAATGCATTATTTTTGTTTTGTGCAAATTAATTATTAAATTATTATTATCTAGCCAGTCAACTAAAGTCCGTAATGAATTGTTAATGTCATTTTCATATAAAAGAATGTCTTTACAGTTTATTGTAATTGTGCTATCATCAGCTTTAAATATATTTACTATATTAACTTTAGTATATTAACTATAATATGTATTACCTTTTCTCATTCTAAAAATGTATTTTATTTCAATTTTATTTTTGAAAAATAATTTTTTTTTTTGCTTTTTCGTTATTCTTGCGACAAAAAATAAGAAATGGTGAAAAGTAAAAAAAAAAATTTGTAGTTTGAAAAAAAATTACATTTCCAAAATGAGGATAGGTAGTATAATCGTATCTCAAAGTTATAGTGACTGCTCTTTTTACACACTGTATATCTATGTAATATAATGTATAATGTTCCCTCGTAGCAGCTAAACTACTGGTCCGATTTTAATAAATGAGGTATCAATCGATTGGTAATGATGCCGCGAGAAACATAGGCTATATTTGAGCTCCAAAAATCTAGCTCCAAGTAGGTGTGTGCTATTTTTCATAATTATTACTTCATTATCGAAATTTTCAATCAGATCCCTTTTTTGTATGAACTCAGATTCTCTCTTTCTCTCGATTTAAATGTTTATCTACATTCTAGATTTAGAGTCTAGCAAATAATAATTAATACGATTTCGAAGTATTTTTTTGCGATTTTGCGATCCATGCGTCGGGTGGGTATGTAAAAAGTCGCCTGTTGTGTCGCCAGTCGTGTCGGTTTACCGTCCCACTGGGTTATGAGAGTAAGAGGAAGAGAGAGTGTCTTTGTGTATTGCGCAAACACTTGGGCACTATAAAATAACTCCTGCGTAGCTGGCATGGTTTCAATTAAATCGGCTACCGACACCGAGATCGGTGAAGGGAGCTATTATTTTTTAATTATTCGATGGGTAAATTTATGATGTTGGGGCATTTCTCATAGAAACATAAAAGTTGAAAGTAAGTCTTTCAGCACTAGTACTTTCACAATAATCTCTACATGTGGGGCACATACACACCCTAATCACTCATTTATTTTACAGCCTGTATACATCTCGGTTTTGGCGTTAAAATAATAATTTTATCACCTCCTTGTAGAAAGAATATAAGATGCTAATACTTCTTAGATTAGATGCTTATTGACTTAAGTTTTTTAAATCATTAAAAACTTTGCTTCGCGCGGAAGCAATGTATTCTTATTCATATTAGAAAACTTCCTCAAGAAGAAGTCTTTAATCACCATATTTGTTGGGGCAAACTAAAATCCCTTGAGTTTAATAGACATAGGCGGTAGAATAGGTAGATTTTTCATTATACCTCTTTGTGTCATTGTAGATAATATGTAAACCACACTTACACATTATACATACTATGTTACAACCTAACACATAAAACGTGTTCCAAACGCTGGATATTCTTCTGTTTCGGAAAGAACAATGACCTTTACCCATTCCTAGTATAGCATTCCCCAAATTCGACACCGCTTCCTGCCACATGCGAGCACATTACGTTGATATATTGTCTTTGTGACCAACACACCGTCACTTTTTGTTTTTTCGCCTGTTTTTTCTAGAATTTTCTTTGTAATAACATGTACAAATCACCGTTTACATTTCGTAAAATTGTAGAGCATTGAAATTTTTCATATTTTGTGTTCTTTTCGTCAGTTTTTTCTTGTTTTTTCGTAATAAAATCATCTTTGTAACACAAAATTCCCTCACTTTTTATGTTCTTTTCGACTATATTTTCAAGTATTTTCGTTATATCATAGAACAGTTATGACAAAACACTTAAATATTAAATACCTAACACACTGCGCATTTCTTAAACTGCAGAAGAGTTTAGAAATTTCCCTCACTTTTTGTGTTGTTTTCGACAGTAATTTCTATTATTTTCGTAATACTTAATCATAGACAAATGCGTTGGTACATACGTTTAAAAGCTCGGTTTTGTTTATATTATTCCTTTACCTATAATGATTCAAGCGTCGCGTCGGTTAATCCGTGGATTTAAGTGATTTTGTTACAATAATAACATATTTTATTATGCTATACACCTGCTTTGTGTTGATCTAATAATGTAAAGGTAAATATATCTCGACGTACGGACTAGTAAAATGAGAACTCTGATTAATTTCAATAAAAAAAACACATAACTGTTTCTCTACACTAACTAATATATTTACAAATCAAACCCTACTTCCTCTGTACACAAATGGACCGGAAAACTTAATTTATAGCATTGCCAAAACATTATGCGGCAACTACGTGGTCCCTAAGAGCAGCAATTGATAAATATTAATGAGAAACGTACGTTGATGAATAATTATGTATTTAGTCAATGAAAAACCCTTTATACCTTTATTTTAATTGGTATATCAGCGTTATACGAACGGAGTCAATAAAACCCGCGAAAACATTTTTTATTTCACGCGTAAACGGAACACTCGATGCGCTATGAAGCGCGACGCGACACGCCCTCTCGCGGCGGCGGCTCGCGCGCGAGTGAGGCGCGGGGGGAAGGACTGGCAGGATCAAGTGCTGCCAACTTAGGGGTTTTATCCCTGCGTTTAGGGAAAAATTATTTTAATTTTATCGTTGAAAATATTTTTGCTTTCTATTTACTAGCCTTTCCTTTTAAATGAAGACCTGAACGGATAGAGGTGTTATGTAGCAAAATTATGATTTTGAGAAAATTGAGTTCAAACTGTCACTTAAACATTTTAGAATAGGTAAATTAGTATTAAGTACATTAATTTAAAGTTTCCTTTCTAGAATCAATGTACTTAATACGTTACAACATATCCTAAAATGTTTAGATGACAGTTTAAACTAAATTTTCTGGGTTTAATTTTTTTTCGACTTCGATTCATTCATTCCTTCAATTACTTTATTGATTTGCTCTATCAAAAAGCGATTTAAAAGTCCTTTTATAAATTTCTTATTTAATATCTATCGTCGCTTTCACTCCTGTATTTCGGGTACCAGACAACAATAATATAATTATAGACGAGGAACATAAAATTATTTTTGTTCCTTCGGCGAGATTCGAACCCGACAGCTTCAACTAGAGCGTTACGCACTCAATCACTCAGCTACAGAGGTCGTCGTGACCAACATCACGTTTAAGTGGAAAAATATTTAGGGTAATTTTAAAATTTTCTAGATTTTTATTTAAATATTCTTTTGAATTTCTATATCGACAAGCGATTTAAATTTTTATCTTGATTCTTGATTTAGGGTCTAGCAAATAATATTTATGGAGGATTCCAAAGTATTATTGCGATTTTGTGGGTATTTGATTTACGTTTAGGAACTATTTCTTTTTTAGTTGGCAACACCGGTGGACACCCTCGCAGGATCAATCTGGCGAATTCGGACATTCGAATTTCGATCGTATCGAAACGGATAAATAAAAAATTATCTGTCAACTCACATTTTCAGTCTTTCCCACTTTTTGCGAGCATCCACAATGAAATAAATAAATATTTAATTTTGTTATTATATATTTTGTTTTGCGAGTTAACATTATTTGAATCTTTTCTAGGAAGGTTAAAGTATTACTGAGGTATTTTATATTATTATTTAAAGAAAAAAACTGAAATTAAACAAACAAAACAGAACGTTAAAACGTGGCACTCGTGCGAGTTTCTTACGCCGGTTCTTCTCGCCGGGTTTGGGTTCCGAACCGGTGGTAACTGGTAATTGTAATTTATTTTCGAAATTGACCTTCAAAACACAAACCTTATGTTTTAATTTTGAATGAAAACTAATTTTTTCTTTTTCGACGAAAGCATTCGGTCTGTGTGTCTGTCCGTGGTATCGTAGCTTCCAAACAAATAGACCTGCTTTAATCTAGATTATTTTCCACCCTTGAGGAAAATATAGGGGGTGGCAAAGGTGTATGTCCACCTGCATAACTAACCTCCTAACCTACCTATGTCTGTGGCGAAACGGATGAAACGATTTTGATTTAGTTTTTTAATTTTCGTGATCGCGAGTGTTCTTAGCGATAATTCATCATTTTCAGTTCGTCCATTCGTTAAAAAGTCGGTTTTGTTAACGTTGTTGTTTATTCCTTTGTAGACGTGCTGAACAGTTTGGAAAAAGATTTTGTATTTATAATAAAAATAGGTAATAAATAATCTTTCCATCCGTTATTCGATAATTTAATAAAGTATTCTTGAAGGGAAGTTACCAGCTTCCACTCTTTACTGTAGTGCCTGGCACAGTTTGCAAATCTCGTATGCTTGCTCAGCACATACGGCGTTCTTATAAGCCTAGTCGAGAAGAATGACAATACAATATGTTGGCTATTCTCTCTTTCAAAAGCAATAGGTTAAATTTTGACTAAAAACCGCTCATAGGTCCATATATTAAGGAGAAATAAGCGCCATCTAGATTCAGTAAGTGGCACTAAAGCATATGGAATGCAATTTAAAGATGGCGCCACCAATGTCAATCTGCAGCGGCATCTTACGGCGTAGTATGAAATCATTTTCACAGCATTCTTCTTAATGTTCCTGCTACCGATTTAGTTACACCTATGTCCGACAGAGGCGCTGACATGTTTAGGATAGTTTCCTTATTCAGAGCTTAGGATACATACTTCTTTTCCATATCCAACCTTCACTTTATTATCTACTTTGTGCCTTCACGGAGCTTCAAAATGTTCCTGCTTGGTCTACTTCTTTAGTTTCTTACGCCGGTTTTACTCAGCGGGTTGGGGCTGAACCGGTGATAACTTGTTTTTTTTGACTTTCCGAAAATAGCTTGTAAATTTAATTTGGAAATAAAACGTTTTTTATTTTTGTTATTTATGCTGGTGTAACAATTAAGGGTAACTAGATATTTATTATAATGTTTGCTTTGCAACTTGTAGACTTTTAGATAACTCAGTATTATATTTCTCACCACCAAAATGTAGCCCCGTGTCGTCACGTGTTTATTATGCCCGTTCTTCTCACCGTAAACGGCATCATGCTATGCCACAAGTGATGTACAATTAGTGTTATATAAATTATTATAAATTTCAGAGTCCGGTTCCGTTGAAACCAGGGCAGCTACGCAGGCGTAATTTTATAGAGCCCAAGCGTGTGCGCAATACACAATGACACTTAATTTTACTCGCATAACCCAGTGGGACGGATAACCGACACGACTGGCAAGAGAGCAAACGCAACCAAACTATTTAAAGTAAATAAGTAATATATGTTTAATTGTGCCAACTCGGGAATCTAACCCACGACCGTCAAGAGCCCATCATAACTACTGGACCTGAAGGACACATAATTGAATAATAAAACAACAACACAGGATAATTATTTATATTATTAAAGTAATTCTTAGTAATTAACAATAATATAATATCACAATACTTCAAATAGTCTTTATGATGCAATAAAATAATGTATAATATAATATGAGCTTATAATAACTTTAATACTAACAAAAATATGACTATACAAGGTGTAAAATAAATGAGTGATAATACTTTAGGGTGGGCATGTGCTTATGTAGAGTACCACCTTATATACTGTGAAAGTACCAGCGTTGAAAGACTTACTTTTGACTTTCATGTCTATACAATAATCAAAAAAGTACCTCTTTCAACTTGGTACTTTCTCAGTAGACTCTATGGGAGCCATACACACCCTAAAGGTCATTAATGTTCTGTCCTTGTCTGTCAAGTGACTTTTCCAATATATGCGACAAGGATATAACGGGTGTAAAAAGAGCAGTCACTATAACTCAGGGATATTATTATACTACCTTTAAAATATCTATACATATAATAAATCTGTAGAGGGGTCATGTCTGTACATTAAGAATATTTAAGTGAAAATTAAAAAAAGGGGGTCTATTTATAAGCCACAGAACCTAAAAATAGCATTTTTGAAAAAAATGTCTGTCTGTCTGTCTGTCTGTCTGTCCATATGGGAATGTTTGTCGTCGCATCACGCTAAAACCACTGTATGGAATGAAATGAAATTTGGCAGGCAGGTAGCTTACGACCTGAAGAGCATTATTGGAAATTATTATTCCGAAAAACGAAAGGGTTCCCGTGGGATCTTCAAAAAATTGTAGCTACCTATTTGACGGTATTTCAGCCAAACTACTCAACGTATTTAAATGAAATTTGGCAGGCAGGTAGCTTATGATCTGAAGAGCATTATTGGAAATTGTTATCCCGAAAAACGAAAGGGTTCCCGTAGGATCTTCAAAAAATTGTAGCTACCTATTTGACATCAACAACATTGTGTCCATCGAGAGTGTGTCAAATAGGGTTGCATACCTTGTAATGAAAATCTCAAAACGATATTCGTTGAAGATTGTACAGGTATACGCCCCATCGTCAACACATCCAGACGATGAAGTAGAAGCTACGTATGAGGACATCAGTAGGGCCATACGTAGCCCTAAAACACACTTCACAGTTGTTATGGGAGATTTCAATGCGAGGCTGGGCTGCAGAAGCGATGATGAGCTGAAAGTGGGGCCATTTGGATTTGGGCAGAGGAATCCCAGAGGACAGATGCTGGCGGACTTTATGGAGAAGGAAGGACTCTTCATGATGAATTCTTTCTTCCAAAAGCCGCCGCAGAGGAAATGGACCTGGTTGAGTCCCGACGGTGTAACTAGAAACGAGATTGACTTCATTATGAGCACCAAGCGGCAAATATTCAACGATGTCTCTGTGATCAACATGGTTAAGACCAGTAGTGATCACCGAATCGTCAGAGGCATGTTGAATATCAACGTCAAACTTGAGAGATCGCGTCTGATGAAGTCTACGCTCCGACCGTCGAATGCCCATATCCAAAACCCCGAGAGCTTTCAACTTGAACTGTCAAATCGCTTCCAATGGCTAGACAGCTGCGCATCAGTGGACGATATAAATAGCAGGCTGGTAGAAACTGTCCATACGGTGGGGTCCAAATTTTTCAAGACCCACCGTACAAATAGACCTCAGAAACTATCCAACCAAACCCGGAACCTCATGGCTTGTCGACGTTCAATGACGCTCCAAACATCGAGTGACGCTGAGTCATATAGGCAGCTCAATAGACAGATCACGAAGTCCTTGCGACACGATATCCGTTCTTTTAATACCCAGCGTATTAAAGAGACAATAGAGCGGAACCAAGGCTCCAAAGTGTTTGCAAGAGACGTTTCTATTGGGCAAAGCCAGCTGACAAAGCTGAAGACCGAAGATGGACGCGTAACGTCAAATAAGTTCGAGGTACTACGGGAGATAGAAAGGTTCTATGGACAGCTGTATACCTCGGTCTCAGCTGAACCTACTAGTTTAGCTGCAGACCCAAGAGCCAGGCTAACCCGACACTATACCGAAGACATCCCGGACATCAGCCTGTACGAGATTAGGGTAGCTCTCAAACAGCTTAAGAACAACAAGGCTCCGGGTGAGGATGGAATCACTACAGAGCTTCTGAAAGCGGGCGGCACGCCGGTACTAAAAGTCCTTCAGAAGCTCTTCAATTCCTCCTTACTCGATGGGAAAACGCCAGAGGCATGGAACAGGGGTGTTGTGGTCCTGTTCTTCAAAAAAGGCGACAAAACCTTACTGAAGAACTATAGACCCATAACACTGCTGAGCCATGTCTACAAGCTGTTTTCGAGAGTTATTACGATGCGTCTCGAACGCAGGCTAGATGACTTTCAGCCTACCGAACAAGCCGGTTTCCGAAAAGGCTATAGTACCATAGACCACATACATACGCTGCGGCAGATTATACAGAAGACCGAAGAGTATAATCGGCCATTATGCTTGGCGTTTGTGGACTATGAGAAAGCCTTTGATTCCGTCGAAATATGGGCGGTCCTTAGATCTCTCCAGCGTTGCCGTATTGACTATCGGTATATCGAAGTGTTGAAGTGTTTGTATAATAACGCCACCATGTCAGTCCGAGTACAGGAGCACTGCACGAAGGATATCCCTTTAAAGAGAGGAGTAAGACAGGGGGATATCATATCCCCGAAACTGTTTACCGCTGCTCTGGAGGATTCCTTCAAGCTACTGGAATGGCAAGGACTTGGCATCAACATCAATGGCGAATACATCACTCACCTTCGATTTGCCGACGACATAGTAGTCATGGCAGAATCGCTGGAAGATTTGGGGCGCATGCTCGGTGGCCTCAATAGAGTTTCTCAACAAGTGGGTCTTAAAATGAACATGGACAAAACAAAGATCATGCACAATGTCCATGTTGCACCCACCGCACTAACTGTTGGGAGCTCTACTCTTGAAGTTGTTGACGAATATATATACCTAGGGCAGGCTGTCCGATTAGGTAGGTCCAACTTTAAGAGAGAGGTCAGTAGACGGATCCAGCTCGGCTGGGCAGCGTTCGGTAAATTACGTAACGTCTTCTCGTCTAAAATACCTCAGTGCGTAAAGACAAAGGTATACAACCAATGTGTGTTACCAGTGATGACTTACGGCTCTGAGACGTGGTGCTTCACGAAGGATCTTTTCAAAAGGCTTAATGTCGCTCAGCGTGCTATGGAGAGGGCAATGCTCGGTATTTCTCTACGTGATCGAATCAGAAATGAGGAGATCCGTAGAAGAACTAAGGTTGCTGACATTGCCCGTAGGATCAGTCAGCTGAAGTGGCAATGGGCCGGCCACATAGCACGAAGATTGGACGGTCGATGGGGCAAAAAGATCCTAGAGTGGAGGCCACGTACTGGCAAGCGCAGTGTGGGACGGCCACCTACCAGATGGACCGACGACCTGGTGAAAACTGCCGGGTCACGTTGGATGCAGGTGGCAATGGACCGAACACACTGGAAATGTGTTGGAGAGGCCTATGTTCAGCAGTGGACTCTAAAAGGCTGAAACGACGACCTATTTGACGGTATTTCAGCCATACTACTCAACGTATTTAAATGCAATTTGGCAGGCAGGTAGCTTATAATCTGAAGAGCATTATTGGAAATTGTTATACCGAAAAACGACAGGGTTCCCGTGGGATCTTCAAAAAATTGTAGCTACCTATTTGACGGTATTTCAGCCAAACTACTCAACGTATTTAAATGAAATTCGGCAGGCAGGTAGCTTATGACCTGAAGAGCATTATTGGAAATTGTTATCCCGAAAAACGTAAGGGTTCCCGTGGGATCTTCAAAAAATTGTAGCTACCTATTTGACGGTATTTCAGCCAAACTACTCAACGTATTTAAATGAAATTCGGCAGGCAGGTAGCTTATGACCTGAAGAGCATTATTGGAAATTGTTATCCCGAAAAACGAAAGGGTTCCCGTGGGATCTTCAAAAAATTGTAGCTACATATTTGACCTTATTTTAGCCAAACTACTCAACGTATTTAAATAAAACTTGGCACAAAGGTAGATTGTAACATGAAATAACCAACATAATATTTTTAACAGACTTACAAAAAAGGAGGAGGTTTCTCAATTCGTAAATATATGTTTGTTTTTTTTTTGTTTCTTCGCGGATATCTTCATCGTTTCTGAAACGATTTTAATTTTTTTTAATGTTGTGTAGGGTATAATTTAAATTTGATCCCATTGTCACCAAATGGTGACCTGATGATGGGATCCGTGAGGAATCGAAGGAAATCCTCAAAATTTATGTGAATTGATTTTGATTTTTTCTGAAGTAGTCTAAGCATATATTACCAAACAGTTAGGTTTTGTACCATATCCTGGATCTATAATATCAAAAAATTTCACGTTTCAGTAAGCTATATATATATATATATATATATATATATGTGTTGAAAAATTTCGACTGAACTTTTTGAACTTTTTCTCTTTCTACTATTTTTTTTTATCTAATCGTTTTTGTTTTTCATTTTCCGTCCTCAAATAATCGTCGTCTGATCATTCGAGAATTATCCCTACTCAGTCTATACCCATCACTAAAAATCTGAAAATTAAATAATTTTAAACAAAAAAAAAACGACTTCAAAAGGTAAACTAAAAGGAACAATTAAATTTACTTCGCACAAAGTAATACTTATTTTCCAGTACAAGTGAAAATAATTATTACTTTGTGCGAAGTAATTTATTATTATACTTAGGTTTTGCAAATACGATTAATAAAGTATACCTAGGCGTAGGATAGTTTTTTTTCAAGATATGAATGAGATGTCATAGGTACATTTAAATTAGAAAAGTTATGTCAATATAAGTAAGATTTTATGTTTTTCATGATATTTTTATTTATTAGTTTTTATGCTAGGTACGGCTTGGGTTTTTTCTTTCTTTTGGACTTTTGTTATTTTGTCGTCTAAAGCAAGTTAGTACTTTAACCGTAAAGTCCCAAAGTAGGCTACATGTTTGTTAGCGTAGGTAATTAATAAATAAAAAACCGGGCAAGTCCGAGTTGGAATTGCGCACCGAGAGTAGACTTTTAAAAAATTTGGCGCTCGGCGCCAGCAGCGCAGCGTCGGTGTGAAAACGATCATCGTCTGCAGTCGCTGCGGCGTAAAGTCCATACAAATCTCAGTACAGAGATCTTCGTCGCGTATATGAGTGTACTATCAAGTAGTCCCGTTCGCATAAAAGAAAAAAATATTATACATACAGACGAATTGAGAACCTCCTCCTTTTTTTGAAGTCGGTTAATAATACACGGTCATTTTTCGAGCTGGTAGTAATAGGAATCGTTAGCATTTTCATAGAAAAAAACGGCCATTATTTGACAATAAATTATTATCATTACTCCATCGGCCTACTTCTTTTGCTTATGCACGTCTAATACCGTGTATAAAGAAGCATTAACTACTATAAATTAGTGATTTTAAATATCCAAACGACAGTATTCATAAACTAAAAATGTATTTGAACTGCTGCCCTAAATCACTTTTCCACGCGTACGAAGTCGCGGGCACAGCTAGTATATAATATAATTTTTTTTTCAATTTTTTTTTTTTGGCTTTATTATAATTTTTGCGACAAAAAAATATGAAATGGTAAAAAGAAAAAATTTTTTTTTTTAGTTTTTCACAAAAAAAATACATTTCCGAAATGAGGAAAGGTAGTCGTATCTCAAAGTTATAGTGACTGCTTTACACACTGTATAGCTTAATATTTGTTAGTAAGGGATTATTAATATAATCATAATATTGTAACCATTGCATTCTCAGGCTCTACCACTATTTTATATACTTTTAGTGACCGATTCTTTGTAGGTGAAAAACAAATCGGCCTGAAAATATTATTTCTTTCATATTAATTTTGAGGAAATGTGGGGAACTTACCAAAAATGTTTATTATCCAGTCATTTTAGACATTTTAAACTCCAATCTGGGGAAAAATTCCTAGTGGGCTGAATTTTTGTATACACCTTTATTTCGGTGATATTATGAAGATGTGAAAAATCGACATCGATATCGTGCCGGCTAAAAAGTTACAAAGGTCTAAAGGTCACGAAAATCTGTTTTTTGCAAATACTCAGAGGTCAATAGAGGTCATTATAAAAATGTACCTCATAAAATTATCATAATATCACCGAAATAAAGGTGTATACAAAAATTTAGCCCTAACCTAAAATGACTGGACTATTATACATCTTGAACGAAATGGAAAAATATAATAATTGACGAAAAGGCAATAGTTAATTGCACATTTAACTGTGTGATGTTTTAATAGCCATTCATAAACCAGCCATAAGTAATTTGTTCCACCCAACACCTAAACTACTGATCGGATTTTAATGAAGTAGCAAAGTTATTCGTAATAATAACATAAGCTATATAATATATAATTAACATAGTCGGGTAATAATTTTATATACACTATTATTTATTATAATTATAGTATTATTATTTTCAATTATTTTTTACTCGATTTTGAATAGAGTGGAATGTTCTCTAATTTAATTTACAAAAAAAATCTCAACTGCTATTTTATACATAGTTATCATTATTAATACAGCGTGCCTCATGGTTCATATATCAAGCCGAATATAGTGTGAAGGGAAGGACGCGTTGAGCATTTTCTGTTTTGGCACCTCATATAAATTACTTACCACAACGCGACAATTCGCGATTAAGAGGAAACACTACTAATTTTTTTCCATACAGAAATAGGGGTCTACGGGATTCCTGTTTCCTCCCTGGATAATGCTGCTAGAGTAACTATTTTTTTCCTGAATATCTATGTACATTGTTTGTACGTCCCTATTTGTTCCTTTTTTTTAATAAATTAATTATTTAAAGAGATACGGACGTTCAAAAACCTAAAAAAAATGGCCAGACCCTCCGCTATGTTTAAAAATCTAGGAAACAGATTTGACTACATTATACAACAAAATCAAAAAATAGGAACATAGCTAAATTTTTTTTAGCTAATAAAGAAAAGAATATTTACATCAGTTAAATTTTGAAGGAGGAAACAGGAATCCCCTAAACGTCGATTTCTGGTACTTTTAATAGGTAATTTCAGTCCAAGTTGCAGTTGTCTCTATCGCGCTAGTGCTGGCAAGCTAAGGCACTGCGAGACAGCAATAGATTTTATAAATACCTATTATGTATTTCTCTCAACCGTGCTGTTTCCTCTTAAAGATATTCACAAAAGTCACAAGACAGATAAGTTTCAATCCTGGTCATGTGTTATGTCAACGACCAGTGCGTTCGTGTGTAGTACATACTAGGAGCCCGCGAGCATAGTAAGATTCACTTCTTGTAGTCATTTTATACTTTAGTATTTTTTATCGTGTTATGGTAAGTAATTTATATGAGGTGCCAAAACAAAAGATGCTCTACGCGTCATTCCCTTCACACTATACACATAATATATGAACCATGAAACACACTGTATAATACAATACAAAACCTACTTTTACAAAATTCGTATGCCTTCGATTACATATTAATATATCTCCCTTTTAAGTAAACTAATGTTACCAATAACATACTAGTACATGAAGGCCGAAAGAGTTGGGGCCTACAACACGTATGTTGTGTTCTATCTATGAATTAGGATATACATCATACTTTTCGTAACCGATTTTATTTAGGTGTAAAAATAGAACATACAACGCACACGTCATTCAAAATGTCGGTGCCAAAATCGGTCATAATCGTATGATGAAACAAATTGAAGCAAAAGCGTTGTAGGCACCCACTTTCACCAGCATGTACTAAACTATATTACGTCCCTGATAAATTTAACCTAAAGGTAAACAAACCGAAAACATCGAAATTTTCACAAATTCACTAATTGTGCACACTTATCAACACTTTCACAGGTATATTAGAGAATCATACTTCATTATCCAATACGATTTATAACAAGTAAACATTAACATATTTTAACATCAAATGAAAAACCTTCACAGTAAAAATACGCTATTTTGACACTGCCGACTGTAGAATATAGTCTATAGTCTATGGATTCATGTAGCCAACAATAATCATTGTATTAATATTGGCCAATTGGCATCACTGACTAGTCTATGGTTGTGTCAATCACTGACTAGTCTACGGCTTTGTTTACGTTTGGGTTAAATTTATCTCGTACTATAGTTGTTTTAAAGCATTTTTGTCTGTTACAGTGTTAATATTGTGATTTTTTTTTTTAAACCGAAATGTATTTACATATGCAGATTATATAACAATAGGCCAGTAAAACATCTGGGAGAGAACACCTAAGAAAATACAAAATCTCGCTTATACAGTTCCAAATATCGTTTGGTAAAACTTTAGAGAGTACAGAGATACAAGGTGTAAAATAAATGAGTGATTATACTTTAGGGTGTATATACTTATGTAAAGTATACTGAGAAAGTACCAGCGCTGAAAGTCTTACTTTTGACTTTCATGTTTGTATGAGAAATGCCCCAACATCATGAATTTTCCCATACAATAATTAATAAGTAACTCTTTCAGCGCTAGTACTTTCCCAGTAAACTCTATATACGGGACCCATACACACCCTCAAGTATTATCACTCATTAATGTTACAGTCTGTAGTATAGATAAATAAATGATTTTAAAAATTAAAAAAAATGGCATTCCCGAAAGACATTAACAACGTAGATTTACTATTTTAAATTTTTAATAGATTTCAAAAATGTTCGTGTAGGCTTTTCAAAATTGTCGCTTTTCGATGTCGTATTTGCTTTAAAGGCTTCACGAGACGTTCCGTGCGTTCTACCTGCCTATTGTAATATCTGAATTTACTAATAATACTTAACAAACACCCTGCGGTGTTATAACAATATAATGAGAACACTCCTTGGGGAAAGTCGGTTAAATACACAAAAATATAAAATAAATGTAAAAATATTATGGAGAGGTGCGCACATACTAAATACTTCACTTTAGACCAATGGTTCTTAACCTTTTCGTGATGAGGGACCATTTGCATTTTTTTGTCTTGCCATGGACCACTTGGCTAGACAAAAAAAATTGCTGTAAATATAGTAAATTTAAATTAATAAAGGATCTATAAATAAAATGTACAACCTTCTATTTTATATTATCCAGTTTCATTACCTTATTAATACTAGATGTCGCTATTATACAAGTCAATTAGCTGAATCGCGCTATCGAAGCGTTTTGAACTTTTTGGTATAGATCTCCGACGCCTAACGCATTATTTTGTAAATCATTTAGTTCGCATTTTCATATGGTGATGATTATTCCGAGGGCTTCGCGGACCACTTTGAGTGGTTCCAGGGACCACCAGTGGTCCGCGGACCACCGGTTAAGAATCACTGCTTTAGACAAATGTAATTTAAGGATGTGTACTGATAAGCTGAAAATTGAAAAATGGTGTGTCTCCCTAACGTCCCCTGCTATGGACCTTTAAGTGGTTTTTTTTTATATAAATTACCATCTTCAAAACGTTGAAGGCATGAATGTAAGTACGCACCTCTCCTATATACACTATTAAAAGGGTTATCACGGAAAATTCACAATAGCGTATTCGCAACATTATTGAATAATCATCTTACAATAGAGATGTTCGTTACGGATACGTAGTTATAAACTGTCATGCTAACCCTACGTTACGTACGAAGCTTATAGTGACCAGGAATATGTAGAATTTTCACTAGGGCATTCAAAATGCCATCGCTAATATTACTAAGAAGTTCGAAAACTACAATGTTAGGAATTAGACATAGAATAGAATAGAACAGAATAGTATAGAACAGAATATAATATTTATTACAAGAATGTAGTATTACAAAGATTGTTACAATTGTAAGCTTCGCTAAATGCCACGAGAATCCGTGTCACTTATATCAAATAATATACATATTGTTATCGAACTTCGTAAGTGCAATTAGCGATACCATCTTGAATCAGCCCCCCGATTACGTAACTTCGGCGGCTTTCCAGTTTCTCGAAATCATTTGTCATTTTGCTGTTTGAACTTATTAGAACACGATTTAAAAAAATAAAACGTCAAAGTTTTGACATTTCAACTTTTTAATACGGCCGTGTTCCATTTGCTAACATATACGAAAATGAAGTTTATTTCTTTCCCCGTTTATATAGCTATATCATATATATGTGTCGGAGAACGAAAACTGAGAACGGAATCGAGAAGTCAAGTCTAACTGACTTGGACGTGTTCAGTGACATTTGGCTATGACAGCTCGTTTGACAGGTGTCACTTATGACAACGATGGCAGATGACATTGTCGACGAGACACCCTTTTGGAGAAGACACGGTGGGAACCGCACGTTAGCCAAGATGTCAGCCGACCTCGTCACGTCTCGAGATGAATCCGTTTGCATCCATGCCCTGAGTTAATATTTTAGAGTGCAACCTTGTTATATTTCGAACAATATGCCGGTACTTTATATGCGGCCTATTATTTCCTGTAGATACAGACAATCCAAAGTGACGCCCACAGAGACCCTACTTCTTCATATATAATGTATATTATATGTTTACCCGTATCCCGTCCCCTGATTTAAAATGCCATCGACATTTATCGCTTACGAAGTTCGAAAACAGAATGTATGGAATTTGACATAAGGTTCGCTAAATGACGAGCGGATCATAAAGCAGAGTCTTATTCAACACACTCTGACACTGGCAAATCACCGAGGAGCCATTCCTGTTCCAAAAAAAGAAGAAGAATTCGTATGTCATTTAGCGAAGCTTCTATTTGTAAAATCTTTGTAATTGCATCGATGCAAGGCGATGGCATATTGAATCAGGGCCTATTTTTCAATCAATCAATTTCAATCAAGGCCGTTCTTTTAGCGTCACTATGATCATCTGTAACTGTTTTCACTAGTGTTCTACTCGCAGCTGTCAGCTGTCAAAAACTGTTAAAACGCTCAGAATGATCGCGCCATTTTGTATATTTTTACCCAGCCTTTGTACTTGGGGCAAAATGTAAATTCTTTGACGTGTACTCGGATTTGATTTCACTGATCTCGGTGTTGTTTTTCAATCATGGAGCAAATTTATTATTATGCATATAATAATATTATTGATAATTTAAAATTAGAATTTATTGAGAAATGTCAAATTTTAACATCTGTCGAGCGATCACATCGAAAATTTCAAAATTGCTATTATTGCGCTGAAGGAGCGACAGAAACAATTTTTTCAAACGTTAAATGACAGTCGAAGTTCATCGAAACAACCACCAAAGTAATCAGACATTTCATTCTTTTGCGTTATGTTATTATACAGTGTGTATAAAGAACAGTCACTATAACTTTGAGATACGGTTATAATACCTTTCCTCATTTTGAAAATGTATTTTTTTTGTGTTTTATAAAAAAGTTTATAAATAATATAGTATAATCAATTAATCATATACAAAAGTTATAGTGACTGTTATTCTACACCCGCTATTCCTGGTCGCTGTTCTATATCCGTCCCGGTCGCACTCGCGTCAAATCACGCGCGTGGGAGCGGGACACACCGACATTCCTCAATATGTCTCCCCCCCTAACCGACGCAGGACCTCCACGCCAGGCCCCCACAGGCCATGGCCCCCACCAGGTATATCGCGATCGCGACGATACCCGCCAGGATGACGTACATCTTGATGTTCTTCCAGAACAACGAGCGCTGGAGCGTGCGGGCTGACGCGCGGTAGGTGACTGACTGAAAATAAAAAAAAATCCAAATTAAATTAAGCCCCGAGCATAAGGTATTCACATATCTATCCCCCGGTTTCTGAAAGGCTGATCAAATCGCCGATCAGCTAGCATTTTAGTTAACAAGCCATTCTGATCGCTGATTGGTGAACGTAGCGAGTGAAGTTGTTACGAGTGAAGTTGTTGCGCGTGCTGTACACCAATGAGAATTTAGAATGACTTGTTAAATCAAATGTTAACTGATACAGGATTCGATCAGCTTTTCGGAAACCGAGGTTATGTATCAAATTCCCCCCCATCATATTTGTTATCATACGTGCTAAGTATCCGAAGATTTTGTATTACAGGTGCCAGACAACGGAAATAGATTTATCATTTAATGCTTTTATACTAAACACATATTTGAGATTTTTATTATATCACGAGCTGACCCGTGCCTGCGTGTTTAAACCTTGCCGGGACTTCCAAGAATATTTCAAGATTAAAAATAGCAATATTGGTTCAGCCGTTCTCGAGTTTTCGCGAGACTAACGAACAGCAATTCATTTTTATATACGAAATACACAAATTTAATACAAATCCATGAATGACTCAGGAATATTGAAAACTTTTCGTCAAACTGACCATCAAGTCATTAACCCGTAACCTCAGCGGTATTCGAACCTGTGACCTGTCGTTATTGTATTTCGCCAATTTCTATTACCAATATTTTGTAAAAGTTACTTTTTATTATTTGAATGTAGTAGTTTATTAGAGTTCCGTACATCAAGGATAAAAACCCTATTACAAAGTACAAAGATTATTATAAATAAAATATGAATAAGCTAATCTAAATATGAGAGGTATCGTGGCTTTACCATCTCAATCTCGTATCTAAAAAATCTACGTTTTCTCGATAATGTCTATAGTTCGTCCGAGATAAATTTAACCTAAAGGTAAACAAACCGAAAACATCGAAATTTTCACATTTTCACATATTGTGCGCACTTATCAACACTTTCACAGGTATATTAAAGGACTAGCTGTGCCCGCGACTCCGTACGCGTGGAAAAGTAATTTAGGGCAGTGTTATAATAAATCTGTTTTAAAAATATTTTTAGTTATAAAAACTCTCGTCGAGGTATTTAAAAAACTACTTTATGTTGATAATTCCTACTACCAGCTTGACAAACGACCGTGTACAATTACTATAATGCGAACGGGGCTACTTGATAGTACGCTCACATACACGACAAACATCTAGTAGCACCGCAGCGACTGCAGACGATGATCGTTTCCACGCCGACGCTGCTGGTGTGGCGACAATGATAATATTAAGACAGCGCGCCGCAAAATTTTGCGGTCTTTTAGCCTTTAGGTGCGTAAGTCCGACTCGGTTCGGCGGTTTTTTATTTATTAATAACCAAACATATAGGTACTGATTATAAATCACTTCACTGTTAAAGTACTGATTTTATACAGAAAAGTAGCAAAATATAGAAAGTCCCAAAAGAAAGAAAACAAACCTAAGTTGTACCTAACATAAAAACCATTCGGTCCATAATAAAAACTAAGAAATAAAAATAACAAGAAAAACATAAATCTAACTTATATTGACATAACTTTTTTAGATTAACTGTAAACACAATACTTATGTTAATCAAAATTCTATATATTATGCAGTTATCGAATACATAATTTGGACAAAGAAGACTATAAAAATGTACAGTAATAGTAGGCTGTAGTATGAATTTTAACGGACGGAATGAGAACTATAATATACAATGCAAAATAATATTATACATTGCTAATGATGCACGCTGAGTATAACTCTCGGATAACTTATTGTATAAATGTAGGTACCTACTCAACTTTGCTATAATTGTATTAAAAGTACGGCATTTGGCGTATAGATGTCGCTATTATGGTCTGCTCTGCATCGCGCTATCGCTTGTAAGATAGATTTGTATAAGAGAATACTCTATTATGATATTTCGCAAAAAAACCCATAATAATCTGTTAACACATATCCAGGACAGGCCGCAAAAGGCTAGAATTTCAAAAGGTATCTCGATTGGAATCGAGTTGTATCAACAGTTTTCCCCTGTAACACAGTTTAATAACTATCAAGATGTTTTTTAACGTATATATTTTAAAATAGAAAAAACAAAAAAAAAGAGCAATATATTTATGAAAATCTTAAAACTGTTTTTAAAATTCCGTACCTCAAAAGGAAAAAACGAAACACATATTATAAGATCATTTCCATGTCCGTCTGTCTGTCAAGACCCTTTACTCAGAAACGCGTGTAGGTATCAAGATGAAAATTATATAAAATACTCAGGATACCTACTGTTCCTTGAAGCAGTGAAAAAATCAGACGTCTTAGCCAATGCAACCAAAAGCAGTCGCTTAGGTATGTCGCTAAATTTCGTCATTTTCGACACTCGTAAGGGAATCAAAACCTAAAGGGTACTTCCCGTGAACTCAAAATCATAAAATTTGAAACCAAGCAACGTCTAAAACCATACGTTTTTAGTAACATTATATAGATAGTAAAAACTTAGTACCGTTTGTCATGAATGTGTATAATTGAAACTTATAACAAATACTTAGGTCTCTAATATATTCAAGCTGTAACCAAATCAAAATTCTATGTCAATCAGGTTTGTATGGAGCTATCGGTGCGCAAGTCCAACTCGCACTTGGCCGGTTTTTATTTATTTACTTATTACTAACCTACGCTAACAAATATGTATACAGTACCTACTTATCACAAAGGACTTTACAGTAAAAGTACTAACTGATTTTATACAAATAACTTTCGTAATAAACTCAAGAAAAAAAATCTTAGATTGTCCCTACCTAGCAAGCCTAAAACTAACAAATAAAAGTCACCCCCGCGACCCTGGTGCGTTTGCTGCGAATACAAATTTGAAGCGGCGCGGCGCGGGCGGCGCGGCGCGCGGCTCTCGGACCCGGCGCGCGCTTCCAACAAACGTCCAGCAAAAACGACATGATCTTTTAAAATTGTCATAACTTTTTTATTTATGAACCGATTTACATAAAACAAAGACTAAATGTTAAGTGAAGCTTGCCGCAATATATTAGTGAAAAGTACATCTTAATCGGATAAGCCGTTTCTGAGATTAGCGTGCACAAACCCACAGACAAACAGACAAACAGACAAACAGACAAAAATTTCAAAAATCATAGTTTTGGGTACTATTGCGTAAATAAAGGTCCCCTATCATATTTTTTTTCAAATATCTTCAATGTACAGACACGACTCCTCTACAGATTTATTATATGTATAGATTACACTTCATTATCCAATACATTTTATAACAATTAAACAATTATTAACATATTTAAACATCAAATGAAAAACCTTCACAGTAAAAATACGCCATTTTTACACTGCCGATTGTAGAATATAGTCTATAGTCTATGGATTTATGTAGACAACAATAAACATTGCGTTAATATTGGCCAAGTGGCATCACTGACTAGTCTATGGTTGTGTCATAACTTTGTTTACGTTTGGGTTAAATTTATCTCGGACGTACTATAGCTTGTATTAACCTAAAGTATATAAAACTTTTCTGACGTAACGTCTTACTTGACCGTTTTTGTAATATCGGAGACGGACAACCGATAGCGTACATTAAACTGTAGGTGCAGTTACATCACTCGAGTCAGAAACCTTACAGATATTTATAGGCGTTATTACTCACTGTAGAAATCGTAAGCATTTTTTACTCGCATTGTATATTTTTATGCGAACATAGTAATAATATTTATGGACGCTTCACACCACGTCAATCTAGTATACCTACCCTGTGCTAAGTATCCGAAAAACTTATGATGTTCCGAATATCCGTATCCGCGGATATCCGAGGTAAAAGAACAATCCATATCCGAAAAATTTAAATTCAAAATTTCATATCCGTAACCGAAATTATCCGAAACAAACGGATAATCTGATTCGGTTACCGTTACGGATAATATTTTATATCCGATGTTTTAAAGTCTACAGCTGGTCCATGATGGTTAAACACTGCCAGGGATAGAGGAAAGTGGGCTTCTCTGGAGGATGCCTTCGCGGGTGGTTCTAGAAGATTAGTCTAATGTTTCTAATAATATTTACAAAATTAATTATGTATTTGTAAACTTCTACGAAAAAAAGGCTTTTTTTATTTCATTTAATCCGATAGTTTCGGTTACGGTTACGGCGCTCCCTAACACCTCTAGCTAAGTTTATTACGCCGGTTCTTCTCGCCGGGCTAGTTTCCGAACCGGTGGTAGGCATCATGTAGGACAATTCTATAAGTGTTATTTAAATCAAAATCAAAATCAAAATCAAATATTTTTATTCAGAGTAAATTTTACAAAAAATATTTTCTGAACGTCGTTTCTATATGATGCCTACCACCGGTTCGGGAACTAGCCCAGCAAGAAGAACCGGCGTAAGAAACTCGCATGGGGCCATCTTTTACCAAAAAGATGGAAAATTTCTCTTTTTAAAAAAAAAAGTATAAATTTACATATTTAAATATGTCAATACTAAAACTAAATAACATGAGTACATTCTATATATAAGTAGCCTAGTAGGGGCTACTTTATTCCCAAGGTGTGCTATCATTCATATAATCATTAACTTTATAGTAAGCTTTTGCACACAAACGTTCTTTGACTACTTTCTTAAACTTATTGGTTGAAAAATTTTGAACGTTTTCTGGGATCCTATTGTATAGGCGTATACATTGGCCTTTAAACGAATTCTTTACTTTGCTTAGTCTTGTTACTGGAACAACAAGTTTATTCTTATTCCGAGTATTTCTATTATGATTATCACATTTTCTTATAAACAGGTTTACATTTTTCTTAACATATAATACATTAGAGAGGATATACTGAGAAGCTACAGTTAGTATTCCAGTTTCCTTAAACTTTTCTCTAAGAGAAGTGTTGGGGGCCAGCTTGTAGATTGCCCGAACAGCTCGCTTCTGCAGCACAAAGATACTATTTATATCTGCAGCACTGCCCCATAGCAGAATGCCATAGGACATTATACTATGAAAGTAACTAAAATACACTAAGCGTGCTGTACTTTCGTCTGAATATTGTCTTAATAATCTATCTATACTAATCTATACTTAATATTATAAAGCGGAAGAGTTTGTTTGTTTGTTTAAACGCGCTAATCTCAGGAACTACTGGTCCGAATTGAAAAATTCTTGTTTTGTTGGATAGTCCATTTATAGAGGAAGGCTTTAGGCTATATAACATTACGCTGCGACCAATATGAGCGAAGCGGCAGTGAGAAATGTTGCAAAAACGGGGAAAATTACATTTGGGAACTTTCATTGCGTGCGCTGCATATAAATGTCTTAAGTCACTCAAAAACCACGCGAACGAAGTCACGGGAACAGCTAGTATGGAAATAAAATATTTTGATTTTACATTACGCTCGTCTGGCCTCACACTCATGGTTTCGGACGGTCACAAACATACTCACACTCGTGGCCAGGTTGTCCGCCTTGTCCACCAGCAGCTCCAGCTTCTCCCCCCTCATCGCCATGCTGTCTGCAATGTAAAAGGGGGGGTATTAATCATTAAGTTTTAATTATATAACTGAAGACATGAAACAGTCACTTAAATATTTTCGGATATATAACGGGTGTAAAAAGAGCAGTCACTATAACTTTGGGATATGATTATAGTAGGTTTTTGGCGCTAATGTACCTTTTAACCGTCGACAAATTTCGTTAAAGCAAAAGTTGCGTCATTTTTGCGATTGCTTTGCTTTTGCATGATATATGTATAAGTAATAACTTAATAAGTAATAACCGTACCGGTTACATAAAATGTTATATTATTTTTCAAAAAGGTAGTGTTTAATTAAAGTCACAAATACAAATAATATCGTATATTCCAATTTGGGAATAATAGCAATACAGTAAATAATCAGTTGGATAGAAAAGTCGTTAATTCTGACTTGATAGTCCAACCGCCCGTTGGGAAAAGAGAACATAGATTACAGTAATACTTCTAAAACGATAATCGATGCAAACGATTATTTCTTCAGCCGTTGTTTTTTTTTTTTTTGTGGCGCCATCTATCTTAGTTCCTCCGGCTTACTCAATAGGTGGCGCAAGTTGTTTATTTTACTAAAATTGCCAACAGTAGCAACCCTACCCTTCGTAGTCGATATTAAAACGGATGACAACTTCACAAATTCATTGTGCACACTAATCAATTACAAGAGTATAATCTCCATTACATACATACATCGTGCACAAATTATATTACCTGTACAATTACTAGCGGGAAATCATCTGATAACAACCTTGTAGTGAAGGCTGAACATTTTCTACTTATTAGGTTGCCTACTTTTCGCAGGACCGATATTCCTTCCATATCATTTTAGATCAACATTTTGTATTGCAATCAAAAAATTTTCTTTTTCACCTACAAAATGTCGGACACCGATTGTCGCATGCCACAAAAAGCCGGTCACCGATTATCGCATGTCACAAAAAGTCGGTCACCGATTATCAAGTTCGAAAAATTCGGCCAGAAATAATATGGAACAATCTGCCCGATTATAAGTCGGTACGGGATGCCAGAGAAAGTATAGCACCTCTCCCATCAATCTTCCCCGTGGGGGTCGTAAAAGGCGACAGAGGGTATATATATCAGGGATGAAATGGATATGAAATTTCGGATACGGATATGGATATTGAATTATCCGTTTGTTTCGGATAATTTCGGTTACGGATATTACATTTTTACAGTAGCAAAACTTTAATTTCGGATTCGGTTTCGGTTATGGATATTATTTTATATTGCATATCTGATAGTTTCGGTTACGGTTACGGAGCTCCGGAACATCCCTGATATATATCCGGAAATGGGCAGCAGCGTTTCCGCAGACATTGTTATTAACTGCGCTCGACAACCCGCCTGCCGAGCATGGATATATAGGCAACTGCCCCCCATGAAATACTTTGGGGGGGGGCTCACGTCCAGCAGCAGACATGATTGTAAACGATGGCGAAGCACCCTGATGGTTTCATTGAAACCAGATCAAAAGTTTAATAAGAAGTTAAGAGACGAGATCCAAGGGATGTTAGGGAGTACCGCATCCGAAACTATCGGGTATCCGATATAAAAAAATATCCGTTACCGTAACCGAATCCTAAATAAATTTTTTTGCTACTGTAAAATGGTAACCGAATTTAATATGAGTAGGTAACCGAAAATATCCGAAACAAAGGGATAATCCGAAATAATTTCATCTCCATATCCGTATCCGAAATTTCATATCCATTTCATGCCTGGATCCAACAACCTAAACCAGCTGCGTCTCTCCGCGGGTTGTGGGTTCCCTTGATCCTCAGCCAAGCTCTAAACCACTGCACCATCTATCTATCTTATATAATACTAGCTGACCCTTGCCCACTTCGTTGAGCATAAAAAGAGTTTCTGATGAAATTCAACTAAAAAAAAACAACGTGGAACCCGCAACGCGGGAACCCGGAACCCGCAACGCGGGAACCCGGAACCCGCAACGCGGGAACCTGGAACCCGCAACGCGGGAACCCGGAACCCGCAACGCGGGAACCCGGAACCCGCAACGCGGGAACCCGGAACCCGCAACGCGGGAACCCGGAACCCGCAACGCGGGAACCCGGAACCCGCAACGCGGGAACCCGGAACCCGCAACCCGCAACGCGGAACCCGCAACTTGTGAACCCGGAACCCGCAACCCGCAACGCGGAACCCGCAACGTGTGAACCCGGAACCCGCAACGCGGGAACCCGGAACCCGCAACGCGGGAACCCGGAACCCGCAACGCGGGAACCCGGAACCCGCAACGCGGGAACCCGCAACGCGGGAATCCGGAACCCGCAACGCGGGAACCCGGAACCCGCAACGCGGGAACCTGGAACCCGCAACGCGGGAACCCTGAACCCGCAACGCGGGAACCCGGAACCCGCAACGCGGGAACCCGGAACCCACAACCCGCAACGCGGAACCCGCAACGCGGGAACCCGGAACCCGCAACGCGGAAACCCGGAACCCGCAACGCGGGAACCCAGAACCCGCAACGCGGGAACCCGCAACGCGGGAACCCGGAACCCGCAACGCGGGAACCCGGAACCCGCAACGCGGGAACCCGGAACCCGCAACGCGGAACCCGCAACGTGGGAACCCGGAACCCGCAACGCGGAACCCGCAACGCGGGAACCCGGAACCCGAAACGCGGGACCCGGAACCCGCAACGCGGGAACCCGGAACCCACAACGCGGGAACCCGGAACCCGCAAGGCGGGAACCCGGAACCCGCAACGCGGGAACCCGGAACCCGCAACGCGGGAACCCGGAACCCGCAACGCGGGAACCCGGAACCCGCAACGCGGGAACCCGGAACCCGCAACGCGGGAACTTGGAACTCGCAACGCGGAACCCGCAGCATGGGAACCCGAAACCCGCAACACGGAACCAGCAGCATGGGAACCCGAAACCCGCAACGCGGAACCCTAATGCAGAACCCGCAACGTGTACGGAAACGCTGTCAAATTTAATAAATACTTAGTATCCTATGTCCGACTACTTGCTCTAAGCTACATCCTCACCATTTTCAGCCATATCGATAAAGCCGTTCTTGAGTTATAAATAATTTAACTAACACGACTTACTTTTACATATAGATGTATAGATTACTCATACTAACATAAGCTAAGCCCGATGAATGCTCCCGTCACAGTCGGTCCAGCCAATTCGCTGAACGTTAGTTAGATGACGACGATGATGATGATGAAAAGTAGCCTAAATGAATCCTTATAACTTTAGCTATCTACCAGTGAAAGTCTCATTAAAATCGGTCCAGCTGTTCCAGAGATTAGCCGGAGCAAAGAGACACGCTGACAGACATTTTTTTTTAAATTACATTTTCGTTTTCAGTAAATATCGTTGCCAATGCAAAAAAAAGCAGAAGGTATCGTTTAAAATGTCATATGCATTTAGAAAAACGTTGCTAATTGAAAGTTACATACTGACACTTAAATTTTATTTATTTGTATAGATGTATAGATTTCGAAAACTTCCCCAATCTTGGCGTTTTCACTGACGCGGAGCGGGGCGCATAGGAACTTAAGAGTTTCCAAGCGGAGTGGAGCAGAGATTTCGAGCATAGTGATTGGTCAATTCTGGTACCGCAAGCTCCTGTCCGCCTCGCCCCGCGTCAATGGAAACGCAGCCAAACGTCTATAACGTCTAACGGTCGCCATGGTAACCACGTTGTTTACAAATGGAAAACAAAAATTAGGAAATGCTATACATACCGTATTTATATCAGCTTAAACTATTTGGATTCATGTTTCTGTTAATCCTAATAATTTTATTAATCCAAATAGTTTAAGCTGATATAAAAACGATATTTATAGCATTTCATAATTTTTATTTTCCATTTGTAAATACTGATGTTGCCATGACAGCCGTGTCATATAAACTGCCAACGACGTGAATCGATCGAACCCAGGTTCAAACCCCGCGTTACCAATACGTATTTTCTTCTTTTTTCTAATTTTCTGCTTATTATTTTCAACATTTTCTTTCATAATAACCTTTTCGTGACAATAACGAACATACCGTAAAAAAAATTTGCGAAATTGGTCAAGCCGTTGCCGAAGCGCACACGATGTAAGAAATTTTAGAGGTCGTTTTTTTACACTTTGGGCTACATTTTTTGGGTTTTAGTAAGGAACCCTACTTTTTTTAAACATACAGGGTGTCCCAAAAATCAACGATAAACCGAAAACGGGTGATAGGCCAAGTCATGACAGTTATGAGAAAAATGTGAAAAAAAATCTTTGTCATGTATTTTTCACATTATAAGGACTTTTAAAAATATCGGAAAAACTGACACCCTGTGATGGTCTTTCATGTCCTAAGACTACAAATATTACTTTTTTGTGATTTTTTTTTCGGTATTGTAGTCATGACTAACCCTTCTGTAAATCACAATTCATAATTTAAACATACCTGCCTCAGTTTTCAATAAAATGGTGTGTTTTGCCCAAGATTAAATTCAAAATAATTACTACACCCAACTTTAATCGTCTGTACTGTAAAAAAAAATTACTACAGTATTTTGGCAAGTAACTTTAAAAGATGGCGCATTTAATCTGGATTCCAAAATGGTATGATACTTGCTGGATTACTTCTTTGTTGAGGAAAAAAAAATTTTTTTAACGGAACCGGATGTTAGGCCAACTCTGTTTAAATTTTTAAAATGTTGGTATTAAGTTGTTATGTGACGACGATGAGTGACGTCATCTTGTCTAGAGTGAGCGAGACAGACAGTGACGCTCAGTGCGAGTGAGATAGATAGTGACGCCAACCCGACAACACAGTGATGAACGTGCAAAACTGCAGTACGTTACGATCTTTCGTTCATTGCGCATCTTTCTGTATCCGTATTGACTTCGTACTTACAACTGTGCTTCTGTTTATTGGACTTGATTTGCTTTGTGATTTGGTTTTATCTGCCCCGTTTCTGACGACCCTGGACTTGTTTTACTGTCGTATCTTCGGTTGTAGTGTGTGATTCCATTGTAGTGTGTTATCATGCCATCTCGATACACCGCACAAGAATACACCAATATGCATCTCATCTATGGAGAATGCTTATGCAACGCTAATGCTGCAGCTAGAATGTATCGTGAGAGATACCCAAACGCTGAGCGTCATCCTGATTATCGGGTATTTATTAACGTGCATCGGTCACTCTTAGAGGGTCGATTCCCTAATCAAAATACCAGCGAGGGAAGGCCTTTCATACCCTACGAGGACGAAGTGCTCGAGGCGGTCGAACAAGACCCGAGTATCTCAGTACGTGGGATTGAAGAGAACATCGGAGTGCCCAAAAGTACTGCACATCGTATTTTGCAAAAGAACCAGTTTCATCCTTACCATGTACAACGAGTACAAAGCCTGTTACCCCGAGACTACCCAGAGAGATTGCAATTTTGTCAAACGATGTTGCAGAGATACAGAGATGATCCGCGATTCTTTGAAAAAATTCTGTGGTCTGACGAATCCACGTTTAAAAAAGATGGTTACATGAACCTCCATAATTTGCACGAATGGCACGTGGATAATCCACATTTGATGCGGGAAGACAGATCGCAGTACCGGTTTAAGGTGAACATGTGGACGGGAATTTTGAATGGTACTGTTATTGGTCCATTTGAGCTACCGGAGAACTTAACTGCCGAGGTTTATTTGGACTTCTTACAGAACCAATTACCAGATTTGTTGGAAGAAGTGCCACTAAACATTTACGGCACCAACAAGATGGCTGCCCAGCACATTACGCTCGCACAGTACGAGAGTTTCTTGACCGAGAATACCCCGATAGGTGGATTGGGCGGGGTGGTACAATTTCGTGGCCTGCCCGTTCACCTGATTTAAATCCCATTGATTTCTTTTATTGGGGAACAATAAAAGAAAAAGTGTACTCTAAACCAATTCGAGATTTAGCCGAGCTGCGCCAAAAAATTACAGAAGCTGCTGAACACATTAATTCAAGAAGATACGCCCGTCTTATTACGCGATCATTTTTAAGAAGATGTAGGGCTTGCATTAGAGCTGAAGGCAAACAGTTCGAACATTTGCTGTAAATCTGAAGAAATCCATTGACTGACTTTTATTTCGAACTTGCACCTAAAACTAACTAATTACATACTTGATAACAAGGTGGCGTCTGTTCTGTATCTCAACCACTCACATTTTCAAAAGAGCGTTGTATTCATACCTGAAAATTGAAGTCTTAAAAATGCCTACACTGCAATACAATTTTTTTTTAATAAAAAAGCACCCGCACTTAGCGTCACTGTCTGTCTCGCTCACTCTAGACAAGATGACGTCACTCATCGTCGTCACATAACAACTTAATACCAACATTTTAAAAATTTAAACAGAGTTGGCCTAACATCCGGTTCCGTTAAAAAAATTTTTTTTTCCTCAACAAAGAAGTAATCCAGCAAGTATCATACCATTTTGGAATCCAGATTAAATGCGCCATCTTTTAAAGTTACTTGCCAAAATACTGTAGTAATTTTTTTTTACAGTACAGACGATTAAAGTTGGGTGTAGTAATTATTTTGAATTTAATCTTGGGCAAAACACACCATTTTATTGAAAACTGAGGCAGGTATGTTTAAATTATGAATTGTGATTTACAGAAGGGTTAGTCATGACTACAATACCGAAAAAAAAATCACAAAAAAGTAATATTTGTAGTCTTAGGACATGAAAGACCATCACAGGGTGTCAGTTTTTCCGATATTTTTAAAAGTCCTTATAATGTGAAAAATACATGACAAAGATTTTTTTTCACATTTTTCTCATAACTGTCATGACTTGGCCTATCACCCGTTTTCGGTTTATCGTTGATTTTTGGGACACCCTGTATAATATAGCCTATGTTCAGCGCTAGGAATGTAGCTTTCCAACGGTGAAAGAATTTTTCATATTGGTTCAGTGGTTTCAGAGCCTATTCCATTCAAACAAACAAACAAACAAACAATCAAACGTTACCTCTTTATAATATTAGTATAGATAAAAATGAATCGCTGTTCGTTAGTCACGCTAAAACTCGAGAACGACTGAACCGATTCGGCTATTTTTAGTCTTGAAATGTTCGCGGAAGTCCAGAGAAGGTTTAAATGGTTTCTATGCTCAACAAAGTGGGCACCAGTCATCTAGTCTATATAATATACTTATATAAAAATAAATTGCTGTTCGTTAGCCTCGCTAAAACTTTAGAACGGCTGAACCGATTCGGCTATTTTTGATCTTGAAATGTTCGTGGAAGTCCAGGAAAGGTTAAAACGGTTTCTATGCTAAACGAAGTGGGCACGAGTCATCTAGTCTATATATACTTATATAAAAATGAATTACTGTTCGTTAGCCTCGCTAAAACTTGATAACGGCTGATCCGATATGGCTACTTTTAGTCTTGAAATATTCGTGGAAGTCTCGGAAAGGTTTAAACGGTTCTATTCTCAACTCAATAGGCACGGGTCAGCAAGTTTTGTTAAAATACATTTTGATTTGATATTTAACATAATAATATAATTACAATAATTATATTATAATAACTTTGTAGTAATCAAAACAGTAATGTTTTGCATATGGCGTAATGTCCGACAATTATGGATGCATATAATATGTATTATCATGTTAAGTGCCAATTTCACAAACACATGTTAAATTTAATCCTTCATAATGTAGGATTAAATTCAACTACACTAATATTATAAAGCGGAAGAGTTTGTTTGTTTGTTCAAACGCGCTAATCTCAGGAACTACTGGTCCGATTTGAAAAAATCTTGATTTTGTTGGATAGTCCATATAAAGAGGAAGGCTTTAGGCTCTAAAACATTACGCTGCGACCAATAGGAGCAAAGCGTCAGTGAGAAATGTTGCAAAACCGGGGAAAATTATTTATATTTGGGGACTTTCGTTGCGCGCGCTGCATAAACGGTTTAAGTCGCTCAAAGACCACGCGAACGAAGTCGCGGGCACAGCTAGTATCTTATATACAGTGTGTAAAAAGAGCAGTCATTATAACTTTGAGATACGATTATACTACCTTTCCTCATTTTGGAAATGTAGTTTTTGACAAGAAAAAATATACCTTTTCAAAATGAGGTAAGGTAGTATGATCGTATCTCAAAGTTATAGTGACTGCTCTTTTTACACACTGTATGTACCTACAAGTAGTACAATCTACATATTAAAGATTTTTAATTTATTAACAAACATCCATGACCCAGGAACAGAAAACTTTTTGTTCCCTAGGCAGTATTTGCTCTTTTTACACACTGTATGTACCTACAAGTAGTACAATCTACATATTAAAGATTTTTAATTTATTAACAAACATCCATGACCCAGGAACAGAAAACTTTTTGTTCCCTAGGCAGTATTTGAACCACGAGCACCATCCCGCTCAACCACTGCGCTACGGAGGTTCATTGCGAGTATTGAGTCACTAGTCTGAGTATATAGGTGAAGTACCGATAACTGTTTGTTTGTTGATAAAAATAAAACTCAGAGCGTCCACAGCCAAGCATACGTTTGTAACAAATATTTATATTTTTATGTCGCAGTCATATAATTTAATCAGCAATTTTGACGACCTCGGTAGCGCAGTGGTTGAGCGCGTTGGTGCTCGAACGAGAGGTCGCGGGTTCGAATACCGCCGAGGGAACAAAAAGTTTTCTATATTCCTGGGTCATGGATGTGTATTAAGAGGAAACACCACGGTTGAGAGAAATACAAAATAGGTATTTATAAAATCTATTGCTGTCTCGCAGTGCCTTAGCTAGCCAGCACTAGCGCGATAGAGACAACTGCAACTTTGACTGAAATTACCCATTAAAAGTACCTACCAGAAATCGACGTTTAGGGGATTTCTGTTTCCTCCTCCAAAACTTAACCGATTTAAATATTTTTTTCTTTATTAGCTACAAAAACAATTAAACTAGGTTCATATTTTTTGCTTTTGTTGTTTATTGTAGTCAAAATTTCGTGGTGTTTCCTCTTAAATTTGTGTATAATATAATAAAAATCTTAAATATGTGTATAGTATAAAAGCATTAAATATATTTCCGTTGTCCGGTACCTGTAACACAAGTTCTTCGGACACTTAGCACAGGGCCAGATTGACGTGTTGTGAAGCGTCCATAGATATTATTATTATAAATTTAATTGAACGACTAGCACGTTTGCACATTTAATTGAGTGACTAAAGGACAACTCGTCAAGTCAAGTCCTTTAGTATAGTCGTTGAATGGGATATAGCATACTTTATAATGTTTCGTAGGGGTAGGTTTGACCATAAGTTCGCAACATATGCGGTCCTCAAAATGAGGACATGACATGTCACACCAAATGAAAATGAAATCAAATATGGAAATATTGGAATACTTTTCCTGTGTAACAATTGAAGACATGAACGGATGAAGGGATATGTCGCAAAAATGTTTATTTAGAAAATTGAGTTTAAACTGTCACTTGAACATTTTAGGATATGTATTATAGTACGTCCGAGATAAATTTAAAATTGAAATGCTACAAAGAAAATACATGTTTTTAGTTTAAAAAAAAATACATTTCCGAAATGAGGAAAGGTAGTATAATCGTATCTCAAAGTTATAGTGACTGCTCTTTTTACACAATGCCTGGGGCCTTACTCTCCAAACTGATTCGATTTTGATTCAGAATCGATCGTGCCGCGTACTCCCGAATAAATTGACGTTCAGTTTAATTCTCAGTCGATTGATATGGTTCTGGAGTATCAGCCTGTACGAGATCAGGGTAGCTCTCAAACAGCTTAAGAACAACAAGGCTCCGGGCGAGGATGGAATCACTACAGAGCTTCTGAAAGCGGGCGGCACGCCGGTACTAAAAGTCCTTCAGAAACTCTTCAATTCCTCCTTACTCTATGGGAAAACGCCAGAGGCATGGAATAGGGGTGTTGTGGTCCTGTTCTTCAAAAAAGGTGACAAAACCTTACTGAAGAACTATAGGCCCATAACACTGCTGAGCCATGTCTACAAGCTGTTTTCGAGAGTTATTACGATGCGTCTCGAACGCAGGCTCGATGACTTTCAGCCTACCGAACAAGCCGGTTTCCGAAAAGGCTATAGTACCATAGACCACATACATACGCTGCGGCAGATTATACAGAAGACCGAAGAGTATAATCGGCCATTATGCTTGGCGTTTGTGGACTATGAGAAAGCCTTTGATTCCGTCGAAATATGGGCGGTCCTTAGATCTCTCCAGCGTTGCCGTATTGACTATCGGTATATCGAAGTGTTGAAGTGTTTGTATAATAACGCCACCATGTCAGTCCGAGTACAGGAGCACTGCACGAAGGATATCCCTTTAAAGAGAGGAGTGAGACAGGGGGACATCCCCCTGTCTCACTCCTCTCTTTAAAGGAGATCTTTCTTTATCCCCGAAACTGTTTACCGCTGCTCTGGAGGATTCCTTCAAGCTCCTGGAATGGCAAGGACTTGGCATCAACATCAATGGCGAATACATCACTCACCTTCGATTTGCCGACGACATAGTAGTCATGGCAGAATCGCTGGAAGATTTGGGGCGCATGCTCGGTGGCCTCAATAGAGTTTCTCAACAAGTGGGTCTTAAAATGAACATGGCCAAAACGAAGATCATGCACAATGTCCATGTTGCACCCACCGCACTAACTGTTGGGAGCTCTACTCTTGAAGTTGTTGACGAATATATATACCTAGGGCAGGCTGTCCGATTAGGTAGGTCCAACTTTAAGAGAGAGGTCAGTAGACGGATCCAGCTCGGCTGGGCAGCGTTCGGTAAATTACGCAACGTCTTCTCGTCCAAAATACCTCAGTGCCTTAAGACAAAGTTATACAACCAATGTGTGTTACCAGTGATGACTTACGGTTCTGAGACGTGGTGCTTCACGAAGGATCTTTTCAAAAGGCTCAATGTCGCTCAGCGAGCTATGGAGAGGGCAATGCTCGGTATTTCTCTACGTGATCGAATCAGAAATGAGGAGATCCGTAGAAGAACTAAGGTTGCTGACATTGCCCGTAGAATCAGTCAGCTGAAGTGGCAATGGGCCGGCCACATAGCACGAAGATTGGACGGTCGATGGGGCAAAAAGATCCTAGAGTGGAGGCCACGTACTGGCAAGCGCAGTGTGGGTCGGCCACCTACCAGATGGACCGACGACCTGGTGAAAACTGCTGGGTCACGTTGGATGCAGGTGGCAATGGACCGGTCACACTGGAAATGTGTTGGAGAGGCCAATGTTCAGCAGTGGACTCTAAAAGGCTGAAACGACGAACGACGAGTATAAAAAGTTACGATCTAACGATTTTCTTTATCCTGGTTAGTTTCAAAGTAATCCACCAAAGTGACGGCATTAGAATACAATTATCACCACCCCCGATACTATCCTAGGGGAGTCGTAAGAGGCGACTAAAAGGAAACACACACACATCAACAGCTAGTGTGAGAGAAGGAAAACTCGAAACAAAACCCTGTACCAACCCGTCTAGCCAGCGTGGTACCAGTAGGCTAAACTTCCTCCCAATGATTACGCACCAGAAAACCAGGCCCCTAGTCCCCGGCGGCCCCGCTATTCCTGGCTACGGTAGCGGCCATGGTAACGGCGGGGCGGGGGGTGCTAAGAATCCCCGGAAGAGATCCGGCTACCACCCCCCTTCTAAACGACAACTGGCCCTGGTAACAGTGGTAACACACAACGTGCGCACTTTGAGGTTGGACGAGAAGTTCGTAGAGCTGGAAGAGGAGATGAACAAGTTGCACTGGGACGTTATTGGTTTATCGGAGATCCGAAGAGAGGGCGAGGATACGATAACCTTACAGTCCGGCCACTTGTTCTACTACCGGGAGGGAGAACAGAAGTCCCAAGGTGGTGTTGGGTTTATCGTCCACAAATCTCTCATCAACAACATTGTGTCCATCGAGAGTGTGTCAAATAGGGTTGCATACCTTGTACTGAGAATCTCAAAACGATATTCGTTGAAGATTGTACAGGTATACGCCCCATCGTCAACACATCCAGACGATGAAGTAGAAGCTACGTATGAGGACGTCAGTAGGGCCATACGTAGCCCTAAAACACACTTCACAATTGTTATGGGAGATTTCAATGCGAGGCTGGGCTGCAGAAGCGACGATGAGCTGAAAGTGGGGCCATTTGGATTTGGGCAGAGGAATCCCAGAGGACAGATGCTGGCGGACTTTATGGAGAAAGAAGGACTCTTCATGATGAATTCTTTCTTCCAAAAGCCGCCGCAGGGGAAATGGACCTGGTTGAGTCCCGACGGTGTAACTAGAAACGAGATTGACTTCATTATGAGCACCAAGCGGCAGATATTCAACGATGTCTCTGTGATCAACATGGTTAAGACCGGAAGTGATCACCGAATCGTCAGAGGCATGTTGAATATCAACGTCAAACTTGAGAGATCGCGTCTGATGAAGTCTACGCTCCGACCGTCGAATGTCCATATCCAAAACCCCGAGAGCTTTCAACTTGAACTGTCAAATCGCTTCCAATGGCTAGACAGCTGCGCATCAGTGGACGATATAAATAGCAGGCTGGTAGAAACTGTCCATACGGTGGGGTCCAAATTTTTCAAGACCCACCGTACAAATAGACCTCAGAAACTATCCGACCAAACCCGGAACCTCATGGCTAGTCGACGTTCAATGACGCTCCAAACTTCGAGTGACGCTGAGTCATATAGGCAGCTCAATAGACAGATTACGAAGTCCTTGCGACACGATATCCGTTCTTTTAATACCCAGCGTATTAAAGAGACAATAGAACGGAACCAAGGCTCCAAAGTGTTCGCAAGAGACGTATCTATTGGGCAAAGTCAGTTGACAAAGCTGAAGACCGAAGATGGACGCGTAACGTCAAATAAGTCCGAGGTACTACGGGAGATAGAAAGGTTCTATGGACAGCTGTATACCTCGGTCTCAGCTGAACCTGCTAGTTTAGCTGCAGACCCAAGAGCCAGGCTAACACGACACTATACCGAAGACATCCCGGACATCAGCCTGTACGAGATTAGGGTAGCTCTCAAACAGCTTAAGAACAACAAGGCTCCGGGCGAGGATGGAATCACTACAGAGCTTCTGAAAGCGGGCGGCACGCCGGTACTAAAAGTCCTTCAGAAACTCTTCAATCCCTCCTTACTCGATGGGAAAACGCCAGAGGCATGGAACAGGGGTGTTGTGGTCCTGTTCTTCAAAAAAGGCGACAAAATCTTACTGAAGAACTATAGGCCCATAACACTGCTGAGCCATGTCTACAAGCTGTTTTCGAGAGTTATACGATGCGTCTCGAACGCAGGCTGGATGACTTTCAGCCTACCGAACAAGCCGGTTTCCGAAAAGGCTATAGTACCATAGACCACATACATACGCTGCGGCAGATTATACAGAAGACCGAAGAGTATAATCGGCCATTATGCTTGGCGTTTGTGGACTATGAGAAATCCTTTGATTCCGTCGAAATATGGGCGGTCCTTAGATCTCTCCAGCGTTGCCGTATTGACTTTCGGTATATCGAAGTGTTGAAGTGCTTGTATAATAACGCCACCATGTCAGTCCGAGTACAGGAGCACTGCACGAAGGATATCCCTTTAAAGAGAGAAGTAAGACAGGGCGATATCATATCCCCGAAACTGTTTACCGCTGCTCTGGAGGATTCCTTCAAGCTCCTGGAATGGCAAGGACTTGGCATCAACATCAATGGCGAATACATCACTCACCTTCGATTTGCCGACGACATAGTAGTCATGGCAGAATCGCTGGAAGATTTGGGGCGCATGCTCGGTGGCCTCAATAGAGTTTCTCAAGAAGTGGGTCTTAAAATGAACATGGACAAAACAAAGATCATGCACAATGTCCATGTTGCACCCACCGCACTAACTGTTGGGAGCTCTACTCTTGAAGTTGTTGACGAATATATATACCTAGGGCAGGTTATCGGACAGCCTATTAGGTAGGTCCAACTTTAAGAGAGAGGTCAGTAGACGGATCCAGCTCGGCTGGGCAGCAATCGGTAAATTACGCAACGTATTCTCGTCCAAAATACCTCAGTGCCTTAAGACAAAGGTATACAACCAATGTGTGTTACCAGTGATGACTTACGGTTCTGAGACGTGGTGCTTCACGAAGGATCTTTTCAAAAGGCTCAATGTCGCTCAGCGTGCTATGGAGAGGGCAATGCTCGGTATTTCTCTACGTGATCGAATCAGAAATGAGGAGATCCGTAGAAGAACTAAGGTTGCTGACATTGCCCGTAGGATCAGTCAGCTGAAGTGGCAATGGACCGGCCACATAGCACGAAGATTGGACGGTCGATGGGGCAAAAAGATCCTAGAGTGGAGGCCACGTACTGGCAAGCGCAGTGTGAGACGGCCACCTACCAGATGGACCGACGACCTGGTGAAAACTGCCGGGTCACGTTGGATGCAGGTGACAATGGACCGGTCGCACTGGAAATGTATTGGAGAGGCCTATGTCCAGCAGTGGACAGTAAAAGGCTGAAACTACGAATCCACCAAATAAAATACCACACATTTTCTGTATGTAAGTAACACTTCGAAAAATATATTATATATTTTCCATCTTTTTGCTAAAAGATGGCCCCGTCCGAGTTTCTTACGCCGGTTCTTCTCGGCGGGCTAGGGTTGAACCGGTGGTAGCCTTTCGTTGACTTTCCGAAAATAGCTTGTTAAATTTCATTTGGAAATAAAATATTTTGGTTTGATTTGACCAAAAGCCGTTGAGATCGAACTGATTCGATTCTCGATTGTGTTGGGAGTGAGCCTGCTGGTTCCAACATCGGCCGCCGACACCCACACCGATATTATTATACCTATTACCTACAAATCGCCTCCGTGGTCTAGTGGGGTTCAGAGCTCTCGACCCGGAGGTCGTAGATTCGATTCCCGCGTTGGAACAACAAAAAATGATATTTTCAAGGTTGATGCGCCGGATGGGCATGTAAAAAGTCGCTCTCTCGCCAGTCGTGTCAGTTTACCGTCCCACTGGGTTATGAGAGTAAAAGGAAGAGAGAGTGTCTTTGTGTATTGCGCACACACTTGGGCGCTATAAAATAACTTCTGCGTAGCTGGCCTGGTTTCGTTTCATTCCTGGTGAGGGGAGCTATTATTATAATACCTACTAAGTACAAACGATTTGATTTTAAACCTGTTTCATCTAAAAGTTGTGTGAACGTCCTGATTGTCATTCATAAAATTAAACATTTCCTCTATTTACTTGCACGATTCATGTATTATTTAAATTAATTTCACATCTTAAGCCAAAATAGTTGGTAGTTTCACAAATCTATACTAATATTGCAAAAAACGGAACAGTTTGTTTGTTTGTTTAAACGCGCTTATCTCAGGAACTACTGGTCCGAATTAAAAAAAATATTTTTTGTTGGATAGTCCATTTATAGAGGATGGCTTTAGGCTATATAACATTACGCTGCAACCTATAGGAGCGAGGCGTCAGTGAGAAATGTTGCAAAAACGGGGAAAATTATTTACATTTGAAGACTTTCGTTGCGTACGCTGCTTACACGGTTTAAGTTACTTTAAAAAATATGTACTTATGAAAGAATTATTCTTTTTTAATAATCAGAATAACAAAACCCAACGTGAGCAATCAAAAAATAAAAGGACGCTTCACACCACGTCAATATGGCCCCGTGCTAAGTATCCAAAGAACTTGTGTTACTTTAATACTATAACAAATATTAAGTTTCTTTTTATATTTATACACAAATTGAATACACATCCATGACCACAACATCCATCGCGCTAAAACTCGAGAACGGCTGAACCGATTCAGCTATTTTTGGTCTTGAAATATTCGTGGAAGTCCCGGGAAGGTTTAAACGGTTTGTATGCTCAACGAAGTGGGTACGGGTACGTTAGTAAGTTATAAATTAGTAATTCGATCAAAACAATTTAACCCCTACAAAAACATATGTCTGTCTCTGTGACACCATAGATTCCGATTTTGATTTTGATTTTTTTGTTTGCTTACGTTCGCTTAAAGCTTGTTAAGAGCGTGTTTCACCAAGCAATGTTAAAGTTAATCCTTCGTTAAATGTTATCCATGTGTTCATTTTATCCCTCTCGTATTTCCTGTTGAATGAGAAGGCATGGTATTTTAACATGGCGTTAACTTTAACATTGCTTGTGCAACACGCCCCAAATTATTGTTCATTATAATTTTTTATTGTTGAATTTGTCATGTTAAATGAAATAAACAAAGCAATAATGAAGTATTTTGTTTGCACTAACTAATAGTTATTCAATATAAACATTCAATTAAACTTATCAAGAACAATTACATAAAATCATTAGTTTACAAAACATATTGAACTAATTAACAAACAGGCATTATCAGCACATAACAATCACACTAATGACTGAACTATTATTGATAAAGTTTCGTATGCTGGGAGCCGACACCCTGGAGTAACACATAGGCTGCTTTATATCCCGAAAAAGTACTGTGATCCCATTGGATGCTGTTTTTATAAAGGTGGGAAAAAACCAGGGTCAAACTACAATTTTGGTGGAAACCTATAAATAACAAGGGCATCAATCAATCATTTATTTGCTACTAGCTGACCCCGCGACTTCGTTCGCGTGGTTTTTAAGCGACTTAAACCATTTATGCAGCGCACGCAAAGTAAGTCTCCCCCTTTTTGCAACATTTCTCACTGACACCTCGCTCCTATTGGTCGCAGCGTAATGTTATATAGCCTAAAGCCTTCCTTTATAAATGAACTATCCAACAAAAAAATAATTTTTCAAATCGGATCAGTAGTTCCTGAGATTAGCGCGTTTAAACAAACAAACAAACAAACTCTTCCGCTTTATAATATTAGTATAGTATAGAAGTATAGATTTATCGCCTACGAATTTCTACAACAAAATGTATGGAATTTGACATTAACTTCGCTAAATAACAAGGGGCCTGGGGCCTTACTCTCCAAACTGATTTGATTTTGATTCAGATACGATCATGCCGCGTACTCCAAAATAAATTGACATTTGTTTATTTTGATTCTCAGTCGATTGATATGGTCGGGAGTACAAAAAGTTACGATCTAACAATTTTCTTTATCCTGATTAGTTTCAAAGTAATTCACCAAATAAAGTACGAAAAACCACTGATATCGAACGGATTCGGTTCTCGATTGTGTCGGGAGTAGGCCCGCAGATTCAAGATGCCAGCGCTCAATCAATCAATCAATCTTTGACGACCTTCGTAACGCAGTGGTTCAGCGCGTTGGTGCTCGACCGAGAGGTGGCGGGTTCGAATCCCGCCGAGGGAACATAAAGTTTTTTAATGTTCCTGGGTCATGGCTGTGTATTAAAGTTGTGTATTAATATAATAAAAATCTTAAATATGTGCATAGTATAATATTAAATATATATTATTTCCGTTGTCTGGTACCTATAACACAAATTCTTCGCATACTTAGCACGGGGCCAGATTGACGTGGTGTGAAGTGTCCATAGATATTATTATTATTATTCAAGATTCCATCACTTACGCTCGAAAACAAAATATATGGAATTTGACATAGCTTTGCTAAGTGACATCCGAATCTGATTGTCATTTAGCCAACCTTATGTTAAATGCCATTCATTTTTGCTATCGAACTTCGTAAGTCCTAATAGATATGAAATCTTGAATATGGGCCCAGACTATGTAAATTTTATATCAAAATATTATGTTAAGTAGGTACTTTAAATTTTATCACAATCTAACAATTAACCTGGGATAGCTCCCATACTGGTTGGCAATTGGGCATCACAATGTTCAGAAAAAATTGTGCAAAATTGATTGAATTCGGCTGATTGAAATCAGTAGTTTAGGCGATATAGTAGAACAAACATATATAGTGTCAAAACACCTTCTATTTGGCGTCGCAACAGTCGCGTAATAAACAGCAAATGAATATAAATAACACAATAATAAAATATTGTGAATGTTATAGGTGTCCCCTATGCTATTTAATATGTAAAGTTATTGGTGACCTCAAGTTTAAAAGATTATTGTTTTTTACTTGTCTTCAATTATAGGTATTGTATCTTAATAATAATGCCCCTCCACACCAATTTTCAGTGGCCGGTTTCATTAAAACCAAGCCATCTAGGGAGGAGTTATTTTATAGTACCCAAGTGTGTGCGCAATACACAGAAGAACTCTCTCTTCCTTCACTCTCGTAGCCCAGTGGGACGGATAACCAACACGACTGGTGGGAGATCATGCGCAGAACCGACTTTTTACATGCCCATCTGATGCAGGGATCATCTTTCTTGTCAGACAATCAGGTGATCAGCCTGCATTGTCCTAATCAAACTTGAAATTAGTTTTTCTCAAAAAATAAATTAAAAAATAGGTAAATACATTTTCAAAATGAGGAAAGGGAGTATAATCATATCTCAAAGTTATAGTGACTGTTCACACCCTGTATAGTAAGGTAGTTTATAATTATTGCAGATGTTCTATAATAATAATTGCTTCATCCATTTTCATCACTTACCAACATTTTTGACCATAATATTCTTCAGTTCATCCAACTCCCCATGTACCCTGGATATGGTTTCCAACTCTTTAGATTCGCTGTAGTGCTTCATCTCTGTTGCCAGAACCCTGGCAAATTCACTGTTCATGGCATAAGGTATGGCCGTCTGTGCGGTGTCTCCGAAAGAGGATATGAACCTCCGTTTGATTTCATTGAGGTAGAGGAATGCTCTTGACCGTTGAAATTTCTAGAAGTAAATATTATGTTGAAATAAAACAAAAACTGTTTTGTACATCTTAAAATAATAAACAGAATATTATAAAGATCTATATATAGATATTATTTAAAAAAAAAAAGAAAAAAAAAAACGCAAATGTTTTTCAGAGTTTATGTTTTTTAATTCTTTATGTGCAATGGTATAACCACAATCTTAATGGCCTTTAGCAATCCTTTTTCATACACCATCTGTCATTGCTCTCAATCAAATTACATAAGCTGATCTTTATAGTAAACATATTTTGTACATCAGGTCAATAAATTATGACTACCTAGGGCTAAAAGCTACCTTGTTTTCCTGGTATTACATATTTTAATAAATGTTCTAGCCTAGGCTTAAACAATATTTAATCTGACTGGGTCATTTTGATTACATTTGATATGAAGGAAGCTAACTCCCTGGATTAACACATAGGGCTTCTTTATATCCAGAAAAAGTACAGTATGAAATACTGTTTGCGAGCAGAATGAAAAGTTAGTCATAATCGTAATATATGGTTAGTTTAATCGCCTCCGCGGTCAAGTGGTTCAGAGCTTTGCTCTACCCGGAGGTTGTGGGTTCAATTCCCACGTTGGATCAACAAAAAATGTTGTTTTCAAGTTTGATTAGAACAATGCAGGCTGATCACCTGATTGCCTGACAAGAAAGATGATCCATGCGTCGGATGGGCATGAAAAAAGTCGGTCCTGCGCCTGATCTCTCGCCAGTCGTGTCGGTTTACCGTCCCACTGGGATATGAGAGTAAAAGGAAGAGAGAGTGCTTCAGTGTATTGCGCACACACTTGGGCACTATAAAATAACTCCTGGGTAGCTGGCCTGGTTTCAATGAAATCGGCTACCGACACCGAAATCGGTGAGGGGAGCTATTAATATAATCGTAAATTTAAGCCAGTATACTCACGTCATCAGTGATACAAAAGAACACCAACTTGTTCTCGGCGATGTAGTGGAAAAGGTAGTTCCCGTGGGAGTACGTAAGTTTGTCATCATGGGGTGGAATCTTGGACAGTATTTGCTCAGTAACTTCCGTAAAGTTACCAGCGCAAGTGGCGTATTTAGCCAAAACCACTGTACCGCGGGAGACGACACTGAAGAGGATCGGCATTGTGATTAATTACGATTAATATTGCTAATCAAATAGAACGACGAAACAAAGAATTTATAGTAACTCGATCTGCTTTGATTAAACACGCACGGAGTAAAGTTTTACTACACTTTTGTTTTCACTTTGAAAACTTCACCACATAGTAGTTTAGTTATCTAGTTTGACATCGAAATGTACACAAAGAAACGGTAAATAAATTATTAAGTCGGAGTTATCAGAAAAACAATACAATTTATCAATTACACCACCTATCAAAGTACTTCACACTTTACAAATGTCAAATTTGGTGATTCATGTGTCAGATGTCAACTACGTCACAATTCTGACAGCGGTACTTTTTTAATCTTTTGGAATATTAATGTCTTGACCACGAGATCTTTAAAGCCAATTTTTAATAAACAAAACCATATTATATGGTGTACCTACCTTGTAATTTATCAATCATACATTCAGCAACAATAAGGCAGATTGTGACTTTTATTGTCTATATAGCTTCCGGAAATGTATAAATCAATAGAAATAATGAAATTACAAGAGTAATTTTACTACAGTATTTATCAGGAATGATAATTGTTATTTAAATACATATTTCATAATAATACCTCATTGAAATTTAAACGAATAAGATGAGGGATAAAAATTTAATTTACAGCACATAATTCTTTTCAAATAAAGTACTCATATAACTGCATGTAGGAAATAATTATATTTTAATATCAATAACAATTTAAATTTATTTACAATTTGACAAACTCAACAATTAATAAATAACTATGATATAAAAAAAGTCATATTCATATTATGATTCATTTTTCTCTCAGTCAAAGTAATCATCAATATCTATATCAGGATTCAGAATGTCATCGCCAAAAGGTGTTAAATCTATTTGGTCAAGAATAAGATTCTCACACATCTCCTCTAAATCCGTTTCTCCTATCAATATAGCTCCTTGCAGTCTTCCATTCTTCAAAACAAACTTTATGTACTCCATATTAGGTGTTGTGCGCAGAAGAATTTCATAATCAGTACCTAATCCTTGGCCATTATATTTCCCCAACAACACCACTCTGTATCCAAAAAGGTTTGTGCAGTGTGTAAATAGTTCGAAACAAAAGTCTTGTAGTACGTCTTCATTGATTACTTTAGCGTGCATAGCTTTTGCTGCCATGCCAGCCATCTGGCGAGCTTGAGTCCACAATCGGAGCTGAAACCAATGGGGAGCATGATCCCAACTCGCAGTAGCTACATCGCCAGCTGCATATACACCGTCCAATGAAGTCTGTTGGAACTCATTGACTGCTAGTCCCCCGTCAATGCCCTTTTCCGGTTCTTGGTCCCAGGAAAAATTTACAGCCGGTTCTACTCCAGTTGCTGATATAATAAAGTCACAATTTACTTGTTGACCATTTGTCAGCATCACATTCAGAGCAAATTCACTGTCAGGAGTCTCTACAACTGATTTTATTTCAACTCTGTACACTATCTCTAGTTCCTGTTCGCCGCGATCATTTCTAACATTTTCCAATTTTCTGTACCAATCAGGACCCAATGCGGCAGATTTTAAATTTTTATTCAGGGAAACTACGGTGTCTTCTTCAGTAAATACATGTCTTCTCACCACTGTTGACTTTTTGTCATCAGAGTTTTTAAAAGTATTTTGAAGAAACTCCGCAGCGCCTGGATCTACAAATGTGGCTGATATGTAATCATCCCTGATCACCCAAACCTTCTGTATGCCTCTGGTTGCGTGCACTATTTCCGATGCTATTCCACCATTACCGACTATTAACATTTTGCGACCATCTTTTAATTTACTTTCAAAGTCTTTTACAGAATCTGTGTCTCTTATACCTAAAATTCTATTTGATTTTTTTGAATCCGCAATAAGTTTAGGTATACCACCAGTGCAAATGCAAATCACTTCGTATTTTATCCTCCTATTCTCATGAGTAATAGCTATTTTTTCTTTCGTATTTAAATATTTTAATGAGTCATAGACTATGTTCAAATTTGGATGGATCCGGAGTAAGGAAGTAGCTTCTGTATCATGCACATCAAACTTTACTACTGTTTTCCCATAAAAACTAACATTGCTCACATTTTTTACAAGTGAAGAGGCAGTTATTAAGATAAGTTTTTCCTCAGGGTGTAATATTGCTAAGGTTTCCACACAGGTTACTCCGGCAATGCCGCCACCAACTAATAAATATTTCGCTTCTAAATCCGACATTTTGCATTGGAATCCTGGAAGTAAATGTATTTTTAATTACATTTGATTTTCCTTTAAACAATGTTTACTTTGAAAATAATTTGAGAAATTGCCTAGCTTCTCCTTCTTCTTTGAACTGTTTATTATTAATATGTAGTTTTTTTTATAAAGCATTTAATAAAGCATCAAACTCGAGGGATAAGGTTCATAATATTATTAAAAATCGTCTTACTTTTTACGTCTTTTTAATATGAATGTAAAGTGCAAGTTATGTGTGTGTGCTAAAAATAAGAGTTTGTGTTGTAAGTGTGCGTTTATATCGACAAAACTTTCCCCGCGCCAAAATTGGCAGAATGTTTTGTTAGATAATTTTCATGCTTATCTTATCCATGTGTATATAATCGAAGTTTTTACGTCCCTAACAAATAACTCCGGCAAAAATGTTTAAAGAAGGAGCTACCTGAGACTTTTGTGTATCGAAACAAGCAGACTGAACAACAATTTTTCATATAACTGTTTGAGGTTTTGGGTTTTGACTTTAAAAATCTATAAAAAAATATTACTTATCTGTGGCCTGGCCAAAAAACGTCATCTGTCATCTGTCAGTGTCAAATTCCACTTGAATTTTCAATTTCCATTTTCTATCAATAAAGCGATCGAATATGTATAAAATCTCATAGAAATAGAAAAATTCTAAAATGTATTTTGTATGGTACAAATATTTATAAAGTGTTAATCTGATGTAGGATTTAAAAATCTTCAGTTTGTTTAAGAACATTTATTATGTCTCGGTATCGGAGGAATCCTTAAACATTTAAAATGTTTGTTTATTTTATAAGTTGTTTTTGTATATCATTTTTGTGGTGGTGTCCCTCATTAGGGAGTCTTATTTATTTGATACTTATCGGCATAAGTACGACTGTGGCGATTTTCTCTTTTTTCACACTGGGCCACATCGCACTATCGTCTCCACATCAAACGGCTCTTTTTTTAATGGACAGAATAGAGAGGCAAGCCCGCGAGCTAGAAGCTGAGATCAAGGTATTTTCAAATTCTTTTTTTAAATATTTATTAATAAGTACTTGAATAAGTGAAAACTTGTTGTTAGTTCCTTTATTTTTTATTTCAATTATTAATGTTATTTGTTAGCTGTATATTTTACAAATAAAATAAAATTGTATACCAGTAATACAAGTTCAGCTTAGCATGACATGATATTATAATATTATGTATTAATACTGTTTTGTACATGTGTGTGAATAAAAAAATATACATTATTAATACACAAACTGTTAATACTTATTTTTCCACTTTACTAGTTTTTTTTACATAATTTGGTTGTTTATATTTTTTATTTTTATCAGGTAGTCAAATGCAAGAAGTTTGTATATTATTACTGCATGACATGAATTTTCACCAACAATCTACAGGGCTTTTAATATAAATATAAGAAATAAATAATCATTAATGTATCACAACTAAACTCAAGATCTATATGTTATTGAATGACTGTAGGTTCTTGGTGGAAATTAATGTTACAGTATAGTAATAACATACACAAACAGCACTTACTATCATTTTAAAGTGAAAAAAAAAAAATAACTAAAGATAATATTGTATTTCTAGGATGATCAAAATAACTGTGCATTTATGACAAAAAAGCCACATTTGCCTGTGGTATTCGGCAGGACCGTTGATAGCCAGTTGCAACTTCTCATTGACTATTTCCTCCGAGATTTTATGACACGTTGGATTAAAGAACTCTCCCACAAGCCGGAGCCAGTGATAGATAAGTTCAAAGAGCACATATGGGGTGCAGTACAAAGTTTATACGAGAGATTACTAAGAGTAGACGCAGAAAAACTATTAGCGAATGATATGGTTTTGAAGATCACACAGCACTTTGAAAGGATAAGGATTGCGAAAAGTTGTGCGTAAGTATCTGTACATAATTTAAATAAAATATTGATTTGTGGAGTTAAAAATATTTTAATTTATAATTTAAAAATGACCAAGTTATTTATAAATTTAATGTTAATAATTTTGTTTATTTATTTATCTAGCCTCTGTGGTTTTGTCTGGTGTAAAAATAAAAAAAATGTTTTATTTCCAAATTAACTATATATAAACTTACACAACATGCTATAATTATTATCACAGCGAAATTGAAGAAACATTTTTTTGTCTTAGGAATAAGGACCACCCTAATACAGGGTGTAAAAATACCAGTTATAATAACTGTGGTTATGCTAACTTTTCTTATTCCAGAAATTAGTATTTTAAAAAAAATGTGCATTTCTGAAATAATATTGTATTTCTTAAAAAAAAATTCCAAAGTTATAGTGACTGGTAAGACCACCCTTTATATACTTTTAGGTTGGAGTTAAACCAGCCCCCAGTATTTGCGCTGGCACCACACCTGATGTCACCAGAAGCGGAGATGCACTATCTGCGGCAGATCAGTGAGCTGCTGATCACCTTCCTGATGCCCCGGTGCTACTCGCTGCAACCAGTCTCACACCTGGTTAGGGAGATATTGGCATGCAAAAGTGAGTACATTTAAAATATAATATTATTATCTATGGACGCTTCATACCACGTCAATCTGGCCCCGTGGTAAGTATCCGAAGAACTTGTGTTACAGGTACCAGACAACGGAAATATATTTAATACTGTTATACTATGCACATGCGCCTCCGTAGCGCAGTGAAAGAGCGCGTTGGTGCTCGAGCGAAAGGTCGCGGGTTCGAATCCCGCCGAGGGAACAAAAAGTTTTCAATGTTCCTGGGTCATGGATGTGTATTAAATGTGTGTATAATATAATAAAAATCTTAAATATATGTATAGTATAAAAGTATTAAATATATTTCCGTTGTCTGGCATCTGTAACACAAGTTCTTCGGATACTTAGCACGGGGCCAGATTGACGTGGTGTGAAGCGTCCATAGATATTATTATTATTATATTATATGTATAACAGTATAAATTTTTTAAAATTTTTACTATAAAAGTAAGTTTAAAACTTTTTGTTCCCTCGGCGGGATTCGATCACGCGACCTGATCTCGAGCACCAACGCGCTCAAATTCCGCTACGGAGGTCGTCATTAAAAATAAATTAAGACAATTCAACATTTTCTTTCTGTAAAATTTCAATTTTCTATATCTAGCAAAATCCCGCGAAAAAAATATTATAATTTAATATTTTCGCGGGATATGGCTAGATATGGTGTATTTAAATGTTATATGTAATTCTTTTTAATTATTTTTATTTGTTAATTTATCTAATTTTAATTTCATTTATATTCTCTTTTCGCATGATGAAATGACCTGTAATTAAAAGTACAATTACCTCTTTCTTAATCTTATTCAAATGTATTTATATTATGAATTATTGTAACTTTTGTTGGTTATTCATAGTAAATAAATAAATAATATGTATTTCCGCAAAGTAACGTCTGATTCCATTGAGTTTTGTTTCCAGTTCTCCAACCAGCGGTAGATTTGATCACCGAACCAGACTACATCAACCAGAAGATACTACAGTACCTGGAGGCTCAGAAAGAGGTGGACGCTATGCACGTGAGGACACACGAGTACGCTAAAACATTTGAGGATTACATCAAGCTTATAAACAGCTGTGACAACATGGATACGCTCAAACGCTTAAGGTAACGATTTTGTTAATGCTTACCCGTAAATGCTGCCTATATTATATAAAGAGAGTAAATATATAAAAAAAAACGTTATTCTTGTGACAGAAAAATTTTATATTGTGGTAAAAAGTAATTTTTTTTTAAAAGTTTTTGAAAAAAAAAATAACTAAAATAATTAGAGAATACCTTTCCTCATTTTGGAAATTGCTTTTTTTTTTTTTTTTGTATAATCGTATCTAAAAGCTATAGTGATTGTATTTTTTTTATCCTGTGAGTAATATTGTAAAATTATTTTGTATAATATACTTTTAAAAAGATCCATTTGCCATGTTTTTGCTAAAAGACTCGTGCGAGTTTTTTACGCCGGTTCTTCTCGGGCTAGTTAGTATTAGTATATTAGAATTGGTATATTGCTCAACGGTAGTTCAGTAGTTTAGAGTTGGGCTCTCGATTCGGGGGTCGTAGGTTCGATTCCCGCATTGGAACAGCTAAAAATGTTAAAGTATGCTAAAACATTTCAGGATTACATCAAACTAATAAACCGTTGCTACAATATGGACACGCTCAAATGCTTAATGTAACATTGCGTGACTTCACTATTGGGGCTTGGTATATTACTCAACGCCTCCATGGTTCAGTGGTTCAGCTTGGTCCTTGACTGGGTGGGTTCGATTCCTGCGTTGGAACAGTTAAAATGGGGTTTTCAAGTTTGGTTAGGACCAGGGATGTCAGGGAGCTCCGTAACCGTAACCGAAACTATCGGATATCCGATATAAAAAATTATCCGTAACCGTAACCGAATCCGAAATGAAAGTTTTGTTACTGTAAAAAGTTAATATCCGTAACCGAAATGTATTGCATTAAATTTGTGTATAATATAATAAAATATGTGTAAGTGTAGTATAAAAGTATGAAATATATATTTAATACAATACATTTCGGTTCGACAATATTACTGTCGTAGCACAGGGCCAGATTGACGCGGTGTGGGTCTATACATTATTATATTATTATTTAATTTATTTATTTATTGGTTAACTTCAAAAAGTGATTATTACGTTTCAGATACGACATAGTAACGCAAATAATGCAGGCCACAACGCTACAGAATATAAAGCGAGCGCGGGGTGTCGATGTGGATCTGAACGAGAAGACCCAAGGAGTTAGTAGACAGCAGATCGCTGATGCGAGGAAGCTGAAGAGGTACATAGACCAGCTGACCATAGCGAAGATGGAGTGCGAGGCTGCGCTGAAGAAGCTGGGCTGGGACGGAGCGTTCCCTGCTGTGGAGTCAGAGAATAAGGTTTTTATTTAACCATTTATTGCACACAAGAAATACATTTACAATAGAACGATTTACAAAGAAAGACGACACAAAGGTACTGCTTATTTCTTAAAAGAAATTTCTTCTTGCAGTCCTGCGGAGAGATATGGGATAAAAGTTAGCAGATAGGGGGTGCACAATTATAAACATGATAAACATACATAAATACATTCATAATATATATACTACATATATTATGTATGTATTTATATATATATATGTTTTATTTTTATTATATGTTATATTATTATTATTATATTGCTTTAGATGTCTGTATATCACAACTTTTATTTCATTTTCTTGTAAGTAGGTAGCTATAAGTCACGTAAAAAGAACGCTGGTTTGTATGGAGGCTCATACAACCAGCGAATATATACAGACCTATATATTTATATCAAATCAAATATTTTTATTCCGAGTAAATTTTACAAAAAATGTTTTCTGAACATCGTTTCCATTTGATGCCCATTCACAAAGGATATTAGGGAGCTCCGTAACCGTAACTGAAACAATCGGATGTCCGATAAAATAAATTATCCGTAACCGAATTCGAAATAAAAGTTTTGCTACTGTCAAAGGTAACCAAAGTATAGTATCCGTAACCGAAATTATACGAAACAAATGGATAATTGTAAATAATTTAATATTTAATTTCTAAATTATTTAATGTCCGTATCCGTATCCGAAATTTCATACCCATTTCATTCCTGCCTACGACCGGTTCGGGAACTATTCCAGCAAGAAGAACCGGCGTAAGAAACTCGCATGGGGCATCTTTTATCATCAAGATGGAAAATGATCCATGCGTCGGATCGGCATGTAAGAAGTCGGATCGGCATGTAAGAAGTCGGACCTGCGCCTGATCTCTCGCCAGTCGTGTCGGTTATCCGTCCCACTGGGCTACGAGAGTGAAGTAAGAGGCTCCTGTGTATTGCACACACACTTGGGCACTATAAATAACTCCTGCGTAGCTGGCCTGGTTTCAATGAAACCGGTCACCGTCACCTAAATCGGTGTTGGAGGCATTATTATTATTAATATTAATGAGCGATAATACTTTAGGGTGTGTATGGGTCCCGTGTATAGTTTACTTTCAAAGTGGCGCTGGCTGCTAAAAGATGTCCTTTTTTTAATTATTGTATGGGAAAATTTATGTTGCTGGGGAAACATGACAGTCAAAATAAGTCTTTCAGCGCTGGTACTTTTACAGTAAACTCTACATAGGAGGCACATACACACCCTAAAGTATTATCACTCATTTATTTTACATATTGTTTATTCAGATTATATGTCTTTTCTGATTTTCAATCGTCAGATATCTTTTATCTGTCAAATAAACAGTCAAAATAAAGAGATTGTTCAACATACTTCCTTCTGTACACCGTACCCTTGTTTCTTCATACAGCCATATCATGAAGCAGAGTCTTATTCAACACACTCTGAAACTGGCAAATCACCGAGGAGCCATTCCCGAAAAAAGAAGAAGAAGAACATGTGACTTTGACATTTGTTTTTTTATAAAAAACTATCTGACCCGTGCCCACTTCGTTGAGCATGGAAACCGTGTAAACCTCCCGGGACTTCCACGAATATTTCAAGACCAAAAACAGCCGAATCAGCTCAGCTGATCTCGAGTTTTAGCGCGACTAACGAACAGCAATTGATTTTTATATAGCCTATGTTAATCAGTGATAATGTACGTATCTTTCTAATGAAAAAAGAATCATTAAAATCGGTCCACTACTTTTTGAGTTAAGTCGTTACATACGAAAATACAAATCTTTCCTCTTTATAATATTAGTGTAGATCAGTCAGTCACATATTTATTCCTCAGAAGTTATTTGACGAAATCAGCCCTAAATATACTGGGTGACGTTTTCCCGTTTCGAAAGAATCAAGGTGTATATATTTTTTAATTCAGCCTGTAAATAGACTGCCAAAATCATTTCCCTTCCTTTTGGCTTCGCCGAAGTCGGGTAAAAAGTAAAAGAAATTTGTTTTTACAAGTTTTTACTTTACTTTCATCAGATGGGTGTAATGAAAGGAGAAAGTAGAAGTAGGGAAAAGATTGGGGATTAAAAGTTTGCATGAAACGTTTTACGATCGGTCATGCAATAAATATGTCTAAAGCATTAGAAAATCGTATGAATTGAGTACATTTTTAAAGTTTTCAAAAATTCATCCGATGCATGCCATTTATTTTTAGTTTTTACATATTCATCCCCAAGGGGGTGAAACGGGAAAAAGAGGTGAAACTTTGTATTGTCATTCGCAGACGATTCATGACATTTATTTTTAGTTTTTACATATTCATCCCCAAGGGGGTAAAACGGGAAAAAGAGGGGAAACTTTGTATTGTCATTCACAGACGATGCATAACATTTATTTTTAGTTTTAGGATATTCATCCCCAAAGGGGTAAAACGGGAAAAAGAGGGGAAACTTTGTATTGTCATTCACAGACGATGCATGACATTTATTTTTAGTTTTAGGATATTCATCCCCAAAGGGGTAAAACGGGAAAAAGAGGGGAAACTTTGTATTGTCATTCACAGACGATGCATGACATTTATTTTTAGTTTTTACATATTCATCTCAAGGGGGTGAAACAAGAAAAAGATGTGAAACTTTGTAATGTCATTCACAGACGATGCATGACATTTATTTTTAGTTTTTACATATTCATCTCAAGGGGGTGAAACAAGAAAAAGATGTGAAACTTTGTAATGTCATTCACAGACGATGCATGACATTTATTTTTAGTTTTTACATATTCATCCCCAAGGGGGTGAAACAAGAAAAAGATGTGAAATTTTGTAATGTCATTCACAGACGATGCATGACATTTATTTTTAGTTTTTACATATTCATCCCCAAGGGGGTGAAACAAGAAAAAGATGTGAAATTTTGTAATGTCATTCACAGACGATGCATGACATTTATTTTTAGTTTTTACATATTCATCCCCAAGGGGATGAAACGGGAAAAAGGGGTGAAACTTTGTATTGTCATTCACAGACGATACCCCTGCACAAGATGATGTCATGCATTTTTAAAAGTTTTTAAAAACTCATCCCCAAGGGGCCAGGGGGTGAAAAGGAAAAAAATAGGTTAAACTTTCTATTGTCATTCGCAGACGATACCGCTGCACAAGGTGATGTCGAGCGTGACGGGGCGGCGGTACCTCTCGTTGTTCCTGGAGACGCTCTGCTCCCAGGGCCTGGTGGGGTTCTGGACGGCGGTGGAGGAGCTCCGCCACAGCCCCCGCAGCAGCTGGCACCAGCTCGGCGCGGAAATATTTTACACCTACATCAGATCGCCGAGCGCGGAGATCAAAGTCGACAAGGTGAGTTACGTAACGCGTTACGGCGCCAGGCAGCTTGCTGTTCCTGGAGACTCTGTTTCCTGGGTAGTGGGAAACCCTGGTTCTGGACCGCGGTAGCGGAATTAAAGTAGATAAAGTAAGGGTCGATTTCTGAAACGCCATTCAAATATATGATCAACTAACATAGCATTCAATGTCATGGCCCATATTGATTGCTGACTGGTGGAATACACAAACTACGCCGGTTGGTTTACCGTCCCACTGGGTTATGAGAGTAAAGGGAAGAGAGAGTGTCTTTGTGTATTGCGCACACACTTGGGCACTATAAAATAACTCCTGCGGTAGCTGGCCTGGTTTCAATGAAATCGGCTTCCGACACCTAAATCGGTGAGCTGTTACTATTACTTTATTTGTTATTTTACATTAATTAATTGTTAATACACGACTGGTGTCGACTCAGACATCATCAGGTCTTTTAAAGTTTTAGGCCGTGTTTCACCAAGCAATGTTAAAGTTAAGTCCATGTTAAAATACCATGTCATCTCATTCATTGACAGGAAATACGAGAGGGATAACATGATATTTAACATGACGTTAACTTTAACATTGCTTGGTGAAACACGCCCTTAAACTTATTTTATTTTGATTCTAAAGGACACAAGGAAGCGCATGGAGTCCTTCCTCCTGGGCGACAAGGGGCCCGAGGTGTTCTACGAGGTGCAGGAGACGGTGGTGGACACTATACAGGAGAAGTACTACTCGTCGTTCCTGCTGAGCGACCAGTGCAGAGCGCTGGTCGCGGAGCTGGCGACAGAAGAAGCTAATACAGGTGAGTTAACCGTTGGGTGCTGGAGTAAAACACCTCCCCAGCGTCTTTCCTGTGGGTGCCGTAAAAGGCAAGGGGAATATATCCGGAAATTAGCAGCAGGGTGTCAGCGAACATTGTTACTGCTCATTTCCGGAATTGAGTAATAGCATCTCCCCATCAACCGTTTTTCCTGTGGGTGTCGTAAATGGTGAAGTACTACTCGTCGTTCCTGCTGAGCGAACAGTGCAAAGCGCTGGTCGCGCAGCTGGCGACAGAAGAAGCTAATACTAATAGTGAGTAATCCGTGGGGTGCTGGAGTAAGACACCTCCCCATCGTCTTTCCTGTGGGTGTCGTGAATGGTGACGGGGGGAATATATCCGGATATTAGCAGCAGGGTGTCAGCGAATATTGTTACTGCTCATTTCCACATTTACATTTGCTGTCGCCTTGGTCTGAGTAATAGTATCTCCCCACCAACCATCTTTCCTGTGGGTGTGGTAAAAGCTGATAGGGAATATCAGGAAATTGGCAGCAGGGTGTCAGCGAACATTGTTACTGCTCACTTCCGGATTTACATTCGCTCTGTCGTCTTGGTCGGAGGAATAATAGCACCCTCTTTTCCATCTTTTCCGCGGGTGTAGTATAAGGTGACAGGGGGAACATATCCGGAAATTGCCAGCTTTTTTAATGCTCATTTCCGGATTTGCATTTGCACTATCGCCTTGATCGGAGTAATAGCAGCTCCCCATCAACTATTTCTTATACTTGGTTTGTCAATTTTCAGAGCTATGCTCGGAGCGCTCGCCCATAGAGGACCGGCAACTGTCCAACGAGTCCGCGTCGTCAGCGGAGAGCGCGGGCACACTGCACCTGGCGCCGCACTCCACGTACGCGCGACGCAAGCTGGACCAGCTGCAGGAGCGGCACAACAACAAGACGCAGGTGATCGCTGGACGTTGATACATGTCACATAGAGCGCTGGCAACACCTGGCGCCGCACTCCACGAACGCGTGCCGCAAGCTGGACCAGCTGCAGGAGCGGCACAACAACAAGACGCAGGTGATCGCTGGACGTTGATACATGTCACATAGAGCGCTGGCAACACCTGGCGCCGCACTCCACGAACGCGTGCCGCAAGCTGGACCAGCTGCAGGAGCGGCACAACAACAAGACGCAGGTGATCGCTGGACGTTGATACATGTCACATAGAGCGCTGGCAACACCTGGCGCCGCACTCCAAGTACTCAAGCTGGAACAGCTGCAGGAGCGTCACAACAACAAGACGCAGGTGATCGCTGGATAAATCTTTCGAAGCGACAATTTTTTGCCCGCCTCTTCGCTCGGTGAAGTAGGTTTCACCCCTATTAAATGATAATATAATTCTCGAAAATATTACTACTCGAAGTACAAAGTATGTATGATTAAATATAACACCAGTATAACGTTTAAAGACTCGACTTGTCATATTCCAGGCACTAGCAGCCCTCCGAGCGTCGCTGAAGCCGGAGTCGCCGGCGCTGGCGCTGCTCGAGGGCGAGGTGGAGCGGTTGGCGGGCGAGCAGCTGCGGCTCGAGGCGCACCTGGCGCGCACTGACACCTGGGCCGACCACCTGGGCAGATGGCGCGCCACCGTGCACTCCGCCGAGGTAACACACACACCACACACACATACACATACACGGAGCCACACCAACACCTGGAGGAGAACTAACACCTGGAGCAGCACCCACACCTGGGCAGATGGCGCGCCACAGTGCACTCCGCCGAGGTGAAACACACTACATACACACAAACCTGGAGCAGCACCCACACCTGGAAAGCAAAAAAAATATACGGACGGACGCACGCACGTACATACTGCTGGAGTCTGCAGCACTTTACATACATCAGTCGATTAAGAGCGACCAGGCATAAAATCTATATATAAAATAAAATAGAAATAAACCAATCCGCATACAGTGACATTATTCAGATGTTAAGTCGTAGTTGGGTTTACAACAAAATAACAAAGAGCACGATATTCTTTTTGGATCTTTATGTGTAAACGAAAGCTGTAAACTTCAGAGTTTACACCGATTTACACCTTTTTACAATAAAATAATTTGATAGATTGAGAACAGAATGAGAATTGGCTCGTTTCATGTACACACGGTCATTTCATGTACACACGGTCATTTCACATAAAATGAATGGTGTATTCATGTATAATTCCAGATGGTGGACGAGTCCAAACCGCCGCAGTTCGTCATAGTGGTGCACATGGCGGAGGAGAGTGGCAGCAGCGACGAGCGGCCGGAGCAGATCACCACGGGCTGGGTGCTGCTGCGGACGCTCAACGAGTTCCAGGTGTGTTGTCCAGGTGGCGGACAGAAGGGTCCGAGCAGTTCGTCATAGTGGTGCACGTGGCGGAGGAGAGCGGCAGCAGCGACGAGCGGCCGGAGCAGATCACCACGGGCTGGATGCTGCTGCGGACGCTCAACGAGTTCCAGGTGTGTTGTCCAGGTGGCGGACAGAAGGGTCCGAGCAGTTCGTCATAGTGGTGCACGTGGCGGAGGAGAGCGGCTATATTCAACTGACTTATATAATACTCTTATACACTCTCTTGACCGACTGCTATAGTATAATAATATGTTAAGCATCACTGTCATACGTTAATGTGACAGTGACATTACATACTTTTAAATCTAATAGAAGATAGACAGACTATGGTTGAACCGGTGGTAGCCTTGATGTTGAGTTTTCGAAAATAGCTTGATAAGAAAAATAGAAAAATATTTTGAATTTATGAATTTTAATACAACAATATGTAACACATATTTTTAAACGACTTCCAAAAAGGGGTTCTGAATTCGTCTAGATGTTTATTTTTCACGTTTTTGCGTAACAATATCATCCGTGAACCGACTTTACATACTTTTTTTTGTTTCAGGATTTGCATCGAAAGCTGAGGCCCATGTGTTCGGAACTGAAAAATCTGGAGCTGCCCTCCAACTCGTTCAAGTTTTTGTTCGGCAAGAACGATAGGAACTCGCTAGAGAAGGCCAAATTGTTAATACAGAAATACTTGGAGGTGAGACATATTTAACATAATTTGTTTTTATTATGTCCAATTTAGAATTATTTATACACGATATAAATTTTAAAATACTAGCTGACCCGTACCCACTTCGTTGAGCATACAAATCGTTTAAACTTCCACGAATATTTTTTTTTATGGTCCAGTTCTCTTAATTCTCTAAAATTCGTTGGAATTCCTGAAAAAAATATTTTTAAACCGAGCGTACGTTAAATGCTTTATTGGAAATCAATGCTTCGTCCAGCCAAGGCGCTGGGAATCAGATTCTGCAATAGCTTTGACGTGGAGTTACAAACGTGTTACGCGCGCGCTGTTTGTGTTGTTGTTTTTAAACAATTTTTTTGGAAGATTAAGAAAGAAATGACGAAAGATGTTTTCGACAATTACTTCTGTAAATTTGTTAAACAATCCAGCTGTTACACGACTTTTATTGTTTTTAATCGACCCACTGAAATTTGAGGTAAATAGATTAATCGAAATGTTAATGCATATGTGATTAAATAGTAAACAAACAGTCGGTGGCGTTTAAGAAGACAACAACTTCAATTTAAATAATCGAGCGTTAAAACTACGTCATCGTTACTAACCAATCCAAACCCTTTCCCCAAATATTGCCCTCTCCTTTACGCATGTAATACTAACGCAAAAAGGCAACCATTACATTGCAATAAATTTTTGAGTCACAGTCGGTTTTTTAATTAATATATTTTGCAAATCCATGTTATTTTGCTAGTTTCCCAACACGAACATTCAATATACTATCTATTAATATAACAAAATTGCAGTTTGTTCTAGAAGACGACCGGCTGAACCAGTGCGAGGCGGTCTACACGTTTCTCAACCCCAGCTCCGAGTACCTGAAGCAGGGAGACCTGCCCAAGAAGAATAAGTTCTCCTTCTCTACGCTGTTTAAAAGGTTTGTTTATTACACCACACAATGGCCGTTCCATTGCAACCCAATGGCAACCAGATTAATACCAATTATAAGATACTAAAAGTATTTATTAGTGTGTATGATTAGTTATCTTCGAAAGCAAGTTGGGACTTGGAATTTATTTAAATAAAACAGTGAACCTATAGCGCGATAAAGCAGGTCATCAACGCCATCTGTTGGCCCCTCGGAGAACTAATCGTAGTATGGCTCGTTTATACTAATGCAAATTGAAGCTATAGTGTGATGTAACAGGTGGTCACCGCGTGGTCACCGCCATCTGTTGGAAACTTTGCAAACGAATAAATCAGTATGTATAAACTTATACAAGGTTCATGAGAAGCGTTAGTTTGGCGTAGTCCTTTCAATCTTTCAGTGCCGGTTTCTAAAAGACTAATCAAATATATGATCAACTATGGCAGTTAACAACCCAATTTATATCGGGACCGCCGTTCATACAAATTCTTTGAATTATTGATCATAACTGTATCTTTCTTGCTCACACTCGGCGGTCCCAAATTCACCTGATCGAGCGTTTCACTTCGCAGCATGACGGATTAGAGAATAAGTTTTCACTTTAAAAATGATTGTTTTCAGCACAAGCAGCGAGGCGACGAACAGGTCGTCACAAGAGAAGGAGCCCTTCACACACACATCGGCTGACGAGGACGAGATCTCCATGTATTTGGACGGCAACGGAGCGGACGCGAACAACAAAAACATCAACACGTCTATGCGCGGTGAGTTGAGGAGACTGATTACATCATGACACACACACACACACCCGCATACTCACATACCATACAGAAGTTGCAAGGCCACGAACAGGTTGTCAACCTTCAAGGCCATACGCGCAAACACGTACGTACTTTTCGTATATGCACGCACGCAAAAGAAGGAGCCATGCATCTAGGGCAAGATCTCCATGTACTTGATGGCAACGGAGCAGACGCGAACAACAAAAACATAGACACTTCTATGCGCGGTGAGGAAAGCAGACCGAGAGTACATAATAACACACACTCGCATACAGAAGTTACAAGGCCACGAACAGCTTGTCAAACTTCAAGGCCACACGCGCAGACACGTACGCACGCTAGCGTATATGCACGCACACAACTCACACATTAGCGAACCAGGTCAAGATCTTCATGTAATTAAATTTCAGTGGAGTAGACGCGGCTAACAAAAACATTTATGCGTGACTTACGGGTGACTAGAAGACAGACGGACAGACATAATAACACACTAGCACACACACATACATTCCCACGCACATGTACGCACGCACACATACGGACACATACATGCACACCCACAGATGCACACACGTACGTACACGCGCACAGGCAAACTTATAAATCGTTTCGAATATCGAATATAAGAGCGGGATAGACTGATATTTAAAAAGGAATTACAGAAGTGAGACAGGTCTCATTACAACATGTGAGCCACACAGACGCATAATATATTCAATATGATGTCCAGGGGCGGGTCCGATGGGGGAGGAGCGGGACAGCATCGCGGAGCCGCTGTACGCGCTGCTGAGCGAGGTGTTCGACATGCGCGGCGTGTTCCGCTGGCTGCGCAAGACGCTCGTCACCTTCGTGCAGATCACCTACGGCCGCACCATCAACAGGTGAGGGGGGGACAGCATCGCGGAGCCGCTGTATTTAATTAACTATAAAATAATAAATAAATATGTGCGCTGCTAACGGTCTCCTCTCCAGAAGTGTCCAGGCGTCGTTGTGTCATCGTTGTCAAAAGTGACATTTGTCAAACGAGCTGTCAACTGCCAATCGTCACCGAACTCGTCTAAGTCAGTGGCAGACTTGACAAGTTCGGTGACGTCTCAAATCCGTTCTCAGCTTTGTTCTCAACCTATACGTATCTTTAAGGTCGATTTACATCAAACGAACATAGAGCTACAATCGCAAGAACACAAGAACGCTTTGATGAGATGAGAGAGAGATGAATACTGTAATGTTTTATGATCTCCACAGGCAGATAAAGGAGACGATATCGTGGCTGTTCTCGGAGCAGATGCTGCACTACTACACGAGCATAGTGCTCAAGTCGTGGTGGCCGGGCGGCGTGCTGAGCGAGCACACCGGCAGCAGGAGCGAGGGGGATGCAGGTATACGGCGGAAAACATTCACTATAACTTTGAGTTGTGATTATACCAGGCATGTTAAGGAGTACCGTAACGGAAACTATCGGATATCCGATATAAAAAATGATCCGTAGCCGTATCCAAAATGAAAGTTTTGAAGAAAAGAAATTATCCGAAACAAACGGATGGATAATCCGAAATACTTTTTTATATCCATTTCATCCCTGGATTATACTACCTTTTCTCATTCTAGAAATGTATTTTTTAATACTTTTTATTTATGTATGTGTTACGCAGAGCGGCGACGCGTGGCGGCGGCGGCGGCGCTGCGCGAGAGCGTGTCGGCGGCGCTGGCGTCGCTGGTGGGCGCGCACGCGGCGGCGCGCGGCGCTCACAAGCTGCACGCGACGCTCATGAACACCACGCACAACAAGCAGCTGTGCTACGTGAGTACAGCGCCCCTGCGGCTCAGTAGCTAGCGCGGCGGCGGCGGCGGCGCTGCGCGAGAGCGTGTCGGTGGCGCTGGCGTCGCTGGTGGGCGCGCACGCGGCGGCGCGCGGCTCTCACAAGCTGCACGCGACGCTCATGAACACCACGCACAACAAGCAGCTGTGCTACGTGAGTACAGCGCCCCTGCGGCTCAGTAGCTAGCGAGAGCGTGTCGGTGGCGCTGGCGTCGCTGGTGGGCGCGCACGCGGCGGCGCGCGGCGCTCACAAACTGCACGCGACGCTCATGAACACCACGCACAACAAGCAGCTGTGCTACGTGAGTACAGCGCCCCTGCGGCTCAGTAGCTAGCGCGGCGGCGGCGGCGGCGCTGCGCGAGAGCGTGTCGGCGGCGCTGGCGTCGCTGGTGGGCGCGCACGCGGCGGCGCGCGGCGCTCACAAGCAGCACGCGACGCTCATGAACACCACGCACAACAAGCAGCTGTGCTACGTGAGTACAGCGCCCCTGCGGCTCAGTAGCTAGCGCGGCGGCGGCGGCGGCGCTGCGCGAGAGCGTGTCGGCGGCGCTGGCGTCGCTGGTGGGCGCGCACGCGGCGGCGCGCGGCGCTCACAAGCAGCACGCGACGCTCATGAACACCACGCACAACAAGCAGCTGTGCACGTGAGTACAGCGTCCCTGTGGCTCAATATTTAGTCTTACACAGCGGAGTCATTGCTGCGTACGTAATTCGCAACAATCACGCCGCACGCCCGCAACACGTACGTTGCGCGCCCGCTTCGGTGGCGTTGCGCGTCCGATTCGTCCACGTTGCGCGCTTTGAGGGCGTTGTGCTCCCGCTTTGGTGGCGTTGCGCTACCGCTTTGGGGGCGTTGCGCTCCCGCTTAGGGGTCGTTGCGCTCCCGCTTTGGGGGCGTTGCGCTCCCGCTTAGGGGTCGTTGCGCTCCCGCTTTGGGGGCGTTGCGCTCCCGCTTAGGGGTCGTTGCGCTCCCGCTTTGGGGGCGTTGCGCTCCCGCTTAGGGGTCGTTGCGCTCCCGCTTAGGGGTCGTTGCGCTCCCGCTTTGGGGGCGTTGCGCTCCCGCTTAGGGGTCGTTGCGCTCCCGCTTTGGGGGCGTTGCGCTCCCGCTTAGGGGTCGTTGCGCTCCCGCTTTGGGGGCGTTGCGCTCCCGCTTAGGGGTCGTTGCGCTCCCGCTTTGGGGGCGTTGCGCTCCCGCTTTGGGGGCGTTGCGCTCCCGTTTTGGGGGCGTTGCGCTCCCGCTTAGGGGTCGTTGCGCTCCCGCTTCGCCTAAAAATGTAATACAAAGATGTATAAGGTTGTCACTAAAACACTAGTTCATTTATTAAGTCACTATATTGTTCATATTACACTGTTACACATCACTTGTTACTATAGTACGTCCCAGATAAATTTAACCCAAACATAAGCAAAGCAAAAACACTGAAATTTTCACATATTGTGCACACTTACCAACACTTTCACAGGTATATTAAAGGATCATACTCTAATATCTAATACATTTTATAACAATTCAACAATAATTAATATGTTTAAACATCATTTATAGTAAAAATACGCTATTTTGACACTGCCGACCGACGGTAGAATAAAGTCTATAGTCTATGGATTTATAGTACTCGTAGCAAACAATAATCATTATTAATACTGGCCAATTGGCATCACTGACTACTCTATGGTCGTGTCATTTATCAGGGACGTACTATACATACACTTGTATAGGGGTGTAAAAAAATAATTTATTATTTTCTAAGAAATAATAAATTTTCTAAAAATCCATTATTTAAAATCGATTTATTTATTAACCGATAAAGAAAAACAATGACACATTAACTTGCACTTTTTCCACTTTATTAGTTATTAAACATTAGTTTTAGGGCTGATTTTTCAATCGTCAGATAACTTTTATCTGTTGAATAAACATGTGACTGACATTTGTTCCATACAAAATCTGCCAAAGTCACATTTATTCCTTATATAAAAGTTATCTTACGTTTGAAATATCAGCCCCTATTGAAATACATGACCTGTTTCGACTAAGTCATCATCATAGGTAGATTTAAAATTTATAAATTATTCGTAAACATTGTGCCGATAGTATTAATGTTGCCAGCTCACGGAATTTTTTACAATTTCGTGCAGATTTTTCTGAAAAGTGCAAGTAATTAGTGTATTATTACTAAGTACCTACAGTATATTCAATAACATACATTAACTTGGTCGAACTTTAACCCCTTTTGTGTGTGGCATGGCTTGAAAGCGGTACAGATATAAAGGTATTATACCGGTACTAAATTACGATATCGCTTTAATTTAATGGTTGAGTCAAAACGGTTGAAATTCACCATTGCGGTATCGCAAAATAACGAAATATACCTTTATTCTATTATTATATACCTCATTATTACCGAAAAAATTCCAAGCAACGTCGCCCGCACTCACGCGGCGCGGCGTTGTCAATTCGAAACTTTACACAAGCTCAAGACTACCCACTAATAAAACCGTTATTTTACAGATTTAGATATCTGAAAAAATATTGATTCCATAATTTTGCGGTACCGAAATAATAGCGGTAGCGTTATAAAGGGTGTAAAAACTTTGGGATATTATTATACTACCTTTTCTCATTCTAGAAATGTTTTTTTTGAATTATTTTTTTTTAATTATTATTTTTGCAACAAAAAAATAAGAAATGGTAAAAAGAAAATATTTTTTTTTAGTTTTTGACAAAAGAAAAAATAAAAAAAATACATTTCCGAAATGAGGAAAGATAGTATAATCGTATCTCAAAGTTATAGTGACTGCTCTTTTTACACACTGTTTATGGTTACCATAAATTAAAGGTCATACCGTTTACCGTTTTTACCGATATTTTTCGGTTATTCAGGCCCTGGTGTGGCGTTTAAAATTCTATAACAAGTCTAATTTAATTATAAAATACAATATCGTTACCAATACTACTGATAGAGGAAACGGTGATTTGAAAATGCTAATTATAATTATAAAAACTGTTAGTACAACTATTATTTTAACGTTAATTTTGTTGAGGACTATTATCACTTTTTTCGGCGTCGATTTCTGATTGGAAATTGTCTGGAAAAAGAAATAAAATGTTTTTTATTTACAGCTATTTATGTGCATAAGATTTGGTATATGCAAAGAAACGGCTTGAGGTAAAATAAAGAAATAGTCAACGAAAATAATATAATATAGGGTGTAAAAATAACAGTTACCATAACTTTGGGATAATTATACTACTTTTTCTTAATAAAAAAATGTATTTTTTTTTGTCCTAAACTAAAAAAGAGGTTTTCACTTTTTACAATTTATGTTTCTAATTTTGTATGTAGTCGCTAGAATAACAATAAAAATATTTTATGGAAATTTGTATTTTTTTAAGCTATTGTATAGCTTCTATCGCGGGCCTTGAGCGTGGAGACCGGATCCAGAAATTCCGTAACGAAAATAACCTAACACCCCTACTCCGACCGGCACATCGGTAATAGTTTTTAATGCCATCTATCGATGAATAGCAGAACTTTTAGTGATTTTTTTGAAATATCGTGGTTGTCTCTTTAGTTCAGCAACTCGCCTCGAGATGGCATTGGTTGTATCGGATAAGTTGATAAAAAATTATATGCAATAGCTTTACCGCGGCAGTCCCCGAGTGCCACACGTCTTTTTTTAAAACATCTTAAATGAAAAAAGGTAGTGTTATCACATCCTAAAGTTATAGTGACTGCTCTTTTTACACCCGTTATTTTAACCCCCAACGCAAAAACGACGGGGTGTTTTATGTGTCTGTGTTAATGTGTATGTCTGTCTGTGGCATCGTAGCTCCCAAACGGTTGATCCGATTTTAATGCGTTTTTTGTTTGTTTGAAAGATTTATCAGTCGAGAGTGTTCTTAGCTATTTTTGGTGGAAATCGGTTCAGGTCTTCAAGGTCATCAGATGATTTGTTAGGTGTAAGGAATGTTACAACTTAGTCGGAGGCTTTTTAAATTTTTAATTTAGTTTTTTACACCCTGTATTAATATATAAATAGTAAATACCCTAAGTAAACCAATTTTCTACAAAAATGTGTTCAATGGCTTTACATAAAAATAAATTTCTGTAGTAACCAATTTTTCTGTAATGGATATTTCTTAAAGACAGCAATATAATGTAACTTACCGGGTACTCTAAGGTATGTTTCGACTTGACAAATAATATTTTTTCTCCGAGCACCACTTCTGAAAATGTGAAATTGACGTTGAGACTATGAACAGTAATAATACACATATTTAAGATTTTTATTATATTATACGCAGGAGTTGTTTTTGTAGTGCCAAAGTATGTGTGCAATACACAGAAGCACGCTCTCTGCCTGCACTCTCGTAGCCCAGTGGGACCGACACGACTGGCGGAAAAACAGGCGCAGGGCTTTTTACTTGCCCATCCGACGCATTATTATATTAAAAATCGATTATTAAAATCAATCTTAAGAAAAAATATTATCGATTAAGTATTAAAAATCGATTTTAAGAAAACAATTATCGATTTTTAAAAATAACAATTATCCATTATTAAAAATCGACTTTAAGAAAAAAATATCGATTATTTTTCACATCCCTAATGGATTTTAAAGGCCAGACCACATACCACTAGCCGCTACTCCAATAGTATTCAACTCGTCTAAATCCCCCTCTCGTATGACGATGCCCCCGTCCTGGTTGTAAGTGAACATCGCGCGCGCCAACTCGCGGGCGAAGTTCGTGGCGGTGTTGCTGTATCGTCGTTGGACTTCGTTCATGAACAGAAACGCTCGGGAGCGTTGGCATGTCTGAAATATACGCACATTTTTTTAAATGTTGTTTATTTTTTATTTTATTTGATTATCAAATTAAAATATAGCCAAACTGCGAAACAGTTTGTTGGCAATAATTACTATTAACTACTAACTTACTTCAAATTATTTCAAATAAAAAAAAATATTTTTTATTTTTAGTTATTCTTGCGGCAGAAAATAAGAAATGGTAAAAAGGTTAAAAAAAGTCATTGTTTGACAAAAAAAAAGAAATAAAAAATACATATTTTCCAAAATGAAGAAAGGTAGTATAATCGTATCTGTAAGTTATAGTGTCTGTTCTTACTTAAAATATAAACATACATTAAAAACTTACATTGTCCGTGATACAAACAAAGTGATGTTGATTCTGCGTCACACAGTGTATGAGGTATCGCCCATGGGAATATGTCATTTTTATATCACCGCAGATTTTCGATATTAAGGCCTCGGCGATTTCCATGAAGTTACCCTCACAGTTTGCATAACTGCACTTTATGTGACCATTGTAACCGACTGCGCTGAACAGTATTGGCATTTTAACTATGCCGGGAGTATTTTCTGAGTGTGTAAAATAAATGAGTGTTATTACTTTAGGGTGTGTATGTGCCTCCCTGTGTAGACTTTACCGTGAAAGTCTAAAAGACTTACTTTTGACTTTCATGTTTGTATGAGAAATGCCCCAACATTATAAATTTAACTACAACGCTTAACAGCCTAATTTGTAATTCTGGAGTCGCATATTACGGTGACCTCGTGGACAGCGCTAGGAATTTCCGTGCTTTCAAGCGTTTCTGCTATAATTATTATTGGAAACATTCATCAAAATCATAATAAATCCCCAAAAATGACAAACTCATAAATAGATCACAATGACATAATAATATATATTCCCGTGGTGCTTTCCCTTAATTTTTTGGCCGTTTGTGTCATTACAATTTTGTACTGTCTCCCACTTTGCTTGGGGAGGGAAACTGGAATACTTCCTACTCCTCCTTTTTTTTCTTCTGATTAATTTCGTTGTGGGTCCCAAGACAGATTTAGCTCGGGCACCCCTGAGATTATATCAAAGGGTTTGTCGTGGTCGGTTACCGCTGTCGATCCTGGCTCACAGGAGTTGCAGTGGTGGGAATGTGAGGTGGGCCAATGCCCGTTTAAAAAAAAACATTATAAATTTGGCCATATAATAATTTAAAAAAGTACCTCTTTCGGTGCTGATACTTTTACAGTAAACTATATAGGAGGCACATACACACCCTAAAGTATTATCACTCATTAATATTACAGTCTGTATTTTTGGCTCTGCAGCCTAAACGGCTTGATTTTAACCTAAAATAATAAATTCGTGTTTACTAAAGACACTATCAAACTGAAAACAAAATTTCGGATTGGCGCCAAAAAATATTTAAAATTCACTGGGAATATCGAAATGAAAACAAAACGGCGGATTATTAGCGCCAAAAAAAAACCTAGAAATAGTCACTTTTTTATTTTTTATTTCTTGTTATTCACATATTATTCACTAGTTTTCTCTGTGATTCCAAACTTCCCACTGAAATATTTCCGCAAGCTTATATCTGTTCTAATATTAGTGCTAATGTCAGCGCTAGTGATGGGCGCTTTAAACGATAAGCGTTTAAAAATTACGCCTTTTTTGGAGGAATGTAGGAGCTTTGTAGGACTATATTTATGTAAAATTTCCTGTGTAGTAAATAAATAGAGTTTAAATTGTAAATAATTTTATGGATACTGACGATTTTTTTTGTTTTATTTTGTTTAAACTAAAGTGACTTTTTAAAAAATACTCTACGCAATGAGTTCATATGCAATATAGAAATAATCTTTTTATTTAAATTATTTATTAAATTAGAAAAAATCGGTTGTAAAATGTAACTTATCACAGTTGTCAATTAAAACTTATAATAAGCAGGCATTAGTTGTTAACAAAGAGACTTGGTTGAATATTAAAATAGGATAGGTTTGTTTATTGTTTTAAGCGTTTTTTTTATATAAAAAAGGGACAAGTTCGTTTATTATTTGAGGTGACTTGAAAATTAAATAACGTATAATGTTCGTTTTATTTTATTTTAATTAACTTTCGTTTATTTTAAGCCGTGTCTCACATCCCTAGTGACGGCAACGAGTGTTACGCTAAAGCTGTCATTTCCTAAATCCAATTAATTTTGTCCGTGTAAATATAGCCCGTGAGTTAGACTCAACTCACACTGGCGCAGAGCCGGAGCGTCGCGACACGTCTTTCTATACATTCACTTGGAAAATATATCTGGTGACGACACGAAGTTCGTTCAATACTATAATATGTATAATCGTAATTTGTACCTCATTAATCGGAAAAAAAACTTCCACCATTTTGGATGCTCCGCCATATTGTATTTAGAAAGTCGTCACAAACAAAACGTGTACCTACACATACTTAATTTAAACAGAATCGGCTAAAGATATCTGCTTCAAATATTGCTGCAAAATTTTTCCCGTTCAAGTCTAACTTGTCGCAAATAAAAAAGGAAATTTTTTTTTCAAAAATATAATATAAATCATTTATTTCCTTCAATAAGGTACAAAATGGTGTTACAGATTTGGTAAATCGCTCTCTCATTTTGCCTTTGAGTGGCGCGCAAATTTTTACTAAAATACTATTTTATTATTAAAATGACGGTCATGCATTAGGTGTTCTGTTTTTTATGATTATTATTGTTTTGGTTACATGACTATTCATTTGTCAATGTTATTATAATAAAATGAGACAAGGTAGTATAATCATATCCTAAAGATATAGAGACTATTCTTTTTACACCCCGTATAAATGAATATGGTATGGGGTAAAACACGAAAAACGCTACGTTTCTGTGCCAATGTGAGGTGAACGTTACACAATCAGATGAACATAATATTTTACAAGCTAATCTCACCGCTTTTATGATGTTATAATTATTTGATTACATTTATTATGCTTTAAGTACGTAGAGAAAAATTTTGTTGTAATTTTTTATGCTTTTAAGCTATTGCATAGCTTCTATCGCGGGCCTTGATCGTGGGGACCGAATCCAGAAATTCCGTAACGAAAAAAACCTAACACCCCCTAAACAACACTCACTTGGCCCTTTGGGTGGTGGGGTGCGAATCATCGAATAATTTTATTTATTTATTTACAAACTACAACTATCATCACAGGTACTTAACCTAGTACAATAGAGTGTAACAAAAAACTAAAATACTTTAACTTATCATCTAGCTTACTTACTACACAATATGTGACCTTGGTGAACTCGTCCAATGAGCACATAAATAAGTCGACACTATTCGTTACTAATAAGAATTATATTTCCGAACATAGTCCCACACAACAATAAAAATCCTTCACAATATTTATATATTTCACTAATGTTTTCGATAGCGCGATGTAGAAAACTGCAGGAAATAACAACGCCATCTAGGTTTAACATTGTGAACTAAAACTTACATATTAAGTTGATTGAACCATATAAAATAAAAAATACTATGCAATAGCTTTACCGCGGCAGTCCCCGAGTGCCACACGTCTTTTTTTGTTATTCTTGAGACTAAATTGTGAAAAAAATGTTTTTGCCAAATACTAGAATGAGAAAACGTGGGCGAAGAGGAGAGAAAATGGTATTTTTACATTCTGTATACAATATTAATATTATATTTATTACTAGCTGTTCCCGCGACTTCGTTCGCGTGGTATTTGAGTAACTTAAACCGTTTATACAGCGCACGCAACGAAAGTCCCCAAATGTGAATAATTTTCCCCGTTTTTGCAACATTTCTCACTGACGCTTCGCTCCTATTGGTCGCAGCGTAATGTTATATAGCCTAAAGCCTTCCTCTATAAATGGACTATACAACAAAAAAATATTTTTTCAAATCGGACCAGTGGTTCCTGATATTAGCGCATTTAAACAAACAAACAAACAAACTCTTCCGCTTTATAATATTAGTATAGATTATACACATATTTAATAAGCAGGAACACAGAAAACAGTATTGTTCCCTTGCCGGGATTCTAACCGGTGGCCTTCCGCCTCCTTCCGATCTGTACCACAAGGTCGTCATGCTCTTTGCCGTTTTAAGTTCCCGCCACGAGCGTTAATCGGTGGCCGATTTTTTGTTGGTGAAAAATAGAACATACTAATTGCTATAGCAATCCACACGTCAAACAAATAGTCGGTCAGAATTAATATGGAAGAAAAATCGGTCCGATTGTCAGTCCGACAAAAAGTAGGACGTGGCACCCTCATACGGAAACCTTCGTGCTGGAAACTAATCTAATCTTATCTTAATCAGGAAACTAGACCACTATGGGGTAAAAGGTCCAGCACTTGCCCTCTTGAAATCATACTTATCAAATAGAACTCAGAGGGTTGAGGTAAATGGAAAAAGATCCTTAGGCTCTAGAATAGAGATGGGGGTCCCACAAGGGTCTATTTTAGGACCTTTTCTATTTTTAATTTATATAAATGACCTACCATACCTCATAAATGAAAAACATGGGATAGTATTATTTGCTGATGATACGTCTCTTATTTTTAATATGAAACGGCAAAATATATGCCATGACGAAGTAAAGAATGCTCTCTCAATGATAGTACATTGGTTTAGTGTCAATAATCTTTTACTTAATAATAAAAAAACAAAATGTGTAAAATTCACATTGCCTAATGTGAGGCAAACTGAAACCAATGTACTATTAAATGATGAACGTATGGAACTAGTGGATACTGCAGTATTCTTAGGTATAACGTTAGACTCTAAACTTCAGTGGGGATATTGCTAGACTGGCCGACAAACTCAGTTCAGCAGCATATGCAGTTAGAAAAATTAGACAATATTCAGATGAAAGTACAGCACGCCTAGTGTATTTTAGTTACTTTCATAGTATAATGTCCTATGGCATTCTGCTATGGGGCAGTGCTGCAGATATAAATAGTATCTTTGTGCTGCAGAAGCGAGCTGTTCGGGCAATCTACAAGCTGGCCCCCAACACTTCTCTTAGAGAAAAGTTTAAGGAAACTGGAATACTAACTGTAGCTTCTCAGTATATCCTCTCTAATGTATTATATGTTAAGAAAAATGTAAACCTGTTTATAAGAAAATGTGATAATCATAATAGAAATACTCGGAATAAGAATAAACTTGTTGTTCCAGTGACTAGACTAAGCAAAGTAAAGAATTCGTTTAAAGGCCAATGTATACGCCTATACAATAGGATCCCAGAAAACGTTCAAAATTTTTCAACTATTAAGTTTAAGAAAGTAGTCAAAGAACGTTTGTGTGCAAAAGCTTACTATAAAGTTAATGATTATATGAATGATAGCACACCTTGGGAATAAAGTAGCCCCCTACAAGGCTACTTATATATAGTACATTCTATGTTATTTAGCTTTAGTATTGACATATTTATATGTAAATTTATACTTTTTTTTAAAAAGAGAAATTTTCCATCTTTTTGGTAAAAGATGGCCCCATGCGAGTTTCTTACGCCGGTTCTTCTTGCTGGGCTAGTTCCCGAATCGGTGGTAGGCATCATATAGAAACGACGTTCAGAAAACATTTTTTTGTAAAATTTACTCTGAATCAAAATATTTGATTTTGATTTTGGACTCTTACTTGACCCTTTTTAACCCCTCTATTTACAATTTTTTTCTTACTTTCAGGAACTCTTCGAAATCGTCCTTCTGGAAGTGTTTCCTGAACTGAAACGTTATCAATAAACTGATATAGTGTAGTGCTAGACACACCTCCGGCATGCAGAGAGAAGACGCAAAAATTAGAGCCCAAGTGTGTGCGCAATACAAGAAGGAGCTACGAAGAAGTTAGTGCCACATTGTGCGCGCATTACACGCGAACTAGCTAAACAGTAGTTACTTTTAGTGCCCAGGTGTGCTACGCAGAAGTTATATTTTCCAATTGTGTGCGCAATACACGATAATCAGTTACACAGAAGAGATAGTGCCCAAGTGTGTGCGCAATACAAGACCGCTCTCTTTTTCTGTACTCTCGTGATAATAGTGAAGTAAGCCATTAGTTGTATAGTAATGTAAAATGACTTTCAATGATTAATGTGGCTGGTCCACTCATGTGTTAGACATTTGCACTAATGGCTCACTGCATACTTAACGCTAATATATTATATGGTTTAGTGAATTTAATTACGAATATTTTGGGCATATGATTTACTGTTAAGGTAAAGAAGTTTAGACAGAAAATTTAATAAAATAGTTTTTAAAATTGTAGTATTATATTATGCTAAAATAAAAATACATTGCGCTTTCCAAAGTGCAGAGGCCATTGACCTGACATAACAGCTGATTTTAATGAGCAGCAATGAATGCCGAATGACATTTATAGAATCAGCTGTGAAGTTAATGACATTAACAGTTTTGTAAAGAGCGTAATTTAAAAAAAAAACTAAATTTATTATTATTTTCTATCTAAATGTCTTGTCATTAATAATGCCTCCCACATCGATTTCGGTGACGGTGGTCGGTTTCATTGAAACCGGGCCAGCTACGCAGGAGTTATTATATAGTGCCCAAGTGTGTGCGCAATACACAGAAGCACTCTCCCTTCACTCTCGTAGCCCAGTGGGACACGACTGGCGGAAGATCAGGCGCAGCACCGACTTTTTGCATGCCCATCCGACGCATGGATCATCTTGTCCGACAATCAGGTGATCAGCCTGCATTGTCCTAACCAAACTTGGAAGTAACATTTTTTGTTGTTCCAACCCGTGAATCGAACCCACGACTACGTAGGCGTTTTTATTAGCTGTAGATCGTATGCTCAGATTTTCTGTAACTGATTTTTAAACAAACCTAAAGGTGTCCCACGTCCTACTTTTTGTAGGACCGATAGTCGGAAGGATTTTTTGTCCTGACATTTTGTATGACGTGTGCGTCGTTCGCCTACAAATAGTCGGTCCCCGATTATCGGTCGGACACCCTTATGTACACAGACCTGTAAGTCGGAGTGTATATGACAATAGATAATAGATATACCTACAGGGAGTCACCAGTGATTTTGTTTGATCTCGCTTAAGAGGCTATTTAGTTAATGCTTAGCAAAGTACAATAATATATCTGGGTGTAAAAAGAACAGTCACTATAACTTTGGGATATGATTATACTACATTTTCTCGTTCTAGAAATGCATTTTTTAAATTTTTTTTTACAAAAAAATTTTTTTTTGCTTTTTATTATTTTTGCGACAAGAAAATAAGAAATGGTGAAAAGTAAAAAAAAAATTTTTTAGTTTTTGACACCAAAAATATTTAAAAAAAAATCCAAAATAAGGGAAGGTACTCGTAGTATAATCGTATCTCAAAGTAATAGTGACTGCTCTTTTTACACCCTGTATATGAATGGGTGGGCACCCTTTTATTCAGAGTCATTCCATATTTCTTTAAGAAACCAGTATTTAGGTTATTTTTTTACATAAAACCTTGTATACAATTTATATATATTATATATCTAGCAATATCCCGCGAAACAATTATAACCACAACCTGCAAGCAGATGAGTGAGTGTACGCATAGGCATGCGTTTGATGCACCTCCCTCCTCCCACACTGCTTATGCGTACACTCGCAAGCAAAAAACATGAAAACACCACCACCACACAAGCAATAATGTTAACACGATCGTGCAAAGTCCCACCACCATGCAGGTTGCAAAACTCGACGCGCGTTTCGCTCCGACCCCGGAGCATCCTCAGGATGTTGACTCTGCGAACAATGTTCGTTAAGCCTTTGGATGTTCGTTAAGCCTCAGGATGTTGACTCTGCGAACATTGTTCGCAGAGTCAACATCCTGAGGATGCTCCGGGGTCGGAGCGAAACGCGCGTCGAGTTTTGCAACCTGCATGGTGGTGGGACTTTGCACGATCGTGTTAACATTATTGCTTGTGTGGTGGTGGTGTTTTCATGTTTTTTGCTTGCGAGTGTACGCATAAGCAGTGTGGGAGGAGGGAGGTGCATCAAACGCATGCCTATGCGTACACTCACTCATCTGCTTGCAGGTTGTGGTTATAATTGTTTCGCGGGATATTGCTAGATATATAATATATATAAATTGTATGCTATGGATTTCCGCAAAGTAACGCCTGATTCCATTAACTATAAAACCTTGTACTTATTGCTCTGTACGTTGTGTCTAGATTCTACTTAGAAATATATTTTATTTTATTTAAAAATTATACTTATTTTAGACCAGTGTTGCATGCAGAGTAATATATATTTCGAACAATAAATTGTAAGCAACTTTTATAACGACATAATTGATAACGACCAACCGGGTATTGCGTCGAAATTTTAACTATCAATTTAAAATATGACCATAGGTTTTAACGACTATCGGTTATTACGTTGAATGTTGTTATAACCAGTTTTCACCGTGTGTGTTATTTTATAAATTTATTTTTTTAATAGCTTCTGCTATTAATGTGCCAATAATAAGCTCTCTTATATACTCCATTCCGAATCAATGTGACCCAAATGTAAACAAAGCTCAGTATATGCGGTAATAATCTTCGAACAATACACTAGATATCGTGTCAGCACAAGCAATCCGTCTCGACGAATATCAGCTCACTCTCTCTATTGACAAATCATTGGCATTGGGAGTGCATTGTAATTTGACAGTTCGTCGTGACACTAGCGCCAAATTCGTTAGTAATAGAGTGTCGGCTTTTGGAACTATCCCAATCCATTTGTTCTGTGGCGGTACTACTAGCGCCACAATCCTGCATCGCGCTATCGAAGTTTTCTACGTCCGGCGCTATATATATGACATCTGAAAACTAGTACAGTGGGCTTCGGCCTGACCGAGCATACCATCTCGCTCGGTCGGAGATCTCCCTTTGGGGCTTCCACTTGTTGACCCTCGACAGAACACGCCTCCTTCAACATCATCACTCCCCGCCCCTCCGCACCACGCCAGACAGCTTCAGCCACTTCGGGTACTTCGTCCACTAGCCGCAACGCAGCGCGGCCTGGTCGAACCCTCATCGGCTTCAACGGGCACTCTCACTACACGACCGGTCAGCAAGCAGAGCACATCTCTCCTGGTTCAGCACGTAGCATCGGCCCGCACGGCAGCACTCCGACTCACTGGAGCCCGTGCAGCAGCAAGCACAGTTCTGACTCACTGGGACTCACTGGCATTGGCGATCAAGCACAAGACGACTCAAGTTTCGACCTCCGGTCTTCGGGGGGGAGTGATGTGGCGGTACTACTAGCGCCACAATCCTGCATCGCGCTATCGAAGTTTTCTAAGTCCGGCGCTATATATATGACATCTGAAAACAAATACAGTGGGCTTCGGCCTGACCGAGCATACCATCTCGCTCGGTCGGAGATCTCCCTTTGGGGCTTCTACTCGTACTCCCACAGTTCTTTTTGGAATGAGCTGATATTGTATTTAGTTTATTTGGAACACTGCCAACGTCCATACAAAATTATTTTAAAATTACAATTTAAAGAAACATTGCGCTGTTCAAATTTATATTAAAAAGTGAATTAGCGATTTCAAATCACCAAATCAACTTTGAAATGTTTTTAACTTTAGTCTCAGTTCGTTGTTAAACAAATGTTGCTCTATAGGCATATACGCGGACAGATTTTAGCCATCTTATTGTATGGGACACGTTATCTAGTATTTTATATTTTATAGTTAAATATTTTTTGGAAAATAAATATTTTTATTTGTATTTGTATATGTCGCAGTCATCTTATTGAATCTGGTTATTTAATTGAATCACTAGGCGGTTATAAAATGGCGTCAAACAGCTCGTACAGATAGCAATGTTTTGATATATTTTTTGATTAATTTACTTTAATGTTCGTTTTATTAGTACTCATTCGGAAATTTCGAAGTTTAAAACTAAAATATTAAATGGCTGTCCTAGTCTCGGATTCTAAAATTTGTTGGTAAAAACAGGATTCAATGAAAGCGCTAGTCATTCAATTAAATAGCGGATTCAATCAGATGACTGCGACATATATACTAGGCAATTAAGAAATATTAACCTTAATTTAGTCGAATTCCGTGTTTTTGTTTTCGTTTAGATCACGTTCAGGGACGGACGTCCCTTCCTTCATCCCTACTTCTTGTAGGACCGATGATCGGACAGATTTTTTCGTCGATATAATTTTTGATCGACTTTTTGTATGACTTGAGAAGAAACATGAAAGCAGAATAAATGCAGTTGAGATGAGAGCGTTGAGAAGTATGGTAGGAGTTAAACTGAATGACAGGATAAGAAATAGCGAGATAAGGAAACGTTGTGGTCTGAAAGAAGATGTAGTGACAAAAATTGAGAAAGGTATGCTGAGATGGTTTGGTCATGTCGAGAGAATGAATGACGAACGATTGACGAAAAAAGTGTATAAGGCGAGTGTGAATGGAAGTGTGGGAAGGGGTAGACCTAGGCGGACGTTTCAAGACCAAATTAGAGACGTCTTGAAAAAAGGCCAGATCAAGAGGACCCTAAACCGAAGAGCATGTATAAAGAGAATAATGAAAGTGGACGAAGCGAAACAAGTGTGTAAGGATCGTAGCAAGTGGAAGGAAGTGGTCTCTGCCTACCCCTACGGAAAAGAGGCGTGATTGTATGTATGTATGTATGTTTTGTATGACGTTTCATATTTCATATTAATATGTCCGAGCTATTTCAAGCTGTGCTTAGTGCAAGAGCCGCTGTAATCTTTTTTAAACCCTAACTCTAGGTATATTGTTAGATTTAATTATTTCTCCTGTGAAAAAGTTTTTGGTTAAAATAAACAATTGAAAAAATAAACAATTGACGTGTGAATTGAATTATTACAATCGGTATGTTCTATTTGAACGACAAAAAGTCGGTCACCGATTATCGGTCGCCCTCAATCGGAACGGAGTATAGTGTACAAATGTGACATTCCTTAATATATTATTGTACCTGAATTGAGATTATTTTGTGTATCGACTTGGAACAAAATTATAAATGTTGGTAATTGGATGTAGATAAGAAAAAAAGAAAATTAATTTGTATAAAGTTATTCAGATTATAAAACAATAGGCAGGTGCATCGAACAAAATGTGAAAATGTGAAGCCATTAAAACGAATATAATCTGAATGAAGACGATTTCCGAAAGAAATTTAGAACATACCTTTACTGTATTATGTATGTTCGATGTTTCTCTGCCTAGTTTTATAATGGAAATTTGTTACAACAAATATCTATTAGTAAGTGTTAATGATCATTATGATAACGGTACGTATGTAAACAATAAGAAAAAATACTTTTGTAGAAAGTCTACATAGAATATTTTTAAATGATATACTTTTTAATATTTTCAATTTTTTTGTTACTATAATATTAACTAATACTATTATAGTACGTCCCGTTTAATTGTAACCCAAACGTAAACAAACCCGTCTATGACACAACCATAGACTAGTTAGCGATGCGAATACAATATAATGATTATTGTTTGCGACTATGAATCCATAGACTATAGACTTTATTCTACATACGACAGTGTCAAAATGGCGTATTTTTACTGTGTAAGTTTTTCATTTGATGTTTAAATACATTAATTATTGTTTAATTGTTATAAAATGTATTTAATAATGAAGTATGATCCTCTAATATACCTGTAAAAGTGTTGATAAGTGTGCACAATATGTGAATATGTGAAAATTTCGATGTTTTTGGTTTGTAAACGTTTAGGTTAAATTTAAACGGGACTATAATAAGTATAATAAATAATAAATAAGTTAAGTATTTACTAACAAACTATGGACCCTTAGGTTGTCCGATAATAAAGATTTTTATTTATAAAAATATTTACATACTGTATGAGCTATATGTTTTGTCCTAGTCTAATACGTTAGAAAAGTCACTTGACAGACAAGTCAATATTTTTATAATTGAAGACATGGATGAATGTGATATGTCGCAATAAAAATGTCCAGAAAATTAAGTTTAAACTGTCCCTTAAACATTTTGGGCAGTAGCAACGTATTAAGTACATTGATTCTTGAGACGGATCTTTAGATTAATTTACTTAAAACTCGTCGTTTCAGCCTTTTACTGTCCACTGCTGGACATAGGCCTCTCCAATACATTTCCAGTGCAATCATTTGAAGGAAGTTTAGCCTACTTGTACCACGCTGGCTAGACGGGTTGGTACAGGGTTTTGTTTCGAGTTTTCCTTCTCTCACACTAGCTGTTGATGTGTGTGTGTTTCCTTTTAGTCGCCTCTTACGACTCCCCTAGGATAGTATCGGGGGTGGTGATAATTGTATTCTAATGCCGTCACCATACGGCGTCACTTAAAACTTACGTTTTCTAAAATGTTTAAGTCACATTTTAACTTGACTTTCTCGAAATTAGGATTTTGCTACATATCACCTTTATACACTCATGTCTTCATTTGGCTTTTTGATTTAAATTTCTGTTATGAAAGATCTGAATTTCGTACTTAGTATTAGCATTGGAATCTGATGAAAATTGTTTATTTTTTTAGTTTCAAAAGCATTGCCTGCCCACATCAAAAAACTACGCTCCTAGTGGCAATTAAACTTATTCGATGTTACTGTAGTTTTCTTAATGGCGAGTACTGACAAAATCTCGCACTCAGATTACACACTCAAAGGAGTACATGTTATATAAAAATAATATAATAGGTATGTTAAATCCAAAATTTATTCCAGAAATGATGTGCTGGAACTATTTATACCCTGTAACAACTTTTGTAAACCACATCTTGTGAATACATAATGATCAGCACACTATTCCAAACATCCCAGAAAACGTTCAAAATTTTTCCATCAATAAATTCAAAAAAGTAGTTAAAGAACGTTTGTGTGCTAAAGCTTATTATAAGATTAATGACTTTGTTAATGATAGCACACCCTGGGAATAAGGTGGCCACTTTCGAGGCTATTTCTATATTATATAGTATATATAATTTTGTAAATTGTAATTTATTTTAAGTTATAACATTGTTATATATATATATATATTTTTTAAAAAGAACAATTTTCCCATCTTTTTGCTAAAAGGTGGCCCCGAGCGAGTTTCTTACGCCGGTTCTTCTCGCCGGGTTAGTCCCCGAACCGGTGGTAGGTCATCATGTAGGACAATTCTAAAAGTGTTAGTAACTAACCTATTTGGAAATAAAAGATTTTTCATTTTCATTTTCATTTTCATCGATTATAATCGAACGGGGCCTAGATCTAGTCGAGATTAGTTCGTGTTAGTGTGTAATAATGTTGTTCCTCATACCGGCGTTATTATAATTTATTTTGTGGTTTTTATATACACCGTGCAAAATAAATGAGTAGCTAAGCCTGCGATCTTTTAACATCCGGTAATAGTAATGCCTCCCACACCGATTTTAGTGACGGTCGCCGGTTTCATTGGAACCAATCTAGCTGGATTTATTTTATAGTGCCCAAGTGTGTGCGCAATACACAAAGACGCTCTCTCTTCCTTTTACTCTCATAATAAATCCCCATCCGACGCATGGATCATCTTTCTTGTCAGACAATCAGGTGATCAGCCTGTATTGTCCTAACCAAACTAGAAAACAAAATTTTTTTTTGTTCTAACGAGGGAACCGTACCCACGACCTCTGAGTCGAGAGCTAGGCTTTAAACCACTAGACCACGGACGTTATTTGCGGCCTAAATATATTGTTTATTTTTCTATTTCCTGTCCAGTACTTACAGTATTATATTATTTATAGCTCAGTGAGGCTTTCTCATAAGATTAATTAAAATAAGTTTATATGTAGACATTTGGGCAATTCCATGACTTTTCAACCCAGTGTAAAAAAGGATGTCGTTGTGTTATGAACACGGCAGTCTGTTGTACGTGAATTAAATAAAAAAAAAAGCCTTTATTTCGTAGAAGAATACAAATACATAATTAATTTTGTAAATATTATTAGGAATATTAGACTAATCTTCTAGAAACCCTCCGCGGGGGAAGGCCTCCTCCAGAGAAGCCCACTTTCCTCTATCCCTGGCAGTGTTTAACCATCCTGGACCAGCTGTAGACTTTATGTCATCTGACCATCTCATGACCGGTCTACCTATGTGACGTTTACCTACTGGTCCGTCCCACCGTGTCGTTCTAATGGTCCAGCGATCGTCTGACAGTCTGGCTATGTGGCCAGCCCATTTCCATTTCAACCTATGAGCGTAGCGTAGCGTTTCTTCTCTTATTTTGGTGTGTCTTATTTTTTGTAGTCTTTTTATCTTCAGCATACTTCGCTCCATGGCTCGTTGGCACGTAATAAGGTCTGGCAACCATAAGTTAAACACGGTAAAATGCAGCTAGTCATGATTCTGGTTTTTAATTTCACTGGCAAGTTGCTTTTAAAAATTTCTTTGAGACTCCAGTACTTATTGTACGTGAATACGGTTATATAATTAATATTTTTTACATTCTTCAGCTATATATAACGCCGGTTCTCCTCGGTCGGCTAGGGTTGAACCGGTGGTAGCTATTTTCTGTGATCTTTCCGAAAAAAGCTTTTGGATTTTTTTTCAACGCTGTGTATCCAACGATTTTGTTAACATTAGTTTTTTTAATTGCGTTCCTAAGTTATTTTAACTCACATTTTTAATAGTCAAAAACCGTAAGATCGGGTTGGTAGTGTCATTAGACCGTTTTAAATATTTTGAGTTTCTGTACAAGAGCTGTGATTTTCGAGTTATTTTCAAAGCTCCTTATGTAAATAATTATCAGTTATTTATTCGCATATAGCAGGCGGCGACAGGCGTGCGGCCGGCATTGGTATTAGACATTCATTTTTAAATACGCGATGTCTTTTACTTATTAGTTATTACCCACAGCGTTTTGCTTTAGACAGGCATTTTTCTGAATAAACAGGCACATTAGGTACTATGTACAGGCATCCCTCTATTTACATGTGGTAACCCTAAGGGATCATAGGTTTAGGGTCGACGAAGTCTGACATTGTGTGGAAAGAGGGTGGGAGGGTATAGGATATAGATCGTGACGTCACACTTCAAAAACTACTAAAGTTTTCTTTTTATATGTATGTATATATTGCTCTTAGTAACGTAGTATAGAAACTATTTTATTACAAAAATTTGGAAACAAAACGACCAATATAGAATATCTAAACATCAGCAAAGCATTACAATATGCAAAAATTTTAAAGTCAGAAAATTATTCATAAAATAGCTTGCATATTTTTAATTCAGTCTGTGAATAGACAGACACAAGTCTCAAATTACAAATCAGTGGATCTACTTTGGAATTACATTGGAATTTGACAGTTCGACACGACACTAGCGCCAAATTGGTTTGAAGTTGAGTGTCGGCTTTTGGAACTATTCCCATCCAATGTCATCGATTGTTTTCGATCTTCGGTTAACATTGGGAAACCGTCTCAGCGAATATCAGCTTACTTGAATGTGAGCTGATATTTCATTTAGTTTGCTTGGAACACTGCTAACGTTCACACGTGTCACAATGCTTGATTTGAAATCGCTAATTAAGTCATAGTAAATTTTTTAACTCTAAATTTAAACACTCACAATGTTCTACTTAAAGATTAAAAATATAAGAGTAATGATTAGCGATTTTAAATCACCAAATCAACTTTAAAAATTTTTAAACTTTTGTCACAGTTCGTTACTAAACAAATTTAGCTATCTGGTATATGTGTGTCGAAGTTTTCATAAGACTTGTCAGCATTGGAATCGGTTTGATCTTGATAATAATATTTAAAAATATATATTTTCTCTCCACAGTAATTGAATTACAGTTTTAATATTTTGCATAAGTACCTAGTCTTTGTGGAGAAACTGGAGTCACTAAGTAAATTCCTGCTTGCAAGACATCAGGCCTCCAACCGTTATTTTGGCAGTATGTTAAGTTAACAATATAAAATTTTGAATTTATTAAATTTGTTTCGAAAGTAAGCCATCGGGATGAATGTATACAAAATAAAATCTAAGTGATATTCGAATGTACTAATCACAAAATACGCACAAATATTTTAAAATATTGTTAAAGCAACACTAAAAATGATCGTATAAATTATAAAACCTGAAAGCACAATGTATGAACTAGTTCTGTAACTGCCCGTTTTAACCTATTTATAATATAAGTTTGAAAGCCATCCATGTTGTGCGTTGAACCTTTATAAATATAACGGGTGTAAAAAGAATAGTCACTTTAATTTTAGCATAGGATTACACTACCTTTTCTTATTGTAGAAATGTATTTTTAATTTTTTTCACAAAAATTAGTATCTTGTTTTCTGTTATTCTTGCGACAAAAAAATAGGAAATGGTAAAAAAACTTTTGACAAAAAAAAATATTTCCAACATGAGAAAAGGTAGTATAATCGTATCTCAAAGTTATAGTGAGTGTTCTTTTTACACCCTGTATTGAAACGGGTTATAAGACTTTATTTTCTATCTGTACTTTTCTATTAGATACTGGGGCTATACTTCTTTTAAATGGTGAATTAATGCGATGAAAGTATTACCTATATTTCGTACTGGCAACGTTTCAATACATCCTGATAGCTGACGCCGTTTTTCTTTAGTATAGCCCCAGCTGTAGGGTACCCGCCCATACTTTTGTACGACCGATAATCGGATTTCCGACAATCGGTCACCGATTATCACTCGTAGCCGGGCATTTAGATTAAGGTAACAATTATAAGAAAAATGTTTTATTTTTTACTGTGGTACGTTGTACGTATAAGTGTTATATATGTTATATGTGTAAGTGTTAACTGAATATTCTTAAGTAATCTGTCTATATCGCTGAACTCTTGAATATAATATACAACTATATTCTTTGTTTTTATTTTAAAACTAGCTGTCCCCGCGATTTCGTTCGCGTGGTTTTTGAGTGACATAAGCCGTTTATGCAGCGCACGCAACGAAAGTCCCCAAATGTAATTAATTTTCCCCATTTTTGCAACATTTCTCACTGTCGCTTCGCTCCTATTGGTCGCAGCATAATGTTATATAGCCTAAAACCTTTCTCTATAAATGGACTATGCAACAAAATAAGAATTTTTCAAATCGGACCAGTAGTTCATGAGATGAGCGCGTTTAAACAAACAAACTCTTCCGCTTTATAATATTAGTATAGATTATATCAGCTATGAGGTCCATTATGGTCCAAAAGTCGTGACAACCAAGATTCCATCGGCTGTAATAGCGATGATGGCCGAATTGGTATTGCCCAAGGGTTCTGCAAGGAGAAAGACGAGACACCTCTCCACCTTCTTCTTGATTGTCCAGCTCTTCATATAAGCAGGAGCAAGTACCTCGGGCGGCACGAATACTCTACAGCAGAGGAAATCCGCACCGCAGACCACCACCATATCGTTCGCTTCATGAGCAACATAGGACTGGGGGGTTACTCTAAAGCGAAGGAGTCACAATAGATCCAGAAGGGTCGCAGTGACGTCTGGGCCTGACAAGGCCAGCCTTCGGTTAGTAAAAAAACCCCAAGTTGTTACGCTATTGACAACTATCAGCCGACCATGTGACTGCGGTGACATTCTTGATCACAGCGACAAGCACAGCCTACCGCGAGCTTATAGAATTGCACTGTTGGACATAATAGAAAGCCTCCCCCAAATTACTTTATTGCGAATTAATCTACCCACTAGGCCACTGACGCAAACTTATACTCTGGGTGCGAATTAGGTGGTGGTAACTGTAATTCGATCACAGCGCCCACCGTGGCCAAAATTGGAACTTTCGGCAGACAAACTGTTGCTTTTTACTTGCGAAATATTACGTATCCAACGATACTAGTCATGAGTGCATAAAATGCGTGTAGCCAGTGACATTTTACATTTTGTAGACCTCAGGCTACACAAGCGCCCCTAGTGGCTATATAATACGCGATGGCCCAAATTATAAACGCTAGTTGGCTGTCATCGTATCAACCCACCCACAAAGTAGATATACAGCCTGACTGGTGAGAAATGTGCAATATTTACGGAGAGTACTTGGTACCCGATTCCCATTATAAATGTGTAATAAAATTACATACTTAATTTTTTAGAAAATTTTCCTTCACATAAATCAATCATGGATACTATAAAAATTACGCGGCAAGGGAAGTAGACATAACTGTGCAACCGGCGCGGTGCGGCTCGGCGGCGTGCGACATCAACGTTAGTACGGGCGCGTACCTACACGCGGTACCGTGATTAATTGATATAATTTTTTTATATATTTTTTTCAACTCATATAATAGCCAAATATCACGTCCTCAAGTATTGCTCATGTCTCACCAGTCACACTGTAAATTAGAAACACGACCTAGTACTAGAATATGGTATCACCCTAATACTGGCAATGCGACTGGCAAGGGGTGAAATCCAGGCACATTCCGGAAACCACCATCTAGCGCCACTATTGGAAAATACTAATTACTGATTTCGTTTCGTATCTTCTTCTTAATTAAGAAGTTGAATTTAGCTTAATGTGATGTTATGCTTACAAAATATCCATATTTTTATTTTAATGTCAATATTTGTACCATAGATTAATAATTGGTCGCTTTGTCGAAGGCGCTGAGACCAATTAATAATCTAAGATTTGTACTTAATTTTTTAATTTACAAACGTTAATAGTAGTGACATCTATTGCAATTTTTTTGTATTAAAGATAGATTGTATGGGATGGTAGGCCATGACCCACCCAAAAAAAGAAAGGTAGAAATAAAACGCATATACATTCAAATATTATCTATTTTAAGTTATCAGTACAATAATAAACCGGACGACAGTCGCCACACCTTAGGAGGAGAAAGATGTAAAAACCGTTCAATATTCTTACAACTATTATTATATCAAATAATATCAAATGAATACTAACGTTTCCAATTTGGCACTCAAATAATTAAATACGCGATATGTGGCCTTTCGCTTCCTCCTTCAATTCTTCTTGTGAATTACTTTAAAGATCGTAAGGTTCTGAATGGTCCGTTCCGGAGAGAATCACTGAAAATAGAACGCTGACATCTGTCAGTGTTGTGACACTGACAGATGTCAGCGTTCTGTGATGATGTGTGACAGATGTCAGCGTTCTATTTTTGACACTGTGTTTGACAACTATATTATATGTCAGTGTCAAATTTGACAATCTATTTGCCAACCTTAAAGTCAGACTTTAATTTAGTCACTTTAATGCCAATTCATAATTAGGTCATATACAATTCATTAACGGCAATTCATAAGAAGAATTGCAGGCCTCTTTAGGTCTCCACATATCGCAATCAAAACATGATTCGTAAACAATTTTAAGTCCCGATTTTATCCAAACTCGATATCACAGCATTCAACCTCTTACACTATCAACAAAACCATCCCAACGGAAAATACAATATTACATATTGTTATTTACAATTCTTATTCAAAATAAATTCATCTAGTGTATAGAAAATAATCCTCCGCTATGTAAAAATCTGCCTTAGAACTAATATAAAACGTCTTAAAATGTCTAGAGCCCTCTTTACTTCGCTCAACAATGGAATCTTGCCAAAAACAAGTTTTACATATGAAGAATATTCTGATCACTGAAAACATAACCCTTTGTAAATACAATATATTTAAAATACCAACAAGCCAGTGTCGAGTTGTCAAATTTGACACTGACATTTGAGTCGACTCTCGATTACGAAAATCGAGAGGTTCGAATTGTAACTCTATTGTATTAGCCCAGAGCTCTATATTCTGTGATCAGAATTTTCTCCGGGCGGAACCTCTAATGTTGAGAATGTATCTGTATCTCTACAGATACATTCTCAACATTAGAGGTTCTACGCCGAATTTTAAACAAGAGACCAATTATTTAAGATTGACAAGAATCAACCATACAATTATTGTTATTTAAAACCTGTGTTCTATTTTTGAATGAGTGTAGCGGATAATATAATAAGTAATCGACTTTTTCTTATAACTATAACATATTGAAATTTATTAACGTTAAATCGAAGTTGGCGCCTACAACATTGATGTGTGTTACGTTGTATGCTGTCTGATAAATTCATGTTTAAAGCACACAACGTAATATTTTTTTGTAGGCACCAGCTCTAATCTTACGGGCAATACTAGGAATAAGTATAAGGAATACTTTCATATTATACATTAATATAGATTTACGTTAGACACAATACAATATTAAGTTTATTGTTTATCTACGTTTTGTGTCTGTCTGTATTTAATTTTATTTCGATTTTTTTAGTTTGCTGAATGTTATAAATATATTTATTACAGTTTCCCACAAATATTATTATTTATTGTGTTTTTCATATGGCAATACACAAGATAACAATATTTTTGTTTGAGCAAAGGACTTAGTTCGCAGCTCGTAATAAATAAATAAAAAAAAACAATATTTTTGTTAAAATATCTATCTTTAAAATTACATGAGATCCAAATATTTTGATGATATCGGTATGAAATATCTCGTCGATTCCAGTCCTAACACTACATAATTAAAATATATATACCCTGTCTAAAGTTCATAGGAAAACAATTTTTGGACGAAACAAATAACAAATCCATAAATATCACTAATAATATTAGACAACACAATGAGATCGTAACGTTAAGAGTAAATACCTGTTATAAATATCATACCTGTTCTCTGAATATACTGATATGAATTATCGTGATTTTTTCAAGTTAATATATTATTTTGAATTTATAAAGATTTTGCAAGTCGTTAATATAAATAACTAAAGTATTATGGCAAAATAACACATTTATAATGTACTAACTTCAATGTACATTCTGATAATAAATAAATTGATTTTATATAGTTTTATTGTAGACAAAATTAGGCGTCATTTATTTCGCGTACAATTATTATTTTTAACAACAAGAATAGAAAACATTTGCATTGCAGATGACATGATTACAACTAATTATTTACACTTGATATATTACTGTCACCGTACAATCCTGCAGGCCTACTCTTTAATTTAATTAATATGTTTTGGGATTGGATTTGACTGTGACAGTTCTCTAAATACAATAACGGTGGTGACAGTTTCATACAATGTCATACATATTATAGCATTGTTTCAAATTAAAGAACTGTCAAATTACAATCCAATCCCGATATCAATCCATTTAACTGTCTGCAGCCACAAAAAGGCCTACAGGTGAAACTCTAAATATATTCCATTGATAGAAGTAAAGAGGTAGGAACGCAGTCCATACGAAATGAAAATAATCGTCAGTGTCTAAACACACTATGGCGAAGTTACTCGACCGAAGTTCAGCGTTTACTGACACGATGCCGAAACGCTTCGTTTTTTAATCTATTTATTTATTTAGGGATTTTGATCCAAAGATACGTCAATCCTTTTGTACCCAATACAATATTAATTTACACAGTTATCGTCGATATTGGCAAGAATACGGATCAACGAAACAGCTACGTCTGAAATTGGGTCGGAAAGAATATACTGCACAAGGCCTACCGAATACAAATTAAAATTAAATTTTTTAAACAATAAATCTCTTTGACTCCGAAACTTGGTACACTCCATCAACAAATGATGTACGTCTTAGATTTCACTTTATTTTTGAAACGATATATCGTACGATTTCGCTTCGCTTCGTTCAACGACTTTTTAGCACAGCACTCAATATGCGACCGAAGTTCGCTTCGATTACTCCGGTTGTTCAGCCGAGTAACTTCGGCGTGGTGTGTTCAGCCATTCACGTGAATATACTTTGTTCTAACAACAACTGGGCTTCCACCCGTGAGCCGCGGAGAGAAGTCCAGCGATATACAAAAATAATACAAAGATATATCTTAATACTATGTGTATTATCCGACCCTAGGACGTCCTAGACACCTCGTAACAACGAAAGCCAACCGCCCCGCCGGGACTCCACAGCACAGGGACAGACGTTATGTATACAATATATGTACAAACACTTTATCTGTTAACCGATTTGAGTTCAATTATATGCGTTGTCGTAAATGTATGATATTATTTAAAGCGATACCCATTCATTTTTCAAAAACAACGTACTCTAAGTATAACCGGCCCCTGTAGCCATTTTTTCGTCGAAATACTTTCAATGCATTAATAAAGTGTTGGGGCCTGCATACTCTTGAACCTAGTTCAATGGATCAACATTGGGATTGTATTGGAAACTGACATCTATTTCATTTTTAACACTACGCTAGTGTCAATTTCAATTAAATCAATCAAATATAATATATTGTGCACAAATAATTATAAAAACATACAGACAACAATTAAATAAAATCAGACGTGCACAAAGGCGGCCTTATTACTTTAAAGCAATTTCTTCCAGGCAACCCTTTGGATTTCTGAGATAGTGGAAAGCATGAAGCACAGAATTACAGGTGATGTGCAAAAGTATTTTTTTATATTATTTTCATATCAACTTGACGCTATACTATAAAATATTAGATTATTTACAAGATAAAAATGCTTGGAATATTTTGCCATGTTTTGTTATTTTGTGTTATTATAAATAGATATTTTTATAATTATAAATATAGGTACTATTGTTACTCTTTTTAAATATATTATTATGTAAACCTTTTGACATGTCCAAATTTTGTAATGTGCAAATTATGGAAATAAATAATGTTGACTTTGACTTGCGCCGTGTTTGAAATAAGAAAACTGTCGAGTTCAAATCCAGTCCCAATGTCAATCCAAATGAGAGCCTACAATGCGGTCCCTATCCATCCCTACCACGATGTCTTCCAACGCCACTCGTTAGACCAACAATTTTTAAAATTACGACATCTAGCTAAACAAACATTTCAACTTTTGGAATTGACTAAGTGTTGTCCTCATGGTCGCGAATATTCGCGAATTTATACAACGTTTGATAAAATAAATGGCATAAAGTTTTTTTTGATACACGCCTGCCTGTGTTAAGACGTTTAGACAAAAAAAAGTAAGTATTTTTTTTAAAGTAAGGAGTATGACAGAAGCTGTATGGCGCCCAGGTCATTGACGTCACACTGTCACAGCTGATTAGAGAACATTGTAGTAACAAAAGTTTGTGTATCAGCTGTGTGGCAGTGTAAGTTCCATGACTTGAGGTCGATTTTTTTTTGCTTTTTCTGCCTAAATAATGCACTAACTTTTGAGATTCATTTTACCAAACGTTTTATTTTCGATCACTTTTGTGCGATACCGGTCATTCACTCCGCTACTAAGGAGTGTACGTGCTACGAGCAAAGGACATGGATTCTGCTCCATACAAGTGTGGGCCACAATTCGAGAAGCCGGTAAATTTTTTTTCTTTACTGGCTGGCTACTTGGCGGCCCAAAATGATCTTTGTCCTTTATGATGATCGGTTTTCCTTGTACGTGTAGACTTTCAGTCTAGTCTTTCGGTCGCACTCAGATACTTAAGAGCTACTTAGTAGACATAGATGCATGTATTTTCTGTATGACTCTACCTTAAGCTATTACTAGCGATTTAGACATGAATCGATATATTTACGTCAAACCTCAACTTAAGTATCCTCCTTAAGTAAGCTCTGAGTGTGACCGACAATAAATTTGAGTATTTCCACATTTTGACACTTGCAGTGTCTTGTTTCAGTCAGCGATTAAGCGTAGTGTCAAGTCATTATATAGTCACATTTAGTCATACTAAGCAAATACAATTCTCAATTTCAATTTAATGTAAACAAAAAAGTATTTTGAGCAAATAAAAAAATCAATGACACATAACAATATATCATTGCTTTTATTTAATTGCTTTTTTTACAATAAATAAAACAATGGCACTATATGACATTATTTTTTTTATCGCGCGTTGAACAAGTGACATAATGGCCACCAATACTCAGATATTTTGTTTACATTAAAATCGGAAGTATACTTTAGCTACCAGCGCTAAACGATTCTCATTTGTTCGGGACATGACTAAATATATGGTTCAATACATTTGATTAATACAATAATGATTTTAACGATAATATTATTATAACTTGTGCGCACCGAAAATTGTATCTATTACCCTACAATAACACATCTGTATTAAACCCTTTAACCATAAAAATATCAAAGCTGTAAAACGTTCTGTCCTTGTCTGACACGTCACAAAAGTCACATGAAAGACAAGGACAAAACATAGCTAAATATTTTTTTTTGTAAGGGATTGAGTATTTACTTGTAATCATTATATTATTATTAATAAAGGGATCAGTTTTCTGTACACGTAAACTAAAAACTACAAAATACAATGGAAATAGCGCGTCTTAGCTCAATAATCCATACTACATGATCAGTATCACCCCTTTTTAACCCCTTTGAAGAAATCTAATATTAAAAAAAAAGACATGTGGCACTCGGGGACTGGCGCGGTAAAGCTATTGCATACTTACTTACTTATTGCATATCAACTTATCCGATACAACCAATGCCACCTAGAGGCGAGTTGTTGAACTAAAGAGACAAGCGTGATATTTCAAAAAAGTCATTAATAGTTCTGCTATTCATCGATAGATGGCAATAAAAAGTATCCGGTCGAAGTGGGGGGTGTTAGGTTATTTTCGTTACGGAATTTCTGGATTCGGTCTCCACGCTCAAGGCCCACGATAGAAGCTATGCAATGGCTTAAAAAAATATTTTTACTTGTGACAAAACCTATCCCCTCTCTTAATGACCCAAACATAGTGCTTAACCCCCCCCTTAACAGATCAAGTAGTACGAGTATATTAAAGGGTTGAGTTTGGATTTTTCTATTTTGTTCACACGTACATTCAAGTATTGCAAAGACCGGTATGTATAATGTTTAGTAAAATCATTTACAGAAACTGGGTTCAAACTTCAAATCAAAAAAAAAAAAAGAAAAAATGTGGCATGAAAAAATGTGTGGCTTAAAGGGCATTGACCTCACACTACTGATTTAAAACGCCTAGTTCGCGCCTAATTGTTTAAATTGATTTTTTTCCTTTCTTAGGTCTACTGGAAAAAAATCCAAATTGGAATAAGTAGCAACTTTGTACATAATTTCTGTGTCTTAATTTAAGTTTACATAAATTATAAAATAAATAAAAACTTTTTAAAATTATGTTCTCTAATCAGCCGTGTCGGGCAATTACCTTAGCGATTCTCACCTACATTAATATTAGTTTTTTTTAAGTGTTGTGTGTCCAAATTCCGTAACTGATTTCACCATACCTCATATGCGTTTGAGCAAAGGGTTTACTGTCATACTATTATTATATATCACGGATACGCCTATATTCTACTTCAATATAGTCCACATACAGTATTTCTGTCACATAATTGAAGACATGAATAGATGAAGGTGATATGTGGCAAAAAAAAATTACCAGAAATTTGACTTATGTCACTTTGACATTTTAGGATGTGTAACGTAATAAGTACATTGATTCTAGAGACAGTTCTAGATTAAGGCACTTAATACGTTACGATGCGTTCTAAAATGTTTGAGTGACAGTTTGAACTCAATTTTCTCGAAATCAGCATTTTGTCACACCTTATTCATGTCTCCAATTCATAACGGGCACCAATTCTCATGCCTCGAACATAGTAAACGTCAGTCTATCCCACTCGTGCGGGATAGACTGACATTGAAACGTAATTCGAGGAGCGACAAGCCCTGTTCACGGGTAGTCTCAGGTGTTTAAGCGAACGGGTGCAGGGTCACCGGTTCGAAGTCGTCGTTCCTGGGGCGGGCGGGGACGGAGACGGCCGCGCCGTGCGGGGGCGGCGGCGGCGGGGGCAGCAGGCTGGTGCCCTCCTGCATGTACACGTTCGTCACCCGACCCTGTACAGACACCCTTAGTTAGATAGGTACCAGTGTTGCCAGTATGATATCCCAAAAAAGTACGACTGGCTCTCTGAAAAGGTACAGATTTTAAAAGGTACAGACAAAACATTAAAATGCTTATAACCTTTTTATAGTGTATACTAGCTGTTCCCACGACTTCGTTCGCGTGGTATTTGAGTGACAAAGCCGTTTATATATTTATGCAGCGCACGCAACGAAAGTCCCCAAATGTAATACATTTTTCCCGTTTTTGCAAAATTTCTCACTGACGCTTCGCTCCTATTGGTCGCAGCGTAATGTTATACAGCCTAAAGCCTTCCTCTATTAATGGACTATCCAACAAAAAAATAATTTTTCAAATCGGACCAGTAGTTCCTGAGATTAGCGCGTTTAAACAAACAAACAAACAAACTCTTCCACTTTATAATATTAGTATAGATTAAAACATGAATTACTAGTATAATTTATAAGGTACGAAAAAGGTACGCTACACACTGAGGTACAGTAGTGATACGGTTGTATGACAAAAACTACGGAAAACCGTACTTTTTGGTACCTTCTGGCAACAGTGACGGGCACTTCTTTACTGTTACTAACTAGCCAAACACTTAAAAGTACTTAGTTCAAAACAATTGAAGAACATATAACCTTCATCCGTTCATGGATGAAGGTTATATGTAGCAACATTCAGATTTCGAGAAAATTTAGTTCAAAATATCACTTTACCATTTTGAAAATACGTTGTAAAGTATTAAGTACATTAATCTAAAGATCCGTCTCTAGAATCAATGTACTTAATACGTTACGTACTACATATGCTAAAATGTTTAAGTGTCAGTTTAAACTCAATCTGGGTGAATTTTTTTGTGACATATCACCTTCATCCATTCATGTCTTTAATTAATTCCATATTATTGCATGACCTTCTTGAAGTGAACACACGAAGTGTTAGGGTGGGTAACGTAATGGTTGAGATGATGGTTTTTGTGTTGACATTCCGAAAGTTTTATTTGGAAATGAAATTTTTAATTTTTAATTTTCAGTGCATGCTTTAAACACTATTGAATCAAATCCAATTGCAAATGCATTGGGATTGGATTGGAGCTTGACAGTTTTCTAATTTTAATCACGGTTCTAGCGAAAAGTTGGTATGAAATCGACACTAACTATTCGAGAACTGTCAAATCCCAATGCGTGGGTCTACAGATTAAAAAACCCCGATTAGTCTTTTGTTTTTTTTTAATTTAATGTTATTGTACTTTGGATCTTTGGATCTATGTATCTTTAGATTTTAGAATCTTTGGATCTTTGGAATTATTGGATCATCGGATCTTCGGATCTTTAGACCTTTGGATCTTAGAACCTTGGGATCTTTGAATTTTTGGATCTTTGGATCTCTGGATCTTTGGATCTCTGGATCTTTGGGTCTTCGGATCTTTGGAATTATTGGATCTTCGGATCTCCGGAGATCTACACCCGCAGCGTCTAACCTGGCTCTTGTCGTATTTGAATATCCCCTGGAAGCGAGGGCGCCGCTCGCCCCCCGGCTCGGCGCCGCGGGTGGCGCAGCTGTAGTTGGGGTTGTGGAAGGAGATGTGGCCGCTGGCCTCGCGCTCCATCGAGTAGTCGTCATCCTTCAGCTCGCCGCCGGAACTCTTCTGCATCCTCACTGTTGAGAAGGGATTAGAATGTTTTATCAGCTGTGCGGTCGACAAACGAGTTACGGGGACTCCCCGCGTTATCATACACAGCAGGCTTACTTTCGACATAATCGATAAACGAATCAGTTCGATTCATCACGACACTAGAGCTAAATTGGATTGAATCGATTTTATTCTAATCCAATATACCTAATCGGTTGCTTTCAAGAGCCTTGTCAGCACTGGAATCGGATCGGTCTTGAATCGAGATCTAAATACAATCGAGAGTATATAAAACTATACAGCGTAACTGAAAGTCATTAAGCCCCCAGGTAGTTAGGCTTCATTTCTTTTAGTATAGGGCCAACGTGGCATTGGTGATTCCTCTGGTGTTGCCCATGTTCATTAGCGACGGTGACCGCTTACCATCAGGTGGCCCGACTGCTTTTTCGTCTAGCCCTATAAAACAGTATAGATTTTATTCTAGGGCATTAGAGCTACTCACAGCAGCAGATGACGATGACGGTGGCGGCGACTATCACGAAGGTGGACACGCCGCCCACGATGAGCAGGCCGGACACGCCGCCAGGGGTGGGGAACGTGGGCGCGGGCGCGGCGGGCGTCACGTCGCTGTCGGCGTAGTCGTAGAACGACGGGTAGTGCGGCGGCATTTGCAGGTCCACACGGAGCTTCGGCGCTGGAATGTACAGAACATCGTTTGACCTTGAACTTTCCAAGTGCTAGTATCTGAAATTACCAGCCAGAGTTTCAGTGCTGGAATGTACAGACCCTTTGACCTTGAACTTCTTAAGTGCTAGAAATTATACGCAATGGGTTTCAGTTAATTGTCGCAAGGAACTCCTGATCAATTAAATTCCAATAATCAGAATGAATTTCACAAAAATGTTTCCTGGACGTCATGTGTATATAATGTCTACAATCGGTTCGCTATCCCAGCGAGAAGAGCCGGCGTAACACACTCATAGATAATATTGACCTTGAACTTCCTAAATGCTTACATCCCATAGACATTTTGGAGACAGTGGTCGGTTTTATTGAGGTCACTTAGGAGTTTTGTAGTACCCAAGTGTGTGCGATACAGAAGAGCACTCTCGTTCCCAGTAACCCATTGTGACGGATGGGCAATATTGGCCAGAAAACGGCGCATATGATGTACCTATCATATTTCATGTCATACAATTAGGTGATGAGCCTGCATTGTCCTAACTAGACTTCGTTAGGATCTAGAGCTATTTATCGCTTACCAAGTTCGACAAGAAAGTGTATGGGATTTGACACAAGCTTCGCTAAATGTCGCGAATTCGCTCGTCATTTAGGCGAAGCTTGTGTCAAATCCCATACATTTTCTTGTCGAACTTGGTAAGCGATAGCGATGGCATCTTGAATCAGGGCCCAGCTTCATTTGAGATAAGGCGTAGTAATATATGAATGACGTGAATTTTATTCTTAAACAGGACACACACACATGTTGGAGTTACTTACATTTAGAGCAGACCCTGTCGTCCTGGACATCAGGACAGTCGCAGACGTAATCATGTCCCCGGAACAGGCACAGATGAGAGCACCCCCCGTTCTCCTCCTTACAGGGGTTCCACCCGTGCTGCTTCTCCGCTGATACTGCCTTTATCTCCATCGCCATCTCCAGGTCTGTCCTGATCGCCGTCACGTTCTTCCCCGTTCTCTTGTCGGCTCGCATCACCGACTTCTTGTACCAGTCGGTCCAGTAGATGTAGTCTTTGAACTGTGAACAATATTTTCGTATGCTTAACCTACAATAATCACACTATTTATTTATAATATTAGGCAGTTTACTTTTTGACGCGCACGGCTTGACCTTGACTCGAGTTCATATCGCATTTTGATAGCAGCAGGATGTGAAAAGAGGGAGTTTAGTCCGTAGGTTACTGGGCCGTTTTCCCAGTAATCTCGGACATAGCCTTGTAGGGCCCACAAGGAATCTCTAAGGATTCTCCCGTCCCCCCCGTAAAATAAGACCATAACTCGACAAGAAAGAAGCTAAAACCCTGAGTTAAGGCATGCTACTTTTTACGCTGCCAAAGTACTTAGAGTAAGTAGATAATGTATTTCCACGAAGGGAAGGGAAGGCAAAACTTAATATAAAATAAAGTGAAAAGTTTTGTTTGTATATTCATTTGCATTGAATACGCTTCTCAATTACTGGAACGATTTGATAAAATGTTGTACAGAGTATAAGGAAGGACATAAGCAATGTTTGTCCCGGCAAAACTTTCCTGCGGGGTCCTTTTGGAAGAAATTGGGAGCAACGTATGTAGTGAGATTATCTGAGAAAGCTTTAAAGGTGCCATCTTATGGCAGCAGCATGATGAGAAGTTTAATTCCATAGGTTGGTAAGTCTGCCCTCACTGTGAGATATCTAGAAATGGTTCTAAGCACACTGTTCTGCTTATGAACTTATGATTCTCCTATACCCCCATTGGAGAAAACACCAAGTTTCTATCTTTCCCAAGTCCTGTACATACTTACGTCACACCAAACGGATTATTTGTCTATGAACTCCTGTCTATGAGGATTCTCCTGCCATCTCTGTAAGATAATCTAAAAATGGTTCTCTTTCTCGCCTAAATTCTATACATACCGGCGTCATATCAAATGGGTTCTTTGTGTCTGGTACCATCTACACTCAATGCTGACATGTCTATGAGAATTCTTCTGCCCTCAATGTGAGATCATCTAAAAATGGTTCTCTTTCTTGCCTACATTCTATACATACCCGGGTCATACCAAACGGATTTCTTGCTTCTGGTTCCAGCTGCACTCTATGCTGTCATGTCTATGAGTAGTCTTCTGCCCCCGCTGTGAGATTATCTAAAAATGGTTCTCTTTCTTGTCTAAATTCTATACATACCTGCGTCATACCAAACGGATTCTTCGCGTCCGGAACCAGCTGCACCCTATGTTGTCCATTCAGGTCAGCAGTGTCTATTCTGTCCTTCAGCGCATCAGTCCAGTACAGCCTCCGGTCCTTGTAGTCGATGGTGATGCCGTTGGGGAAGCCGAGGTCATGGTCCACGATGACCTTGCGGTTCCCCCCGTCGAGGGTCGCTCGCTCTATGTTGGGACTCTCCCCCCAGTCGCTCCAGTAGAGATATCTGCAGAAAGGTTAACATTTTTTTAAATAAATTGCTGAATATAACTAATTGAATGTACTGTTGGTTCTTGATGGAAATTCATGTTCACAATAATAACACACAACTTTTTATTACACTTTTCTACTTTTAATTACATTTTAATAAGTTGTGTGTTATTATTGTAGGCAATTGCTGAATATTTTACCAGACAATTTCGAAACCAAAATCGATATCTAACAAAACGCTGTCCCCGATTGTTCTCACGATTAACTGAATAATTTCATACTTAGCTGATTTAAAAATAGCTGGTTTTGAGTAATAAACACGTAGTGATGTTTAATAAAAAAAAAGTTTCTCTGTTTATTTCTTTCCGATATTGTTGGACTAATTTAAATGAAATTTGCAGGCTGTCTATTTTTTTGTAAGAACATATCAGTCCAATTAGGTAAGGACTTCTCAAAATTCAACCAGGAGGCTGCAAAATATACACTTTTTCATTTCACACGAACATAGTCACGTACAACAAGCTAATAAATCTGGTGTTGTATATTAGCTTTATACAGAAAAAAAAGGAAAGAAATTTCAATTCAAGATGGCCGCCACTAATCGTAACAGTTTTTTCAGCACTTACGCCTTCGCTGGGAACAACGCCAAGGCTCTTGGCTCAGACAGGCCGGTTATCAGTGTCTTCCTGCAGGAGCCGTCCAAGCGAGCCACTTCAACCACCTAAAATTATAATTTAAATTAGTAAAAACATATTATATACGGTCGAATTGAGAAACCTCCTCCTTTTTTGGAAGTCGGTTAAAAAAAACAATAATGGATACAATATGGATTACCATGTTTTATTTACATAAATGAAAAGTGCTTAAAAAAGCTTGCAAAAGGAATAAGAAGATTTAAAATCAATATATTTAAAAAAAATGGAATTGTTGGTAGGTCTTTTGCGAGTCTTGTAACCGCACATTTCAGTGTCGGTGGCCGATTTCGTTGATACCACAATAATAGCAAATTGTATTAGAGCCAATACTAATAAATATACAAAAACCCCTATGAATTACATTATTAAAATTTGTTTTCTTAAACACGCTTACTATTAAGAGCATTATTTAAAAAAAAACCAGAAATCTGATTACTTCGAAATTTTACGTGTTACGGACCAATGACAATGCAAATAAACCTTTTCTTCTCATATTTATTTATTTTATACAGGATGTAAAAAGAATAGTCACTATAACTTTGAGATACTATCATACTTTTTTATTTCTCATTCAAATTGTATTTAAAACCGATTAAACCGATAGAAACTGGTTAAAACCGAAAACCAAAAAAAAGTAGGAGGTTCTCAATTCTGCCATTTTTATTTTATTTTTATGCAATTTTATTACTTTAAGTGTTTGTTATTATAGCGGCAATAAAATACATTTTGAAAATTTTAACTAACTATTACTCCATTCCTCATTCAATTTTTTTTGTCAAAAACTAAAACATTTTTTTTTAAATTTCTTATACTTACCTATATCGCAAGAATAACGGAAAAGAAAAAAAAAATACATTTCTAGAATGCGAAAATCAGTATAATCTTATCCCAAAGTTATAGTGACTGTTCTTTTTTGTTATATTTTTACCAAATCATTCTTCTTTCTTTCTTCCTCACCTTAAATTCGTTATCAGTCCAGTAGATGTTGTTGGCGATCCAGTCCACGCCCAGGCCGTTGGGCGTGTCGAGTCTGTGGTCCACTATCACCTTGGTGTCAGTCATGTTCTCCATATTAATTGACCTGCAGTTATAATGCTCATATAATTTTTAGTTATTAAGGGAGAGGGGGCTCCTGAGTGAAGTAAGTCACAGGTGCGAGGAATCGCTACAACTTCACTAACACAAACTAGATATATAACAGAGACACAACCTAGTACTAGAAAATAGTATCACCCTAATACTGGCAATTCGACTGGCTATTTTTGTTTCCTTCGATTTCCAATAGATAAAGGGTGAAGTCCAGGCACATTTCTGAATACTAATTACTAATTTCGTTTCGTATCTTCTTTTTTAAGGAGTTCAATTTAGCTTAATGTGAGGTTGTGCTTAAAAAATATGCTTATCTTTATTTTAATGTCAATATTTGTACTTAATTCGTCATATTTACAATTTATAATTTACAAACGTTAATAGTAGTGACATCTATTTCAATTTTTTTTGTATTAAACAGATTGTATGCGATGGTAGGCCATGCCTGCAGTTATAATGCTCATAAAATAGTTATTGTAAAGGGAAGAGGGGGCTCGTGAGTGAAGTTAGTCGCAGGTGCGAGGAATCGCAACTCGCTGCAACTTCACTCCACATAATTTACTTACCGCCCTTATCGACATTTTTGGCGAAAATTAGTTAACACTATATTCGGAATCACGGAACGAGATCTACCAGGATCAATCACTAAATTTTTAATAGCTGTTATACTTTTCGTTATTTTGTTAACCATAAACAAAATATGTGGATCCATCCCAAACTAATAACTGGAGATAACCATCGTAAAATTATCATAAATTAACTAACTCCACATTAAAATGCACTAAGCAAAACTAAAATATTTAGTGTGATAGATACAGCCTGCATCTTTCAACACATATGCCACGCCTTTTTATATTTTTTTGATATCGCAAGGGAAATGCGTTACGCATCCCCCCGGGATGCGTAACTCCCGGCTCTTACGCATCCCCCCGGGATGCGTAAGAGCCGGGAGTCCCACATACCCCTAGGGGTATGTGGGACTCCCGGCTCGCTACGGCCGGTTTACCCACTAAAACCACTTGCGGATTGCCATCAGCCGTTGACATGGGAGTAGTGCCCTGGATCTTTCAACACACAGGCCACGCCCCCCCCCACACAGGCCACGCCTGCCCTACGTAAGGTTCAACCTAACCATGGCCTACCATCCCATACAATCTATCTTTAATACAAAAAAATAGATGTCACTACTATTAACGTTTGTAAATTATAAAATGTAAATATGCCGTACAAATATACGTGATGCTTGGCCGTTTTATTTCACACACGATAAATGAATGCCTATAAAATCTTCGTAACGGTAGCAAAACGGCCAAGTATCACGTTTTAACTGAAATGTAGAGTAAGTGAAGCTAAGCCTAGTAACGTAAGGGCGCATAGATCAAGAACTTTGGTTCTACATGGGATTTGTCCACTTTTTGATAGATTTTGATCAAGGTGCTGGTAGATTTAGGGCGAATAGTCTTTAGAACTTGGCTTTATACGATATCTGATAACTTTTTCACAGGGTAAGCTATATAGACTCGTCTTGGCAACATTGTTACATGAAAATGTTTTTGGTGGGATTTCATTTATTTTTGTAAGTTGGTTAATGGACTTGTTTGAGTTTAAAAATAACCTATTTTGACACTGGGCAATTAATTTCGCCTTATTCTTCGTCTGGAATTTAGATGATTTATTGTACTTCTCTTTCATTTGATACCCATATTGTGAGAGTACCTGTGAAAACGATAAATCGCTATTTTGGATTAAAAATAGCGGCATTCATGAAATCTTGTATGAATTGTATTTGTTTTCTCAAACTCTCTCATCATTTGTTACCCATATTGTAGAATGTAGGGGTTGATATGAAAACTATCAGTCTCCATTGTGGCTGTGTAACACCGAACTTCAATAAAACACCTCACTACTATAATTGAACTCTCTTTATACTGTATTCTAGTTTTTTTTTCGAAAGTGCTATAACTATCCGGGTGGCTAGTTGTTTAGTCATAAGCTAGTTTAATAATTTTAGTGTTTGCTAAAATAATAATAATATCTCCCACACTGATTTCGGTGACGGTGACCGGTTTCATTGAAACCAGTCCAGCTACGCAGGAGTTATTTTATAGTGCCCAAGTGTGTGCGCAATGCATAGAAGCACTCTCTTTTTCTTCACTCTCGTAACCCACTGGGACGGATAACCGACACGACTGGCGGGAGATCAAGCGCAGGACCGACTTTTTACATGCCCATCCGACGCATGGATTATATTTCTTGTGAGCCAATTAGGTGATAAGCCTGCCTTGTCTAAACCAAACTTAAAACGTGTTTCCAACGTGGGAATCGAACCCACGACGACCACAGTCGAGAGAAAATATTTTTCATCTTCGGTAAAAGTCGGTCACCGATTAATAATTGGTGACCGACTTTTTGTAGATGAATAATAGAATATACTGATAACATACATACATACAGTCGGACAAAAATTATATGGAGCAAAACTCTGAACGATTATGGTTCCTACAAAAAGTAGGTCGTAGGTTATTTATGTACTTGTATATTATATTCCTTTTATTAATTAATGATCATCAGATCCTTATAATAAACATCCGAATATGGTGGTCCACCATATTATTGGATTCAAAAGCCCAGCGCCGCGACGCTTGCCGACGCCCAGCGCCGCGACGCCAAGCGCCAAGACGCCTACCGACTCCCAGCGCTGCGACGCCTGCCGATGCCCAGCGCCGCGACTCCGAGCGCCGCGACGCCCAGCGCCACGACGCCCAGCGCCACGACGCCTGCCGACGCCCAGCGTCGCGACGCCTGCCGACGCCCAGCGCCGCCACGCCTACCGACGCCCAGCGCCGCGACGCCTCCCGACGCCCAGCGCCGCGACGCCTCCCGACGCCCAGCGCCGCGACGCCTCCCGACGCCCAGCGCCGCGACGCCAAGCGCCGCGACGCCTACCGACGCCCAGCGCCGCGACGCCAAGCGCCGCGACGCCAAGCGCCGCGACGCCTACCGACGCCCAGCGTCGCGACGCCTGCCGACGCCCAGCGTCGAGACGCCAAGCGCCGCGACGCCTACCGACGCTCAGCGCCGCGACGCCCAGCGCCGCGACGCCTGCCGACGCCCAGCGTCGCGACGCCTGCCGACGCCCAGCGTCGCGACGCCAAGCGCCGCGACGCCTACCGACGCTCAGCGCCGCGACGCCTGCCGACGCCCAGCGCCGCGACGCCTGCGGACGCCCAGCGTCGCGACGCTCCCGACGCCCAGCGCCGCGACGCCTGCCGACGCCCAGCGCCGCGACGCCTACCGACGCTCAGTGCCACGACGCCCAGTGCCGCGACGCCTTGCGACGCCCGGTGCTAATATTAGCTAATACCAGCTAGTATTTTCAACAGTACCTTATGTCTAATAGTAGTAGTGATGATGGTAACTAGCACAAGGAATTCTATAGAATATTTTGAGCCACTGACAAGCTAGTTTCTTACAAATCACATTATAATAATGCTAAGCATACAAAGAACTTTACAGAAAAGAAATTTAACAACAGGTGGAGCTTGTGCCGGATCTGTTCCATACATCGACAGTTATTTTGTGACCGACAGCAATTTACAACTATTAGCTAAACCCCTGATTTCGTCACTGACTCATTTATAGATCATCAAAATTCTTAGGTTACTTCCGGAAATCTTAGAAAGCTGAAGTTATGTATGTAAGCTGTTATTGCTAAAAAACCAACAAAAAAAAAATTAAATGTAAATGCCGCCATTTTGAATCCAATATGCTGGACCACCATATTGGATTCAAAAGGATGTTTATTATAAGGATCTGATGATCTTTAATTTATAAAAGGAATATAATATACAAGTACATAAAAACCTACGACCTACTTTTTGTAGGACCCAAGTTTTGCTCCATATAATTTATGTCCGACTTTATGTATGTTGAGTGCGTTGCACTACTGCAATAAGTATGTTCTATTATTCATCTACAAAAAGTCGGTCACCAATTATTAATCGGTGACCGACTTTTACCGAAGATGAAAAATATATTATTATATTATTTATGAGAGAAAAATTTGTTTTTTATCCACTTATTTAAAATTAGCGCGAATATCCAGGCAGCTAATAGTTGTAAATTGCTGTCGGTCACAAAATAACTGTCGATGTATGGAACAGATCCGGCACAAGCTCCACCTGTTGTTAAATTTCTTTTCTGTAAAGTTCTTTGTATGCTTAGCATTATTATAATGTGATTTGTAAGAAACTAGCTTGTCAGTAGCTCAAAATATTCTATAGAATTCCTTGTGCTAGTTACCATCATCACTACTACTATTAGACATAAGGTACTGTTGAAAATACTAGCTGGTATTAGCTAATATTAGCACCGGGCGTCGCAAGGCGTCGCGGCACTGGGCGTCGTGGCACTGAGCGTCGGCAGGTGTCGCGACGCTGGGCGTCGGTAGGCGTCGCGGCGCTTGGCATCGCGGCGCTGGGCGTCGGTGGGCGTCGCGGCGCTGGGCGTCGGGAGGCGTCGCGACGCTGGGCGTCGGCAGGCGTCGCGGCGCTGTGCGGACGCCCAGCGTCGCGACGCCTGCCGACGTCGCGGCGTCGTGACGCTGGGCGTCGGTAGGCGTCGCGGCGCTTGGCGTCGCGACGCTGGGCGTCGGCAGGCGTCGCGGCGCTGGGCGTCGGCAGGCGTCGCGGCGCTGGGCGTCGGTAGGCGTCGCGGCGCTTGGCGTCGGTAGGCGTCGCGGCGCTTGGCGTCGCGGCGCTGGGCGTCGGTGGGCGTCGCGGCGCTGGGCGTCGGTGGGCGTCGCGGCGCTGGGCGTCGTGACGCTAGGCGTCGGGAGGCGTCGCGGAGTCGCGACGCTGGGCGTCGGTAGGCGTCGCGGCGCTGGGCGTCGGTAGGCGTCGCGGCGCTTGGCGTTGGTAGGCGTCGCGGCGCTTGGCGTCGCGACGCTGGGCGTCGGCAGGCGTCGCGACGCTGGGCGTCGGGAGGCGTCGCGACGCTGGGCGTCCGCAGGCGTCGCGACGCTGGGCGTCGGCAGGCGTCGCGGCGCTGGGCGTCGGTAGGCGTCGCGGCGCTTGGCGTCGCGGCGCTGGGCGTCGGTGGGCGTCGCGGCGCTGGGCGTCGGTGGGCGTCGCGGCGCTGGGCGTCGTGACGCTAGGCGTCGGGAGGCGTCGCGACGCCTGCCGACGTCGCGGCGTCGCGACGCTGGGCGTCGGTAGGCGTCGCGGCGCTGGGCGTCGGCAGGCGTCGCGGCGCTGAGCGTCGGTAGGCGTCGCGGCGCTTGGCGTCGCGACGCTGGGCGTCGGCAGGCGTCGCGGCGCTGGGCGTCGGTAGGCGTCGCGGCGCTGGGCGTCGGTAGGCGTCGCGGCGCTTGGCGTCGCGGCGCTGGGCGTCGGTGGGCGTCGCGGCGCTGGGCGTCGGTGGGCGTCGCGGCGCTGGGCGTCGTGACGCTAGGCGTCGGGAGGCGTCGCGACGCCTGCCGACGTCGCGGCGTCGCGACGCTGGGCGTCGGTAGGCGTCGCGGCGCTGGGCGTCGGCAGGCGTCGCGGCGCTGGGCGTCGGCAGGCGTCGCGGCGCTGAGCGTCGGTAGGCGTCGCGGCGCTTGGCGTCGCGACGCTGGGCGTCGGCAGGCGTCGCGACGCTGGGCGTCGGCAGGCGTCGCGGCGCTGGGCGTCGGTAGGCGTCGCGGCGCTTGGCGTCGGTAGGCGTCGCGGCGCTTGGCGTCGCGGCGCTGGGCGTCGGTGGGCGTCGCGGCGCTGGGCGTCGGTGGGCGTCGCGGCGCTGGGCGTCGTGACGCTAGGCGTCGGGAGGCGTCGCGGCGTCGCGACGCTGGGCGTCGGTAGGCGTCGCGGCGCTGGGCGTCGGCAGGCGTCGCGGCGCTGAGCGTCGGTAGGCGTCGCGGCGCTTGGCGTCGCGACGCTGGGCGTCGGCAGGCGTCGCGACGCTGGGCGTCGGGAGGCGTCGCGACGCTGGGCGTCCGCAGGCGTCGCGACGCTGGGCGTCGGCAGGCGTCGCGACGCTGGGCGTCGGCAGGCGTCGCGACGCTGGGCGTCGGGAGGCGTCGCGACGCTGGGCGTCGGGAGGCGTCGCGACGCTGGGCGTCCGCAGGCGTCGCGGCGCTGGGCGTCGGCAGGCGTCGCGACGCCTGCCGACGTCGCGGCGTCGCGACGCTGGGCGTCGGCAGGCGTCGCGGCGCTGGGCGTCGGCAGGCGTCGCGGCGCTGGGCGTCGGTGGGCGTCGGCAGGCGTCGCGACGCTGGGCGTCGGTAGGCGTCGCGGCGCTGGGCATCGGCAGGCGTCGCGGCGCTGAGCGTCAGTAGGCGTCGCGGCGCTTGGCGTCGCGACGCCCAGCGTCACGACGCCCAGCGTCACGACGCCCAGCGTCACGACGCCCAGCGCCGCGACGCCCACCGATGCCCAGCGCCGCGACGCCAAGCGCCGCGACGCCTACCGACGCCCAGCGCCGCGACGCCTGCCGACGCCCAGCGCCGCGACGCCTGCCGACGCCCAGCGTCGCGACGCCAAGCGCCGCGACGCCTACCGACGCTCAGCGCCGCGACGCCTGCCGACGCCCAGCGTCGCGACGCCGCGACGCCTCCCGACGCCTAGCGTCACGACGCCCAGCGCCGCGACGCCCACCGACGCCCAGCGCCGCGACGCCCACCGACGCCCAGCGCCGCGACGCCAAGCGCCGCGACGCCTACCGACGCCCAGCGCCGCGACGCCTACCGACGCCCAGCGCCGCGACGCCTGCCGACGCCCAGCGCCGCGACGCCTGCCGACGCCCAGCGTCGCGACGCCAAGCGTCGCGACGCCTACCGACGCCCAGCGTCGCGACGCCAAGCGCCGCGACGCCTGCCGACGCCCAGCGTCGCGACGCCAAGCGCCGCGACGCCTACCGACGCTCAGCGCCGCGACGCCTTTCGACGCCCAGCGCCGCGACGCCTACCGACGCCCAGCGTCGCGACGCCGCGACGCCTCCCGACGCCTAGCGTCACGACGCCCAGCGCCGCGACGCCCACCGACGCCCAGCGCCGCGACGCCCACCGACGCCCAGCGCCGCGACGCCAAGTGCCGCGACGCCTACCGACGCCCAGCGCCGCGACGCCTGCCGACGCCCAGCGCCGCGACGCCTGCCGACGCTCAGTGCCACGACGCCCAGTGCCGCGACGCCTTGCGACGCCCGGTGCTAATATTAGCTAATACCAGCTAGTATTTTCAACAGTACCTTATGTCTAATAGTAGTAGTGATGATGGTAACTAGCACAAGGAATTCTATAGAATATTTTGAGCCACTGACAAGCTAGTTTCTTACAAATCACATTATAATAATGCTAAGCATACAAAGAACTTTACAGAAAAGAAATTTAACAACAGGTGGAGCTTGTGCCGGATCTGTTCCATACATCGACAGTTATTTTGTGACCGACAGCAATTTACAACTATTAGCTGCCTGGATATTCGCGCTAATTTTAAATAAGTGGATAAAAAACAAATTTTCCTCTCATAAATAATATAATAATATATTTTTCATCTTCGGTAAAAGTCGGTCACCGATTAATAATTGGTGACCGACTTTTTGTAGATGAATAATAGAACATACTTATTGCAGTAGTGCAACGCACTCAACATACATAAAGTCGGACATAAATTATATGGAGCAAAACTTGGGTCCTACAAAAAGTAGGTCGTAGGTTTTTTATGTACTTGTATATTATATTCCTTTTATAAATTAAAGATCATCAGATCCTTATAATAAACATCCTTTTGAATCCAATATGGTGGTCCAGCATATTCAAAATGGCGGCATTTACATTTTAATATTTTTTTTTTGTTGGTTTTGTAGCAATAACAGCTTACATACATAACTTCAGCTTTCTAAGATTTCCGGAAGTAACCTAAGAATTTTGATGATCTATAAATGAGTCAGTGACGAAATCAGGGTTTTTTACACATCGATAAAATCTAAAGTATAGTAGCTATGACATTCAAACTTCGTATAATTTATGTATTTACTGGTGTCATTATATGTTGAAATTTTCAACTATTTAGCATCATCCAAAGCAAAGTTATGGGAGTTCAAAAAAACGACGAAACCTTTCGAGAAAAGGTAGGTAGTGCCCCCTTGCGCTTCGCTTGGCTCGTCTTGACGGGGGCACGACCGTGCCCCCAGATATGCCGTACAAATATTGACATTAAAGAAAAGAATATTTTAAAGCATAACATCTCATTTAGCTAAATTCAACCCCTTAATTAAGAAGATGATACGAAACGAAATTAGTAATTAGTATATTCAAATAGTGGCACCAGATGGCAGTTTCCGGAATGTGCCTGTACTTCACCCCTTATCTATTGGAAATCGAAGAAAACAAAAATAGCCAGTCGAATTGCCAGTATTAGGGTGATACCATTTTATAGTACTAGGTCGTGTCTCTGTTATATATCTAGACTAGATTTGACCTTACCTTATCTCATTATTGTTGACATCCGTGAAGAATATGAGCTTCTGCTCCCAATGGTAGTCCACTGCTATGGAGTTCTGGATATTCTTCAGCGGCAACGTGATGTCCCACTGCTCCGGAGTGTCCAGGGATATCATGGCAACGCTGCCCTTGGTTGCGAAGACGAGGAAGTTGTCCGGGTGCTTCTTGCAGGTCTTCGGGTGTGGTTCCGTCTGGTTCTCGAAGAGGAGACCGGTGGGGCAGGCGCAGGAGAAGCCCCGGGGGGTTCGCAGGCAGAGGTGGGAACAGCCCCCATTGTTTTTACTGCACACCCCCTCCAAGTATTGATCGCCCTGTTGGAAGATTACGTTTGATTACTTTTGAAATGAAATGAAGATACAGGCTGTAAAAAGTGCAGTCACTATAACTTTGGGATATGATTAAAGGACCTTTTCTCATTCTAGAAATAATTTTTTTTCATTATTTATTAAAAAATTATTTTTTTTTGCAATTAACTTTTTTAGTCGCAAGGCTGAACTGTTTGGAACAACGTTCTGCATTAAATTCTTAAATTTTATAATTTTTGCCCTAGTACGTAATGAACGTCTTACGCGTGCTATTGACCTCTCAGCGTAATCAGCTGATCGCTGTGTTGTGCACGTTGTACAGCCTATTGAACATTTTTAAAGTTTTAAAACAGTGGATTAAAAGCAAATGACTAGTACCAATGGATATATCTCTTGCCTGGTTATTACCCCACGAAGTTATAGTGACTACTCTTTTTACACCCTGTATACTTTATTGTGCATAATCAGAAGTTACACATATACAGTAAGTTAAACAACACAAAATAAAACACGATAGTACACAAAGGCGGCCTTATCACTACAATAGCAATTTCTTCCAGACAACCTTTGAAAGAAAGGATCAAATTACTGGAGTGTGGTGAGGTATTGTGTAAAGTATATAATAAAATAAATAAATAATTTTATTGTATAATATATACTCTTAAGAGTATTATAGAAAGAAAGAGATAGGATCGGTTTCTGATAGGCTAATCAAATCCATGATCAACACGGCATTCAAGTAACTCATGTTCAACGCTGATTGGTGAAACATTTATCAGAGAGAAAGAGATTGATAAATATTATACATCACGCTCGCTCTTGCAAGGCTGGTATTAAAATACCACTTACGAGAGAACAAATTTTTAACTACTATAACAACAAAATATACTAAAAAGTTCGCAGATGTTTGTATAATAAATTGCTGTTCGTTTGTCTCGCTTAAACTTCAGAACGGCTGAACCGATTCGTCTATATTTAGTCTTGAAATATTCATGGAAGTTCAGGGAAGGTTTGAACGGTTTCTATGCTCAACGGAGTGGGCACGGGTCAGCTAGTCTTCTTCTTATATATAAAAATTAATTGCTGTTCGTTAGTCTCGCTAAAACTCGAGAACGGCTGTACAGATTCGGCAATTTCTAGTCTTGAAATAAGTTGTCCTTACCTGAATAGCCCGTATATCCATCAGCCCCTCCAGGTTCTCCCGTATCACCATCTGACCTTCGCCATTAGTCTTGTCCGCGCGGTGCAGAGCCTTGGTCTTCCAATCAGTCCAGTATATGTGCTGGCCGACTATCACTATGCCGTACGGGTAGGGAACTGAGCTGATGATGGTGTGTCGGTCGTGGCCGTTGAAGTCGGAACTCTCTATGGTGAGGACCTTCGCGTCGTTCCAGTACAGACGGTCTTTGACCCGGTCTATCGCGAGACCGTTCGGCCATTTTATGTTGTTGTCTACAATTATGCGTCTGTAATGGAAAGTTGTGTTGAGAAACTGCAGTCGCTACAGTACTTTTATTTGGAATTTCATGTTTTTTTTCTGTTTGTTTATTAAACAGAAGGTAATATTACACATCCCCGTACGAGTTTCTTACGCCGCACACACGAATCGATGAATTAGGAGGACAAAAGTCAATTTTTTTTTATAAATATAGAGCACAAACTACCACAAAATCTTATAGTTCGATAGTTGCTTTATTGAAATGACGTATAATTTCTTTTGTCCAACGAAAAACAAAGCCTCCACAACGCTCCAAAAATACTGAATGTAAAAAACCCGTTGGTAGTTTTCTAAGCTTAGTGCGGTCGTAATGTAATATTTCGCTAGCTTCGGGCAGATATCTCAAAATTGGTTATGAATATTGAAACAATAGGTAAGTTCTAATATAATATTGTATAGAATTTATTCTTGACAGCCGGTTCCTCTCGGCGGGCTAGGGTTGAACCAGTGGTAGCCTTTTTGTTGACTTTACGAAAATAGCTTGTTAAGTTTCATTTGGAAATGAAATATTTTGACTTTGATTTTTCATGGGACTTATTGAAGGAGCGTGATGAGCATTCGATTTTTGTTTCAAAAATATATACAGGGTGTAAAAAGATCAGTCACTGTAACTCTGGGATATGATTATACTTATACCTTTTCTCATTCTAAATTTTTTTTTTTTAATTTTATTTTTACAAAAATTTCAAAAATAATTTTTGTTTTGCTTTATTGTTATTTTGCGACAAAAAATAAGAAATGGTGAAAAGTAAAAAATTTTTTTTAGTTTTTGATAAAAAAAATATTTCAAGAAATTCATTTCCAAAATGAGGAAAGGTAGTAAAATTGTATCTCAAAGTTATAGTGACTGCTCTTTTTACACCCTGTATAACTTATGATCTTCATATTTTCTTTTATAATATTATCCTAGGATATCCTGGATAGGCCGCCGCTGCTTTCAAGCAATGTGAAGACAGCTTCAATTTAATTAAGTAGGATTCGTTGCTTCACCAACCTGTTCTGTCCATCCATGTCAGCTCTCTCGATCTTGGCTGACGTGCCCCAGTCCGACCAGAACATGTACCCGTGTTCGTAATGCAGTGCGATCGCCCGAGGGGAATCTGAGGAAATAGATTATTTTAGCATTATCCTATTATTTTAGAACTATCCTATTATTTTAGAATTATCCTATTATTTTAGAATTATCCTATTATTTAAGAATTATCCTATTATTTTAGAATTATCCTATTATTTTAGAATTAACCTATTATTAACTCTTCAAACAGATTTATTCGTGATGCTACTATTATTTGTAATATGTAAGGATGGACCTTCGTGGTCCAATGGAAAAGAACTTGACTCTCGACCCGGAGGTCATGGGTTCGATTCCCACGTTCGAACAACAAAAAAAATGTTGCCTCCAATTTTGGTTAGGACAATGCAGGTGATCACCTGATTGGTTGAATAAAAAAAAAACCCGACTTAGCGTTTAACATTCCTATCACACCTAACAAACGACCTCATGACCTTGAAGCCTTCACATTACGTCGCAAGTAGTGCGGCAGCAGCGCGACTATGGCAGCGCGACTGACGCGCAGTTCACATGCGGCTAATTCCATACTAAAAAGAGCGAAGCCGCGTGCTGTCTGTCGACTTCGAGCCAGTGTTGCTATCGTACTTACGGTAAAACATTACCTTACGTACGGTAAAACATTACCTTACGTACGGTAAAACATTAACAATGAGCGAATTTGACACAAATCAATTATTCAAGTTCAAAAACGTCCAGCTTTGTGGGATTCGAGGACCGATGATAACAGCAGCAGGACCATAAAAAAGAAAACCTGGAATGAATTATGTGAATTGTTTATTCCAAATTTTTCAATCCAGCAAATAGTTTTCTTTTTATGAATGCGACGTCGATGGCGCTGAAGAAGATCTAACAAGCAGGAGCAACAGCGATGTTTCCTCTTTGGAGTTCATTGTAGAAATTCAGTCCATTTCTACAATGGACGCCAAACAGGAACTCCACCCTTAGTCGCGCGGCTGTATTTGTAATGATAAGGCAACCACTGCTATCGCACTCCTTGCGACGTAATGTAAAGGCGCCCTTTTCGCATGCATAAAGTAAGCGGGAATTATATATGTCGCAGTCATCTTATTGAATCTGGTTATTTAATTGAATCACTAGGCGGTTTTAAAATGGCGTCAAACAGCTCGTACAGATAGCAATGTGTTGATATATTTATTGATTAATTTACTTTAATGTTCGTTTTATTAGTACTCATTCGGAAATTTCGAAGTTTAAAACTAAAATATTAAATTGCTGTCCTAGTCTCGGATTCTAAAATTTGTTGGTAAAAAACAGGATTCAATGAAAGCGCTAGTCATTCAATTAAATAGCGGATTCAATCAGATGACTGCGACATATATATTATAGTTAATTTTAATTTAGTATTAGTCATAATACATAAATTAATTATTTTTCGTAATTGTAGTTATGCTAATATAATGTGACATGAAAATTTTATTTTGTATTCATAATATGAGTGTTGGTTACTCGAAATAAATGACTATTATTATTATTATAAATCATAGGTAAACAAGACGTTGCAGATTTTTTAAAATTATCATAACTTACCCAGTCCAGTCCAAACTAAGACTTTTCTGTTGGAACCGTCCAGCTCTGCCACCTCTATACTATTTCGTCCTCCGTCGGTCCAGTAGATCTGAAACGATTTTTTCAAATCAGCACATTGAATATCAGACCGTGATAATGCCAAAATAGTGCGAGTTCCGTCCAACGGAACCAAAAGCTAGTTTTCGAACCGTTGGTAGGCATCATGTAGGAAAATTCTATATCGATTATTTATTAATCTTCGATCTTTAAATAATCGATTTTTTGAGCCATTGTAAAATATCTCTGCGTCTGGTTTCAATGAAAACGGCCACTGTCACCGAAATCAGTGTGGGAGGCATTATTAATATATTTTGTCGTATCTGCTTTTTCTTTTGTGTTATAAATGTATAAATAATATTCCAATCTAGTACAGCAGCTCTCAACCTTGTTTTATATGGGCCACAAACACGGTTAAGTCGTGTTGCGGGCCGCAAGCTAAAATAGATTTTCAAAATTATTTTAATAGTGAAAAAAGACAAGGTAGTTACAATAAAATTAAAAATATTAGCCAAGATAACGATACCACAGAATTTGAAATTTTGAAAAAGAATACTATCAAAGATATTATTAAGCATCAATGTTATTGTTTAAACTGTAAACGCTTTTTCATAACTTTGTCCAAATCTGACTTTACTACATCTATGATCTAGTTACCTATTTTTTAAGCGTCGCGTGCACTATTACGCCGACGAAATTTAAAATAGTTTACAAATCTCTAACTGTACGCGGGCCACTGCCAAAGATCCGGTGGGCCGCCAGCCGCAGGTTGGGTATAGCTGATCTAGTAGTACCTTTCTCCCAGCAGAATCGATGACCAGTCCATCAGCGGTGTGCAGGCCCTTGCCTATGATGGTCTCGATGTTCCTCCCGTCCTTGGTGGCTCGCTGGATCTTCCTCTCGCCGGTGTCCGTCCAGTAGATGAGACCTGTGACAGGTTGCAATATAAGTAGGTAAATAGTTGAACTAATTTATTGGCATTTAATTACAGCTCTAAATCCTATACTGTATTTACTCTCAAAGTGGCCGTTTTAGTTATTACTAATTAAATGCCAATAAATTAGTTTAACTATTTAATTAAAGTTTTTACCGATTACTTTTTTTTAATAAGATCTTTGTGTCGTAAAATTTATTTTAAAAAGAGTGGCGCTAGTTGCGTTTATTCCTCGCCAACATTTGTTGCATATAAGCAGGGATGAAATGGATATGAAATTTCGGATACGGATGTCGGATATGGATATAAAATTATTTCAGATTATCCGTTTGTTTTCGATAATTTCGGTTACGGATATTACATTATTACAGTAGCAAAACTTTAATTTCGGATTCGGTTACGGTTGTGGATATTTTTTAATATCGGATATCCGATAGTTTCGGTTGCGGAGCTCCCTAACATACCTGTATATAAGTTCTTATTGTTGTTCATATTATATATATATATAAAAAAAAAACAATCATTTATAGACAAAACAGCCCATACTTATTAAAGAATAATTAAGAAATATTAAAAACAAATCATCCAATAATTACAAATCTATCTAAAAACACAAAATAAAATATAGAGCTAATAACCAGCTTATCACCTGACCCCCCCTACATGGAGCTCAGTGAGCCTATATTGGCGACAATGAATATGAAATATGGGATATGTGATAACATGTTTGATAATAGTTAATGGAATGAGGCGTTACTTTGCGGAAATCCATAGCATGAAATTTAAATATAGCAATATTATAAAACGCGCGTCGAGTTTTGCAACCTGCATGGTGGTGGGACTTTGCACGATTGTGTTAACATTATTGCTTGTGTGGTGGTGGTGTTTTCACGTTTTTGCTTGCGAGTGTACGCATAAGCAGCGTGGGAATGAGGGAGGTGCATCAAACGCATGCCTATGCGTACACTCACTTATCTGCGGGTTGTGGTTATCACTTTTTCGCGGGATATCTATACTAATATTATTTAAAGTGAAAGAGTTTGTTTGTTTCTTTAAACGCGCTAATTTCAGGAACCGATTTGAAATTTTTTTTTTTTTGTTGGATAGTCCATTTATAGAGGAAGGCTATAGGCTATATAACATTACGCTGCGACCAATACGAGCGAAGCGTCAGTGAGAAATGTTGCAAAAACGGGGAAAATTATTCACATTTGGGGACTTTCGTTGCGTGCGCTGCATAAACGGTTTAAGTCACTCAAAAACCACGCGAACGAAGTCGCGGGGACAGCTAGTTGCTAGATATAATATATTTAAATGTTATGCATTATAATAATTATTATGATGATAAGAAAATAAAAAGTTTTCTTCTTACAAACCAAAAAAATAAAGTAAAGTGCTTACAAAACATTAAATTATATTATAAGTAATAAGTATACATAAATTAAAAATATATAAAAAATGATTATTTCCAATAAATAGTTTCATTTATGGTTGTTTGTGTGGTGGCTTAGCATGATCTTGTTGGCGACTACACGCATGAACGGTGTGGAAAGTTAGGAAGATGGTACATGCATATTGAGCAGGGATGAAATGGATATGAAATTTCGGATACGGATATGAATATGAAATCATTTCGGATTATCCGTTTGTTTCGAATAATTTCGGTTACGGATATTAAAATGTTGGTTACCAGTGCCAATACTTTTATTTCGGATTCGGATACGGATAATTTTTTATATCCGAAATCCGATAGTTTCGGTTACGGTTACGGAGTCAGTGCACTCACGGATTTTGCGGTTATGGGATATGGCTATATGTGGTCATCACCTGTTCTCTGGTCGACGTCCACCCCGAGGGCGTTTTTCAGCGTGGGCAGCGGCAGCACCACGTCCACGAGGTACGGCACGTCCAGGGACACAACGCGGATGTCCACGCGGTGCGCGAAGATCAGGAAGTTCACTGGACCATTGGCGCAAGTCTTGCTGTCCTTCTGTGAATGGAAATCGTGATGATTGACAAGGTCGTGCAGGCAACCTATATAAAATATTAGCTGACACGTGCCCACTTGTTAAACCTTCTCTGGACTTCCACGAATTTTCAAGACTAAAAATGGCTGAATCGGTTCAGCCGTTCTCGAGTTTTAGCGAGACTAACGAACAGCAATTCCTTTTTATATATAAGACTAGCTGACCCGTGCCCACTTCGTTGAGCATAAAAAAAATATAAAAAACCATTTAAACATTCCCCGGACTTCCACAAATATTTCAAGATCCAAAATAACAAAATCGGTTCAGCCGTTATCGAGTTTTAGCAAGACTAACGAACAGCAATTCATTTTTATATATAAGATGACCTTCGAATTACTATATTGGAAAAGATGCTGCAGCTCAAGCAGTTTCTGCACACTGTCCTTAGCAATAGGCCTCAAAATATATAAACATAAATGATCGCATCGACTGCATACGTGGTAAGGACCATAATTATACGCAAGTATGTGTGTGTGCTATCGACTCTGCTGAGCATTTTTTACTTACGCCTAATTTTATTCCAATGGGACAAGCGCAGGTCCTGCCGCCAGGTTTCAGCAGACAGAGATGAGAACAGCCTCCGTTGTTCAAGCTGCATCTGCAAATAGTATAGGCAATTAGCGATTGTTTTGGATTAGCAAAAAACGCCATCTAGTTCATTTTAGAAACAGCTAAGTAAGTAGTTTCACGTCAGTCCGCTGTGTGGCGTTGGGGCGCTCTAGACACGCGGCGTCAATTTTTCTGTATGGGTCATTGAAGTTTGTAAAATAAAATCTTAAGCGAGTGTAAAAAGGACAGTCACTATAATTTTGGGATATAATTATACTACCGTCATTGGATGATTTATACAGTATTATCGTAGTAAAGTAACTACTCTTCAAATACTGTAGTGCCTGGGACAGGCGGTTTTAATTATCGCTTGGTTGCCTAGCACCTACATTCTGAACACAGTAGGTCTAGTAAGAGGAATAACTGGTCAATACGTCTGGGGCCAAGCATGTGCGGATTTCTTCACGATGTTATCCTTCACCGTTAGAGCGTCCTCATAATGTACTTGAGAAAAAGTCTCATATGTGCACAATCTGGGAATCGAACCTGTGTGGGTATACGAGTACGTATACGAGGAAGATCTTGAGACCTCACCCGGTGGTATGCTCGGTCAGGCCGAAGTATAAAAAGAGCAGTCACTATATCTTCGTGGGGTAACAACCAGGCAAGAGATATATCTACTGGTACTAGTAATTTTCTTTTAATCCACTGTTTTAAATTTTTTTAATTTTCAATAGACAATGTACAACGTGCACAACACAGCGATCAGCTGATTACGCTGAGAGGTCAATAGCATGCGTAAGACGTTCATTACGTACTAGGGCAAAAATTAAAATAATCAAGAATTCAATGCAGAACGTTGTTCCAAACAGTTCAGCCTTGCGACAAAATTATTAAATTACATTTTTTTTTAATAAATTATGAAAAAAAATAATTTCTAGAATCGTTCATGGTCCTATAAACCTATCCCATAGTTATAGTGACTGCTCTTTTTACAGCCTCTATAGCGCCGGACTTAGAAAACTTCGATAGCGCGATGCAGGATTGTGGCGCTAGTAGTACCGCCACACCAGCATCCATTCGAGTGCTATTCAATGGTCTACCCACTTGGCTACGTATGTTCACATATAATTTTTACTTACCGATTGGTGCCAGCTTTCCGCTCCCGGTGGAAGACCCTCACGTCCATCAGGCCCTCCACGCCCGCGCCGAGGGTCCTCCGGTTCTTGCCGGTGTTCTTGTTCGCGGCCTGGATGGAGAGGCCGTCCCAGTCAGTCCAGAACACCTCGTCCCCGTACAGGTCCAGGCCGAACGGATGAGGCAGGTGTTGGTCTGGTGAAGGTGCTGAGTGTTAGAGGTGATAAGATCCTGTGAGATCCTAACCTATCCTAACATATCCCGTATAAATAAAATAACCTCAATCGCAAACTCTAAAATAAAACAACGTTTCGTTTTACTTTAAGGCTGCGTTTCCACTGACGCAGAGCGAGGCGGAGAGGAGCTTGTGGTGCCCGAATTGAATCACTATTCTCGAAATCTCCGCTCCGTTTCCACGGAAACAGTACGAGCATAGTGATTGGTCAATTAAAGCACCGCTAAGCTCCTCTCCGCTCCGCTCTGCGTCAGTGGAAACGCAGCCTTACAAGTGAAGAAAATGCAATTATTAAAATGGAAATATTTAATTTATACTGTTTAATCGTAAAATATCACTTATAATTTAATGTTTAGTAACTATTATTATTATTTTAATGTGTTGCACGCCATTGTAGTGGCAGAATGTATAAGCGCCTCTCATATATTATAAGATCATCATGTACTACATTCTAGCAATAAAGGAATTTGATTTGATTTGATTTCATTTGAACAACTTTATTAATGTTATTCTTTTTTTGTGTAAACGAATCAAAGATAAAATAATCAAAATATATCACTACATATTAATTGTGGCAGGGATGTTAGGGAGCTCCGTAACCGTAACCGAAACTATCGGATATCCGATATAAAAAACATCCGTAATCGTAACCGAATCCGAAATTAAAGTTTGGGTATCGTAAAAATGAAACCAAAATGTTATATTCGTAACCGAAATTATCCGAAACAAACGGATAATCCGAAATAATTTAATATCCAAATCCGTGTCCGTATCCGAAATTTCATATCCATTTCATCCCTGATTAGTGGAAGATGAAAGTGGAAGATGCTAATCTCTCCCACCGAGAAGAACTGAAATACGTAAACTACTCTTTCGAAACCGGACATGAAATCGTTTTACAAAATATACTGTGAATTAGTTTTAAAACAATGTTATGTCACAATGACGTTGATGCCAAAGACAGTCTATGTTAGACGCCCAAGATAGTACAAGAGTAGGACATCCCTCCCCCTACTAATTTTAAATCTATTCTGTGTTTTCTAAATATTCCTTTCATTGACACTTTATGTACATAACATATTCTCACTAATACAATGAAAACCTGGCTCAAAGAGTAAGCAATCGCTATCCAGCGAGGAAACTCTTTGAGCCTTCATGGGTACTCCGCCTGAGGGGGACGATCTTGGGGTTATTTTTTATTTGTAGTTTTTGAAATTATATTTTTATTATTTTTGTTTGTTTTAGTTGGTTACAAATTTAGTTCTTAGTCTAACATTATTTTAATCACTGTTTTATTTATTTTAGTTTAATTGAAATAAAAATATACAATTAAACTGTAAGGTATGTTTGTGTTTATTCCAGATTATATAATTTTCACCAATCTTTAATCACTCTACCGTACTCTTGTTTTTCCATAAAACCTACTCCTGAAGCAGAGTTCGTCAACACAATCTGACATTGGCGACTCACTAAGGAGCCATTTTTGAAGAAGAATAGTAGGACCTGTGTACCTGATCATAATATGTATCAAATGCTGTAGCATCTCAACAAAAATAAATTACCTATCAACACCGTCCTGCCGGTTCCATCGAGGTTGGCGTATTCGATAGTCCTGTTGCCCCCGTCGGTCCAGTAGATGCGGTTGTTGGCCAAGTCCAGGGCCAGGCCGTTGGGCCAGACCATGTCGCCGAAGAGCAGCTTCTTCCTGTTCCCGCCGTCCATGTCCGCGCGCTCGATACAGGGAGACGCGCCCCAGTCCGACCAGTACATGAGGCCACCTACAATTAAACACCTTGTAAAACATCAGACAAATTAAGGCAAAGAGTTGAAAAATATGAAAGGACTAACTGACATGTACCCTTCTTCGTTGAGCATACAAACAGCATATTTTCTCATCGTTTAAACCTTCCCTGTACGCCACGAAAAAATAGCCAAATCTGTCCAGCCATTCTCGAGTTTTAGCGAGACTAACGAACATCAATTCATTTTTATATATATAAGAAGAAGATTTATATACAAGGTGATAATACTTTAGGGTGTGTGAAAAAATTTATGATGTTGGATCATTTCTCATAGAAACATGAAAGTCTTTCATCGTAGGTACTTTCACAGTATACTCTACATAAGCACATGCTTATGTAGAGTATACTGTGAAAGTACCTACGATGAAGTACCTACGATTTTTCAATAGCAATAATTTAAAGTACCTCTTTCAGCGCTGGTACTTTCACAGAAAACTCTATATACGGGACTCAAACACACCCTAAGTTTGGTTAGGACAATGCATGCTGATCACCTGATTGTCTGACAAGACGATCCATGCGTCGGATGGGCATGTAAAAAGTCGGACCTGCGCCTGATCTTCCGCCAGTCGTGTCGGTTATCCGTACCACTGGGCTACGAAGGAAGAGAGAGTGCTTCTGTGTACTGCACACACACTTGGGCACTACAAAATAACTACTGCGTAGCTGGCCTGGTTTCAATGAAACCGGTCACCGTCACCGAGATTGGAAGCTCGTGCTGTTTCCGTTGAAAGTGAGCGGAGATTTCGAACTTAGTGATTGGTCAATTCGGGCACCGCAAGCTCCTCTCCGCCCCGCTCCGCGTCCGTGGAAACCCAGACTAGTCGCATGAAGCCGTGGGTGTTGGCCTGATGTGCCGAGAGTTCTACCTTTAGGGTCGACGACAATGTCCCTTGGTTTGTCGATGTGGTCCCAGGCCAGCAGCGTCCTCATGGAGCCGTCAACGTTGGCCACCTCTATCCGGTTGGTGCCCGCGTCGGTCCAGTACAGCTTGTTCGTCAGCCAGTCGTACGCCAGCCCGGCGGGGGATACTGTAAGAACCGGTTTTGTGAGCTATGCGAGCCACAAATGGCCAAAATTTGATCCGTCTGCGATTACTGGCACTATTCATAATCGTGTGACAAAAGGCTGAACAGCCTGCGCTGATGGTGCTTCATTTATTTGTAACTTGGATGTGATGGGTTAACCCCCAATTTCAATAGTTAGTCAAAATATCGTCTCTTTCATTTCATACGATAAAAAAAGAGAGAGAACGTCATTATATTTGATAATCCATTAATTTTGACAGACATTGATGATAATATTGCTAATAAGGGCGTGTATCACTTTGGGCCGATTTTTCAATCGTCAGATGACTTTTACCTGAGAAATAATTACGTGACTTTGACAGATTTTGTATGGAACAAATGTCAAAGTCACATGTTTATTCAACAGATAAAAGTTATCTGACGATTGAAAAATCGTCCCTAAGCAATGTTAAAGTTAATCCTTCGTTAAATATCATGTTATGCCTCTCATAATTCCTATCAGTGATAAGAAGGCTTGGTATTTTAAAATGTCGTTAACACTAACGATGATTTGACGAATAATTCGATTCTTAAATATACATCATATTTTTTTACCACGCCTCCGTGGTCTAGTGGTTCAGAGCTTCGCTTTCGACCTCGACTTCGAACAACAAAAAAAAATGTTGTTTTCAACTTTGATTAAGACAATGCAGACTGATCACCTGATTGTCTGACAAGATGATCCACGCGTCGGATGGGCATGTAAAAAGTCGGTCCTGCGCCTGTTCTCTCGCTAGTCGTGTCGGTTTACCGTCCCGCTGGCTTATGAGAGTAAAAGGAAGACAGAGTGTTTTTGTATATTGCGCACACACTTGGGCACTATAAAATAACTCCCGCGTAGCTGGTCTGGTTTCAATGAAATCGGCTACCGACACCGAAATCGGTGAGGGGAGCTATTATTATATGATTTTTTTGGTGAATTTTCCGAAACATATCCGTGTTTTCTATATAATATGGTCGGGCTATATTCTTACTTAGGTTGGAGCTGATGATGACGGTCTCATCAGAGCCGTTGAGGAAGGCTCTGTTGATGGTGTCCTTCTCCACGTCGGTCCAGAAGATGGAGTTGCTGTTGTGGTCCCAGTCCAGAGCGACCGCCGATTTTATGTTCTCCACGGGAATCACCTGGATAAATGAATATGTGAAGGAAATTGATGTACAGTTTTGCGAGAATCGTGTGTGTGTGAATGCCTTGAACGTGGTATAAAAGAAAAATAAAGGTACTTAAAAAATAACATTAAATTTAGCACCCCTTTTCCCGAACGCTGTTCAAATGTATGTTCAACTAATAAAAAAATATTTTATAATTACATCCCGCTCGCTCGCTGACTCAAATCGTATGTCAACTAATCGGTGTCTTTGGTGAATTAACCTTATCTGTGGAATTTTAACAAATCTTGTAAGTGCGAGCGTGATGTAATTATAAAATATATGTCCGTTCCTTTCTGTCTGATAATGTTCCACCAATCAGCGTTCAATAAGGGTCGTTGATTTGAATTCCATGTTAGTTGATCATTCATTTGAATAGCGTTCGGGAAACCGGGGGTGAAAGTAAAATAGCTTGGTGTCCGGAAAGTTATTTTTTCTAATAATGCCTATACGTGTGAAGCTATAGCGAATTACTTAGTTAATTTTGATTATTAGAAAAATAAAATTCAAATTAGGTGAAAAAAAAATTGAATTGAAGACACGAATGGATGTAGGTGTTGTCGCAAAAGAGTTTACCCTGAAAATTGAGTTGAAACTGTCACTTAAACATTTTAGGATATGTACTAAAGCAACGTATATCAAATCATATACGTATAGTACATTAATTTTATTCTAGAGACGGATCTTTAGATTAATGTACTTAATACTTTACGACGTATTCTAAAATGTTTAAGTAACAGTTAGAACACAATTTTCTCCAAATCAGATTTTTTTACATGTCAATTTCATCCATTCATATCTTCAATTACGTATTAATGGCTGATGATCGATGATGGCCACTCGATTCATCCGCTCACAAAAATAATCAGTAAATTTCATTCGTTGTGGTCAAATCTTGTGGTGCGAATAAGCCTCAGGCCTCAATGACTACGATTTATTTTGCGCATTCGGTTCGGATAAGTATGCATACACATTTCAGAAATACTTCATTTTAGCAAGGATCAACAAAATATATTTGGAACCATAAAGAAAATAAAAGTAAGCTCCAAAAATATATATTATTTTAACATAAACTAAAGGGATTTATTGGATCTTAAGCGATTCGTTTCAACCATCATTATGATAATAAGACTGACGTTAACTGTCGAACGCCAACTTAGTAATATGGCGGCGTTAACTGTCAAAAAGTCCTACTTCCGCTAGATGGCGGCAAGTCGACAAAACGCAAATGACAGTTGAAATGGACAGTAGTCAGTTTGATTCCGTTGAAATATAGATGTCGCCACCAACATCCCGTCAAATATAAAAATAACAACAACACACATTAGAGTCCTTCTTATGAAAGAAGTATCTCCTTATTCAGTGGAATTAAGTATTATCTAGTTATTTCCGGGGATGGAGTTGTAACCATTTGTATGTCTTGTAAATAAAAATACTCAGGGGCCGGTTTCTGAATAGGTGATAAAATAACGTAGTATTCAAGTTAGCAATCTATATTGAACGCTGATTGGTGAAACATTTATCAGAGAGAAAGAGAGGGACAGATATTATATAAATACATCACGCTCGCACTCGTAAAGCTGGTTAAAATTCCACAGATAAGCTTAATTTTCCAAAAGGTACCAGTTAGTTGACATACGTTTTAATTACCCTGAGTGCTATAGGATAATATGTTGATTACACATTATGTCGCGGCGGGGGTCTTCACGTCTTTGATGGAAAGAAATCTATACCCAAACATACGATTTGAATCAACTTCATCTGAGGAATACAACCAGCCTTGCAAGTGCAAGAATGATGTAATTATAAAATATCTGTCCGTTTCTTTCTGTCTGATAATGTTACACTAATCAGCGTGCAACATGGGTTAGTAATTTGAATGCCATGTTAGTTTATGGCAAAATAGCCTTAAAAAGTGATAATCCTCCACCTACCATATCGAGAGAGTCCATTTGATTTCTGGCGTGTAGTTGTTTCAGTCGGATGTCCTTTCTTCTTGCATACAGCAGCAATTTCTCAGGGGTCTCTTCGCACGAGTGGCTGAACAAAACATTAAATAGCATGGACATTATTAGGTAAGTATTTATGTTGCGTAAATTGTTCAAAAATCTAGCTGTGCAGCGCACGCAACGAAAGTCCCCAAATGTGAATAATTTTCCCCGTTTTTGCAACATTTCTCACTGACGCTTCGCTCCTATTGGTTCCTCTATAAATGGTTTATCCAACAAAAAATGATCCGGACCAGTAGTTCCTGAAATTAGCGCGTTTAAACAAACAAACGAACTCTTCCGCTTTATAATATTAAGCATACCTATAGATATTATTTTAATGGTAAGGATAGATTAGCAGTATCGTTCTGTAATAGTTTTAATTACAAGCACGTGTTATATTTGTTCCATCATTAAAACGCCAGTGTCAAGTCCCCTCGCGACCCTCGTTCTTGCACAAGACCGCCTCTGAACTAACGAGGCCATTATAGTAAGTGCCTGGTCCTTCTGATACTTATGTAGTTGGGTCTTCTACACTAATATTATGAAGAGGAAAGATTTGTATTTTTGTATGTAACGACTTAACTCAAAAAGTACTGGACCGCTTTTAATAATCCTTTTTTCATTACAAAGCTACATCATCACTGAGTATTATGAGGCTATATAAAAATCAATTGCGGTTCGTTAGTCTCACTTAAACTCGAGATCAGCTGAACTGATTCGGCTATTTGTGGAAAAAATTCATGTTGCTTAGTACTTTAATTTCTTTTTTTTTATACTGTAATTTTCATATTATAGACTACAGAAAAACATTGAAATAAGTATAATCTATATCTTTATAATATTTCTACGTTTAAAAAAATAAAAAAACATGAGTAAAGTCCTTCATTTTAAAAGTGAAACGAAACGTTTTTTTTATCTGTCAAATAGGCTCTCAAGTGAGGTTGGGTTTGAGACTTCTTTATTAATACGGGTTTAATTTTTTTTGTTAATTTGAAACGACATTTTTGCGATTTCAAATCAAGCATTGTAACATGTGTTGACGTTGGCAGAGTTGCAAGCAAACTGAATGAAAGTTTTGTTACTGTAAAAAAAGATTAAAAATCTAAAACCAGACTTAGCAACAAATGGGTTTTAAAAGGCTGAAACAAGAAAAAAATGGGTCTAAAAAGGCTGAAACAAGAAAATAATTCAATTTGAAATTCTATTTGAAATCCAGAAATGCATAGGTACAAAAATGGTGAAGGTAGAGCCGTGGTCGCACCCGCTATCGGCATCGAACCTTGCACCGGCAGTAAAATATGCTCTTTCCAGTTTTTTTCTACCGTATCTCACTGTGAACTGATGCTTAGATTTAACTAGCGGGTACGACCACGGCTCTACCTTGACCATTTTTGTACCTATGCATTTCTGGATTTCAAATAGAATTTCAAATTGAATTATTTTTAATCTTTTTTTTATTTAATATTTTTCTGTTTGCACATCAAATACTTATAACAATTATTATATGTTTATTAAATTGACCATTACATATAAAGTAAATAAACAACACCGAGGTACTACTTGTTACTTGTACGACCGCATTTTAAACGTTTATTTAGAATTTAACGATAAAATATAATAGTTAATAAAATATTTAAATACATATTCATGATGTGCTTGCCAAGACCTATCTTTTGATACCAAACACGATACAATTATCTTAATTTAATTTTTTTTGAAGATAGTTTTCGAGGTATAATTTTCAAAATCTAATTTTTTTCAATTAATTATATAGCCTATGTTACTCGCGGGACTACTACAAATCGATTGACACCTTATTTATTAAAATAGGACCAGTAGTTTAACCGTTACAAGGGAACATACATACATACAAACATACATACATACATACATACATACATACATACATACATACATACATACATACATACATACATACATACATAGTTTCCTTTTTACCCTTCCTTTTGGCTTCACCGAAGTCGGGTTAAAAGGAAACCAAAATGTAATAATATCTGTAACCGAAATTATCCGAAACAAACGGATAATCTGTAATAATCTAATATCCATATCCGTAATAATCTAATATCCATAAAAATATTATATATATTATATAAAAATATTATATATATATAGATAATTTTTGATATCGGATATCCGATAGTTTCGGTTACGGAGCTCCCTAACATCCCTACTGTCAACTCACCCGTCCTGCAGCAGGTTGAAGCCCACAGGACACCTGCAGCTGTACCCGTTCGCGTTGGGCAGGCACAGGTGCGAGCAGCCGCCGTTGCTGCGCCCGCAGCGGTTGTGGTACGTGCGCAGCTGCCGGAGCGGGTGGTAGCTGGAACGTGACGTCACCATCATCACCATTATAATCATCATCATTATCACCATTATCATCGTCATCGTCTACGTCATCGTCTACGTCATCGTCTACGTCATCGTCTACGTCATCGTCTACGTCATCGTCTACGTCATCGTCTACGTCATCGTCTACGTCATCGTCTACGTCATCGTCTACGTCATCGTCTACGTCATCGTCTACGTCATCGTCCCTCCACTGTATATCCGTCGACATATCCAACTACGCGCTAAACTACAACCGAGCCTAAGGCTGCGTTTCCACTGACGCGGAGCGGAGCGGAGAATAGCTTGCGGTGCCCGAATTGACCAATCACTACGCTCGAAATCTCCGCTCCGTTTCCACGTTTCCACGAAACAGCACGAGCATGGTGATTGGTTAATTTGGCGATAAGCTCCTCTCCGCCCCGCTCCGCGTCAGTGGAAACGCAGTCTGAAATGTGGTCAATCCGTTTGACCACGAACCCCTCACCTCTGTATATCCATGGGCACGTGGGCGCTGGCGTGCACCGTCTGCATGCCCACGCCGGTATACTTGTTGACGCTGGAGATGCTCTTGGTGTGCCAGTCGGTCCAGTAGACGGCGTCCTCGAAGAGGGTCAGTGCGAAGGGATGCGGAAGACCCTTGTTGGTTACCTGGAAGGAAAAGATTTTTGAATTCAAAGGCAATACTTCCAGAAGCCCGGTACTAACAGCTGGCAGTGTGCCAAAATATCGAGCTTGGTACAATTAACGGGTAATAATTTTTAAGTCTCGTGTTTTATTATAAATTTTTATACTAAAACACGAGAATAATAAACATTAAAGTTCCTTCATCATTATGTAATGGAGCTTCTACTACATGATACATAACTGCATCTCAACTAAAACTCAAAGGGCATAAATAAAACAAAAACAATAGTCTATATCGAGATCAACTGGACGCCCACTTCACATTGACCTTTGAATTTCACATCCAACGATCAAAGGTCACTTTTACAACGCAGTTGGATTTAATTGTATTTCATTCGTTGCATTTCAGCTCAGTTTATTGAAAACTAACATTTGCTTATACATTTATACCATCGGAACACGGATTGAAGATAAAATGTAAATTATACATGATGTAAAAAGAACACTGTAAATTTGGATTATTTTGTAAAAGGTAACAAAAAATGTTTAATTGCTTTTTTGTTATTTTTGCGATTAAACTAACATAAATTGTAAAAAGTAAAAAAAGGTTTTTAATTTTTGACGAAAAATGAGGTTCAAGGTTTTTTTTTTATTTAAAAATGGGAGAAGAATGGAATGAGAAAGGTAATACAATCATATGCCAAACTTATAGTGGCCTTTTTTATTTCATTCAATTTAATAAATCTTAGGATAATCTTATTAAGTATGTTTTTATGCACAGTGCTTTTTATATTAATGCTTTAAATTATTGTAGTAAGACTGTTTGTTGTGTGTTGTGTGACTATAGACTATATTCTACAGCCGCCAGTCTGACACTGCCGACTGTAGAATATAGTCTATAGTCTGAGGAGTCGTAGTCGCAAACAATAATCATTGTATTGTATTCGCATCACTGACGAATCTATGGTTTATAATCTTGTCAAAGACGGGTTTGTTTACGTTTAGGTTAAAATTTAACGGGACGTACTATACAATATATATCTATACATATAATAAATCTGTAGAGGGGTCATGTCTGTACATTAAGAATATTTAAGTGAAAATTAAAAAAAGGGGGTCTATATAAGCCACAGAACCTAAAAATAGCATTTTTGAAAAAAATGTCTGTCTGTCTGTCTGTCTGTCTGTCTGTCTGTCCATATGGGAATGTTTGTCGTCGCATCACGCTAAAACCACTGTATGGAATGAAATGAAATTTGGCAGGCAGGTAGCTTACGACCTGAAGAGCATTATTGGAAATTATTATTCCGAAAAACGAAAGGGTTCCCGTGGGATCTTCAAAAAATTGTAGCTACCTATTTGACGGTATTTCAGCCATACTACTCAACGTATTTAAATGCAATTTGGCAGGCAGGTAGCTTATAATCTGAAGAGCATTATTGGAAATTGTTATACCGAAAAACGACAGGGTTTCCGTGGGATCTTCAAAAAATTGTAGCTACCTATTTGACGGTATTTCAGCCAAACTACTCAACGTATTTAAATGAAATTCGGCAGGCAGGTAGCTTATGACCTGAAGAGCATTATTGGAAATTGTTATCCCGAAAAACGTAAGGGTTCCCGTGGGATCTTCAAAAAATTGTAGCTACCTATTTGACGGTATTTCAGCCAAACTACTCAACGTATTTAAATGAAATTTGGCAGGCAGATAGCTAATGACCTGAAGAGCATTATTGGAAATTATTATTCCGAAAAACGAAAGGGTTCCCGTGGGATCTTCAAAAAATTGTAGCTACCTATTTGACGGTATTTCAGCCATACTACTCAACGTATTTAAATGCAATTTGGCAGGCAGGTAGCTTATAATCTGAAGAGCATTATTGGAAATTGTTATACCGAAAAACGACAGGGTTCCCGTGGGATCTTCAAAAAATTGTAGCTACCTATTTGACGGTATTTCAGTCAAACTACTCAACGTATTTAAATGAAATTTGGCAGGCAGGTAGCTTATGATCTGAAGAGCATTATTGGAAATTGTTATCCCGAAAAACGGAAGGGTTCCCGTGGGATCTTCAAAAAATTGTAGCTACCTATTTGACGGTATTTCAGCCAAACTACTCAACGTATGTAAATGAAATTCGGCAGGCAGGTAGCTTATGACTTGAAGAGCATTATTGAAAATTGTTATCCCGAAAAACGACAGGGTTCCTGTGGGATCTTCAAAAAATTGTAGCTACCTATTTGACGGTATTTCAGCCAAACTACTCAACGTTTTTAAATGAAATTCGGCAGACAGGTAGCTTATGACTTGAAGAGCATTATTGAAAATTGTTATCCCGAAAAACGACAGGGTTCCCGTGGGATCTTCAAAAAATTGTAGCTACCTATTTGACGGTATTTCAGCCAAACTACTCAACGTATTTAAATGAAATTCGGCAGGCAGGTAGCTTATGACCTGAAGAGCATTATTGGAAATTGTTATCCCGAAAAACGAAAGGGTTCCCGTGGGATCTTCAAAAAATTGTAGCTACATATTTGACCTTATTTTAGCCAAACTACTCAACGTATTTAAATGAAACTTGGCACAAAGGTAGATTGTAACATGAAATAACCAACATAATATTTTTAACTGACTTACAATAAACAAAAAAAAAACCGACTTCAAAAGGTAAACTAAAAAGAAAAAAATAAATTTACTTCGCACAAAGTAATACTTATTTTCTCTTAAGTAAATAAATTTATTCTATAATTTTGAAGTCGGTGCCAAGTCCAGCGTTCTTTCATAATTTGTTTTCATTTAATATTAGTTTGTAAGCCAGTACTTTGGTAGGTACATAATATATAGTAATAGTTACATTGATAGTTGTATATTTTTTTCTGATTCTTTTTTCTGTGATTGCCTACATATATTTAGTAATTTGATATTGCAGTAAGGTTGTTGAAGTACTTACTTGGCACCGACTTCAAAATTATAGAATAAATTTATTTACTTAAGAGAAAATAAGTATTACTTTGTGCGAAGTAAATTTATTTTTTTCTTTTTAGTTTACCTTTTGAAGTCGGTTTTTTTTTTGTTTAAAATTATTTTATTTTAAGATTTTTAGTTATGGGTAGACTGAGTAGGGATACTTACCGCCAGAGCAGCGCAAAAATTATATATATCAAGTTGATTGACTATAAAATGATATACAAATTTTAATAATATCAAAGTCGGTACCAGTCAAACTGAATATGATTTCTTTATAACTCTTTCATTATTTTTAGTCGATTTACATTTCTTTATTTGGCTTAAAACAATTTTTTCCCTTTTTAATATTTACCTATTTCGTCATATTGTTATGATAGTATATATGGATACCTACTATCTGGTGAAGACAGAGGTGGTGTTGAGTACTGTAATTGATATAGTGGCATCGCTTAATACTTTAAGCGATGCCACTATATCAATTACAGTAGCATACTTGCTTGCAGTACTTAAGGCGATGTCGTAATTTCCAAACGTATAACTTCAAAGACTAAGCAGTCCTGTATGCCTGTTTCTGATCTATGCGGTATACCTTGATAGTTGATTCAAAATTATGTTTGTTTTTAGACGGATATAAGCATATCGAGTAACATAAGCATGTTACTCGAAAAAAATACAAAATTACTATGAGTGTTCCTATAAATTTCGAGGAGTTCCCTCGATTCCTCACGACACCATCATCAGGCATGCACTTTGATAACTATGAGACCAAGTTCGACTGTAATTGACGTAGTGGCGTATGCTTGCATTTCTTTAAACAACGCTGAAATCTTCAAACGTGTATCTCTAAGGACTCAGAAGTTCTGTTCACTACTTTAGGTCCAGGATGTGGTGCAAAATCTTACTATTTGGTAACATATGCTTGGGCTACTTCAGAAAAAATCAAAATCGATATATGTTTCCATATAAATTTTGAGGAGTTCCCTCGATTATTCACGGATCCCATCATCAGGTCACCACTTTGGTAAACACTGGTACAACACTGTAATTGACGTAGTGGCGTATGCTTGCATTTCTTTAAACAACGCTGCAATCTTCAAACTTGTATCTCTAAGGACTCAGAGTCAGAAGTTCTGTTCAGTACTTTAGGTCCAGGATATGGTGCAAAATCTTACTATTTGGTAACATATGCTTGGGTTACTTCAGAAAAAATCAAAATTGATATATGTTTCCATATAAATTTTGAGGAGTTCCCTCGATTCCTCACGGATCCCATCATCAGGTCACCACTTTGGTAAACACTGGTACAACACTGTAATTGACGTAGTGGCGTATGCTTGCATTTCTTTAAACAACGCATCAAAAAAATCATCCAAATCGGTTCACCCAGGCGAAAGTTCTGAGGTAACAAACATAAAAAAAAAAAAAAAAAAAAAAAACATACAGACGAATTGAGAACCTCCTCCTTTTTTTTGAAAGTCGGTTAAAAAAGGAGGAGGTTTCTCAATTCGTAAATATATGTTTGTTTTTTTTTTATTTCTTCGCGGATATCTTCATCGTTTCTGAAACGATTTTAATTTTTTTTTAATGTTGTGTAGGGTATAATTTAAATTTGATCCCATTGTCACCAAATGGTGACCTGATGATGGGATCCGTGAGGAATCGAAGGAAATCCTCAAAATTTATGTGAATTGATTTTGATTTTTTCTGAAGTAGTCTAAGCATATATTACCAAACAGTTAGGTTTTGCACCATATCAAAAAATTTCACGTTTCAGTAAGCTATCTTACTGAAACGTGAAATTTTTTGATATTATAGATCCAGGATATGGTGCAAAACCTAAGTGTTTGGTAATATATGCTTAGACTACTTCAGAAAAAATCAAAATAGATATATATATATAGATATATAGATATATAGATATATAGATATATAGATATATAGATATATATATATAGATATATATATATATATATGTGTTGAAAAATTTCGCGCTGCTCGGCTTACGCCAGAGCAGCGGTAGACTTTTTCTCTTTCTACTATTTTTTTTTATCTAATCGTTTTTGTTTTTCATTTTCCGTCCTCATTTAATCGTCGTCTGATCATTCGAGAATTATCCCTACTCAGTCTATACCCATCACTAAAAATCTGAAAATTAAATAATTTTAAACAAAAAAAAAACGACTTCAAAAGGTAAACTAAAAGGAACAATTAAATTTACTTCGCACAAAGTACTACTTATTTTCCAGTACAAGTGAAAATAATTATTACTTTGTGCGAAGTAATTTATTATTATACTTAGGTTTTGCAAATACGATTAATAAAGTATAGGCGTAGGATAGTTTTTTTTCAAGATATGAATGAGATGTCATAGGTACATTTAAATTAGAAAAGTTATGTCAATATAAGTAAGATTTTATGTTTTTCATGATATTTTTATTTATTAGTTTTTATGCTAGGTACGGCTTGGGTTTTTTCTTTCTTTTGGACCTTGTTATTTTGTCGTCTAAAGCAAGTTAGTACTTTAACCGTAAAGTCCCAAAGTAGGCTACATGTTTGTTAGCGTAGGTAATTAATAAATAAAAAACCGGGCAAGTCCGAGTTGGTATTGCGCACCGAGAGTAGACTTTTAAAAAATTTGGCGCTCGGCGCCAGCAGCGCAGCGTCGGTGTGAAAACGATCATCGTCTGCAGTCGCTGCGGCGTAAAGTCCATACAAATCTCAGTACAGAGATCTTCGTCGCGTATATGAGTGTACTATCAAGTAGTCCCGTTCGCATAAAAGAAAAAAAATATTATACATACAGACGAATTGAGAACCTCCTCCTTTTTTTGAAGTCGGTTAATAATACACGGTCATTTTTCGAGCTGGTAGTAATAGGAATCGTTAGCATTTTCATAGAAAAAAACGGCCATTATTTGACAATAAATATTATTATCATTACTCCATCGGCCTACTTCTTTTGCTTATGCACGTCTAATACCGTGTATAAAGAAGCATTAACTACTATAAATTAGTGATTTTAAATATCCAAACGACAGTGTTCATAAACTAAAAATGTATTTGAACTGCTGCCCTAAATCACTTTTCCACGCGTACGATGTCGCGGGCACAGCTAGTACCTAATATAATAATAATATCTATTGACGCTTCACACCACGCCAATCTGGCCCCTTGCTAAGTATCCGAAGAACTTGTGTTACAGGTACCAGACAACGGAAATGAATTTAATAATTTTATACTATACCTACACATATTTAAGATTTTTATTATCTTATATATAAAAATGAATTGCGGTTCGTTAGTCTCGCTAAAACTCGAGAACGGCTGAACCGATTTGGCTATTTTTGGTCTTGAATATTCGAGGATGTCCCGGGAATGTTTAAACGGTTTTTAATTATTTTTTTATTCTCAACGAAGTGGGCACGGGTCAGCTAGCATATACAAATTTAATACACATCCATGACCCAGGAATAATGAAAATTTTCGCTCCCTCGGCGGGATTCGAACCCGCGACCTCTCGCTCGAGCACCAACGCGCTCAGCCACTGCGCTACGGAGCTCGTCGAATCGAAAATACAATAACTAAACAGTTGAAATTTTTACCAATTATGTATTTCTGTAGCGACTTCACTTGGTCAATTTTTAAATACGAACTGTAGTGTGCACTATATTATATAAAAGGGCTGGCTCCGTCTATCGTCAGCAACCTCCGGTACGTCTTTCTGATAGCACGTCCATCCTCTAACTGATCGAGAGGGAGCCACCACCAAGGTATACAGGGTGTAAAAAGAGCAGTCACTATAACTTTGAGATACGATTATACTAGCTTGCCTCATTTCGGAAATGTATTTTTTGTCACGTCACGTCATGACGTTTAAAGATGGCCATAATCAAAAGAAAACCTTAAAGCTACTCGTATTTTTCTAAAATAAAAATAAGTACATTTTTTTTCATTCAAAAATGCTAAGTTGCACTTAGGTGTATGCACTTAGCATAGGTTTATAAGAGCCATACAAGAATTACCTCTAGTGACCAACAGATGGCGGTGACCGTCGTCTTCATCACGATATTATTATAGACTTACTGTATTATTTTAATAAGTATCAACATCCTTTATTTACTGTATTTTTTGTCAAAAATAAAAAAAAAATTTATATTTTTTACCATTTCTTTTTTTTTGTCGCAAAAATAATAATAAAACAAAAATGGAATTTTTTTTGTAAAAAAAATACATTTCTAGAATGAGACAAGGTAGTATAATCATATCCCAAAGTTATAGTGACTGCTCTTTTTACACCCGTTATAGTTATAGTACTTAGCCCACGATACGGAGACCACCAGTTAGACAAACACTACAGGGGGCCTATTACAAGCTCTTAATTCCAGCCAGTTTACGCCATAGCTGCCTGGATTTTCGTATTACGATCACATTATAACTGCACGATGACAGCTAGTTAGCGGACACTTGACACTGGACTTGCTTCCGAATGTCACTTTAAGACAAACTAGGATGGATCCATTCAGTATAACATGTCGCTGTAATATGAAAAAGAATAAGGCACTTCAAGACCGTATTATTGAATTGCCTGGAACCAGGCTGGTATTGTAAAAGATAATACGGCCCCAGGAACTAACCAAGAGAAGCTCTTACCCGCTCCCGATGGCTGCCGTCGAAGGTGGCCTTCTCGATCACGTGGTGCTTGGCGTCCGCCCAGTATATCTTGGACTCGATGTAGTCTATCGTCAGTCCGTTGGGCCAGAAGATCTGGTTGACGATCACGCTCTTGCGTCGGCTGCCGTCCATGTCCGCGCGTTCTATCTTGGGGTTCGGACCTGTTTGGAACAAAGTTATAAATATAAGTAACTATACAAAGTAAAGTTTGCCGGATATAACGCCAAAATTGAACTATGTACTATTTTAATAACAGTCACTATAGCTTTAGGATATGATTTTGCTACATTTTATCATTCTATAAATGTATTATTTAATTATTTTTCTCCGAAACAAAAAAAAAAGATTTTACTTTGTACAATGTTTGTATGTTTTTTAGTCGCAAGAAAAACAAAAAAAAAACATGTTTTAATGAACAAAGTTATAGTTTCTGTTCTTTTTACACCTTGTATACCGTAAGGTTCGAAACTATTGATTTTTATAAATATTGGATGAGTGGTTTAGGCAGTACGGCCAAACAAACATAGTCTGGGTAACATAGGCTATAATTTTAATTCACTCGGTTTTGTTGAAGTTAGTTTTAATGTGGTTTTACTGTTAGTTGCTTATCAAATCAAATATGATCACTTCAATCCAACATAACCTCAAAAGATAAAAAATCCAACATAACCTCAAAATATAATCACTTCATTCCAACATAACCTCAAAAGATAATACCTTCAATCCAACATAACCTAAAACTGTAAAAGCACCTACAATAATTATTATTGTAAGTAATATAAACATACCCCAATCAGTCCAAAACACCAAAGCGTCTCCCGGGTGTACCGCGATGGCGCGGGGCCGGTCCACATCCGAGGCGGCGATGACGGCCCTCCGTGACCCGTCCAGGGAGGAGACCTCCACCCGCCGTGTGCCGGAGTCAGTCCAGAACAGTAGGTTGTGGATCCAGTCCACCGCGAGGCCGCTGGGAGACTCGAGGCCCCATTTGATGACGTCTGAAAGGATGTAATAATATTAAGCTCCCGCGTCGAAGTGAACAGACACCAGATGGGGAAGGAAAGTTCTCGAGTGGCGACCACGGATTGGAAGACGCAGCGTAGAGCGGCTCCCTACAAAATGGACCTAATCTGGTCCGAGCCGCGGGCAGCCGTTGGATGCAGACAGCGCACGACCGGTCGTTGTGGAAGTCCTTGGGGGAGGCCTGTGTTCAGCAATGGACGTCTTCAGGCTGATGATGATGATGATGATGATGCGTCGAAGTGATTGCCAATTTCATTTATAATCTATGGACGCTTCCCACGTCAATGCCGTGCTAAGCACCCCAAGAACTAAAGCTGAACATGTTTTTTGCGAAATATTGTTATGTAATCATAGACGAATCAATGTGTTTAAAAAACAAAATTTTCAGTAGGAATAAAAACTGTTTTTTCTCATTCCCACATAAGTCGAATCGAGTATTTATAATATATTCACTGAATATTAAAAAATCTCTTGGGATATTTGGATTCTTGTCCTGATTTACCTGTCATATTGTTGGTCTCCAAGTGCGCCACTCGGATGACCTTCATGTTGTTCTCAGTCCAAAACACCAGGTTCTTCTCGTAGTGATAGTCCAGGGCCATCGCGTTGTGAAGCCCTTTGAGGATGGGGACATAGTTGTCTCCCGTCAGCCAGACCTTAAAGAGTAGGGAAAGGTTAGCTGTTTAAGTGCTGTTGCGTTTGATCAGTTAATTCGATTATAGTACGTCCCTTTTTTTACCCCCGACGCAAAAACGACGAGGTGTTATAAGTTTGGCGTGTCTATGTAAATGTGTCTGTGGCATCGTAGCTCCCAAATGGATGATCCGATTTAAAGGTATATCAGTCGAGAGTGTTCTTAGCTATGTTCGGTGGAAATCGATTCAGGTCTTCAAGGTCATCAGGGGGCCTACTCAACATGCCATCGCTAATTATCGCTTAATCAATCAATCAATCAATCAATTTATTTGCTCTAAAAGTGGTACAATAGCTGATGTTTATATAAATTAGTGTATAAGTCCAGCACTTTTAACTATATACATAATAGCATGCAAATACTTCAATTTAACAAAGGTAAGTTTACTTTATTTAACAATCATGAAAGTAATTCTAGATTTTAACTTATAAATAGTAAAATTCGTTAAATCTATCCATTTTAAACTTTTCAATCCTTATAAATTTATTATATGTAAGTCAAACAATAACAATATATTATTTAAATGATAATGTTCCATGCAGTCAAACAAAAATATAAAATCAAAATTGAAGTCAAAGTTAAATTAAATTATTATAAAATTGATAATTAAATGTCATAAATGTCATAAATTTACAAATTTGTGAGAGTATTTTCATTACCTGCCTATACCTTATTAAATAATTCCTTGACTGAGTAGAAGTTTTTATTTATTAGCCATTCTATAATTTTCTTTTTGAATTTATTGTGTGGTAAAGATTTAATATTAGACGGAATAGCGTTATACGTTTTTATGCACATAGGATAAAATTGTTTTTGATACAAGGTTGTTTTAGGAATAACATCCAGCACTAGTCGGTCAGGATTTCTTGTGCACCTGGGATACATGTCTCGTGCTTCTTTAAAACTTTTGTAATTTAACTTAGTAAAGTTTACTAGTTCGTATATATACAGGCTTGGCAAAGTCAACAAGTTGAGTTTTTTAAATAGAGGCTTACATGACTCATAGGGTGGTTTACCACATATAGCTCTGATACATTTTTTTTGCGCAATGAAAACTTTATCTATATCCGTAGAGTTTCCCCAAAGTAATAGCCCGTATCTCAGAACTGATGCAACATAGCCATGATAGGCTGCCAGAACTGTTGGTAGAGTCGCTACTTGTCTCAGCCTACTGAGAACAAAGACGAATCTATTTATTCTGCCACAGACAAACTCCGTATGAGCCTTCCAATTCATGTTCTCATCGATGTACAAACCTAAGAATTTTGTCTGTGTTGTTTTTGTAATGCTTTCATTATCATTTATTAATTTATTGTCACTCATGGGTTTGGTTCTATAGCTTTTAAACTCTATGTAATTTGTTTTCGTCAAATTAAGATTTAAATTATTATTCAGCATCCAATTTATAACATTTTTCATTAAATTATTAATCTCCATGTCAATATTATTGCAATTATTAATAACAATAGATATGTCGTCAGCGAAAAGAATACAATTATGATTAGTTATGTCAGGAAAATCATTTATGTACAATAAAAATAGGAGAGGTCCAAGTACACTTCCCTGTGGAACTCCTACTCTATTTGCTCTACATTTAGATTTTTTTGAGGATATAATATGTTTGTTGTTTATATACATAATTTCTGTGTACTGCTCCCTATCAGATAAATACGATTCGAGCCAGTCCAATGCAGGTCCTCTTATTCCTAGATTACTCAGCTTTCTAAGTAGCACTTTATGCGACACGAAATCAAATGCCCTGGACATATCAAAGAATAAACAGATAACTGATTTCATATTGTTTAAATTATTTAATATATTTCGAATTAATGTCGATGCTGCTAATACAGTGCTTTTATTTTTTTGAAAACCAAACTGTTCTTGTTTAATAATGTTATATTTTTGAATGAATGATGTCAGCCGTTTATACATTAGTTTTTCAAAGATTTTGGACAATATAGGTATAAGTGTGATGGGACGGTAGCTTGCTAATAAAGATTTATCACCTCTCTTAAACAAAGGTTTTACTATAGAAGTCTTAAGGCATTTTGGGAATCTGCCTGTTTCAAAAGAGAGATTAACGAGGTAGGTAATTATGGGCGTAATTTCATATTTGCAGTATTTAATTACCTTAACAGAAATTCCATCATAACCCACAGCTTTAGTATTTTTGAGGGCGTTGATGACGTCATAAATTTCTGTGTTACTACAAGGAGTCAAGAAGATTGTGTTTTGATTAAACATATTATTTGTGTTCGGTTATAATAGTCATTTTGTTTTTTATTTGTCAAATTAATTAAATAATCATTAAATTCGTTAGCAATGTCATAGGGATTAGATATAATGTCATTATTTTTATTTTTTATTCTATTTATGAAGTCTATATTCCTCTCACCGGAGAATTGTCTATTTATAATATTCCATGATGCTTTAGATTTGTTTTTTGATTCCGTTAGAAAATGACTATTGAAAATTCTTTGCGATTCATACATGATTTTGCGTAAAATTTTGGAGTAAGTCTGGTATCTTGTTTTAGTATTGTTGTTTTTATTTTTATAAAACGCGAATCTGAGGTTTCTCTTAGTTTTACAGCTCACTTTTATACCTTTCGTTATCCAAATCGGTTTTTTATACTCAATAGAAACTTTTATTCTTTTTAAAGGAAAACATAAATTATAAAAGAGTGTAAAATCCTCATAAAAGGAATTTAAGGCTACATTTATATCCTTTGTCTTAAGTATACTATTGAATGAAAGACGACTAAGGCAATAACGAAATTTTTCCAAATTTTCTTTACAGTAATCTTTTATAAAGCGAAAATATCGCATTGGTAAAATGTTATTCTTTGTTATCGGTATGTCTAATATTTGTGCCATATTATGGTCGGAGAGTTGAAGCTCAGCTAAGGAACCCGAAGCACCTTTTACATTGCTAATAATGTGGTCTATGCATGATAGCTGTCTGGTAGGCTCCGTTATGTGAAAGGTCAGGTTATAGTTTTTGATTATAGATTTTAGTTGAATTTTTTAAAGTGTTTATATTAAGATCACCAGTAATAATTAATTTCTTTTTAGTATTTTTCATAAGGTTAAATAACATTACATCTAATTTTTGTAAAAAAATATTAACATCTGAGCTAGGTACCCTATATAGACATATTACTATTGAGTTACAATTTGGAATCTCTATTCCACAGCATTCAAATACTTTGTCTGCTGCATAATTTAATGTTATACTTGGTAGGTCCCTGTAGAGCATACCATTTTTTAAAATAATGCATACACCGCCTCTGTTCTTATTTGTACTTCTACAATAGCTGGATGCCACGCGATAACCTGTTAAATTTACATTTTTTATATTTGTTGGATTTAAAAACGTCTCTGTGAAACAAAGTATATCAGGTCTGGAGGTAAGCTCCGAAATTGTAACATTTATGAGGTCTTGTTTTGACATAAGTCCTGATATATTCTGATGCAGTAATATAATGGAAGAGTTTGGCTTATTTAGGTTATCACAAGATACATTATTTTCATTGTAATGTCTTAACGTCCTACATGACATATTATTATTAGAGCAGAAAAAACTGTTCTTTTTTATGAATAACTGGAAAATAAAACGGAATAGTTCCTTTTATTGAGCGAGATGGTATACCAGTCAATGAGTCACGTAAATTACTCCTTATTGTATTTTTATATAGTGAATACTTTTTCCAATGATAAATTTTTACATTTTTATTAGTGTTTTGCTTATCAATAATATATTTTCCGTCATAATCTAATTGGTCGATTGCATAATTTATATACTGACAACATTTTTTTATATAGTAACTTAAGTTATAATAATTCCAATTCTGAACGTATAATTTTTTATAGACATTTAGAAATGTGCTTCTCGGAAAATAGTTGCAAACGCCTTTTAACATATTGTTTAGTTTCTGTACATTTAATTGATTATTATTTACAACGCTTAAGATAAAGGAAGGACAAACTAGAGTTTTTAAAGCTGAACTAAGCTCTATCATAATTTCCGTGGGATTACTATCGTGCTCACCTACTGAGAGTATAACTCTGTCATCTTCTGTGATTTTGAATCGGGGGATTGTAGCTAAAATTTCTTTTGTTGAGGCTCCAGGCTTGATAAACGATAATATTTTATAATGTTGGTAATTGTTATTTATTCTTGATTTTATTAGATTTAGCGCCAGGTTTTTGCATTGTTCACCTCCTATGATGTAAATATATTTGTCAGTATTTTCTATTAATTTATTTATTTCATTATCTGGCATAGCTTTTAAGTATACGGAAGGTTCAATGAAGCTTAAGTTCGCTATTTGTTTCTCACAGGAATGGATATGCTTAACATTATTCTTTGGAATGAAACTACTGTTATGCATAAACTCTGAAGAACTTATAATAACCTCGGGTTTAGATGTGGTGGGGTGTGAGGTGATTTTAGACTGATTTTGTATGGAAAAATCAAGTACGTTTTCCACGCCATCTAGGGATACGAATTCATCTTCTGCGATTATTTTCCGACGGTAATCTTGTATAGAGCGTCTGTTCTTTTTCCGGTTAGAAAGCATTAGTTTACTTTGTGCGCTCCGAGGACTAGAACAAATATCTTTTAAGGCGCTAATTTGCTGATTTTGTCGAGTAATTATACGTTGTAGTTCATTTTTTTCCAATATAATGTTCTCCAATTCTTCTCGGGTACTTTCTAATTGCATTTTCAATTCCTTAATTTCGATTTTTAGGTCGTCCATTAATCCAGTATGTAGGCCCGTTGATAGATCTTACAAAGTTCGATAACAAAATGTATGAGATTTGACATAAGGTACGCTAAATGACATACCAAATCGCGATCATTTAGCGTAGCTTATGTCAAATCCCATACATTTTGTTATCGAACTTTGTAAGCGATAATTAGCGATGGCATCTTGAGTAGGCCCCCTGGTCGATTGGTGTGATATGAATGTTACACGCTAAGTCAGGGTATTTTTTTTAATTTTTAGTTGTTTCAATTCAATTTTAAATTTCGAAATATTCACTTATTGTGTAGGTACACTTAGATCGGAATATTTAACGACCATACATTATGCAATACAGTTTATAACAATTCAACAATAATTAATATATTTCAGTTTAAAGATCTTTGATTCCCAGACCAGATCAATCAATGATCATTATATTGTATTAGCATCACTGACTAGTCTATGGTTGTGTCTTACCTGTCGTATCCCAATGCGGTTGGAGAATAGCAGCGTCGGGGACTCCCCGGTGGCTTTACAGGATCTGCCGTCAGGTCGCAGGACGTACCCCGTCATGCAACCGCAGCGGAAACTCCCGTTGGTGTTCGAACAGGTTTGGGAGCAAACCGGGTCTTGCTCGTACATACACTCGTCTATGTCCTTGCAGCTGAAAAGTTCGAAAGGCCTTACAATCTGGTGGAGTCATAAGTTATATTGGGCAAGGAGGGTGCTTTGTACAGTACAGCATTAATAAATAATAAGAACTACTTTGGAAAGAATACAAGACTGTGTATCTAAATTGCGACGCTTGAATCTTCTTTCTTGCCAGACAAACAGGTGATCAGCTTGCATTGTCCTAATTGTAGCTTGGATACATCTATTTTTGCGCAAGATTTGAAACTACTATACCATGATTTTTTTAAAGATTGGTGTAAGTGTGGTTTGACAATTGTCCGAGTGTTTTAACTCTCTGTATCATTGATTTATTGAAATTGTTGTCATATAAGTATACATACCTTATTCCATCATCGTCCAGCAAAAAGCCGAGAGGACATGAGCAAGCGGGGAGTCCATCATGCGTGGTGATACACTGCTCTTTACAGGAATCCTCGCGGGTGCACTTGCGTCTTGTAGGGCAGTTCTCTTCATCATCACCCTGGGGGCAGTCGTTCATGCCGTCACACACGTGTTTCCGGTTCACGCAGTTCCGGAACGCGTTGGTCAGCTGTGATCTGCACATGTACTGGTCTTCCTCGCACTTCACCACGCAATTGGTTTCGTCTTCGCCGTTGGTGCAGTCGCGCACTCCGTCACAGAGCCAGGTTTTCTGTGAATAGTTGGGTAAGTACTAAACTAAGACTCTCAAAAACAAGGATTTATGAAGTAAGACTTGGTCGTCGTAATAATGGCGACTAACAGCTGAAAATGGAGACGCGAATTCAAGCAAGGAGCTTTTCTGTTCCCTGTTACAGTCACTTTTAGATGGAATGACAAGGACATTATGGGTCTTTAGAGCTACTACGTCGTTTCAGAATTCGGCCATAAGGGTCTTTTTGAGATAATATAAAGCGGCTCGTGTGTAACTTATGACCTACCGATATGCACCGCTTGTCGAGGCAGGTGTATTCATCAGAGGTGCAATTTCTCATGCCGTGAGCTTCGCAGTTAAGTTCATCATCACCGTCGGAACAGTCTCGCTCCACATCGCATCGCCAGCGATCCGGGATGCATTTACCGTCGTTGCATCTGGTGGGAAAAGGATGCATTAGGTTGACCTTAAAAATCTTATGGTAAAGCACGGGTTTTCTAGATATACATATCGCCAGACGAATCTAAAAAAGTCGTAACCTACTTAGCAAAAGAGTGAGCGACGGTACATTTTTAGGTGCTTCAAATGAAATTTTGCCAGTGTTCCAACCAGTAAGATTTGAAAACTTGGCTGCGGCCATTGTTCTAGAACTGCACATTATTGCAATTTGGAACTCGATAACTACTGCTACTGAATTTCCCCAAAATTGTGTCGTGATCTCGAAATTTAACTTTCCGCCTTAGGAAGGGCTTCCTCAAAAAGGTTTAAATTTTAACTAACTTGAACTCGGCGGAGTTGCAACTGCCTGGTACAATGGGACAGGAGTCCTCGTCGGTCCAGTCACCGCAGTCGTTGTCACCATCGCACTGGAACTCCTTGCGCACGCACCGCCTGTTGTTGCACTGGATCTCGTTCTCCCCGCAGCGGATCAGGTCCACGGCTGTAATATGATTTTCATTGAAAATGGGGCAAGATATAGTCTATGCTGGTTGAAAAAATTGGATCAAATCATGATGATGTTACAAGCGTTTAAAAAACAGTTACGTGGAAGTCCGTCTGAAAGTCATTAAGGTGTTACAACGCCTGCATAGACAAGTAATTTACAGCTTAGCTCTCGCCTACGGAGGAAATGGGTTGGATTAGGTCAGGATAATGCTGAAACCTGATTGTCTGACAAGAAACATGATCCATGCATCGGATGTGCATGTAAAAAGTCGATTCTACACCTGATCTCTCGCTAGGTGTGTCAGTCATCCCAATGGCTTACGAGGGTATATGTAGAGAAAGTGCTCTTTTTATGTTACGCACACACTTTAACGTTCTATAAAATAACTTCTGCGCAGCTGATCTAGTTTGAATGAATTTTGAAAATTTAAATGGAACATGGAAAACATTTCCGAAATCAGTGTGGAGGATTGTGGTCACATCCCTTTACCCAATCCTCCAGCCTAGTCCACAGGAGATCTCTCAGCAGCAGTAGCAGAACGGTTGATCAAGTTAATGATACAGAGACTTCAGCTTCGTTGGAGCTGTCGCAGCAGTCCTTTTCCTTGTCGCACTTCCAATGCAGCGTGCAGATACTCCCGTACTTTAGCAGCAGTAGCTAACATGATCAGGCTAATGATAACCATAACTTACGGCATTCAGCTTCGTCGGAGCTGTCGCGGCAGTCCTCTTCCTTGTCGCACTTCCAGTGCAGCGCCAGGCACTCGCCCGACGTACACGCAAACTGGTTGTCGCGGCATCTGAGAACAAGTTGCATATTGTAAAGATCTGGATGTTATGGACCAAATAATAGGTTAGGCATTATACATATTGCTCGGTCATTATTATACTGTTACTTGACAATTGGGCATTATCATAATACTAAATATGACGCGGTGTGGGGAGGGATACCCACGTAACATGCTTTAATCTATAATAAACTAGCTGACCCAGGCCCACTCCAGGAAACAGTTCTAGATGAACCGTTTAAACCTTCCTGAGACTTCTACCAATATTATATTACCAAAAGTATCCGAATTGGTTCAGCCGTTCTCAAGTTCTAGCGAGACTCTCTAAGTAACCAGTTGAGGCTGTGTTCGTCTCGAATGTCACCGCCGTCACATGGTCGGCTGACAGTTGTCAATAGCGTACATACTCGGGCAATACCAATTGGGCCATCATTGCTATTACAGCCGTTGGAATCTTGACTGTCACGATTTTTACGCTTAGAGAATTGTGCTGCTCGTCTACACTAATATTATAAAGAGGAAAGATTTGTATTTTTGTATGTAACGACTCAACTCAAAAAGTACTGGACCGATTTTAATAATTCTTTCTTCATTAGAAAGCTACATTACCACTGAGTAACATATATTATATAAAAATCAATTGCTGTTCGTTAGTCTCGCTAAAACTCGAGATCAGCTAAACTGATTCGTCTATTTTTGGTCTTGAAATATTCGTGGAAGTCCCAGAAAGGTTAACACGGTTTCCATGCTCAACGAAGTGGGCACGGGTCAGCTAGAAACATAATATATACAGCTACATAATACCAAGTACTGTGTTTCACCACGCAACTGGTCTCCGTTTTGGTTAGGTATTACATCTAGCCTACGATTCTTGGCCTCATTGTGTCAAGTTTGTTTTGTCTTTCTTTTCTGTTTTGCTCTGCTTATGATATCATTTCCCCTTCTCATTTCATGTTTAAATTCCCTGTCATGTTATTGTGATTTTGTAATGTTAAAGCTATTAACGTGTGAAATTGAAAACCCTCGAATTGTCAAGCGATTGCTTAAGTGGTGCGGAGTATCTATATTTTAACAATAGGGAAATCTCAGTGCATAAGTCCAACTCGCACTTGGATATTTTTTAAATATCTGACGCGCTATTTATAAGTGTTCATTGGTCATTAACTGAATTCGTCCTTTACAGGACGGAGGTGCGTGTGGGCGCGTTGCCATGACAACGTGACCCCTCCCGCCCTACCCCGCTCTACCCCGCCCTAGCCGCGCGCCGCCCGCCCCCGCGTATTGATCGAGCGAGACCCGTTTATGATGAAGCTGGAAACCCTGTACAGTGTTGCCATCTCTCAAAGATATTTGTACCAATGTCGAAGACCCCCAAATGACTTGAAATGCTCACCTAAGAGGATATTAATTGTTATTGAATGTACTTTAGTAGATCAGTGTTATTTTTTTTGGTGTCAATAATTATTTATTGAAACCAAAAAAAAAATAACTCCCCTCACCGATTTCGGTGTCGGTAGCCGATTTCATTGAAACCAGGCCAGCTACGCAGGAGTTATTTTATAGTGCCCAAGTGTGGGCGCAATACACAAATACACTTTCTCTTCCTTTTACTCTCAAAACCCAGTGGGACGGTAAACCGACACGACTGGCGACAGAACGGGCGCAGGTCCGACTTTTTACATGCCCATCCGACGCATGGATCATCTTTCTTGTCAGACAATTATGTGATCGGTCTACATTGTCCTAACCAAACTTGAAAACAACATTATTTGTTGTTCCAACGTAGACGATATAGATGATGATATGAACCATGAATCAGCCTGTAATCTAGCTGCACGTGACGCGAGGTACATTAACACAACAGGAAGGGTGACGACGTAATTGGATGCTCCGCACTCATCCTTGCAGTCTTCTAGTAGGTACTAGTTGCTATGTCTAGATGTTTATGGCGTCTGTAAAATTGATACAGGGATCCAGTTAAGGCTTTGCATAGCGCTAAAAGGTCATTTGTATGGCCGACTGCGCCAACCGAAGTTAAAATTGTATAAAAAAACGTTTTGAACAAAATTTTAGACAAAATTTACAAAAACTAAGTCTGTCACCTAGGTCTTGTCTCACTGAAAGTAATTATCACAACCGCGTCACTGATATATAAAGAGAATAAAAAAAAGATTAAAAATCTAAGGAAAATGTGAGAGTGATATTGAAAGACGAGTGAATGCAGGAAACATGGTGAATGGAGCTTTGCATTCCTTTATGAACAGTCGGAAGATGTCTAACAAGGCTCGTTTGGCTGTGCATGAGGGGGTGTTGGTTCCGACACTTATGCCTTTTTAGACCCATTTTTTTATATCAGTAGTTTAGCCGCTACGAGGGAACATACTTACATACATACATAGACTGCCAAAATCATTACCCTTCCTTTTGGCTTGGCTGAAGTCGGGTAAAAAAGGTCACAACGTTAAAAAAAGAGATAAATATGCATATTGTTTTAAACTATATAAAAACCAAAATATCCATTTATAAACCGACAATCCTCTGATAAAATATATAAAGAAGATTATTATATAATTAAAATGTAATTTTTCAATTAGACCTGAGGCCTTACAATCGAAACTGATTCGATTCAGATACGATCGTACCGCGCCTTCCCGAATAAATTGACGTTTGTTTATTTTGATTCTCAGTCGATCGATATGGTCGGGAGTACAAAAGGTTACGATCTAAAGATTTTCTTTATCCTGGTTAGTGCCAAAGTAATCTACCAAATAAAATATCAAAAGCCGTTGAGATCGAAAAGTTTTGCTCCTGTCAAAGGTAACCAAAATTTGATATCCGTAACCGAAATTATCCGAAACAAACGGATAATCCGAAATAATTTCATATCCGTATCCGTATCCGAATTTTCATATCCATTTTATCCACGCTCCACTGGATGCTGCAAATAGCATTTCTCGACGAAAAATAAACTAGTGATAATTTAAGCAAAAAAAAACCGACTTCAAAAGGTAAACTAAAAAGCAAATAATTTTCCATTTGTTGAGCACATACTTAATGTAAATTTCAGACTTATTTCATGGATGCCATTGTCAGAACTGGACCAAATTGCTATGGGACCAAACGGGAAGCACCAGCTTTCAAATAAAAAAACATCCAAATCGGTTCACCCAGGCGACAGTTCTGGGGTAACAAACATTAAAAAAAATACAGACAAATTGAGGCTGGAAACTAGAATACTTCCTACTCCTCATTTTTCTTTCTGGTTAATTTCGTTGTGGGTCCCAAGACAGATTTAGCTCGTCCCTCGGACACCCCTGAGATCATATCAAAGGGTTTGTCGTGGTTGGATACCGCTGTCGATCCTGGCTCACAGGAGTTGCAGTGGTGGGTATGTGCGGCCAATGCCCGTTAAAAAAAAGACGTGTGGCACTCGGAGAATGCCGCGGTAAAGCTATTGCTTAATATGTAACTTTTAGTTCACAATGTTAAACCTAGATGGCGTTGTTATTTTTCTGCAGTTTTCTACATCGCGCTATCGAAAACATTAGTGAAATATATAAGTATTGTGAAGGATTTTTACTGTTGTGTGGGACAATGTTCGGAAATATAATTCTTACTAGTAACGAGTTTGAGTTATTATTCGAAGATTCGCACCCCACCGGCCACCACCCAAAGGGCCAAGTGAGTGTTGTTTAGGGTATGTTAGGTTTTTTTCCGGAATTTCTGGATTCGGTCCCCATGCTCAAGGCCCGCGATAGAAGCTATGCAATAGCTTAAAAAGACAAATTAAGAACCTCCTCCTTTTTTTGAAGTCAGTTAAAAACAAAGTAACTTTTCTCCCATCACCTATACAGTTCCCGTGATATAAACTCGTCTTCCGCTTGAGTCACGCTCGCCAAGGAATACCTGGAAGAGGGAGCAGATCCCTCGATGTTACATAAGCTCGTCGGATGGGCGTGAAGTCAGTACCAGGTGGTACCAGCAACCATAATGGCTGCTTATATTTTATCTACATCTACACTAATTAATTAATTAATAGTTCCCCTCACCGATTTCGGTGTCGGTAGCCGATTTCATTGAAACTAGGCCAGCTACGCAGGAGTTGTTTTTATAGTGCCCAAGTGTGTGCGCAATACACTCTCTCTCTCTTCCTTTGTGGGACGGTAAACCGACACGACTGGCGAGAGAACAGGCGCTGAAACGACTTTTTACATGCCCATCCGACGCATAGATCATCTTTCTTATAAGGTCATCAGCCTGCATTGTCCTAACCAAACGTGGAAACGGTTTTTATTATTGTTCCAACGCGGGAAACGAACCCACGACCACCGGGTCGAGAGCGAAGCTCTGAACCACTAGACCACGGAGGTGTTTTCAATAATATATATATACACTAATATTATTATAAAGAGGATAGATTTGTATTTTTGTATGTAACGACTAAACTCAAAAAGTACTGGTCCGATTTTAATAATTCTTTTTTCATTAGAAAGCTACATTATCACTGAGTAACATAGGCTATATAAAAATCAATTGCTGTTCGTTAGTCTCGCTAAAACGCGAGAGCGTGGAAGTCCCGGGAAGGTTTACACGGTTTCTATGCTCAACGAAGTGGGCACGGGTCAGCTAGTAGTAAAATTGCTGTACTTTTGTTATTTAGTTTTAGTTCTGACATTTGTAAATCTTTTATGAAAAGAGCAATTTTCCAGATTTTTGGTAAAAGATGGCCCCATGCGAGTTTCTTACGCCGGTTCTTCTCGCTGGGCTAGTTCCCGAACCGGTGGTAGGCATCACATAGAAACGTTCAGAAATAAATTTGTAAAAATTTATTCTGAATAAAATGTTTTGATTTGATTTGCAAGGACAAAAGAAAGAATTAATGAAGGTAAAGACAATAGGCTACTTTTTACTTCCCGGGGTATTGTGCTGATAGCGTATGAATAGATTAACAAATGAATGACTCTAAATAGCTCTTGTCCAATTAGGTGAGTGCAGTTAGGGCGGCCATCAAACTAAGGGCTAAAGGGCGCCTACTTTAGAACCGATTTTCCATAATATTTTGTCCGACTTTTTGAGTGTGTGTTGAACTATTTATTAGTATGTTCTGTTTTATAACGAGTGTAAAAAGCACAGTCACTTTAACTTTGGGATATGATTATACTACCTTTTCTAGAGAAAAGATTTTTACACAAATCAAAAAAACAATTGCTTGCTTTTTCGTTACTTCGTGAAAACTTTTTTTTTAAGTTTTTGACAAAACTTCATAAGAAATACATACATTTCCTAAATGAGGAAAGGTAGAAAGTATAATCGTAACTCAAAGTTATAGTGACTGTTCTTTTTACACACCTACAAAAAGTCGGATACAACAACACTTGCGATAATCGGTGACCGACTTTTTGTAGGCTGACAAAGTGTAGCTACACTTGCGATAATCGGTGTCCAACTTTTTGTAGAATGACAAAGTGTAGCTACACTTGCGATAATCGGTGTCCGACTTTTTGTAGGTGAAAGGATGCCCGATCACATTTTGTCGGGGTCGTTGTCATTTAAAAAGTGATCGGGCATCCTGTCACCTACAAAAAGTCGGACGCCGATTATCGCTCGAGGTAACCGTTCCTACTTGCCTTCGATAACGTATGGATGAATGGATTCTAATTCAAGTGGTTCTATTTCAACCATATTGTTCAATTAGTGGAGTGCAGTTACTGTATTGTTTTAGCTGAACAGCTGTGTAATATTCAACAGCTGTTTGGTATTAAATACGTTTATACTTTGTAGTAAAACTATTTTTTGGAGAAATTTGTACTTCATTTTTAACACGTTTTTATAACCTTGGTTTGAATCTACAGAATGACCGGTAATAGGTCTGGGGCCGTATCTTTTACAATACCAGCCTGGTTCCAGGCAATTCAATAATACGGTCTTAAAATGCCTTGTTCTTCTTCATATTACAGCGACATGGTAAACTGAATGGATGCACCCTAGTTTGGTTGTCTGAAAGTGACATTCGGAAGCAAGTCCAGTGTCACGTGTCCGCTAACTGGCTGTCATCATGCAGTTAATAAGTGATCGTAATACGAAAATTCCAGGCAGCCACGTTGTATGGCGTAAACTGGCTGGAATTAAGAGCTTGTAACAGGCCCGCTGTTTCCTTTTGACATGTGAAAATACATCACTTTTGCAGCCTAAAAAGCTATATCATTCCCTATCCAAAAGTTAATGGTTACAAAGATATTCAAGATCTTGTAGTTTTTCTAAATATACCCGATTTTAAAGGAAAAATGGAAATATCAGATAGATAAACTACAAAAACAAAAGTTTTTTATCCATCTAAACAGGATACAAAAATTTGCAGAGCGTTTCAAAAGTATTAACAAAACAATTTAAATTGATTTTCCCTTCTTTTATCAAATCTTCTTTTAAAAAATCACTAATAAGCCCCGTATAAATAAAACAATCTCAAACCCAACCTCACCTTGAGAACCTATTTGACAGATACAAAAACGTTTCGTTTCACTTTTAAAAATGAAGAATTTTACTCATGTTAAATTCATACTTTAATTTTTTTCTTTCTTAAAACGTAAAAATAAAGTATAAAATTTAAATATATTATATCTAGCAATATCCCGCGAAACAATTATAACCACAACCTGCAAGCAGATGAGTGAGTGTACGCATAGGCATGCGTTTAATGCACCTCCCTCCTCCCACACTGCCTATGCGTACACTCGCAAGCAAAAAACGTGAAAACACCACCACCAAAACTCGAGTTTTGCAACCTGCATGGTGGTGGGACTTTGCACGATCGTGTTAACATTATTGCTTGTGTGGTGGTGGTGTTTTCACGTTTTTTGCATGCGAGTGTACGCATAGGCAGTGTGGGAGGAGGGAGGTGCATTAAACGCATGCCTATGCGTACACTCACTCATCTACTTGCAGGTTGTGGTTATAATTGTTTCGCGGGATATTGCTAGATATAATATATTTAAATTTTATGCTATGGATTTCCGCAAAGTAACGCCTGATTCCATTAACTATGTAAAAATAAAGGTTATAAAAATATACATTATACTTATTTTATTGTTTCCTGTAATCTATAATATGAATGTAACGGTATAAAAAGAAAATAAATAAAAGTACTATGTAACATCAATAAAGTTGTTCACTTTTAAAAGTGAAACGAAACGTTGTTTTATCTGTCAAATAGGTTCTCAAGTGAGGTTGGGTTTGAGATTGTTTTATTTATACGTGCCTAAGACATAAGTCGTACAAATAACTTAATTTCATTCCTTATTTATTAAGCTATCCAAAAAGGTACAATTTGTGTGCACAATATTTTTCAATAACACCAGTATTGAGAAAAAGGACTTATTGAGATTCGTGCGAAGAGCTGAAAAGTACTCCAATTTTCAGCTCATCACGCACGCAAAGAAGTCAAGTTTGTTTTGGGGTGTGAAGTGCTATCACGGGATTACTATTCATCACCACTCGTCACCCTCGTCTAGACTCGAGTGTACTCCAGACCCCATGGAAGATGATGACTGGTATGTTGTTTTTGTCCTCCTTAGTAAGTAGCTCTCTCGTTGGCCATGGTGAATTCAAAGGCGGAGTGAATACAATATTACGAATTAAATACCCAGTCCGGATTTCACCAACGCATGTTAGTGTTAACGGCTTGTTAAATTATCATGCACACATATCACCAAGCAATGTTAAAATTAATCCTTCGTTAAATATTATGTTGTTCCTTTCATGATTCCTATCGATGAATGAGAAGGCATGATAATTTAACAAGCCGTTAACACTAAAATGGGTTGGTGAAATCGGGACTTAATATTATAAATGTGTACTTATTTAATTATGCTTAAAAAACAGCTTAACCGATTGTAATAAAACTTTGACTACTCAAATCTTCGATCAAGAATACACTAGATATCGCGTCAGTACAAGACTATCCGGCTTGGTTAAGATAATCGGCCGGCCAACTAATATAATATATAGGTGATATAATATATTATAAGTGAGGCACACACACACACAGGCAGTGACAACAAATTTTGTGTTCAATCTTACGTTAAATTATTATTAAAAATGTCAGACACACAAATGTAATTTTATGTAGTAGCCTTATGTTTCATTTAATTTCGTTTTTGACTAAACGGTCGATTACGATATCAACTGATTATTTCTGTCGGTGCACTCCACCCTTATTTAACTCAATTTTAATGACATAATTAGCGATTCCATATCACCAAATCAACTTTGGAATGTTTTAAAACTTTTGTCACAGTACGTTAATAAAGCAATTAGCATTATTGGCATATACCAGTGGACAGATTATAGCCTTGTTATTGTACACATGTTATACAGGTGATTAATGGTTCATAATATTATGTTAAGCCGAATATAGTGAAGAGAATGACGCGTAGAGCATTTTTTGCAGTGGTCTCGAACGTCAATGAGCGAAATCAGTAGAGTTGCCAACTGAAATCGGTATATTTGTACCTAAAATCGCTATATGACAAAAAATATTCAATATATAATCGAATTCGTTTATTTAACAAGAATCCACTAATTATTATTAACATAGAAGTCAACTTACAACATAAACATATTATAATAACGTAAAAATCAGCGTACTTACTAACTTAGATCATAATAATTTTTGTTTTGGCACCACATATCAATTACTTACCATAGCTCAAAAAAACTAAGGTCAAAAATGACCACAAGGTGTGTCTTACTACACTGCGCTCGCTGGCTCCTAGTCTATACACACGGACGCACTGGTCGTTGACCTAACACCTGACTATGATTGAAACTCATCTGTTTTGTGACTTTCATGGAGATATTTAATCGATTTGGTGAGTAATTCATATGAGGTGCCAAAACAAAAAATGTCCTTCTCTTCACACTATATTCGGCTTGGTATATGAACCATGAATCATTCTGTATAGTGCTGACCGAAGTACTCAATATTAAAAGATCACTTACTTGCCCTTCGGACAGTCATGCTCGTCGGAGTTGTCCCGGCAATCGTTGTCGCCGTCACACACCCACTCCTTGTGCACGCACAGCCCGTTGGCGCACTGGAACTGGTCCGGGGAGCACACCACGGAGCCTGCTGGCAGAGGGCGTGGTGAAAACCAGGCAGACAGCAGGACAGGTGCTACACTCGTAACTTAAGTTATACTAGCAACGCAAGACCTTAGGTACTACTAGCGGCACAATCCTGCATCGCTCTATCGAAGGTTGTAAGTCCGGCGCTAGTTATACGACATCTGAAAACTTAGATGTCGTATATAGAACCTAATAAACCTATAGAACCTCAAAAAAAAGAAAGAATAGAAAGAAAAGAAAGAAAAGAAAGAAAAGAAAGAAAAGAAAGAGAAGAAAGAAAAGAAAGAAAAGAAAGAGAAGAAAGAAAGGAAAGAAAGGAAAGAAAAGAAATATATATAATGTTGCGAACATAAGTCACAGCGCTGTTTTTCAGTGAATACCGTTTCATATCCATAAGAATATGTGTATCCAATCAGTATCCATAACATCGCTGGTAATTACCGCAATGGGTCTCGTCGGAGAAGTCACCGCAGTCGTTGTCTCCGTCGCAGAGCCACTCCAGCGCGATGCACACGCTGGTGCCGTGGCAGACGGTCCGGTTGTCGTGCTCGTCGCAGGACGGCGTGCAGCCGGCCTCGTCCTCCGCGTTCATGCAGTCCACGCCACCGTCGCAGCGCTTCTCCATTGGTATGCACTTGCACGCCTCCTGAGGGAGGGACAATAACTGTCAAAGTGTTGACAGAGGAAAGAGCGCGCTGCAGACCCCATCATGAATGGATCCACCCTAGTTTGGTTGTCTGAAAGTGACATTCGGAAGCAAGCCATGTGTCACGTGACCGCTGACTGGCTGTCAATGCCATGTCGTATGGCGTAAACTGACTGGAATTGAGAGCTTGTAATAGGCCCCCAAGACCCGATAATGCCAGCCAGTTAAAGTGTTGTTTAAGAGTTGTAACATCAAGGATATTTGTATTTATGAAATATAAGACTGGTATGATGATGTCAACTTAGGTAATTTTAAAAAATACAAGGCCAACAGCGGGTTGGGTGGAAGATGTCTTTTTAAAAATATTTGCATATTAAGATGTATGGTACCTGGCAAGAGAAGAAGTCTTTGGAGCACGATATGTCGCATCCCGGGTCAGCCCCCTCCTCAAGGTCGGGGTCGGCCACGACGCGGGCGCCGTACGGTTGGAGTCGGGTGTTATCTGGAAACAAACGGACAGTTAATCTTCGTTCCAGCTAATACGTCCACTGCTAACCATGAGCTTCCAGGAATCATGTTTCACCTAAGACGCCGATTAGTTGAATATTATCAGACAGAAAGGAGCGGACAGATATTTTATATTATATGATGTAATTATAAAATATGTGTCAATTCCTTTCTGTCTGATAATGTTCCACCAATCAGCGATCAATATGGGTCGTTGATTTGAATGCCATGTTAGTTGATCATTCATTTGAATAGCCTTCGGGATACTGGGGGTAAGCCTCTCTCGCCGTGCTAGTCAATGCTATTATGCACGCGGAAGCTTTCAGATCTGCAATGGCTTGATATAGCGCCACTTACGATGCCACGCGTCGACCCGCGTGTTGGGGGGCCGGAAGCCGGGCACGGGGATGGGTCCGAGCCCCCCCGCGGCTGGCGGCTGGTAGGGGGGCACGCGGCCCAGCGCGGACCGCGTGTCCGGTGGCTCGGCGGTCGAGTTGGTGCGGGGGGCAGGCTCCTCCGCGTTCACTGCAACAAGGATAGATCACTAGACCCACTTATTTATAGAGCACAAACATATAACTGATTTAATATACTGTTGGTTCTTTATGGAAATGCATGTTCACAATAATAAGATACGATGACACCTGATAATGATTTAATCGAAACCGGTAGTGTTATTTTTTTAAAACTTATAAAAACGTAATAAAAGTGGAAAAGTGTAAATAAAAAGTTGTGTCTTATTATTGTTAAGCACAAACCCACCCAAAAAATAGGTACCTATAGATTATTTCTAAGTAAGTTTTCTTCAGAGTTCTAAGACAAATTGTCAATATCGCGTAAAAAGTATTTTTTTATAAACCCCAAGTTGGTAACACCACTGAGACTTGAGCTAAATTACTACTGCCACGGAGGAAGTTCAAAAACAAAAAGGATTTGAATCATCACAAAGTGCAATGCTTATGTCACTTAGTGGTGATTATGTTACTTAAATGGGGCTTATGTTATTCAGCTACGTTTAGGTCACTTAACGATGCTTATTGCTCCTAGTGATGCTTATAATATATCACTTTATAATGCTTATGTCACTTAGCGAAGCTTATGTCAAACTTCTTTTTTTTCAAAACTTCGTCGTAATATATTAATTAGCAATTGCCTAAAACCTTTATACCTTTAAGACGAGTCACTGAACCTACAGCATATCCACAAAAGGGTGTAAAGGGCAGCGTACACCGCGAGCGGCGCCGGCATGTCTATAGCGAGGCATTGCGCCTCTAACATGTATTCAACTCACACAGTGGGGTACCTTTTTGCTAATTTAGCTAATTTTTAATTAGCGATAGCATGGCCAGATGCTTTTACACCTATAGGACGAGTCATTAGATTTACCACATATCCACGCTAAAGTCTGCAGCATGTATGGGATTTAATATTATAAGCACCACTAAATAACATAAGCATAACTAAGTGACATAAGCACCGCCACTAACTTAGTGCTTAAAATGTCAAATGCCTTCTGTTTTCGAACTTCCTCGTAGGAACTAGCGATGGCAACTTAACTAAATATTTTAAGCCATTAGAGGAAACCTACCGCATATCCACAAAAGGGTGTAAAGGGCGGCGTACACCGCGAGCGGCGCCGGCATGTCTATGTCGACGCACTGCGCTTCTGACATCTAGGTGACCCTCGCAGCCAGGTGCCTCGACTTGGGGGGCCTTGGCATGGCGAGGGAGGCCGCTTGTCCAACGCCTAGAAAGAGGAATAATGTGAGTATGCTAGCAAATTTTACTCAACGAAAATAAGATTAGATAGAGTATTTGACACTGTTTGTTATATGACAACATCCGTAGCGTAGTGGTTGAGCGCGTTGGTGCTCAGGCGGGAATTCGAATCTTGCCGAAGGAACAAAAAAGTTTTCTGTGTTCCTGGATCATGGATGAGTATTAAAGGAGAAAGCCCATTTCAGGCCCAGAGCGGACAGCCGTCCTAAGAAGACTTATAGTAGGGGAGCCTATAATGCTAAACATGTAGTAGGGGAGCCTATAATGCTAAACATGTAGGTTTTGGTGATAAGTTGTTAGGAGGAAAAAAACATATGATGGTTTTTTAATTTAGTAGTGTAATAAGCGGAAACAGTCCTATTTAAACTTTGAAATAACAAAATTGTGATGAAATAGTATTTTAAAATAGTTTATTTATCGTTAGAATGGACAAGACTGACAAGAGTATTACGCTTAGTCCAATATAAAAAATTTGAGAAACTCAATTATTTAAAAATATTGAGTTACTTTTTAAATTTTACATAAGTCCCTATGAGCTTACCTGACTTTTAAATCATCAGTGCTTTCGGTTGGAGCTTCTTTGATACCTACTTAACGTCTCCAAGCTTAATCTGACGTATTGAATAAAATTTTTGATACTTTTCAAAAGATTTTTTAACCCCACCAATCAAATAAAAAAAAATCATGCCTAGATTACCAGAAGCATGTAGGATACATATACTATCTTAATCTGACGCGCTCGAGTAACTACAAAAATCCCCTCTTCGGCTCCCCTACTATTAATTTGTCTAGAAATGTACCATAAAGAGACATGATTTTTGATAACATTCAAATAACCGCCACTATAATCAGTAATGTTCCAATAAAAAAAGGATTTTTATTGGATTATTTGGAACATAAATATAACGTTGAGGTGAAATGTTACCCGATGATAAAACTCTAATCAATCAATCCGAATATCGATTTATAAACAAATAAAATAAACTCATGTAAAATACAAATAACGGGTCACTGTTGGTAATTCTGTAAAGAATTAATCAAAAGAAAACATTTATCTTGAAACCAACGTTTACGTTTGTTACTATTAAGCGATAAGGATTAATAAAAAGTCATATTATATCGATTATTTATTACGTAAGTCATTTTTCAAACGAATGATCTCGACCGTTCGCTTGTTGCTCAAAGATGGGTTTTGTTTTGTTTTCGATTTTTTCACCGCAATCTGGCTTTTTTGCCTAAACTTGTTTCGGCTTTTCACGTACGACTTTGGCATTGTTTTACTGGTTTCGTTCGCTCCTTCTACGATTACTTAGCCCTGGATTCAAGGATTACGCTATTTGATTGTGCATACCAAAATGTCTGAAGAACATTGTATAATATTTTTTTTTCATTGTATAATAATAGGTTGTGGTAATAATGTTACCGAAAACCGTATTTTAGAGCCCGAAGAATTAAGTGTCATACAGCACTGGGTTGCACGGCAGCAGGTAATCATAATATTATAATAAAATGTTTCTATTATTTCGTCATTATGGTTTAATCGTTAAATCTTTTACGGTTGAAAATATTTAACATTAATGTTAATATTATGTTTTAGGTGTCAGGCGATAATCTTTTTATTTACCACAATTGCTGGGTAGCAATAACTGAAAGTCTTGCACTACAACAAGGGCTATCTTATTATATCTTACTATTATAAATTATTGAAAAGTCGGAAAAGGGCTTGAAAATAAAATAGACAAAAAGTAAAAAAAAATATTTCTACAATAACGGCGGCATTATAAGTGTTTTTCTCAGATATCTAATACTATTAACATTTTAGAACACTCATTTTTAATGCGATTTTTTGATGTCCACGTTGGGCCTGAGACACTATGGAGAGTGGGCTTTCTCCTTTGTGTATATAGTAAAAATCTTAAATATATGTACCTATAGTATAAAAGTATTAAATATATTCCCGTTGTCTGGTACCTGTTACACAAGTTCTTCAGATACATGGGGCTAGATTAACGTGGTATGAAGCGATCAAAGATATTATTATTATTATTATTACTTAAAAAAAAGTAGGAGGTTTTCAATTCAGCCTGTTTTATTTATGTATGTACATCATTTACTTTGAAGTTAATTATTCAATTTGCGTGATTCTTTTTATATTCCAGGCAGATTAACTGCCATTTAATCCCCAAAAAATTTTTACTTATAGTTTAGAATTAAAATATTATTTTATTTTTGTAATTTAGCCTATCTGAATAAGTCACCCATTACAATTAATATTATAATATTTTCGGTTCTGTTAGTGCCTAAACTTACTTTTCTTTATAAATATTATAGTTTGTCGATGATAAAACAAAAAAATATATATTATGTTGACATCGTAATGATTTTGATGTATTGTAATTAATAACCTTTGAAGTGTAAATAAATAGTTGATTATTTTTCTGTTTTGTGTTATTTAATAAGTTGGGAATTATGTGTTTATCTTTAATTTTATATATTATATTTAATTTTATAATGTGTTTATCTTTAGTTTATCTTTATTAATACTTTTTATTGATATGTATAGCTCGTAAGCTGTCCTTATAGAAAATGATTCACGGTTCATATATTAATCCGAATATAGTGTGAAGTGAATGGCGCGTAGAGAATATTGGTTTTGGCACCTCATATAAATTACTTAATATAACTAAAAAAAAATATTTCCAAATGTCATAATGACCACAAGGAGTCCTAGTCTATACACACAAATGCACTGGCCGTTGGCCTAAGACTAAATCAGGATTGAAACTCATCTGTTTTATGACTTTCATGGAGATCTTTAATCGCGTTAAGGCGAGGAATAACCGCAACTAGCGCCACTCTTTTTAAAATAAATTTTACGACACAAAGATCTTATTAAAAAAAGTAATCGGTTCAAACTTTAAGTAAATAGTTAAACTAATTTATTGGCATTTAATTACAGCTCTAAATCCTATAGTGTATTAACTCTCGTAAGTAATAAGTAAAACGGCCGTTAAAAAGAGTGGCGCTAGTTGCGGTTTATCCTTGCCTTAAGGTAAGTAATTTAAATGAGGTGCGAAAACAAAAATGCTCTACGCGTCCTTCTCTTCACTTTTAATTAGGCTTGATATATGAACAATGAATCACCTTGTATAATATGTTATGTATTACGAGTTATCAATTGTTGCCAAACCGGGTGAAAGAAATGTTAAAGTTCATATAATAGTAGATAAAAATAGTCTCACAAAAATAAGTGAAATCTTTTGTCACTCTATATCATATTCTGATTTCTATTGTGATACCGAAATAAAACACGACAGTAATTTTAGACGGGATACAGAAATACCACATGTCTTATAATAAACTTTAGGGAGCCCAGCCACGAGTGATAATCGGTGGCCTACATTTTGTAGGTGAAAAACAGAACACGTCAGACATAAAGTCAGAAATATTGTAAAGGAAAAATCGGTTTTAAGAATCGGTCAAAGCCTACTTTTTGTAGGACCAATTGTCAGTCCTACAAAAAGTAGGCTTTGAGCATAAGGGTGCGAATATCAAGAATAGTCCTCGCCGTGTCCGTCTGTATGTTCGCGATAAGCTCAAAGACAGTATGAACCGATCTTCATGCTGTTGTCACCAATGGATAGAGTGGCTCTCGAGGAAGGTTTTAGTGTGTGACACGGTAGGTGGGGCTGCTGTCTGTGTCAGTGCGTCAATGTTCGAAGTAGCTGGGGCAGTAAACTTTTTATGGCAGACAAAACTTTTTATTCCTGTGGTAGTAAATTTGACCCATAAGCAAAGATAACATCGTTAATCAGCTGCCCCAAATTGAAACCTAGAAAGGGACACTTTTTACAAAACTCGCTTTATCTCGTAGTTCTGATCTTAGAGTATGTCTCTACAAAATATAAAAACACTAGCACTGAAGTATTAAAGCATCGATACCTAGTAAGTGCATCATTAACTTCCATGTTACCACTTTGAAACCTACTAATTTTAACCATATCAAAAACCTAGCAATATCTGGACTTTCTCCTATTTTACTTTTCGAAAGGCCACTTTTACTTTAAAGCGATCTCCCGGACTTTTTGTCCAGATTGTTTTCGACCTTTTCTAGGTTTCAATTTGGGAAAGCCGTAATAACGACGTTCAAAAATTTAAATGTCCCGTACATTTAAATTTTTTAACGTCGTTATTACGGCATAAACATAAGCACCGCTAAGTGACAGCCATATTTATATCACTTAGTGATGCTTACGTAAAGTGATCACATTTTTCTTATCGAACTTCGTCGTCGTGATTAGGCTAGGATAGTTAATAGTTAGTTTTGTATAAAAATACCAATTTTTATTGTATAAACAAGGAAGTAAAAATTTAGAACTACTAGAAAACGGTAATCAGACAATCGGCCATTTTTTTCTTTACTTAATGGTATCAAGTTTTTTGGCAGTCGTTTATTGTTTCTGCAGCACTTTATGGATTGACTGGCAGATCACTTTGTTATGAAGTTCGCCGTTGTACCTACATTGAGCTGAAAGTGAAAATATTATAACGGGTGTGAAATGAACAGTCACTATAACTTTATATGATATATATAGGATATGAACTCCCTTTTCTCATTCTAGAAATGTATTTTTTTAAATAAAAATATTTTTTTTTTGTTTTTTGTTATTCTTGCGACAAAAAAAATAGAAAAGTAAAAAAAAATTTTTAGTTTTCTACGACAAAAAAATACATTTCCAAAATAAGAAAAGGTAATATTATCTCAAAGTTATTGTGACTGTACTTTTTACACACTATATAAAAGTAATGTTACCAATTTAATTAAACCCACGGTCAAGTACTAAAATACAATCTCAGTCTATTCTTAGAAGTGCGTAACAGAATTATGGTAATTAGGTATTAGCTGAGCTAAAAATAGTCGAAATTATCATTTCGCCATCGATTATAAATCTAGCGATCAGTCACACCGCCCACGTACGCACTTATACACGATCCTATACATCTATACTTCTTCCTACACGTTTACTTGTTCCTACAGATAATATACATGTTAATATACAATATATACTTGTTCCTACACGTTTACTTGTTCCTACATATAATATAATTGTGCCTACACATAATATACTTGTGCCTATACAATATATATTCTTGTTCCTACACGTTTACTTATTCCTACACGTTTACTTGTTCCTACACATAATATACTTGTGCCTATACAATATACACTTGTTCCTACTTCCTGAACAGGTATCCCCAGACGTATTGACCAGTCATTCCTCTGGTGTAGGCCGACTGTGTTGTGAGAATGTCGTATGTGCTGGGCAACCATGCGACATTTAAAACCACCATTCGCAAGCACTACAAAAAATGTAAAGACTGGCTACTTCGCTTGGAGAATACTGTGGTCTGACTCTCCAAACTGATTCGATTTGTTTAAGATTCGATCGTGCCGCGTACTTCCTAATAAATTATTGACGTTTGTTTATTTTAATTCTCACTCGATTGATATGGGCAGGAGTACAAAAAGTTACGATCTAACGGGTTTCTTTGTCCTGGCCACAAAGTAGATATATAACACGACCTAATACTAGAAATATTTTCTTCGGTTACTTAGCACGGGGCCAGATTGACGTGGTGTAAAGCGTCCATAGATATTAGACTATTATTTTAAAAAATGCGCATCGTATGTCGCTTAGCAATGCCGTCAAATCCCGTACATTTTGTTTGCGATCTTCGTTAGTGACGGCAAAGGCCAAGATGCTATCCGCTAGTATAGACCCAGGGGGCCTACTCAAGATGCCATCGCTAATTATCGCTTACAAAGTTCGATAACAAAATGTATGGGATTTGACATAAGCTACGCTAAATGATTTCGTATGTCATTTAGCGTACCTTATGTCAAATCCCATACATGTTGTTTGCGATCTTCGTTAGTGATAATAGCAAAGGCCAAGATGCTATCGGCTAGTATAGACCCAGGACCCTGGGCAGACATGATGTAAAATCGGTAATCTCAGTGCGAGCAGTCCGCGCATGCGCGGTAACTTGTTGCTGCCATTCAGCAAACTGGAAACTCGCAAACTCCGGTTATATTTGTAAAGATTCGCCATGTTTATATACGACATGCTATAAGTAGGCTTTTGCGTCCGATATTACATGGCCTACCACCCCATACAATCTAACTTTAATACAAAAAAATGCAATAGATGTCACTACTATTAACGTTTGTAAATTATAAAATGTAAATGCCGAATTAAGTACAAATATTGACATTAAAATAAAGATTTAAAGCATATTTTTAAGCATAGTTATATTAACATCACATTAAGCTAAATTCAACTCCTTAATTAAGAAGAAGATACGAAACGAAATTAGTAATTAGTTTCCAATAGTGGCGCTAGATGGCGGTTTCTGGAATGTGCCTGGACTTTACCCTTTGCCAGTCGTATTGCCAGTATTAGGGTGATACCATTTTCTAGTACTAGGTCGTGTCTCTGTTATAACGGGTGTAAAAAGCGCAGTCACTATAACTTTGGGATATGATTATAATATTACCTTGTCTCATTCTAGAAATGTATTTTTTTTTTCTTTTTTTTTACAAAAACTTCAAGAATTTTTTTTTTGCTTTGTTGTTATTTTTGCGACAAAAAAATAAGAAATGGTCAAAAGTAAAAAAAAAAATTGATAGTTTTTGTCAAAAAAATCCCTTCCTTTGAAACTGAAATACTCAAAGCTACGTAAATGCTGGGTTGTGATTTCTAAGTAACGGTTTATAATTAATAATATTAATATCTATGGACGGTTCACACCACGTCAATCTGGCCCCTGGTGTCTGTAAAATATATTTAATACTTATATATTGATTTGCTTAATATCATATTGTATAGTATATAAAAAAATACAAAGGTCTTAAAATCTTAATGTCAACAATGAGTGATTCTTATTATGCTGGGGCTCACGGGCTAGTCTATACACACGAACGCACAGGTCGTTGACCTAACACCTGAACAGGGTAGTAACTCATCTGTTTTGTGACATATATGCAAATCTTTAATCGTGATTTGTCGCGTCATATTAAGTAATCTATGTGAGGTGCCAAAACAAAAAATGCTCTACGCGTCCTTCTCTTCACACTATAATCGGCTTGATATATGAACCTTGAATCATTCTGTTTAGGGTGAGCTGGTGAAGTATAGCTGGAACACCAGACTCACGTCAGCTTTTCAGTATACGATGCCTAGTGATGGTCTAGTGGTTCAGAGCTTCGCTCTCGACCCGGAGGTCGTGGGTTAGATTTGAAAACTGAAAACAACAAAAAATGTTGTTTTCAAGTTTGGTTAGGACAATTCAGGCTGATCACCTGGTTGTCTGACAAAAAAGATGATCCATGCGTCGGATGGGCATGTAAAAAGTCGGTCCTGCGCCTGTTCTCTCGCCAGTCGTGTCGGTTTACCGTCCCACTGGGTTATGAGTGTAAAAGGAAGAGAGAGTGTTTCTGTGTATTGCGCACACACTTGGGCACTATAAAATAACTCCTGCGTAGCTGCCTTGGTTTCAATGAAATCGGCTACCGACACCGAAATCGGTGAGAGGGAATACGATGCCTGACAGACACGTCAAACTTTAAATTACAACCCTATATTTTTGTCGGGGGATTCAAAATATTTTATTTCCAAATAAAACGGATAAAATGTACATTACGGTCGGTCGAGTTGGCGGCTGCAATTTTTATGGCGAATAGAGCTATATGTAAAGAGTCACTAACCAAAATTAAAAGTTGCGGAAACTCGTAGTTTTTTAGTTATTGAAAAAATAAAATTCGTATTTTTGTATGAAGATTCGACTACTTTTGACGTAATTTTGACAGTTTTTTTTTAATATAGCGCCAAAGGCCTTATTTTACACAGCCTTAAATAAATGCAAAAATATTCTATTTAATTCGATTAACGTTTTTAAACCAAACATACTATTAATTTTATTTTCTAATAAGAAGTGTTATTTTTAATTGATAAAAATAATTAAAATGTGAAATTAAAAAATAAAACATTTAAGATTGCCAGAAGCGAATTCTGCCCGATTCACTCTAGTTAAGAAAAATAGGTGATTTAAGTAGAATAAAAATGGCTAGGTTAGGTTAGGTGAGACATTTAAGAAACTCGGTTGAAAATGAAGATCCTTACCACAGGTCAGTTGCAATTCATAAGTGCGCCTACCTACCTGTCCTACTTTTTGTGGTACCAGTAATCGGACAGACTTTTCTTCTCATATTATTATGACCGACTTTTGCATGACGTGTTCGTTCTACTATTGCAATCAGTATGATCTATTTTTCACCTAAAAATCGGGTCCGATTATATTATAGCAACCTCGTATAGCTTATAACGGGTGTAGAAAGAACAGTAAATATAACTTTGGGATATGATTATACTATTTTTTCTCATTCTAAAAATGTATTTTTGGTAAAAAAAAATACATAAGCAAAATATTTTTTGCTTTTTCGTTATTCTTGGGACAAAAAAATATAAAATTTAAATAAAAGTATTATATTATCTAGCAATATCCCGCGAAATGTTTCGGGGGATATTGCTAGATATAATATATTTTAATTTTATGCTATGGATTTCCGCAAAGTAACGTCTGAGTCCATTGACTACAAAAAAATATGTAAAAAAAGTTTTTATTAAAAAAAATACATTTCAATAAAATGAGGAAAGGTAGTATGATCGAATCTCAAAGTTATAGTGACTGTTCTTTTTACACGGTGTATGCATTCGTGCAAAAGAAAATCCGGAGGAAACGTACATTATGCCGGATTCTTGTCGTGGTCTACTATATCTGTAGATACTAAATTTTACCAAAATCGGTCTAGTAGTTTTGGAGACTTCAATGCAAACTAACAAATACTTCTTGTACTGGACCTATTTTGATGAGATCCCGACACAATCGAGAACCTAATCCGTTCGATATCAGTGCCTTTTCGTACTTTATTTAGTGAATTAATTAAAAAATTTGAAACTAATCAGGATAAAGAAAATTGTTAGATCGTAACTTTTTGCACTCCCGACCATATCGATCGACTGAGAATCAAAATAAACAAATGTCAATTTATTAGGAAGTACGCGGCTTGATCGTATCTGAATCAAAATCAAAACAGTTTGGAGAGTAAGGCCCCAAGTACAGATAAACTAGACCGAGGAGAATTAATATTACTTAAACAGGCTGTAATATTAATGAGTGATAATACTTTAGAGTATGTATGGGTCCCGTATATAGAGTTTACTGTGAAAGTACCAGCGCTGAAAGAGCCTTTTTTTTACTTATGTAGAGGCAAATGTATGATGTTGGGGCTTTTCTCATGCAATGAAAGTCAAAAGTAATCCTTCCAGCGCTGGTACTTTTACAGTAAACTCTACATAAGAACATTAACAGTTACATACCCTAAAGTATTATCATTTATTTTACACCTTGTATATAGACGTGTGGGTAATTGAGGAGCATATATGTTTGCGTAGGTTTTGCGACGTGGCGTGGCATCCAAATAACAAAAAAAGTATTATTTGGTATCCAGTACTAGTCTTGAGTTTTTAAGAATTAAACTTCAATACCTTTGATGCAAAAATGTAGCAAAATGTGTTTGATTGATTGAATTATTGCAAAATAAATTGTTTTTTTATTTATAATTTTTGATAGGTTCTAGTTGTAAGTAGGTACTCTGCTTATAATTTACTTCAGCATTGTTAATTTAAAATAAAAATACAAAAATATGATACAAAAGCTGATAATTGCAAAAAGTTTTTTTTTAATTCAAAAATATTTCTTGCGATGCGATGAGAAATATATTTAAACTTTAAAAACTGAAATCACTTACCAGTTATTGCGTATTTATTTATTAAATATGCTTATAGAGTGATAATATTTACGTTTTTCAGTAAAGAAAATGTTGCGATCAATACCGGGCGGCGCGCAGGTGCGGTGCGCAGCGCCCCCGCCCTACGCCGCCCCCGCCCTACGCCGCCCCCGCCCTACGCCGCCCACGCTTGACCATGAATTTTTTTATGGTCAATTCGTGGGCGTCCATACCATACCATATACACCTACTCGTTATATACATAACTTATATTAAATTATATTATGTGTTATTAATTTTATTTTTTAATTGTTTGTATTTTTTTTTTTAATTTGATCTTTCATATTTTTTCGGACACATTTTTGTCTTATTTATTAATAAATGATTAATTTAGTTAAGCTAAATGTTAATAAAAATTAAAATATATACATATATATTTATGGTAAGTATTTTTATTTTATTTAAATGCAAAAAAAACATAGCGTTATAAATAATATCTATGCATTATAAGTTAATATTACACATCCTACCTTATTCTTATTCCAGTAGGACAATAAACCACAATCACACACAGAATTCCTTTTTCAAAATCCACAAAATGGCGACGCGCGGTCGCGCGCAGGTTACAAGAGGTACTAGGTTATCTGGAACCTGCGCTGTCCCCCCCGCGCCGCGGCCGCGCAGACTGCGCTTCGTCGATGAATGGGACCCCCCGGGGGGAATCAGCCCCCCAGTTCTCGCCGTATCCCTGAGAATAACATCCGATAGAAATAGATTATAAATATATCTTGTAATAAATATGACAAAGCATGGGTTTTTGGAATTTATCGTGTGATGTTTTTTTATTAATTTCGTTTGAAATCTGAAAACTCTATTGTGCGATGAAATAAATTAAATTCAAAAGTAATTCATCAAATTACCCATACAGTTAATATAAAAACACGTTTAAAAATAACGACTGATGTCGGTTTTTTAAACGTAGTTTTTTTGTGTTTTGAAAGTAAGCTACATTAGGATATATCAGTTCATCCGTTCCGTTTGGTAGCTACGATACTACAGACAGACTGACAGAGACTCATGTACACACTTTTGTGAAAGTATAAATTTAAAAAATTTGTTAAAGAACGTTTGTGTGCTAAAGGTATAAGGTTAATGATTTCATTAATGATTAAACGCACGCCCTGGGAATAAGGTGCCTCTATGCTAGGTTACAACTGTGTACACTTTGTTTTTATAATTTTACTTTTAAGTCATATCATTGTTATGTATATTATATAATTGAAAAGAAAAAAAAATATTTTACAATATTTTTGCAAAATTTTTGCCCCGCGCGAGTTTCTTACGCCGGTTCTTCTCGCCGGGCGGGGCGGGTTTCCGAACTAAACTTTTTTAATGCTGTATTGTTTAAAATCACTTCGTAAATAACCATTTTTTAGTAAAGGATAAAAATGGTTATGGTGGGTTATCCCTAAGAGATAGACATATACCATCGCGGACTTTTTTGTTGAACTTTTTAAGGTGAACAATACTGTACATTATTTTGGTCTATCTCGTAGGGTTCAGCCAGCGTTGGCAATATAAGCGCAAAAAAACGTGCTTATTTACGACATCACATTAGAAACCTTTAAATTTATCAGTGTTTCTCTACTATATTATGCATTCATTATACATTCAAACATTCCTTAAAAATCACTCTATCTATTAAAAAAACCGCATCAAAATCCGTTGCGTAGTTTTAAAGATCTAAGCATACATACGAACAGACACAGCGAAAGCGACTTTGTTTTATACTATGTATTGATTGATGATAAGGTTAGTTACTTATAACATGGACCAATCTATATCTATACTAATATACAGGGCGTAAAAAGAGCAGTCATTATAACTTTCCTTATTTTGGAAATGTTTTTATTTTATATTTTTTTTTGTCAAAAACAATTTTTTTTTTACTTTACACCTTTTCTTATTAATTTGTCGCAAAAATAACAATAAATTTTATTAAAAAAAAAATACATTTCGAGAATGAGAAAAGGTAGTACCTATAATCATATCCAAAAGTTATAGTGACTGCTCTTTTTACACCCGTTATAAAGCGGAAGAGTGTGTTTGTTTGTTTAAACGCGCTAATTTCAGGAACTACTGGTCCAATATGAAATATTATTTTTTTGTTGGATAGTCCATTTATAGAGAAAGACTTTAGAGTATATAACATTACGCTGCGACCAATAGGAGCGAAGCGTCAGTGAGAAATGTTGCAAAAACGGGAAAAATTATTCACTTTTGCCATTTGGGGACTTTCGTTGCGTGCGCTGCATAAACGGTTTAAGGGCGTGTTTCATCAAGCAATGATAAATATCATATTATCTTTCTCGTATTTCCTGTCAATGAATGAGATGACATGGTATTTTAACATGGTGTTAACTTTAACATTGCTTAGTGAAACACGGCCTAAGTCACTTAAAAACCACGCGAACGAAGTCGCGGGTACAGCTAGTTACATATTATAATTGGTCCATGGTTATTCCTACCTAGTTACAAAACATTGCTTGATTATTCCTATGTTTTATTTGAATTAATTTCGTAATAAACGTATTATACGTTTATATACGTTTTCGTTATTATACGTTTTATTATTTATGAATTAAGCAAACAATAACTGTGGAGGAATCTTTTAACTTGTAGTACCTACTTAAGAATATTATAATCATTAATATACCTATAAGTAAGTACATAAAAAAGTAGGTAATAATAAATAATCAATTAATAGGATTATATTCTGTTATAGCTACTTCATCGTCCTTCAAACTATAAGGATTAATTAGCGGAATATATTTCGCCCTTCAAAGGTTGAGTCGATATAAATATAGATATTAAATCCTTACGGTTATAACTGTGAGTGACTTTTATTATTTTCGTTTTAATGAAAGGTTACTTTCTATTTTCCAAACGGAAACGAATGTTGAAAGTCAAACACCGGAAGTATCACATAATATCCGGTGTCACGTTTCGTTTTTGTCGAAAAAAAAAAAGATTTACTTTTTACTATTATTTATTTTTTTGTCGCAAGATTATCGAAAAAGCAAAAAAATTTTATTTTTGTAAAAATATTTATAAAAAATACAATGCTAGAATAAGAAAAGGTAGTATAATCATAATATCCGAAAGTTATCCTTATCTGTTCCTGTAAAAGGAACAGATAACTATAGTTATAGTTAACAGATAATCATATTATAGTTATCTGTTTCTCTTACAACCGTTATGATTCCAACTTATTCACATAATATCATAATATTATCTTTTCGTTGGCAAAAAGCACAAAGTATATTATTATGATAAAGTAAAAAGAGAAAAAAAAAGCCAAATCGTTTTCTTTCCTACCTACATAAGTACGTAGTTTTCCACAAGATGTCGCCTCTGTATCTTTATAGATTTTCAGGCAGACACCATTCTCGCGTTGTAACATTCCTGAGACGTATCAGGACCCCAAGTGACGTAACTCTACAACGATAAACTAGATGGCGCTGCATGAAATGAAATCTCATTATTCGATAATTTAGCATGCTCAATTTTTTAGCAATATTTCCACGCCCAAGAGGCAGAAATTTTGCTCTCAACCAAATAATTGTAAGACCTGATTGTACAAATTTCTTGGAAATAAATAAATTCAAATTCTGCAAATTATGGCTCCAAGTCTCTATATTATACTGTATTCTATGGCCCCAAGTGATGTAAGTAACTCTACAATGATAAACTAAATGGCGCTGCATGAAATGAAATCTCATTCAATCAATTTCGGTTACGGATGACATTTTTACGGTAGCAAAACTTTAATTTCGGATTCGGTTACGGATACGGAGCTCCCTAACATCCCTGTTTTAAAGCCTATCTCACGACTCGGAGGTCGTGGGTTCGATTAGGGTTGACAACAAAAAATATTGCTTTCAAGTTTAGTTAGGACAATATAGAGTGAACACCTGATTGTTTGACAAGAAAGATAGAAAGGTGATCCATGCGTCGGATGGGCATGTGAAAAGTCGGTCCTACGCCTGTTCTCTCGCCAGTCGTGTCGGTTATCTTTCCCACTGGGATACGAGAGTGAAGGAAGAGAGAATGCTTCTGTGTATTGCGCACACACTTGGGCACAAAATAACTCCTGCGTAGCTGGCCTGGTTTCAATGAAACCGGCCACCGTCACCGAAATCGGTGTAGGAGGCATTAAGGATGTTCATCTGTTCGTCTAACCTAACCTAACTTCTAAACTTTTTTGTATCGTAACAAATATTGTTATGTAGTAATTATTGTAACTACATACGGACGGGGCCATCTTTTAGCAAAAAGATGGAAAACTGCTCTTGTTTTGTTATGCATTTTGACTTCTTTTGTCTTCATGAATTATAAATAATAAAAAAAATATAGGTGTATAAGTAACAGAAAAAATATTTCTACAGAAAAGAAACAAAATGACAGATCGATGAAGCTCTGTCAGCGTCTTTGTTCTTGTGTACAAACGCATTTCTACGGTAGTAATGATAAGCGTGCTTAGTATGAGTTTTTGTCACTGCTCATCGTGAGGATTTACCCACAAATTGTAAAAGATTTGTACAAATTTTATAACAGCGCCTCTAGTGGCCAACTATGGTAACAAATTCGAATATGTATAATGGAGGAAACTGTTGAGTTATTGTGCCACAGGATAATATTAATTATATTAGGATCCAATTACACGTCCAATATTAAACACTTCTAGTTAATCGTATTGGCTTTATTCACGTAGATAATTTATTATACAATATCTTATACCTAGGTACATAGCTTCAACCTTAAAGGCCTCTAAGAGAGGACTATATAAAGACTATCCTTAGCATCAGTGTCAAATGTCATATTTGATATTAGATTGTTTTAAACCTAATTCATAATGGTATAGCATTATGTAACAGAAACACCTCCAGAGCAAAATTAAACATTTATTACAATATCTAAACATGCATTTAGAATTACTATTAGTCGGTTTTACACAACATTTTTAGAAAGTATATCTCTTCGCAGGAACTAAAATAAAAAAAAAAAACAATAAATATGACGGTTCTGATATTGAGTCTTGTTTTGGTTGTAGGATCCGAATAGTGTATTTATATTTGTATAGATGGCGTTGACTTAATAATATAAATTCAGTTTACAGCGCCATCTGGTTAGTATATGTTGCTCCGTTCCGATACAAATTACATTGAATCGAAACTAACTACCTACTACGTACATACACGTATGTACTTAATAAAAATATAACGGTTCTAATCTTGAATCTTGTTGTGGTTGTAAGCTCTGAATAATGTTTTTATATTTGTATAGATGGCGTTGATTTTACAATATAAATTCTGTTTACAGCGCCATCTCTTTATCATTGGAAAAATAATATGTCTTCAATGTCCGTTCCGACACAAATTACATTAAATTACAACTAAGTACCAACTAGATGTATGTACTTAAAAATACTTCAATTTGTTATTTAATTTCATTTCGAATTATTGTTAATTTAATTTCATGGTTATCTAATTTAAATTGTATGTAAAAAGAATATAAGGGCGTGTTTCACCAAGCAATGTTAAAGTGAATCCTTCGTTAAATATCATGTTATCCCTTTTGTATTTCCTGTCAATGAATGAGAAGACATGGTATTTTAACATAGCATTAACTTTAACAGTGCTTTGTACTTTTTAATGATGTTATTTTGATACTGATTTTAAAAAGTTCGTTTATTATAGATGGCTAATCTACAGAAAACAATCGTATTCATATTAAACTTTATTTCCATAATGTTATTTCCACAATGTCATCACATCTATTACACATTACCATTTACCACTTTACTAATAAAATATTAACATAAGCTATACAATATTCTATCCTTGTCTATCAAGTGACGTTACTAACGTATCAGACAAAGATAAATATTGTAAAGCATATATAGCTTGTAAATATTTTTATTAGTAACAATATACCAATAGCTAAACCCAACATGCGCAAATTATTTATAAAATCTATATACAACATGCATCTCGTTTGTCATAATTATATTTATTTAAATAAAATAAAAATAATCTTTCAATCAAACTATACCTAAATTTGAGAAAAATATCTTTCTTGTGTAAGAAATCTTAATGATTATACCTCAGATTATAAAACAATAGATAGAGTGCACCGAACAGGTGTAGCTACTTAAGTAAATACAAAATCAACGAATACATTTCAATGTAAAATGACGTTTCACACAAATTAAGAACGCTTAAAATAGAAATTAAAAAAAAAATACAGACGAATTGAGAATCTCCTCCTTTTTTGGAAGAACGCTTAAAAAAGAAATTAAAAAAAAAAACAACATACAGACGCCGGTTAAAAATAGGTAGTTACTGTAAAGTTACATAATAGTTTTCATAGTAAAATGGTCGTCGCTTTTGTTTTTTTATTTACTTTACAGCTTCATCCAGGTGTTAGGTGCATTCTGCATATTGTTAAATAAGGTTTAAAATAAATGAGTGATCATATTTAAGTATGTTGTGTAGTGTTGTGTGCCTCCTATGTAGAGTTTACTGTGAAAGTTCCAGCGCTGCAAGACTTACTTTTGACTTTCATGTTTGTATGAGAAATGCTCCATCATGAATTAACTCGTAAAAAAGTACCTCTTTCAGCGCTGGTACTTTCACAGTAAACTCTATACACGGGACCCATACAATCTAAAGTATTATCATTCATTAATATTACAGCATGTATAATCTATTGACTATCCAACCAAGAGCTTATATTGTATACATATTATATTATGTTATTGGTCTTAATTATTATTATTTACTTTCTTTTATTAATCGTTAGGTACTTCTTTACATCGCTACAATTAATAATCTCCTAGTAACATAATACAGATTGTCGAACAAAATATCGGTTGTGATACCTTTAGGGTGCACTGCATACTTTTATTAGATCCGATAATCGGGCATATTTTTCTGACCGACTTTTTGACGAGTGTATTGAAATCAACAAAAAATCGGTTACTGTTCATCGCTCGTGGGCAGGCTTCACTTTATGTACTGATGTTTTTTAAAAATATGATAGGTATCTATAAAATCTATAATAATACATATTATACTCCGTTCTTATTGTGATTTAAATTTAAACAAGTGACGTTTAAATTGGTAGCATCATAGCCATACTGAGCTTTGTTCACATTCGCATTATATTGAACTAGTTGTGCCCGCGACTTCGTTCGCGTGGTTGTCGGAAACACTATCGCGATTATCTTTTGATTGCTCACGTTGGTTTTTGTTATCATGATTATTAAAAAATAATATTTATTTCATAAATATTTTTTGAGTAACTTAAACCGTTTATGCGGCGCACGCAACGAAAGTCCTCAAATGTGAATAATTTTCCACGTTTTTGCAACCTTTCTCACTGACGCTTCGCTCCTATTGGTCGCAGCGTAATATTATATAGCCTAAAGCCTTCCTCTATAAATGGACTATCCAAAAAAAGCAATTTTTCAAATCGGACCAGTAGTTCATGAGATTAGCGCGTTTAAACAAACAAACAAACCCTTCCGCTTTATAATATTAGTATAGATTAGAATGATAGTATAATTATTTCAATTAAACATTCTTAGACACTCTGTATTTTACATCATTATTATTTTGAATTTTATTCTACATAGCATACAGCATACGAGCACCCTTATACTAGTATAAGGGTGCTCGAATACGGCCTACTTTCTGTAGGGCGATTTTGCCGCAGATTATAATAGGTCCGATTTTGGTGTCAGTGGCCGATTTCATTGAAACTAGGCCTACGCAAGAGTTATTATACAGTGCCCAAGTGTGTGCGTAATACACAAAGACTCTTCCTTTTACTCTCGTAACCCAGGGGACGGTAAACCGACACGACTGGCGAGAACAGGCACAGGGCCTTTTACATGCTCATCCGACGCATGGATCATCTTGTCAGACAATCAGGTGAGTCTGCATTGTCCTAACCAAACTTGAAAACAACATTTTTGTTGTTCCAACGCGGAAATCGAACCCACGACCCGTCCGGGTCGAGAGGGAAGCTCAGAACCACTAGACCACGGAGGCGACAGCCGCAGATTGGTCCTTTATACAAATATGACCGATTTTATAACCACTTTGTAGGACGTGTGCCTTGCTATTGAAATAAGTATGTACTATTTACTATTTTCACCGACAAAAAATCGGCCTATATAAAGTAAGTCGTAGTTGGGCCTCAACCTTAACAATTTTCCAAATGTTATCCGACATTAAACTCTGTATAAGCTTAAAATGTAAAGTAATATTTAAATTATTGCTAATAAAATTTGGCAGTTTTAAAATTTTAAGTAATAAAAACACAACAACTTTATATTTCACATTTGTTTCGTACACGATCACTTTAAATAACACCATTAAATTACTTTATCCCTTCATAAAACAATAGTATATTTTATAATCATAATCGTCACTATATTACAATAATTGATTAAATAATAATATGTACATTTTTACTAATAAAAATATTTACATGCTGTTTAAGCTATACAATATTCTGTCCTTGTCTGTCACGTGACTCAAACGTATCAGACAAAGACAGCACTATTAGCTTATACAGTAAACATTTTTATAAGCAAGGAAGATAAGGTATACGACTTGTGACAGAAATGAGCAATAAAATTTACGTTTTTTCTCATTCTCGATTTATGTCTTACCAGAAAAATAGTAGACAGCATTTCGACACCAGCAATTTATAATACGCTAACGTACTCTACAAGAGAGACTTTTAAATGGAAAATTTAAAAGTCTCTCTTGTAGAGTATTTTGTCAAATTATTAATTGTATTTTACCATTTGTTTTATTATTTTTAAGTAGTGTGGTGATTCTATACGTGGACTTTCATTCAACTTGTGTAACCAGCCTTCATGATCTAACATTTCAATCAGGAAAATAGATGGACCGATTGGTAGGTGACAAGCGTAAACGAAAGTGAATGTTTTATTGTTACTATTTTCAATGAACTCCATTATGCATTCATAAATATTATCACTGGTTTATATTACACATTGTACATGAAAACATATTTGGCACATGCATCTCCAATCTAATTCGTAGAACGGCTAATAGATGGCGTTGAACTGGCGGTAGATTTTGTTGAGATTCCGAAACAAATAATTTTCATTTAGGAACAAAACTATTTTTTTATTTGTTTTGATATTGCATCTCATCTAATACGCAAAACATCCTATAGATAACGTCAATTCGGCGCTCGCATTTTTTTACTTTCCCACAAAAAAAAGTTCCTTTGGAAACTTAAAAAATATTTTTATATTATTCGATCAGAACAAAACCTACCGCCGGTTCACCGCCATCTATCGGGCGTTCTACGTGTTAGCTTAGATAAAGAGATCTAATTATTTGATTTTGATATAATCTAACACATAGAACGTTCAAAAGATGGCGTTGAACCTTTAGTAGGTCTTGTTGACTTTCCAAAAAAAAAAATTTTCTAATCTAACACGTAGAACGTCCAGTAGATGGCGTTGAAAGCGGCGAAGCAGATGGGGAAGATGACTCGGGAGTAGGTGTCGATGACGTTGACGTCGCGGATCTTGGGCATGGAGGCCTTCACGGCGGTGGCGCCGCGCCGCAGGGCGTGCAGCATCTTGGGCTTCGACGAACTTGCTGGAAGAGACAGCATGTTTCATATTAAAATTATTTTAACCTTCCTATACCCGCGTATTGGTATGTCATCTTTGTGGTTCAGAGCTTCGCTCTCGACCCGGACCCGGTCGTGGGTTCGATTCCCGCGTTGGAACAACAAAAAATGTCGTTTTCAAGTTTGGTTAGGACAATGCAGGCTGATAACCTGATTGTCTGACAAGAAAGATAATAATAGCTCCCCTCACCGATTTCGATGTCGGTAGCCGATTTCATTGAAACCAGGCCAGCTACGCAGGAGTTATTTTATAGTGCCCAAGTGTGTGCGCAATACACAGAAGCACTCTCTCTTCCTTTTACTCTCATAACCCAGTGGGACGGTAAACCGACACGACTAGCGAGAGATCAGGCGCAGGACCGACTTTTTACATGCCCATCCGACGCATGGATCATCTTTCTTGTCAGACAATCAGGTGATCAGCCTGAATTGTCCTAACCAAACTTGAAAACAACATTATTTGTTGTTCCAACGCGGGAAGCGAACCCACGACCTCCGGGTCGAGAGCGAAGCACTGAACCACTAGACCACGGAGGCGACAAGAAAGATGATCCATGCGTCAGATGGGTATGTAAAAAGTCGGTCCTGCGCCTGTTCTCTCGCCAGTCGTGTCGGTCTACCGTCCCACCGGGTTATGAGAGTAAAAGGAAGAGAGAGTGTCTTTGGTACTATAAAATAACTCCTGCGTGGCCTGGTTTCCATGATATCGGATACCAACACCTAAATCGGTGAGGGGGCCATTATATAACGTCCACTTCATCAGCCTGGATTGTCCTAACCAAACTTAAAAACCAAATTTTTTGTTGTTCCAACGCGGGACTCGAATCCTAGGCCACGTAGTGGACGTTTTGGCTGAAACGACGAGCGTGTTTATAAATGAGGGTACTAGGTGGTTTACTCAGCAGCATGTACATTACGTACTCTTGTTGGTGCGCGTCCTGTATCTGATGTGGGTCTGCAGGCGCAGGCTCGGGCCGCCGGCGGTGTGCAGCGGGCGCGAGCGCAGGCTCGGCAGCGGCGACACGCGGCCGCTGTTACACTCCTTCAGCGCGATTATCTCCTCAGGTGAGCGGCTGCCTGTAATAGGTAAGCCATGATGATATACGATAGGTCTTCGTAAGCGAATGGTCTTCATGAGGGAGAATCGTCGACTAGCACATTACATTTAGATTATAAGTGTGTGTTGGGGCCTCTGCGTGTTGGATTCGGTCCCGCGCATGCCTTTTCAAAGGTCCGGTACTTAATTGCCCGTGAGCATGGCCTAGCATCCCATACCATCTATCTTTAATACAAAAAAAATTCAATAGATGTCACTAATATTAACGTACGTAAATTATAAAATGTAAATATGCCGAGTTTAGTACAAATATTGACATTAAAATAAAGATAAGCATATTTTTAGGCATAACATCACATAACGCTAAATTCAACTCCTTAAATAGGAAGAAGATACGAAATGATATTAGTAATTAGTATTTTCCAATAGTGGCGCTAGATGGCGGTTTCCGGAATGTGCCTGGACTTCACCCTTTGGCAGTCGAATTTCCAGTATTAGGGTGATACCATTTTCTAGTACTAGGTCGTGTCTCTGTTATATATCTACTTTGTGCCGTAAGGAAGGAATGCTTTGCACGACTAGACATAGCAATGCTTATGTCACTTAGCGATGTTTATGTTAACTTATGGACAGTGGAAATATATGGAAATGCCCATCTCGCTTCTCTGTGGATGTTGTCAAGTCCGCTTAGGAGAATGCAGGCTAATCTCCTGATTGTGTGAAGAAACATGATTCACTAGACTGATGGCCATGTTAAATGCGTTTGATGTCTCGCCAGCTGTATCGTTTCGCTGGGCATCGAGAGAAAGACGAGAGATTGTCCTATGTATTGTGGGCATTACATACACACTCGAGCATTCTCCAAGGTTTGATGATGTGTTAATTAGTTAAGGTATTTGCCGCCCACTGGGGCTCCGGGGATATTCGTATGTGTCTGTACCCAGTGTCGCAGAAGCGGGCTGTCCAGCTTAGCACTGAGCACGCCCAGGATGCTGTTGGGGCTCCCGCGCGTGCGGAACATCAGCTATGCGATGCGGCGCCTCATCACGATGTGGAAACCGTCGGTACGCGCATGCGCAAACATCGCGGACGCACTACAATAGCGCGGAAGCCCCACCAACACCCTGAATGCGTAATTATACTGTACTCGGAGAGCGCTGATGGCACGCTGCGTGTAGATGACCCACAGGGTGCAGGTGTAGAGAGTTTGGCAGAATGCAGTGAACAGTGTATGTATGTGTAACTACACAATTTTCACGAGACGACAGTGGCATACTCCAGTAGAGCTCTTGTGATGCGCACACACCCGGTCACTGTATGTGCTTACCGCAAGACCCCTAAATAACCTTCTCTCTCGTGATTTAGCAACGACATCGTGTGTATTGCCCACACTCGAGCATATACTCACCGCAGCTGCTCCTGATGTCCTTCTCCAAGCTCGTGCTGGCGGACATTTGGTGTTTTAACTTCGCTCGCTTCCGTGCCTTCGCGCCCCAGTAGGTGTAGTTGACGGCGGCGTACTCCAGCAGCGCCGCAAAGACGAATATGAAGCACATCACGAGGTAGATGTCGATGGCCTTGACGTAGGAGATGCGGGGGAGGCTGCTGCGGACCCCCGTGCTGATGGTGGTCATGGTGAGCACCGTGGTTATGCCTATAAAATAAAAATAAAAAAACTTAACAAGATCCTCTCGGAAAGTCAATAAAAAAGGTTACCAAGGACATAGAAGATAATATTACTCACAATATAATATCGTCTCCATGGTCTAATGGTTCAGAGCTTCGCTCTGGATCCGGAGGTTGTGGGTTCGATTCCCGCATTGGGACAACAAAAAATGTTGTTTTCAGGTTTGGTTAGGACAATGCAGGCCGATCACCTTATTGTCTGACAAGAAAGATGATCCATGCGTCGGATGGGCATGTAAAAAGTCGGTCCTGCGCCTGTTCTCTCACCAGTCGAGTCGGTTTACCGTCTCACTGGGTTATGAAAGTAAAAGGAAGAGAGAGTGCTTCTGTGTATTGCACACACTTGGGTACTATAAAATAACTCCTGCGTAGCTGGCCTGGTTTTAATGAAATCGGCTACCGACACCGAAATCGGTGAGGAGAGCTATTATTATTATTATTACCTAATGCGACTCTAGCGGATGTCGCCTCGTGGTTGATCCAGAAGGATACCCAGGACAGCATCACGATCAGTATGCAGGGCAGGTACGTCTGGAACACGAAGTAGCCGATATTGCGGCGCAGCTTGAAGCTCAGGGACAGCCGCTGGTACACCCCCGTCGCCAGTTTCTCCTGCAAAGTTACGTTACTTATCATCCAGAACCTTCAGCCATCGCTAATTACTAATAGTTCTCAAACAAAAACGTATGTGATTCGGCTTGATCTGGAGTCGCTAAGTTATCATCGCTAATTACAATGACAAAGTTTTAAGGCAAGAAATAGATTTAACACAAGCATCGCTAAGTGGCATAAGCAACGTTCTAGACATGGAAAGACAAAGTGACTTAGCGTTGCTTATGTCACTCAGTGTTGCTTATATCACTTGGTGTTGCTTATGTCATTTAGTGTTGCTTATGTCATGCACGAGGTAGCCGATGTTGAGGCGCAGCTTGAATCTCAGGGACAACCTCTGGTCCCCGTCACCAGTTTCTCCTGCAACGTGACGTTACTTATCGACCAAAACCTCCTGCCGTCGCTAAAAACGATTGTGAAGTTCTAAAACAAAAACGTAAAGGATTCGACATAAGTTTCACCAAGTGACATACGAATTTGTTCGGAATTCGCAACTTGGCCTCGAGTGGCTAAGTTAGCACAGCTAATTACGACGACGAAGGTCAAAAACAATAAATGGATTTGACATAAGCATCGCTAAGTGATATAAGAATCGCTAAGTGACATAAGCAACATCTGGAACTCGAAGTAGGTAGACGATGTTGCACTTGAAGCTTAGGAACCGCCTTCTCTTCCTTTTTTTCTTTCCCCGCCGCCAGTTTCTTCTGCAAGGTAACGTTACTTATCATTAAGTTTTATCAGCCTTCACCCAGGATCCCATTGCTGATTGTTGTCGATGCGTTGGCATCTAAAAAGTTGGTCTGATCCAGCCAGTCGTGTCGGTTATTAGTTCTCACAGGGTGGTTGCCACTGAGGACTGCTTCTGTGTATTGCACGCACACTTGGAGACTAATAAAATAATTGCTTCGTAGCTGGCTGGTGTCAATGAAATATAAGTATAATCGTAATCGTCTAAGAGCCCGCGAACGCCAGACTTCCTGTATAGTATAAAAGCTTAAAATTTCTGAATTCATGCTCCCCACACAGGTAAGAATGATGGCCAATTATGAAGTTTGGGTTTCCACCATGTAAAGTGTCTGGTAGTCTGGCAGTTAATGTCTTGATTTTTAATAACATTCTGAAGGTAACCAAAAACTCACACTTTATACTGACGTAAGTAGATTTTTTTTTAACTCCTTTCGTACCGTTTATCTCCCAAAGCCGCCCCAACCCAAACTTCATATTTAGCCATCATTCTTACCTGTGTTGGGAGCATGGACTCAGAAATTTTTAGCTTTTAAACTTTAACGGAAGTCTGGCGTTCACAGGCTCTGGCTCTACAATACAAAAAGTGCGATAGCCTGGCTTGTGATTCGTATCAATATAACTTCGTGAATACCTACGAGAAATATGGCGATTTTTATTTTCTATAACAACTCGCATCTAGGATTAATCACAAAGTAAATCGTTACGTGAAATAGTTCGCTAAGTAGTCGGACGACTTGCCTAACTTCCACATACTTGGAGTACTTATGTTACAGTTTATACTTAAGCAAACCATTAAGGTAATTTAGTTAATGTATTAATTAAAGAGACATATCGCCTACGTGGTCTAGTTGTTCAGAGTTTTGTTTCAACCCGGAGGTCGTGGTTTCGATTCCCATCAATCCAATGAACAACGAAAAATTTTGTTTTCATGTTTCGTTAGGACAATGCAGGCTGATCACCTGATTGTCTGACAAGATGATCCATGCGTCTGATGGGCATGTAAAAAGACGGACCCGCCAGTCGTGTCGGTTATCCGTCCCACTGGGCTACGAGAGTAAAGGAAGAGAGAGTGCATTGGTGCATAGCGCACACACTTGGGCACTTTAAAATAACTGCTGGTTTCAATGAAACGAGCCACTGTCACCGAAATCGGTGTGGGAGGCATTATTATTTTATTTAACGCTAATTTAACTTTGAAGTACATATCCATAGATTGTCACTGTCACTGCTTGGCTGGATGACAAGGTCAGCTTGTGACTTGATCGCCATTTAATTCAACAATCATTTCAGTATTCAACCGAAATTTTTTTTCTTAGCTTTGGTTTCATTTAATTTCGTAGCATGCTACGAATTGCTACAAAAACGATGCGGTATGAAACATTTTACTTTGGAGCTTGAGGTAGGTATCAACGAAATAGCATAATCTTTAGCACCTCAAGCTACGTAGTAGCGAGATGTAGTCAGAATATTTGCTTACGTGGCACTTATATAGAGTCTGAAAATTTGGCTACGTAGCAGTATTATATAGTCAGAAAATTTGGCTACGTGGCAGTGTTATAACGGTTGTAAAAGAACAGTCACTATAACTTTGGGATATGATTATACTACCTTTTCTTTTTAAAGAAATGTTTTTTGACAAAAATTTGGCTTCGTAGCATTGGGACATAGTTTAAACATTTATCTGCGTGGCAGCGTTTTTCAGGCATGGTGATTCATGGTTCATATATTAAGCCGAATATAGTGTAAAGAGAATAACGCGTAGAGAATATTTTGTTTTTTTCACCTCTTATAAATTACTTACCACAACGCGAAAAAAAAATTCAGAGGTATAAAATTACTGAAGAATGAATGAATGACAAGAAGTCAATCTTACTGTGGTTCCAAAACAAAAAATGCTCTACGCGTCATTCTCTTCACACTATATTCGGCTTGATATATGAATTAGCACCCTGTATACCTATCGTTAGTGAGGTGCCACATATCAGTTTTATAAAGCCTGAATATTTGGCTGCGTGACAGTTTCAAAATACGCGTAGTGTCATATAGTCAAAATATTTGGCTTCGTACCTTCCTGTCGTTAGTGAGGTGCCCCATGATGGTGAACTGCGGCAGCTCAGCGTCCTCCACCCCTCGCACCGGTGTCGCCTTCCAGTACATCACCACGTCGGACACCGTGTAGCCGTCTGCAGGACGACAGGCTTGTCAGTATACTGAATAGTTGCCATGTTGACCGGTTACTTGGCAAGGAGCGAGCAAAATAAACGCGAAACGGGGTACAGTGAGCCTAGTGTTTAGTTGTAGTAAGAAGACATTTTTTTATATATATTTTTGCCGCGTAGTAAATTCAGAATGTGAGAGAAGAATTTTGTAACAGAGAGCTCCGCGCGTTTTTCTAACGTTTTCCCTTGTTAAATAATTTTTATTTATATAAAACATATTATATTATCATATTATTTTATATTCTATTATTTTTATTGTTAGTGTTCATTTATTTGTTTTATTTGTAAATATAAAGTATTACCATTCGCGAGCGTGATTTATTTATAACATTGTCCTCGTAGAACAAACTCGTATAACTTTAGTTATTATTTTATTTTTCCGTGAACGACTTCAAAAACATTGAGTGGATTTTTACTAACTGCGAACTGACGGGTACAATCCATTTTTATATATTATATGTCTCGTGTAAGTTACAAATGTCTTAATGAGAATAAATATCTTTAAACAATTAAACAATGGTGCGAGTTTTTACCACTGCTCACGGTGAGGGAAGTTAAGTACATTTTGCTAACTAATTTGATGCCAAATCGAATTAGTTACCACAATTTGGCACCAGGGGCGCTGTTTCGATGCCATACAAATTGCGAAACAGGGTACAGTACAAAAAACTAAAGATCCGACTACGCAAAAAACATTTTGATTTGGCGCCCAAAATCCGCCATTTTTTATTGGCTTGGCAAGCACTTGCGCAGTAATTTGATTCAAATAACCGCAGCGTTTCTGCTGGCCATTTCCAGATATATATTCCCTCTGTCGCTTTTTGAAATACCTACAGGAAAGCTGGTCGACGGGGAGGTATTATCCTTTCTCAAGAACCACGCAGATAAACAACATCTTGTTCTTTTTTTTAATATTTTTTGTAAGTGCTTTTGTCTACAAAAAACATTACTAATATATTAATTTATAAATATCCTACATTATGAATAAAATGGCTAACAAATCCTACTTAATATTATAAACACGAACGTTTCAAAAATATAGGTATGTTTGTTACTTTCACGCAATAACCACAGAACGGATTTTAAATAAATTTGCTATGATTGTAGTTTACATGCTGGATTAACACGTAGGCTACTTTTACCGCAACACGTATGGTTCATGGAAACATCTAGTAACTCATAATTGTTGGTATACAATTTAAAAAATAAACCAGGCTAATGCAAGCACGAGGATCGAGTATAGAATCACACAGCTTTCAATCTCGACGGTACAGTTCTGGCTGTCCAGCGGGTAGTAGTGCAGGTCCATCATGCAGGCCAGCGTGGCGGTGAAGCGCATGCCGTACGTCACGTGCCCGTCGCCACCCAGCCGCACCAGCTTGTTGCGCTCCGTCACGTCGTGCAGGAAGCTGGAACAAGTGGCAAATATATCGGTATCAGAAGTGGGATCGTCGTTTCAGCTTAGCTGGCCATAGAAAATGTGGCAAATATATTGGTGTCAGAAGTGGGATTGTCGTTTCAGCTTTACCGGCGATAGAAAATGTGGCAAATATATTGGTGTCAGAAGTGGGAGCGTCGTTTCAGCTTTGCTGGATATAGAACATGTGGCAAATATATTGGTGTCAAAAGTGGGATTGTCGTATGAGCTTTACCGGGCATAGAACATGTGGCAAATATATTGGTGTCAGAAGTGGGATTATCGTTTCAGCTTTACTGGACATAAACATGTGGCAAATATATTGGTGTCAGAAGTGTGATCGTAGTTTCAGCTTTGCTGAACATAGAACATGTGGCAAATATATTGGTGTCAGAAGTGGGATCGTCGTTTCAGCTTTACTGGACACAGAACACGTGGCAAATATATTGGTGTCAGAAGTGGGATTATCGTTTCAGCTTTACAGGATACAGAACATGTGGCAAATATATTGGTGTCAGAAGTGGGATTGTCGTTTCAGCTTTACCGGACATATAACATGTGGCAAATATATTGGTGTCAGAAGTGGGATAGTCGTTTCAGCTTTGCTGAACATAGAACATGTGGCAAATATATTGGTGTCAGAAGTGGGATTGTCTTTTCAGCTTTGTTGAATATAGAACATGTGGAAAATATATTGGTGTCAGAAGTGGGGTCGTCGTTTCATCTTTACCGGATATAGAACATGTGGCAAATATATTGGTGTCAGAAGTGGGATTCTCGTTTTAGCTTTGTTGAATATAGAACATGTGGCAAATATGTTGGTGTCAGAAGTGGGGTCATCGTTTCATCTTTACCAGATATAGAACATGTGGCAAATATATTGGTGTCAGACGTGGGATCGTCGTTTCATCTTTACCGGTTATAGAACATGTGGCAAATATATTGGTGTCAGAAGTGGGATTGTCGTTTTAGCTTTGTTGAATATAGAACATGTGGCAAATATGTTGGTGTCAGAAGTGGGATCGTCGTTTCAACTAAGACGTCCATTGATGTAGAAAAGTCTTCCCGAAGAATGGGGGGTAGTCTCCTACTCGCCACGCTCGGCAGGCGGTTTGGCAATCGCAGTTTTCAGATCCAAATACATTACCAGTATGAGAAAATATTATAACCCAAAGTTATTATAACTGGTTTTTTACATCTAATATATAAAAATGAATTGCTGTTCGTTACTCTCGAGAACGGCTTAACTGATTCGGCTATTTTTAGTCTTGAAATATTCGTGGATGTCCAAGGAAGGTTTAAACGGTTTGTTTGCGCAACGAAGTGGGCACAGGTCAGCTGGTACTGTATGTATCCCTAAGTTCATATATCCCTATGGTTGATGAGGAGGTGCTTTTCTTCCACCAGCACCCCAAGGAAGCATCTTTTTGTCAACATTCGTCGAGTAAATCGTATGTAATAATACAATCGGCTCTGGCTAACCAGTTCCTTTGCTTGCCATGCTCATTGCTCACCTATTCTTATCATTAGCGAAGAAGGTGTCCGGCACCCAGATCTTGTCTGCGAAGTCTCCGGAGAGCGTCAGCATCTCGTCTCGGAGCCCGAAGGCCAGGCGCTCGTCCTTCCAGTACTGATTCAGGTAGAGCGTTATCGTGTAGTCCTGGAAGAGAGACGTTATGTTACTTCTTATTTTTTTATGGAATGGCCCAGCATACAGGTTAATTCATGGTGCATATATCAAGCCGAATGTAGTGTGAAGAGAATGACGCGTTTTTTTTTTGTTTTTTTATATTGTTTTTTGGTATGTATATACACGGTGTAAAAAGAGCAGTCACTATTACTTTGAGATATGATTACACTACCTTTCCTTATTCTGGAAATGTCTTCTTTTTTATATTTTACCTGTCAAAAAAAAAAATTTTACTTTTCACCATTTCTTATTTTTTTGTCGCAAAAATAATAAAAAAATATATATTTCTAGAATGAAAAAAGGTAGTATAATCATATCCCATAGTTATAGTGACTGCTCTTTTTACACCCGTTATACAGGGTGTAAAAAAAGAGCAGTCACTATAACTTCGTGGGGTAACAACCAGGCAAGAGATATATATCCATTGGTACTAGTCATTTGCTTTTAATCCACTGTTTTAAAAAATTTAAAATTTTTAATAGGCAATGTACAACTTGCACAACAGCGATCAGCTGATTACGCTGAGAGGTCAATAGCACGCGTATGACGTTCATTACGTACTAGGGCAAAAATTATAAAATTTAAGAATTTAATGCAGAACGTTGTTCCAAACAGTTCAGCCTTGCGACTAAAATAGTAAATTGCAAAAAAAATTTTTTTTTTCAAAAATCAATTAATGAAAAAAAATCATTTCTAGAATGAGTCAAGGTCCTATAATCCTATCCCAAAGTTATAGTGACTGCTCTTTTTACACCCTGTATAATATATTATGTACCTATATATATGGACGCTTCACACCACGTCAATCTAGCCCCGTACTAAGTATCCGAAGAACTTGTGTTACAGGTACCGGACAATGAAAAAATATTTAATAATTTTATTCTATAAACATATTTAAGATTTTTATTATATTAATACTAAAATTTAATACACATTAATGACCCAGGAACGCAGAAAACTTTTTGTTCCTTCGACAGGATTCGAATCCTAACGCGCTCAACCACTGCGCTAGGGAGTTCGTCGTCAAAATGAATCAGAATAAATAATATGTGTTCATCAATAGAACTCTCTTCAATACAATTTACGTAACTTTAACTTCATTTCATTTCATTTCACTATTGAAATTGAAAGTGTTCACTTGTACCTTTTACTCATATTATACTGTATTTCATTCCAAAAGGTCTCTTGCGTAACGTATCATCGAATTTATTCACTGAATACGGGACAGTTTGCATATTTCAAAAACGTGTTTGTATTATCATCTCGCCAAGTTGACCGTATAGACCGACCAGCTTACCCCGGCTTGGCATCACATGGATCTCGCAACTTTTTACTGCAAAAGAACTAAGTGAGACTTGGCACTTTTTACAAGTCATGCTTTTGATGGGATTTGTATTATCATCTCGCCAAGTTGAGCACAACGGTGGCTGAGCGCGTTGGTGCTCGAGTGAGAGGTCGCGGGTTCGAATCCCGCCGAGAGAAAAAGTATTTCAAATGTTGCTGGGTCATGGATGTGTATTAAATTTGTGTATAATATAATAATAATCTTAAATATGTGTATAGTATAAAAGCATTAAATATATTTCCGTTGTCTGGTACCTGTAACACAAGTTCTTAGGATACTTAGCACGGGGACAGATCGACGTGGTGTGAAGAATCCATATATATTAAAAAAAACTGTACTGGCGAGAGAACAGGCACAGGACCGACTTTTTACATGCCCATCCGATACGCATGGATCATCTTGTCAGACAATCAGCAGGCTTACTCCCGACACAATCGAATCATTTCTATCTCAACGGTTTTTGGTATTTCATTTGGTGGATTACTTTGAAACTAACCTGGATAAAGAAAATCGTTCGATCGTAACTTTTTGTACTCCCGACCATATCAATCGACTGACAATCAAAATAAACAAACAATTTATTCGGGAGTTAGCGGCACGATCTAATCTGAATCAAAATCGAATCAGTTTGGAGAGTAAGGCCCCAGGTCAGCCTGCATTGTCCTAACTTGACAACAACATTTTTTGTTGTCGCGGGAATCGAATACACGGCCTCCGGGTCGAAAGCTTAGAACCACTAGACCACGGAGGCGCTACTTTAAGGTATCGATAGCTGACGAGCGGTCAGATCTGTGTCAAGTGCCGGCCTTGGGCCACTAACAGCTTGAGTACTCCGCATCCCTGTGCCTCAGAAGTGTTCTGATGCGGTGGAGTGTTGCCACTCCACTTTGGGGGAAGAGAAACATTTTTTTTATATACCGTGTTACATTTGGGGGGTTTGACTTACGATTTTAAATGTACTATGTTATGGACACGCCAAGTCAGTTCATGCCATGGCACAAAGTATATAATAATATATAACTGAGACACGACCTAGTACTAGAAAATGTTATCACCCTAATACTGGCAATTGGACTGGCTATTTTTGTTTACACATTCCGGTAACCGCCATCTAGCGCCACTATTGGAAAATACTAATGCTTATCTTTATCTTAATGTCAATGTTTGTACTTAATTCGGCACATTTACATTTTATAATTTACAAACGTTAATAGTAGTGACATCTATTGCAATTTTTTGTATTAAACATAGATTGTATGGGATGGTATTCCATGGCCATGGTAAAGTATGAAGAACTTGTGTTACAGGTACCAGAGAACGGAAATTTATTCAATACTTTTATACTACACAAAGTGAACAATAAATGAGTGACAATAGTTAAGGTTGTGTATGTGCCTCCTACATAGAGTATGCTGTGAAAGTACCAGCGCTGAAAGAGTTACTTTTTTAAGTTATTGTACGGGAAAAGTTATTATGTTGGGACATTTCTCATACAAACAAAAAAGTCAAACTAAGTCTTTCAGCGCTGGTACTTTCACAATAAACTTGTATACAACTGTAAAGTATTATTACTCACTTATTTTACACTCATTCAATTTTTCATTACATTTCATTCAATTTGGCAATCGCACTAAACTTGATTCACTATGTATTCATGCGATTGCCAAGTCACTCTACTTATTTATTTAAAACATGATAGATTTTTAATAATATTGATATAAGATGTTGTTATACCAACCGACTTACCCCAGCTTGGCATAACATGGATCTCGCAACTTTTTACGACAAAAGAACTAAGTAGCGAGACTTGGCACTTTTTACAAGTCATGTTTTTGATGGGATATATGCATTATGCATACAAAAGCTAGTAAAACAATAATACTTACCATATTGACTTCAGAAATTGCGTCGAAGCTGGCGATGGTCAAATCCATACCCACGAACAAAGGCTCACCTGAAACAAATTCAATGTTACTGCTGCGTGTAACTGTGCTGTGTAGCGAGGAATGTGTTTTTAGGTACAAACAGAATCGCTTCATTTATCGCGCATCGGTCAGCGCGGCTCTTGACAAGCGACTCTATTGGTTCTGAAAAACACATTCCTCGCAACACAGCACAGCACAGCTCTGGTATGCAGCCATAGTCAAGATAAGATTTAGAAGAAAGATGAGACGGTAACTTAGCAGCGATTCCACCATTCACAACGAAAACTCGGCTTTATTAAACTCAACTCTCACTAAGCGCGTTTATACTTCAATTTATTTATTTATTTTTAGGTATAGATGTATAGATTTGGAACACCGTCCCGATGTTGGCCCGTCTATTGGGCTGCGTTTCCACCGACGCGGAGGAGCATAGCGGTGCCCAAGCGAAGTTTAATTTTCGTTTTATTTCAAACGGATTTCACCATATTTTTAAGCAAAGCTTGGCTTACGAAAGCCAAGTTCAAATAGTATAGGTAGATGTAAAATACCTTTACACATAAGTGTTTTGCATATATTTACATTTAGTGAGTTACCTATTAATGGTCAGGTGTTAGGTCATCGACCAGTGCGTTAGTGTGTATAGACTAGGAACCCATGAGCCCCAGCATAGTAAGATTCACTCCTTGAAGTCATTTTAGACCTTTGTATTTTTATCGCGTTATGGTAAGTAATTTATGTGAGCTGCCAAAACAAAAAATGCTCTACGCGTCCATCTCTTCACACTATATGCGGCTTGATATATGAACCGTGGAACACACTGTATATTATATAGAAGTATACTCATCACGAAAGTTCGGTAATAGTAGTGACATCTATTGCAATTTTTTTGTATTAAAGATAGATTGTGGGATGGTAGGCTATGACACGTTATTTATTTATTTTTATATTTTGTCACTATGCTTGGTTTATGAGCCGTGGAACACACTGTATGTACCATCCCACGCGTGGATGTTTCTTGTCCTACCGGTAGAGGTGATAGAAGTATACTCACCACCAAAGTTCGATAATAGCAGTGACATCTATAATAGATGTTGTGTTTATGTAATATTTTTAATTTAATTAATTATGTTTTATGATAATTCTACAGAAGAGTTTGAATCTTTAAAACGCTTTCCTGAAAACCACTACTTTTGACATGTCGCTTTATACGTAGGGACCGTCGTATTGCATTAAAGATAGATTGTGGGATGTTAGGCCTTGACACTGTATTCGGCTTGGTGTATGAGCCGTGGGACACACTATGTACCATCCCACGCGTGGATGTTTCTTGTCCTACCGGTAGGGGTGATGGAAGTATACTCACCACCAAAGTTCGATAATAGCAGTGACATCTATAATAGATGTTGTGTTTATGTAATATTTTTAATTTAATTAATTATGTTTTATGATAATTCTACAGAAGAGTTTGAATCTTTAAAACGCTTTCCTGAAAACCACTACTTTTGACATGTCGCTTTATACGTAGGGACCGTCGTATTGCATTAAAGATAGATTGTGGGATGTTAGGCCTTGACACTGTATTCGGCTTGGTGTATGAGCCGTGGGACACACTATGTACCATCCCACGCGTGGATGTTTCTTGTCCTACCGGTAGGGGTGATGGAAGTATACTCACCGCCAAAGTTCGGCCGGAGCCGTATGTCGTACCCGTCCAGGATCCGGGTGATGGTGTGCGTGACGTTCTCCAGCCGGTCCACCGCCATCACGCGATCAGCTCTGGAAGATTATGAGGTCATCACATATTTGTATGGTCGCTAAGTCATATACAAGTTATATAATATTAATATAATAGCTTCCCTCACCGATTTCGGTGTCGGTAGCCGATTTCATAGAAACCAACTACGCAGGAGTTATTTTATAGTGCCCAAGTGTCTGCGCAATACACAAAATTGTGACCAGTACCATCCCAGTGGGACGGTAAACCGACTGGCGAGAGAACAGGCGTAGGACGGGGTTTTTACATGCCCATCCGACGCATGGATCATCTTTCTTGTCAGACAATCAGGTGATAAGCCTGCAATGTCCTAACCAAACTTGAGAACAACATTTTTTTGTTGTTCCAACGCGGGAATCGAACCCACGACCTCCGGGTTGAGAGCGAAGCTCTGAACCACTAGACCACGGCCACGCTTAAGGTTCAAGGTCATTGGCGTTATACAAAGTCTAAAAATCTCAAGATCACATAGAACCACTTTGAAGGTTGAAGTCAAAGGTTATAATTGATATTCCTACGGCCGGTTGCAAGCAATCTCCTCTGGGCTCTAACAGAATTGGCATTTAACTCGGAAATCCCTAAATCCAAGTGAAATTACCTTATTACTCCATCTTGTCTCATCTCATGTTTAACTTACAACTCCGTCTTACCATTCGGATTCAGGTGATGGTGGCCGGTTACATTGAAACCAGGTCAGCAACCCTGGAGTTATTTTATAGTACCATGTGTACCTTGACGACCTCCGTAGCGTAGTGGTTGAGCGCGTTGGTACTCGAACGAGAGGTCGCGGGTACGAATCCCGCTGAGGGAACAAAAAGTTTTCAATGTTCTTGGGTCATGGATGTGTATTTGTGTATAAATTTTTGTATAATATAATAAAAATATTAGTATTAAATATTTCCGTTGTCCGGTACCTGTAACACAAGTTCTTCGGATACTTATCACGGGGCCAGATTGACGTGGTGTGCAGCGTCCATAGATTTTATTATACTATGATTATTACTTTAGTTCAGTAAAATCTAGATGTAATACATACTTAAACCTCACTTAAAAAGCCCATGTCATAATAAAATTTAAAATTATTAAGTTTTTGACTGTACTGAAAAGTAGTAGTAGTTTTATATACAGGTTGTAAAAGAGCAGTCACGGTAACTTTGAGATACGATTATACTACCTTTCCTCATTTTGGAAATGTATTTTTTATATATTTTTTTGTCAAAAACTAAAAAAAAATTTTTTTTACTTTTCACCATTTCTTATTTTTCTGTCGCAAAAACAACAATGAATCAAAAAAAATTTTTTTTAATTCTTGTAAAAAAAACATTCCTAGAATGAGAAAAGGTAGTATAATCATATCCCAAAGTTATAATGACTGATATTTTTACACCATTTATATATGTAACGCGACGTTATGTAACTTTCTAGTTCGGATAATTTTACGTTTCCGACGGATGACCGGAATATTCGAATGCCAGTTGCAAAAAAAAACGACTGAATTGCGAATCTTCTTTCTTTGGAAGTCGGTTAAAATATACTATTCCCACCTGATTTGTACATTTTGCAACTATAAAATAATTTAAGATAAAAAAAACCCCTGACTTAGCGTGTAAATTTCCTGTCAAACGACCTGATGACCTTGAAAACCTGAACCGATTTTCACCAAACATAGCTAAGGACACTCTCGACTGATATACCTTTCAAACAAAAAACTGCATTAAAATCGGATCATCCGGTTAGGAGCTACGATGCCACAGACAGACTTATAACACCCCGTCATTTTTGCGTCGAGGGTTAAAAAGTATATGAAAATTTCCATATTTTGTCACGTGTCACGCTCTGAATTAGAGCCTGCAACACAAGACTATAGCGATACAACATTTTAGTTTAGTAGATTCTAATATAGTTAATATGAAATAGTTTTACTACTTTATGACTAGTCACTGTTTTATTATATGTACCGATAAGATAAATTACATTTCCGTAAGTTGATGTATTCATTAGTTACTTATTACAAAACAATTTGTATTTTTTATTACAATACACTCAATTCGTAGAAGCGTAGCACTTTCGTAGCTATCTCGTAGCGCCGTAGCTTAATATAAGTTATTATAAAAATACTAGCTGACCAGTGCCTATTTCGTTTAGCATACAAGCAGTTTGTTATGAAATTTTCCATATTTTTTCACTACTTATTATTTCAAGAATATTTCAAGACTAAAATAGGCGAACCGGTTCAGACGTTCTCGAATTTTAGCGAGACTAACGAACTTCAATTCATTTTTAGATATAAAGAAAGAGAAAGAGGACTTTAGAAGATTATAGTTATAAAAAGTACATTGTGATTGTCTAATATAATTCATATATTCGTAGATGCGTAAGCCTTTCGTAGCCAGCTCTTAGCACTGTAGGTTACAATAAAAATAAGATTTACTAATAATATTATAGTTTTAAAATGTACTTTGTAATTGTAAGATAGCAAGTTATTCTTAGAGGCAAGGCTTCCTTAGCAAGTTGTTCGTACCTCAGCTTATAATTAAATCTTAATATATATATTTCTTGTGTGCGTGTGTATGTGACTGAACTCCTCCTAAACGACTGGACCAATTTTGATGAAATTTTTTGTGTGTGTTCGTGGAGATTCGAGAATGGTTTAGATTTACAATTGGAACCGATAGGTGGCGCTGCAGTCAGTATGTCAAGCAATTAATTAATAAGGCAATACGAAGTTTGCCGGGACAGCTAGTTAAATTATAATATTATAGTTTCTAAAAATATTTAGTTAAAAGTGATTCGTAGACACGTAGCACTTTCGTAGCGATGTCGTAGCCCCGTAGATCAGAATTAAAATAAGTTCAGATTAGAAAAACGTTAAAATTTCAACTAATTAGAGCAAGTACTAGAGGCAATTACTTATCTGATCACTAACTATATACAAACAATTAATAAATCAGTACTTTAAAATCATAATTTAGTAAAACACGAATGTGAAAAAGTGTTTGATACATATTATGTTATTACAAATAGCTTTAACACGAAATCGGGTTAAAGGTATTTGTAAATATTGTGGCTATTATTATAAATAACTAATTACCTCTATGGTTCAGTAGCAGAGCGCGTAGCGACAGTCGCGGGTACAAATCCCGCCAAAGCAACAAAAACTTTTTGAGTTTTTGGTACGTCGAGGTATATTAAATAGTTCACAATCTTAGATATATTTTCGTTGTTCGGTACTCATAACACAAGAAGAGCAAGGGGCCAGATTAAAGTGGTATGAAAGCATCCATGGGATATATTATTATATAAAATACTAAAAATCACCAAATCTAATTCATAAAATTGAAATATACTATATCTATCAATTCTCGCGAAAAATCGATAATTTTTCTGTGAATAAATGATTGATAGATTGCTAAGGATTTCCGCAATGTAACGCCTGATTCGATTAACTAAATCTAATTCAGACGACAAGTAATGCAAATGGAAGCATTTTTATAACTTAACTATCTGACCCGTGCCCACTTTGTTGGGCATAAAAAAAATAAAAAAACCGTTTAAACATTCCCGGACTTCCACGAATATTTCAAGTCTAAAATAGCCGAATCGGTACAGCCGTTCTCGAGTTTTAGCGAGACTAACGAACGGCGATTCATTTTTGTATATAAGACTAGCTAAGCCGTGCCCACTTCGTTGAGCATACAAACCGTTTAAACCTTCCCTGGACTTCCACAAATATTACAAGACTAAAAATAGCCGTATCGGTTCAGCCTTTCTCGAGTTTTAGTGAGAGTAACGAACAGTGATTCATTTTTATAATTTAACTAGCTGATCCGTGCCCACTTCGTTGAACATACAAACCGTTTAACCTTCCCTGAACTTCCACGAATATTACAAAACTAAAAATAGCCATATCGGTTCAGCCGTTCTCGAGTTTCAGCGAGACTAACGAACAGCGATTCATTGTTATAATTTAATTAGAATTTTGCTGACGCAATTTCGTTTATAATGACTCTTGTCCTTGAGCCGCACTTACTAACACTTATCTATAAAAGTAACTCAGAAACAACTCACCGTACTTGTGTCAGAAGTAGCAAGAGGAACATACATGGCGCGCGGCGCGCTCGGTCCGAGCACGCGCTCATCTCGCGGCGCGTGCTCGCGACATCGCGCTCACCTATCGAGAGTTGCCGAGTTACCGAGTCGCATCGGGAGTTCTCGAGATCTCGAGACGTGCGGGCGCGGCGGCGGCGGCTCGCGGTCTGCCGTCGCGCCTGCGCCGCTGACACAATCACTTCTTTCCAACTTTTAACTCGTTTGGAGTCCCGCCCATTCCGGCTATGGGGGACTACTAGATGAGCCCGTGACTTCGTCTGTTGATGACGAAGTCACGGGATGTACTTTCATTATCGCCACTATAGTAGGCCTTTACATCCGTTGTTGGACGATTTATACAGGTTGTAAAAAGAGCAGTGACTATAACTTTCAGATACGTTTATACTACTTTTCCTCATTTTGGAAATGTATTTTTTTTTAATATTTTTTATACAAATACTAAAAAAAGTTATTTTACTTTTCACCATTTTTTATTTTGTTGTCGCAAAAATAAAAAAAATGTAAAAAATATACATTTCTAGTATGAGAAAGGGGAATATAATCATATCCCAAAGTTATAGTGACTGCTCTTTTTACACCATACAGCATTCTCCGAGCGAAGTACCCACTCTTTAAATCCTGTAGTGTCTAGGACAGGCGGTTTTAAATGTCGCATGGTTGTCCAGCACATACGACATTCTCTCAACATAGTCGGCCTATCGCCAATATATAGGCTGTAATGTTAATGAGTGATAATACTTTAGGGTGTGTAGAGTTTAGTGTAAAAGTAGCAAAGCCGCAAGAGTTATTGTTCCAAATAATTGCATGGGTAAACTTAAGATATTGGGGAATTTGTCATAGCGACATGAAAGTAAAAAGTAAGTATTTCAGCGCTGATACTTTCACAGTAAACTCAGACACATACCCTAAGGTATTATCACTCATTATTGTTACACCTTGTATATTTATAGCTATAAACCTAAGGGGTTTTGTTTTCGAGTTTTGTTACATCAATGGCATCTTGAATCGGAGCCCTGGGGGCCTATTACAAGCTCTTAATTCCAGCCAGTTTACGCCATACAACATGGCTGCCTGGAATTTTCGTATTACGATCACATAATAACTGCGTGATGACAGCTAGTTAGCGGACACGTGACACTTGACTTGCTTCCGAATGTCACTTTCAGACAACCAAACTAGGGTGGATCCGTTTTGTATAACATGTCGCTGTAATATGAAAAAGAACAAGGCAGTTTAAGACCCTATTATTGAATTGCCTGGAACCAGGCTGGTGTTGTAAGAGATCATAATACGGCCCCTGGTTGGCTTAAATTTCGTGATAAATTCGGGTTTGCGTACAACGGGCGACTGGCCGTGGTATGTAGGGCGGATGTGCGGAAATTGTTGCGAGACTCACCCGCCCGCCCAGCGCCGCCCGCCCACAGATTACACGATACACATCGCACATCCAACTGTATTAGTTCACTTCGACAGGTCGTCGACATCAAATGGAAAATTCACGGGAATTTGCCGACTTTCTAATCAGCTCACATGAAGAACCACAATTGTGCTTTATTATTCATTTTATTCGGAAAACTTACAGCTTATTAAATAATTAAAAGTGAATGAGCCAATTACAAGTTTTCACATATATAAACGTAGGCTTTATTTTATTTGGAAAACTTACAGCTCGATAAATTATAATACGATTTAACTTAAAAGTAAATAAACTAATAACAAGTTTTGGTTTATAAATAATTAATTATAATTTAGAAAATGATAATATGTCTAAAATTAATTTTCAAATATAGCAAAACTTGAAAACTAAACTCAAAACATAAAAAGATATTGTAAAAGTACTGCTGTAACATTTAGTTTTATATTATACATACAGGGCCCACACAAGGTGAAGTGTTCTGATCCATTCCTGATTTATAAATATTATAAACGTAACTTATAATAAATAATTGACTAGTCACAAGTATGAAATTGTTTTCAAAGTCGAAATGATAATTATACAGGGTGTGAAAAGAGCAGTCACTATAACTTTTAGATACGTATATACGACCTTTCCTTATTTTGGAAATGTATTTTTTCAATATTTTGTTTGTCAAAAACTAAAAAAAAATTGTTTTACTTTTCACCATTTCTTATTTCTTTGTCGCAAAAATAACAATAAAGTAAACAATTTTTTTTTTTACTTTATTGTTATTTTTTATTTTTTGTATAAAAAAAAAGAAATAAAAACATTTCTATAATGAGAAAAGGTAGTATAATCATATCCCAAAGTTATAGTGACTGCTCTTTTTACACCCGTTATGTGGTTTAGTGTCCGTACAGGAGTTAAAGACAAGTTCTGCTCAATTGGTTTATTGAATACTTAACTTACACTAAAATAGTTAAATGGTTAATGGTTAAAAGAGTAAAGCGGAGGAAAAAAGCCAAAAAAGTGACACCTTAAATGGCTATTTGATGTAATCTGGCCATTTACAGTAAGGGTCACATTTCGGCTAACCTGGCTATCAACTAAAAGACTTCCATAAGACACATGTTACCCCAGAGACAGAATTACTGTAGGTAACATCGCTCCAGAGACAGAATTCGTCGTTTCAGCAACGATGTCTACTATTAGCCACAAGCTTTTAAACTATGCTGTTTAGTTATACTAATTTTAATATAATATAATTTTAATGATAATTCGTAGTCCTACGGGCTACGATAATATACATTATCTCATAAGTTAGCCAGGTTCAAAAAACATTTAAAACTCAATTTATCTGATAAATTTTAATTGTAATTTTAATTTTATTTTTTTAAAAATTATTGTATTGTAATATAGCTTCTTCTTTGTTTTTTCTATATTATTATTGTTTTTTAGCACTATAGGTACGTTTTATGTGTTTGTATGCAGTACTAAACCTGTAATTAAGGTTGCATTCAACTCTATTGTAACTAATTGTGTTGTTTAATATTGTATCAATGTATACCTTGTTGGTGTGACAAATAAATAAATAAATTATTTCATGGGGGATAGTTACTTATACCGCTTGCCAGGCAATAACAATATTCGCGACGATGCTGCTGCATTTCCGGACATAAAGGATGTAAACAGAATAGTCACTACAACATTGGGATATGATTATATATAGGGACTGTTTGAGTTGACAAAATAATGTAAAAAAAATGTTTTCAGTTTTTGGGCATAAAACACATTTCCAGAACTAGAAGTTATAGTGACTGTTATTTTTACATCCTGTATCCTTTGTCGCCTTTTACGACACCCATGGGAGAGATAATAAAGGTGCTGAATTAGGTACTGTAACTATAAAAAAAAACAAAAATTTGATTAACCGCTGATTTTGTGAAAAAACGAAAAATATTTTTCACAGCTCAATCGATTTTGATTTATGATATTATTTTGTAATGTGCACTTGATGCGCTTTCATTTGACACCCCACTCGAGTATATTTGCAGACATTCGGTTGTTCCTCCCCACTTTCACCCCCACCACTTTTAAACAAACGGCTTAACCGATTTGGATCAAACTTCCGACTAATTTACCTTTCTGACAAATAAAAAAATAGAATCAGCAGGCTTACTCCCGACACAATCGAGAATCGAATCAGTTCGATCTCAACGGCTTTTGGTATTTTATTTGGTGGATTACTTTCAAACTAACCAGGATAAAGAAAATCGTTAGTACGTATCTTTCTGTACTCCCGACCATATCAATCGACTGAGAATCAAAATAAACAAACATCAATTTATTCGGGAGTACGCGACACGATCGAATCTGAATTAAAAAACGAATGAGTTTGGAAAGTAAAAAAAAAAAAGTAATGCCGCAGTTCATCTATTGGGAAGCTACAATGCCACAGATAAACAGACACGTCAAACTTTTAACCCTGTCTTTTTTGCCACAGGGGTTAAAAATACTGTAGAGACGGAGTACTTCAACAATGACTTTCGTGTCCAACATCGTACGTGCTCAGTTTTTCAACAGTTTTCGATCGTCTACAACTAGTTGCTAATGTTTGACATTCATCTTGTTTTTAATACACTGTTTTAGTAAAGGCTTTGTATAGGCGCCTCCGTAGTAGTTGAATTGAGTTAAGTCGCTATTATATCAAGATCATAGATTCTTAACATTTTTTGTCACTAGGCATAAGATAAGGTTACGATGTGACTTACACAATATATTTTCATCCGTTAATAAGAAAATACATGATTTAAAAAAGATTGATTTGTAAGCCATATGTGGCCTAATGTTATAATGTGTAATTTAATAATAACCTATAACATATTACATAGTACCTATCTTCTAATTTTTCAAATAATATAATGTTTGAATTAAAAAAAAAATTATATAAACTGTAAACTATGACTTATGTACGTTAAAAATTCTAATGTTTTTTTTTTCTAATTATTTAATTTAGATATAAAATATGAATATTTGCACGCCTCATGAGAGGCAAGAACAACATAATATCCTTTACTGTAACATCTCAACTTGTACCTTATTTGAGAAAATAAAGAACTATCTATCTACGCTGGTCGTCAAAAGTCCATAAATAAAAAAAGAAACTAGAAGATCAATTGAAATAAAAACACGGCATGTGTCTTTTTTTTTAATTCTATTTTTAATTAGGGTATTTGGTGGCGTTTCACTATGCCAGGCCCATTATATCCTTACAAACTAAATATACTTAACCATTAAATTAATTTATACCATGTAGTATATACCTACTTATATTGTATATATTTATATACTATAATTGCAGGTTCTGATGAACGCTCCGATAGTAAAGTTTGGAATAATCCTAAAAATAATCTAGTAAATTCATATTGAAACTTGGTCCCTGAACATTCCACCAGCAAGTGGTAGACATCCTCTACAGTGCCGCACTCATCACAGCATGTGGCTTGAAAAATAAATTAAAACTTGTAATGGCGACTTGAGATCTTGCGATTCTGTATTTCGTCGCCGCGCGGGGCGGACGCATGCGTGGCTCGCGGACCAGTCGCGAACACTGTTAAATATCTTTTACAAGTTACAACAACATATTCAAATAAACCTTCGCGGTCGGGTGAAAAAGTGGAGTTATGTGGCTCATTTATGTTATTCTTCTGGGTCTATGGTAAGTGTTTTTATCTAGTAGACCGGTCATTAGAAATAAATATTAAGCAATTAGTTTCAAAACACTTTTTTTTTCGTTGTTCGTTAGTCCGCTAAAACTCGAGAACAGCTTAACCGATTCGGCTATTTTTAGTCTCTAAATATTCGTGGAAGTCCCGGGAAGGTTTAAACGGTACATCACAAACTGTTTCTATGCTCTACGAAGTGGGCACGGGTCAGCTAGTACACTCATATTTTTCGCAGTTCTTTAGTCTCGCTAAAAGTCGAAAACGGCTGAACCGATTCGGCTATTTTTAAACCCCCGACGGGGCATCGTAGCTCCCAAACGGATGATCCGATTTTAATACGGTTTTTGGTTGAAAGGTATATCAGTCGAGAGTGTTCTTAGCTATGTTTGGTGGAAATCGGTTCAGGTCTTCAAGGTCATCAGGTAGTGTTTTTTTTTAATATAATTACATTCATCCCCCTATCTTTAACAGGGCCCTCGCATGCTACTTATTCATTGTTTTCTTCAACAATCGCAATAATCATGCATGTTGGGCTTGTATTTTTACCCGACTTCGGCGAAACCAAAAGGAACGGTAATGATTTTGGCAGTCTATGTATGTATGAATGTATGTATGTATGTATATATGTATGTATGTATGTATGTATGTTCCCTCGTAGCGGTGAAACTACTGGTCCGATTTGAATAAATAAGGTGTCAATCGATTCGTTGTGGTCCCGCGAGTAACATAGGCTATTTAATAAGTAGCGAGTAACATAAACAAGAAAATAATTTAATTTGAAATCCAGATATAGCATAGGTACAAAAATGGTCAAGGTAGAGCCGTGGTCGTACCCGCTAAATAAATCTAAGCGTCACCTCACACAAAAAGAGAACTTAAAAAATAATAATATTCGTCTGCTGTTGAAATATACAATCCCAATAGCGGGTACGACCACGACTCTACCTTGGCCATTTCTGTACCTATGCATATCTCGATTTCAAATCAAATTATTTTCTTGTTTCAGCCTTTTTAGACCCCTTTTTTGCGAAGTCGGGTTATAGTTTTTAAACTTTTTATTATTAGTTACTGTTATTACAAGATTCTACTTTTCTGTCTTTAATAAATAAATAATTAATACAATAATAATCTTTCATAATAATAATATATAACACCTGTGTTACAGTCGTGGTCGTTTGTTAGGTGTAATAGGAATGTTAAACGATAAGTCGGGATTTTTTATTTTATTTTTAATTTAGTTTACAGTATTAAAATTTTCGTGGAAGTCCAGGAAAGGTTTAAACGGTGACAGATTACTGGTTCCGCGATGAAATTAAATTTCGTCACATACTGTTTGTATGCTGAACGAAGTGGGCACGGGTCAGCTAGTATTATTATAACTGAAGACATGAAAGGACGATGGGGATATGTAGCAATATTGAATTCAAAGTAGCACTTAAACATTTTAGGATACGTCGTAACGTATTAAGTACATTACTCTAAAGATCCGTCTCTAGAATCAATGTACTTAATACGTTACTACATAATATCCTAAAATGTTATTATGACAGTATGTGTAGTAACGTATTAAGTACATTAATCTAAAGATCCGTCTTTAGAATCACTGTACTTAATACGTTACTACATAATATCCTAAAATGTTATTATGACAGTATATGTAGTAACGTATTAAGTACATTAATCTAAAGATCCGTCTCTAAAATCACTGTACTTAATACGTTACTACATAATATCCTAAAATGTTATTATGACAGTATATGTAGTAACGTTTAAGTACATTAATCTAAAGATCCGTTTTTAGAATCACTGTACTTAATACGTTACTACATAATATCCTAAAATGTTATTATGACAGTATGTGTAGTAACGTATTAAGTACATTAATCTAAAGATCCGTCTTTAGAATCACTGTACTTAATACGTTACTACATAATATCCTAAAATGTTATTATGACAGTATATGTAGTAACGTATTAAGTACATTAATCTAAAGATCCGTCTCTAAAATCACTGTACTTAATACGTTACTACATAATATCCTAAAATGTTATTATGACAGTATGTGTAGTAACGTATTAAGTACATTCATTCTAGAATTATTTACAATTCTTAAGCGACAGTTTAAACTAAATTTTCTGAGCAAAAATGTTTGGCGACATGTCACTTTCATCTATTTATGTCTTCGATTAATAGTTATGGTAAAAAATAGCTCTATGATAAGTAGGTATTTTATATTCACAAATATTGTGAAAATCTTTATTAAACCGTTTGTGATATTATCTGTTATTAAAGTGAAAAGTAGAGATTTCAAAAACATGTGGTTAGTTTACATAATTGTTATATCTCTACTGTAAGTCTTTTACGAAATGTTTAGGGCGTGTTTTACGCAATATAAAAGTTAACGCCATGTTAAATATGTTATCCCTCTCGTATTTCCTGTCAATGAATGAGAAGGCATGGTATTTTAACATGGCGTTAACTTTAACATTCCTTGATGAAACACGGCCTTGAAATTACATCATTCAATTTTGCATTTTAACTACCTTTTTTGATATATTATCCCACGGAAATGCAGCATGTTTCCGGTATAAACAGTAGAAAATATCTCCCTTTATTAAATACCTACTACATTGATATAAGTTTACAGGGGGCCTACTCAAGATGCCATCGCTAATTGTCGCTTACAAAGTTCGATAGCAAAATGTATGGGATTTGACATAAGGTACGCTAAATGACATACCAAATCGCGATCATTTGAATTTCTTACGCCGGTTCTTCCCGGCGGGCTAGGTTTGAACCGGTGGTAGCCTTTTTGTTGACTTTTCGAAAATAGTTTGTTAAGTTTCCTTCGGAAATGAAATATTTTGAATTTAGAATTATTTGAATTTTCTTCTTCTACTTCTTTTGTTTATGGCGGCTCCAGCGGGTGATGTTGATGTGTAATCAAATAAAAGCAAAACTCGAAGCTTAGACTCGAAGTAATCAAAGACCTGACAAGTGTCAGCGAGTGGGCGCGGGACAAGGGCGCCCTTGTAAAGGAATTGCGTCTAACAAATTCCAATTAAATTATAAAAAACACTTCTCTAATTTGTCTTACGTGTTGTCTGAAAATCGTGACTATCCTTACATCATTATATATGTTCGTTTTCGTTCGTTGTGTGACTTGCCACGTGAAAGTGAATTTCACTTGGCAAGTAACACAACGGTCGTTCTTCCGTAAAAAAAAGGTCTACGCGACCTCTGGATCATGTCACTAGAGTATCAATTTTCTTCTCTGAGTATAAAAATACTTTTTACTTTTAATAGGTAATTTCAGTCCAATCTGGGGGCTTACTCCCGACTATTGCGTTATACACAGCCTCAAATTATAAAAAAAACTTCACTTATTTGTCTAACTGTTTAAACTCGGACTTGTTTATTATACAGGCCGTGTCCGAAAAAAAAACGTGTCACAACATGTAGCAACGATTTTTTAAACTTAAGAGGAAACACCACGGTTGAGAGAAATACAAAATAGGTATTTATAAAATCTATTGCTGTCTCGCAGTGCCTTAGCTAGCCAGCACTAGCGCGATAGAGACAACTGCAACTTGGACTGAAATTACCTATTAAAAGTACCAGAAATCGACGTTTAGGGGATTCCTGTTTCCTCCTCCAAAACTTAACTGATTTAAATATTTTTTTCTTTATTAGCTAAAGAAAGAATTGAACTAGGTTCCTATTTTTTGCTTGTTTATTGTATTCAAATCTGTTTCCTAGATATTTAAACAGCGGAGAGTCTGGCCATTTTTTTTAGGTTTTTAAACGTCTATGTCTCTTTAAATAATTAATTTATTAAAAAAAGGAAAAAATAGGGACGTACAAACAATATCCATATATATTCAGGAGAAAAATTGTTACTCTAGAGGTGTTATCCATGGAGGAAATAGAAATCCCCTAGACCCCTATTTTTGTATGGAAAAAAATTTCGTGGTGTTTCCTCTTAATATATTATTGAATGCACATCCATAAACACCTACAAACTTTTTTCTTAGGGTCCCGTACCCAAAAAGGACCCTATTACTAACTCCCCGCTTTCCCGAACGCTATTCAAATGAATGATCAACTAACATGGCATTCAAATCAACCACATTGAACGCTGATTGGTGGAACATCAGAGAGAAAGGAACAGACAGATATTTTATAATTGCATCACGCTCGCACTTGCAAGGCTGGTAATTCCATAGATAAGTTAATTCACCAAAGACACCAAAAATTTATTCATTAGTCTAATTCATAAATCGTTGTCTGGTATATGTGATACAAGTTCTTCGGATAACTTAGCACGGGGCCTGATTGACGTGGTGTGAAGCGTCCATAGATATTATTATTATATTATCATTAATATATTACCGTACCCGCTTGTATAATATAATATTTACTGCATAATATTAGCTAAAATATACTTGGCGTGATGTTACCTCAACGCATACCTTGTGTGAATTCCGACTTTACAGCGATATGAATAGTTAGAATTTTGACTAGCTTTGCTCAGGATGCTTGAAGAGTTTATACAGTAAATTTATACTCCACCACCCGCAAAATCTTCGTAAAAGGAGGTGCGAAGTTTTAACTTCATGTTAATGTCTATAGATGCTTTGTCGCCTTCGTGGTCTAGTGGTTCAGAGCTTCGCTCTCGACCTGGAGGTCGTGGGTTCAATTCCCGCGTTGGAACAACAAAAAATGTTGTTTTCAAGTTTGGGTACGACAATACAGGCCGATCACCTGATCGTCTGACAAGAAAGATGATCCATGCGTCGGAATTCGGATGGGCATGTAAAAAGTCGGTCCTGCGCCTGTTCTCTCGCTAGTCGTGTCGGTTTACCGTCCCACTGGATTATAAGAGTAAAAGGAAGAGAGAGTGTCTTTGTGTATTGCGCACACACTTGGGCACTATAAAATAACTCCTGTGTAGCTGGCTTGGTTTCAATAAAATCGGCTACCGACACCGAAATCGGTGAGGGAAGCTATTATATAGATGCTTAACATATACACGTGGTTTAACCACGTGTATCTAGAATCAGACAACGGAAACATATTTAGAATGTCTTATACAAGGTGTAAAATAAATGAGTGATAATACTTTAGGGTTTGTATGTGCTTATGTAGAGTATGCTGTGAAAGTACCAGTGCTGAAAGACTTAGTTTTGACTTTCATCTATGAGAAATGCCTCAACATCATTTTGCCCATACAATAAGTTAAAAAGTACCTCTTTCAGCGATGATACTTACACAGTAAGCTCTATACTATAAAGTATTTCATTAATAACACAGCAGCTTGTATTTTAAATGTTGCAACTTGCAGTCATGTGGTTGAATTTGCTATTTGATTGAATGACTAGCGCGTTCATTGAATTCTATTTTCACCAACAAATTCAATGAATCCAAGACTAGGACAGCCATTTTATATTTTCTTTTTAAACTTCGAAATTTCCAAATATGTGCTATTATATAACGCACATTAAAGTAAATTAATCAAGAAATATATCAACACATTGCTATCTGTACGAGCTGTTTGACGCCATTATATAACTAGCGCTAGTCATTCAATTAAATAAGCAGATTCAATCAGCTTATGACTGCGGCATATACAGGATGTAAAAAGAGCAGTCACTATAACTTTGAGATACGATTATACCTTTTCTCATTCTAGAAATGTATTTTTTTTTATTATTTTTACATTTTTTTTTTGCAGATGATGAAGCATTTAATAAATTATTTAAGATAATAAAGATCCAATTTAACTCAGTATTTACTTCTAAAACGGTTAAAACTAATAATAAGAAAAGGAACTTTATTGAATGGACAACAGAAGGAATTAAAATAAGTAGGCAACGATTATATGAATTGTATGATGAAAAACATATTAATAACAGAAACATTTAAAACATATATGTAAAAAATTATTCAAAAACTTTTAAAAAAGTATGCGAAGTTGCTAAAGCTATTTATGTAAAGAACAAAATTAAAAATTCCAAAAATAAAATTAAAACTACATGGAAGGTAATTGCTGGTGAGACTGGAAACGTCACCTGTCGCAACTCAGATTTTGAACTTTTTCATGAAAATAAAAAGATTACGAATGAACTAGAAGTTGCGACGGTTTTCGAAAAGTTTTTTGCTGACATTCCGGTTTCAACTACAAAACATTTAAATTCCTCACCTATAGAAGCTGAAAAACTACTCAGAGATAATGTAAAGGAATGTGATGTCAATTTTAAATTTAAAGAAATAGATTCCAGAGACATTATAACCGCGTTTAAGATGTTGAATATTAAAAACACTGCTGATCTCTGGGGCATGTCTACAAGAATTATGAAGTCAATAATTGACATCGTAGCTCCTTATCTAGCCATGATTTTCAATGATTGTATAAAAAGTGGTGTTTTTCCTGACTTAATGAAGCACAGCAAAGTTATACCCCTGTTTAAAGCGGGAAATAAATCTGATCCGTCTAATTACAGACCTATATCGATTCTACCGACTTTTAGTAAAATATTTGAAAAAATTATCTTAAAACAGTTGTTATTACACTTTAATTTAAGCAATTTATTAGTATATATAGTAATCAATACGGTTTTACTAAGGGTCGATCAACGACGGATGCTGGTATAGGTCTTCTTTGTAGTGTTTTTGACGCTTGGGAGGGATCGCAGGATGCATTAGGTGTATTTTGCGACCTCTCCAAGGCCTTTGGTTGTGTGCTACATTGATCAGGAAATTACAACACTATGGCATAAGAGACTCGTCACTCAGCCTTTTGAATTCTTACCTTAAAAATAGGATTCAAAAGGTGGAGGTAAATGGAAAAAGGTCCACAGGGACCAAAATAGAATTAGGGGTCCCCCACGGATCCATATTAGGCCCCTTTCTTTTTCTCATCTATATAAATGACTTACCTTACTTAGTTAAGGAAAAACATGAGATAGTACTTTTTGCCGATGACACTTCACTAATTTTTAATGTGAAGCGACAGCAATCAAATTACGACGAGGTAAATAGTGCTCTCTCAAAAATAGTACATTGGTTTAATATTAATAACTTTCTTTTAAATTCTAATAAAACAAAATGTTTGAAGTTTAGCTTGCCCAATGTCAGGCAAGTACAAACCAATATACTATTAAATGATGAAAAAATGAACTTAGTGGACACCACTGTGTTTCTAGGTATAACATTAGATTGCAAATTACAGTGGGGTCCACACATTGCCAAACTAGCAGATAAGGTCAGTTCTGCAGCATATGCAGTCAGAAAAATTAGAGAAATTTCTGATGAAGACACGGCGCGACTAGTATATTTTAGTTATTTTCACAGTCGAATGTCTTACGGCATCCTTTTATGGAGAAATGCAGCCGACATCAGTACAATATTCCTGCTGCAGAAGCGAGCTATACGTTGGTTCCATTTACAAGATGTCGTCCTTTGAATCTCTGAGAGAAAAGTTTAAGGAAATAGGAATATTGACCGTCGCCTCTCAATACATTTTGGACAATATAATGTATGTCAGAAAGAACTTAAATAATTTTAAAACGAAAAGCGACAATCACTGTAGAAATACAAGAAATAAACACAAGTTAGATATACCTATGATCAGGCTTAGCAAAGTAAGCAAATCTTTTAAAGGTATATATTTTCAATGTATACGCCTATACAATAAGATCCCAGAAAACGTTCAAAATTTTTCCATCAATAAATTCAAAAAAGAAGTTAATGAACGTTTGTGTGCTTTTATTAATGATTTTGTTAATGATAGCACACCCTGGGAATAAGGTGGCCACTTTCGAGGCTACTTCTATATTATATAGTATATATAATTTTGTAAATTATAATTTATTTAAGTTATAACATTGTTATATATATTTTTTTTTAAAAAAGAACAATTTTCCCATCTTTTTGCTAAAAGGTGGCCCCGAGCGAGTTTCTTACGCCGGTTCTTCTCGCCGGGTTAGTCCCCGAACCGGTGGTAGGTCATCATGTAGGACAATTCTAAAAGTGTTAGTAACTAACCTATTTGGAAATAAAAGATTTTTCATTTTGCACTATTGTTATTTTTGCGACAAAAAAAAAGAAATGGTGAAAAGTATTTTTTTTTAGTTTTTGACAAAAAATATATTTTCAAAATGAGGAAAGGTAGTATAATCGTATCTCAAAGTTATGCTGACTGCTATTTTTACACCCAGTATATTAGTAGCGACGTCCTCCATAGCGCAGTGGTTTTGCTTTCTTGCTGGATCCGAACCCACTACCTCGTGAGCACCACTCAACCACAGACCCACAGCGAGTCTCGCGTTAAATTTCATAGTTAAATCAGGCCGTTAAAACTAAAGCTACTTACCTAACCTTTGCAAATGGTAATTCTAGTCTAATGTAACGCTGTAAAAGTTTATATGTGTCTCAGTGTAATACTTGTAACGATAATTTTATGAAACTGCTTAACTGAACGTTAAGCAGTTTCATAAAATTATCGTTTCATAATATTATATTCCAGTTTAACGGTCGCTTTTTGAAACGCTATTCAAATGATAAACTAACATGGCGTTTAAGTTAAAAACCCATATTTTTTCTTTATCTATAGACGCTTCACACCACGTCAATCTGGCCTCGTGCTAAGTATCCGAAGAACCTGTGTTACAGGTACCGGACAACGGAAATATAATTAATACTTTTATACTATACACATATTTAAGATTTTTATTATATACACATCAATGACCCGGGAACATTGTAAACTTTTTGTTCCCTCAGCGGGATTTGAACCCGCAACCTCTTGGTCGAGCACGAGGGACGTATATTATATAATTAACATCACGCTCGCACTCGTAAGTCTGGGGCCTAACTCTCCAAAATGGATCGATTTTGATTCAGATTCGATCGTACCGAGTACTTTATAATAAATTGACATTTATTTATTTTGATTTTCAGTCGATTTATATGGTCTGGTGTACAAAAAATTACGATCTAACGATTTTCTTTATCCTTGTTACTTTAGTCATGGATTCTAGTAACTAAATGAGTGATCAGCAAATAAAAAAAATATTGTTACACAAGGTCACGTTTATTCGGCGTCAGTGACTATCTCGTGTCACCGCGCAAAGAACAAATAAATTAATACATAATAATATTATGTCCCCACATCCTCGTTAGTTTCAAAGCAATCTACCAAATTTATTTATATGAATTTGGTGGATTACTTCCAACTAACCAGGATAAAGGTAATCGTTAGATCTTAATTTTTTGTACTCCCATATCAATCAACTGAGAATCGAAATAAACAAATTTATTTGGGAGTACGCAGCACGATCGAATCTGAATCAAAATGGAATCAGTTTGGAGAGTAAGGCCTTTTAACAAGCCAAAAGAATTTACTAAATGTAAGTTGAAACACAAAAAATGTCTATTAAGCAACACATGCCCCATTTGGTCTCAAATGTAACGTCAGCTGTTTGCAGATGTGGGGTTCAAATGTCCAGATAACCTTAGGGCGTGTTTTACCAAACAATGCTAAAGTTAACGCCATGTTAAATATCATGTTATACCTCTCGTATTTCCTGTCAATGAATGAGATGGCATGGTATTTTAACATGGCGTTAACTTTACCATTGCTTGGTGAAACACGGCCTTAAGCTATGTTTCGAATTTATCATAAAATATACTCCAATTTGATTCCATGATGTTTAAACACAGCCGAAAACCATATTTTTAGATTTTAAACGTCCATATCTCTTTTAATATTTATTAATTTATGAAAAAAAAAGAAAAAATAGGTACGTTTTTGTATTTTTGTATGGAATAATGGCCGTTGTGTTTCCTCTTAAGGATGAAACTGGCCTGGATGTCTGTTGCGGACGATTGTAATAAGGACCCCACGAGGAGTTACATGTGCGTGTGGTTTACACGAGAACGAATTTTATACAGGGTATAAAAAGAGCAGTCACTATAACTTTGAGATACGATTATACTACCTTTTCTCATTTTGGAAATGTATTTTTTTTACATTTGTATTTGTCAAAAACTTATTTTTTTTTTTTACTTTTCACCATTTCTTTTTTTGTCGCAAAAATAACATTTAAATTTTTGTAAAAAAAAAAAGGAAAAAAATACATTTCTAGAATGAGAAAAGGTAGTATAATCAATCATCCCAAAGTTATAGTGACTGCTCTATTTACACCCGTTATAAGAAAATTTACTCAATTTGTACCTAATAGTCAGGGTTCCCCCATACATTGTTTTCACTTGATTAGTATCAAGCAAATTTTTCTTAAGTAGCTTCATTTTGATGAGACGTCCAATAATTTCTTGCACGGAACTCCCGACTGTGGTAGCTAACAGAGTTAGCGAGGATAAAAAAAAATCTCAACTTCCGAGAGTAGGACCGGGATAACGTACCACGCAATTTGTAGGACAATTATGTCTGTTGAATTACATTAATATTAACTAAGTAACAAGCAAGAGTTCCGTCCAATTCTTGAGCGACTCATCAAAATGAAGGAACTCACAAAAAATTAGCTTGATACTAATCAAGTGAAAAAAATGTAACATAAAGAATTACTTAGCTTAAAATAGTTATAGAATAGGCGTAATCTATTGTCTATATTATTTAATTTAGTTTTTTTCTGTCTCCTATATACAAAAATGAATTGCTGTTCTTTAGTCCCACTAAAAGATATTTATTTATCCACGCACCGCAATCTCAACCACATTTAAAAATATTAAAATGTATCTGAAAAAACTAAAAGCTACTGGTAAGCTATCTGAGTATTTGTAACCTCATGGAGGTTTCAGTTTCAAAGCGGTGAATATGTTTTGGATGGGCGGCCATTTTGAATTTCCCAGTTGGAAGTCCACTAACTATACGTTCTAAGTTTCTTATTAGGTGTTTTTGTAAGTTTATTTACTATCTATACTTATATCTATAATAATATTATAAAGTGGAAGAGTTTGTTTGTTTGTTTGTTTAAACGCGCTAATCTCAGGAACTACTGGTCCGATTTGAAAAAATATTTTTTTGTTGGATAGTCCGTTTATAGAGGAAGGCTTTAGACTATATAACATTACGGTGCGACCAATAGGAGCGAAGCGTCAGTGAAAAATGTTGCAAAAACGGGGACAATTATTCACATTTGGGGACTTTCGTTGCGTTCGCGGCATGAACGGTTTAAGTCACTCAAAAACCACGCGAACGAAGTCGCAGCGCACATCTGGTTACTATAAATTTGGTTGAACGCATGCTTACGGGTTTGAATCCCTACAAAGTAACAATAAGTTTTTAGTGTTCTTGAGTCATGGATTTGTAAAAAACCCCACACCGATTTCGGTGACGGTGGCGGGTTTCATTGAAACCAGACCAGCTACGCAGGATTTGTTTTTATAGTGCCCAAGTGTGTGCGCAATACCCATAAGCACTCTCTCTTTCTTCACTCTCGTAGCCCGGATGGATAACCGACACGACTGGCGGGAGAACAGGCGCAGGTCCGACTTTTTACATGCCCATCCGACGCATGGATCATCTTTCTTGTCAGACAATCGGGTGGTCAGTCTGCACTGTCCAAACCAAACTTGAACACGACATTTTTTGTTGTTCCAAGCGGGAATCGAACCCACGACCTCCGAGTCGAGAGCGAGGCCCTGAACCTCGGGGACACATTGACGTGGTGTGCATCCATATATATTATTATTTGAGCGATTTCTTTTGTAATATAGGATATGAAAGAAAAGAGGTTTTAATATTGTTGTAAGATCAAATTTCAAAGAAATCCGTCCTTTGTTCTCGTCTCGTTTTGAACGTGGTCTGTATTCTGTCTTCTGTGTACTTCTGTGTGCCATATTAGTTTCTACTTTTTTTTATTTAGGGACTTTTGACGAACAACATAAGTCCCATCGTAACCTATTCTTATAGGTACCTAAATCGTAACAGGTTTTCAAATACGAAGAAGCACACCTTTGCTGATAATTATAATCTCTACTTCTACAAACGGAAAAGTAATAATATTCCGTTCATAAACTATTTTGTGTCTCTTTAAATATAAGTGTATTAAAAGAATAATATAATTACATAATAAACATGTAATAAACTAAGGGCGTGTTTCACCAAGCTATGTTAATGTTAATCCTTCGTTAAAAATCATGTTGTTCCTCTCGTAATTCCCATCAATGAATGAGAAGGCATGGTATTTTAGCAAGCCTCACATGCGTTGGTGAAAAAAATAAAGTTAATTAAGAATACATATAAATAAGAGAATCGACAATAATGTTTATTGTAATTCTATATATTATTTAAGCAATTACAATTTTATATAATATTCATTCGTATGCTCGTTTAACACTTCTTTCTTTTTTAGCAATAGCTCCTCGATGACTAAGGCCCGTATATATAAAACAATCTCAAACCCAACCTCACTAGAGAACCTATTTGACAGATAAAAAAAACGTTTCGTTTCACATTTAAAAATGAAGAACTTTACTTATGTTACATAATATTTAATTTTTTTTCTTTTTTGAAACGAAGAAATAAATGTATGTAGTTACATAATCTTTATTTTTACGTTATATATACTATATAATTATTTTAATGTTTTCTATAATCTATATTATGAATACTACGCTTAAATAAGAAAATAAATTAAAGTACCTACGATGTAACATAATAAAGTTGTTCTGTTTTGAAAGTGAAACGAAACGTTGTTTTATCTGTCAAATAGGTTCTCAAGTGAGGTTGGGTTTGAGATTGTTTTATTTATACGGGCCTCAGTGTCAGAGTGTGCAGACGAAAACTCTGCTTTATGAGTACTTCGTTAAACATTTTCAATTATTATTACTATTATTAAAACACTTTATTGCTCACACATTACACAGCAAATAAACAAACATAACAATAAAAACGATTTTACAAAACGTGGGCAAAGGCGGTCTTATCGCTAAAAGCGATCTCTTCCAGACAACCTTTGTGTCAAAGGATAGCTTGATTTGTAAGCGGGAGTAGTTTAATAGGATACTAAACATAAAATACAAATACCATACCTACAAGCTGTACAGTGTACATAAACTAAGTAGATACAACATCTATATGTAGGATGGGAGGTATTCTGTGGGCGTCACTTTATAGGGTCAGGAAATAATAACACACAACTGAACGTGTTTATATTATGAGCCATCAAAATATAATTGTTGTAACATTATCTATTCTAAGATTACATGGATAACTATGGAAACGTAAACGAAGTTGGTCTATATCTTTTCAAGGCCCGCCATGATCTGTCTGAGTGTGACATCTGTCATCGCTGTCATAGATGACATATGTCTTCTACTTCTTTTTTTGCTAACGGCAGCTACAAAGGTTTTAGACTTTTGTGTCTCGCCTCTTGTCAAATATAACCAAACTCGCTAAGCTTTTTCAAGCTTTACGTTTCAACTCCGACATATATATTTATCAGTTCAGATTTTACCCTTGTTCTTGTATCGGACACGTTTTCTAGTGTACTTTTCATCGAAGCTGTGGTAAAACTTCGTGTTTCGGCACGGGTTGGTACGGCTATTATGTAAACAAACACTGTGAGCTGTAGTCTCGATGTAAGCACCATTTTAAAACGTCAGCTGCATGTCACGAAGACGATGATCAATAATAAAAATCGGGCCAAGTGCGAGTGGTAGTCACGCACGAGGAGTTCCATACGGTTATACAGGCTGTAATATTAATTAGTGATAATACTTTAGTGTGTATGGGTCCCGTATCTATAGTTTACTGTGAAAACACCAACGCTGCCGATAGCGGTGCGACCACGGCGCAAAAACGACGGGGTGATGTATTTCAAAAAGAATTATTTTCTTGTTTTACCCTTTTTAGACCCCTTATTGGCGAAGTCAGGTTTTTTTTAATTGCCATAATAATATTTTTTCTCTTTATATTGTTATAATAAATAGCTCCCCTCTTCCTTTTACTCTCATAACCCAGTGGGATGGTAAGCCGACACGACTGGCTAGAGAATAGGCGCAGGGCCGACTTTTTACATGCCCATCCGACGCATGGATCATCTTTCTTGTCTGTCTGACAAGGTGATCAGCCTGCATTGTCCTTACCAAACCTGAAAACAAAATTTTTTGTTGTTCCAACGCGGGAATCGAACCCACCACCTCCGGGTCGAGAGCGAAGCTCTGAACCACGAGACACTGAGGCGTTTTTAAATTTGTATTATTATATTAGTGACGCGAGTGTGAAAAATACTTCAGTATTTTAAATGAAGCAAAACTCAGGGACTTTAGATATAGCATTTTTTTCTTCTGAAACAAACTTGATTTTTTTTTGCGTTTTGTCCGGAAACCCTACCTGCACGAGCCCGACTCGCACTTGGCCATATCTGTCCGGAACCCCAAAATTGTCTCATATTAATGTACACACAGTGAACGCTCATTATCCAAACACGCCCCAAACACAGTGATAGATTGGGAGATCGGGGATATGGAATACGGCCTTTGTACAGATTTAATATGAAGGTTTAATATTCAAGTGTGCTTCAAGTAAAATATGAGAGATCAATATCGGTAAGGGGCAATATGCTAATCCGGCGATTGGATACAAGACGAAAATTAAAAATGATCATATTTGTGACGGTACTACTAGCGCCACAATCCTTCGCGCTATCGAAGTTTTCTAACTCCGGCGCTATACAGGGTGTAAAAAGAGCAGTCACTATAACTTTGGGATAGGATTATAGGACCTTGACTGATTCTAGAAGTAAATTTTTTTCATTGTTCATTTTTTGAAAAAAAAAAATTTACCCTAGTACGTAATGAATGTCTTACGCGTGCTATTGACATCTCAGCGTAATCAGCTGATCGCTGTGTTGTGCACGTTGTACATTGCCTATTGAAAATTTTTAAACAGTGGATTCAAAGCAAATGACTAGTACCAATGGATATATCTCTTGCCTTGTTATTACCCCACGAAGTTATAGTGACTGCTCTTTTTACAGCCTGTATAACATTAAGCTGCGACCAATAGGAGCGAAGCGACAGTGAGAAATGTTGCAAAAACGGGAAAAATTATTAAATTAAAACGGGGACTTTCGTTGCGTGCACTGCATAAACGGTTTAAGTATAATAATAAATAAACAGCTATCTCAATGCAGCGCGTCTTGTGATTGCTGAATATTGATACAAATGGGTTTATCCAATTTCATGTCATCATTAGTTAGGGTGGGGCACTGACAAGGGATCAAACCGGAATTAGAACAGACTTGTCACGATCCAGTTGGTATGTTTTGACATTTGGTCGCATCTGCTGGACATGACCTCTGTAGAGCAGTGGTTGGCGACGGTCGGAGGTTTGAATCCCACCGAAGAAATAAAGTATTTTTTTATGAGGAAAAATTACAGCATTTGTTGTTGTCCGAAATAAAGAGATTTATTATTTATTTATTTATGTATAGTATAATATATAGATATATCTATAGACGCTTCACACCACATCAACCTGGCCATGTCCTGATATACAAATTTAATACACACCCATGACCCGGGAACATTGAAAACTTTTTGTTCCCTCGTCGGGATACAAACCCGTAACCTCTCGGTCGAGCACCAACGCGCTGAACCACTGCGCTACGGAGGTCTACATTACAATGAAATTACTTATTCAATAAAATATGGAACATTACAATAAAATTACATAGTAGATAAATAAAATATTCAACATTACAATAAAATTACTTACTAAATAAAATATGAAACCTTACAATAAAATTACTTATTAAATAAAATATGGAACATTACAATAAAATTACATATTAAAAAACTTAATGCCAATTACAAGTTTCCTTTAGTAGGAAAACAAGTTATAATATGTATTCTGAGTTCCTAGATTGTAAATTAAATTTGTATGTAATATAATATAAAAAACTATAACCCGACTTCGCAAAAAATGGGTCTAAAAAGTCTGAAACAAGAAAATAATTCAATTTGAAATCCAGAAATGCATAGGTACAGATATGGTCAAGGTAGAGCCGTGGTCGCACCCGCTATTGGCATCGAGCCTTGAATTTTTTTTCTACCGTATTTCGGTGTGAACTAATGCTTAGATTTTATTAGCGGGTACGACCACGGCTCTACCTTGACCATTTTTGTACCTATGCATTTCTGGATTTCAAATTGAATTATTTTCTTGTTTCAGACTTTTTAGACCCATTTTTTGCGAAGTCGGGTTATAGTTTTTTAATGTTTTTTTTATTTAATTTTTTTCTGTTTTCACATCAAATATAATAATTATTATATTTTTATTTGGACAATCCATTACATAGAAAGTATCAATTCCCAGATACTACTTGTACGTCCGCATTTTAAACCTTTATTTTGAATTTAACAATAAAATATAATAATAAATAAAAAATATAAATACATATTCGTAATGTGCTTGCCAAGACCTATCTTTTGATACCAAACACGAGACAAATATCTTAATTTAATTTTTTTTGGAGATAGTTTTTGAGGTATAATTTTCAAAGTTCAAAATTTTTCAAAAAATTATATAGCCTATATTACCCACGGTATTAATACGAATCGATTGACACCTCATTTATCAAAATCGGACCAGTAGTTTAACCGCTACGAGGGAACATACATACATACATACATACATACATACATACATACATACATAGACTGCCAAAATCATTACCCTTCCTTTTGGCTTCGCCGAAGTCGGGTAAAAAATCTTAAATATGTGAAAAAATGTGTTAGATATATATGTCTGAAACCACCACATGCTCTTCGAATAATTATCTCAGGACCAAATTGATGTGGTGTGAAGCGAGCGTAGATAGAAAGAATGTTAATTAAGTGATGACATTAAAAACCCTTTTTTATTCCCGAAAACATGGGTGTTATAAATTTGAAGTATCCAAAAAAGTAGATAAAATTTAAATTAAATAAAAAACCTTTTTAAGAAAGCTTTGAGCCCTTTTATTTGATATTGTAGAAATGCATTAAAATCACTATTCCGCCATCTTTGATGGTACGCCATATTGAATTTAAAATGACGTCACACAAGTAATCATGTATTGTCATCCAATCTAAACGTGCATACAAAATTTCAGCTTAATCGGTTGAGAGTATCTGCTTCAAAATCGGGTCGCAAGATTCCACCCGAACATCCTTACATACATACATTGCAAGTTGAATAAAAGCTTTTAAAAACGGCCCAATTGGTTTTAATAAAAAGGGTTAAAAATCTGTTCATCCGTTTGGAAGCTACGATGCCACAAACACACACATGAGACATCACTTATAACACCCCTGCTTTCGCGGTAAAAACATAAAGTATATTTAATACTATACACAATCTGCATATCCATTATTTGAATAAAAATACTGCTATCAAAAAAAATACTGTACATTTTATTTATTAAGTCGACTATTACCATTTATTTGCATAACATGACTCCATTTCGTATGCACATCATAAAGTACGTAGAACCCTCCATAACATCTCGCACAGATAAAAAAAACGGATTAAATGGACTCAAATAAAAAAGGCAACGACCTCGGTAGCGCAGTGGTTGAGCGCGTTGGTGCTCGAACGAGAGGTCGCGGGTTTGAATCCCGCTGAGGGATAAAAAGTATTAAATGTTCCTGGGTCATGGATGTGTATTAAATGTGTGTATAATATAATAAAAATCTTAAACATGTGTATAGTACAAAAGTGTTAAATATATTTCCATTGTCTGGTACCTGTAACACAAGTTCGTTAATGCGTCCGTAGATATATTTTTAAAAAAGACAACAAAAAAGGGATGTGTTGTGGAAACTCCCGTTTGTTGTACGTGAATACGGTCCTTACGTAATTTATTTATTTGACACACCAACAAGGGATACAATATTAAACAATACAATTAGTTACAATACAGATAAATGCATCATCATAGCAAACATGTAGTGTTACAAAAATTATAATAATAAAGAAAAAACTAAATTACAGTACAGTAGTTACTGTTCGTTAGTCTGGCTAAAACTCGAGAACGGCTGAACCGACTCGGCTATTTTTAGTCATGAAATATTCGTGGAAGTCCAGTGAAAGTTTAAAAGGTTTGTATGCTCCAAAAGTGGGCACGGGTTAAAAAATAAGAATAATACAATTATTCTTATTTTTTTAACCCGTGCCCACTTTTATAAATAAAAATTACAGTACATAAACAAATAGAAAGAAAAACATTATTATAAATTTAAATTATAATTAATTTATCCAATAAATTTCTTATAACGGGTGTAAAAAGAACAGTCACTAGATTTTTTGGGATATGATGATACTACTAAAAAGTAATTTATTCTTGCAACAAAAACATAAGAAATAGTAAAAAGTAAAAAAAAAAATTTAGTTTTTGACAAAAAAAAAAATACTTTTCAGAAATTATTAATGGTAATTTAATCGTATCTCAAAGTTATAGAGACTGTTCTTTTTACACTCTGTACAATCTGTAATAGATTCATTGATACCCTGAGGTGTAACTGAAGTGTGTGTGGCGTTTATAGATATGTTGCTACAACATTAAACATCTGGGTGATGATGATGTTACCGAAGGTTTATGACAATTCCAAATAGTAAAGTCAAGTAAAAAGGAAGGGCCTCCTCGTTTGTCGGGTATCTATTACACTCATTATTTTGATCGTCCTGCTTGTTAACTGTTGGCGTTGCGGTAGAACTCCATGGATACTCCAATGAAGGCGTTTATTTAATTACGTTTTAAGAATTTATTTTTAAAATATATACGTTTACAAAGGTTAAAATGCGTCTACAAAGCTGAGGATGTTGTTCGAGCAGGCGTTTATGATGTAATGGCGGCGGGCCGGCCGCGGGGGGGCGCGGTGTCAGCGATCATCCGGCTTCTTCTTCTTTCCACGAAACAAATTGGCTTCCCAATCTTGTTACGAGATGGCGCTAGTTGCGGATCAGTTGTAGATCCTTAACAAACATCAAAACTTATTGATTCCATGAAGCCTCTTCTTTAAAGAGAAATAAACTAAACTAAAAAAATCTCCCGACTTACCCCCAGTTTCCCGAACGCAATTCAAATAAAATAAATAAATAAAATAAAAAACGTTTTATATCCAAATGAAACTTAACAGCCTATTTTCGGAAAGTCAACAAGAAACAAGCTACCACCGGTTCAACCCTAGCCCGCCGAGATGAACCGGCGTAAGAAACTCGCACGATGGAAAATTAATCTTTTTTAAAAGTATTTTTACAATGTAACTTAAAAAATGAATGATCAACTAACATGGCATTCACGACCCATATTGAACGCTGATTGGTAGAACATTATTATACAGAAAGAAACGGACAGATATTTTATAATTACATCACGCTCGCAAGATTTGTTAAAATTCCACAGATAAGGTTAATTCACCAAAGACACCGATTAGTTGACATACGATTTGAGTCAGCGAGCGAGCGGGATGTAATTATAAAATAAGTATATGTCCGTTCCTTTCTGTCTGATAATGTTCCACCAATCAGCGATCAATATGGGTCGTTGATTTGAATGCCATGTTAGTTGATCATTCATTTGAATTGCGATCGGGAACCTGGAGACCTGAACCGATTTCCACCAATAGCTACGAATACTCTCGACTGATATATAGGTACCTTTCAAACAAAAAAACGCATTGAAGTCGGATTATTCGTTTGGGAGCTATGATGCTACAGACACATACACATTTACATAGACACCTCAAACTTATTATTGCTAGCACGTAGCCAGCCAAAAATCCCCTCTTCGGCTCCCTTACTATTACATTATATTTTTTTTCCTTCGGCGGGATTCGAACCTCTCGCTCGAGCACCAACGCGCTCAACCACTGCACTACGGAGGTCGTCTATGAAAAGAAATCGAGAAAAAAAAAGTTTATTGCCATACTAAAACTATATAAATGTATTTGTACATATTTGTGGAGCAACGGCTCAACCACTGCTCTACAGAGGTCCTCAAACAAATATCTTCCTACAAAACACAGCGTCACTTATCCCCCTATTGCTTGTAATATATCTGTCGTAGCCCGCGAGCTAGCAAATACGATTATTAAAGTATTCACTTAAGCGTGTGATGTAAATACTTTTTGCATTATTATATTTGTATATTGTACTAGCTGTGCCCGCGACTTCGTTCGCGTGGTTTTTGAGTGACTTAAACCGTTTATCCAGCGCACGCGACGAAAGTCCCCAAATGTGAATAATTTTCCCCGTTTTTGCAACATTTCTCACTGACGCTTCGCTCCTATTGGTCGAAACGTAATGTTTTATAGCCTAAAGCCTTCCTCTATAAATGGACTATCTAACAAAAAAATAATTTTTCAAATCGAACCAGTTGCTCCTGAGATTAGCGCGTTTAAACAAACAAACAAACTCTTCCGCTTTATAATATTAGTATAGATTACCTTTGACATTGTTTAAAAAACGATTATAGGAATTACTACTGGGCAAAGGGAGTGAAGGAAGAGGGTATTTCTGTATGGTGCACACACTTGGGCACTATATACAACTCCTACTTAGCTGGCCCGATTTCAATGAAAACGCCCACCGTCACCGAAAATCGGCGTAGGCGGTATTATTATTATTTGTGTACAGGAAAGTCGGATCAGATTTATAATAAACGGAATCCGATATTCCTCCTACTGTAGTCCACTTTGTAATGAGATCAGCTGGTGGAATCGGTAATCGTATATCCTGATCTATTTATAAATGCGATCGCCGTGACGTAATACAATAAATATGTATTGAAACGACGTACAAAAAATATAATTTTAGTATGGCAAGAATTTTTTTTCTAGATTTCTTTTCATAGACGACCTCCGTAGCGCAGTGGTTGAGCGCGTTGGTGCTCGAGCGAGAGGTCGCGGGTTCGAATCCCGCCGAGGGAACAAAAAGTTTTCAATGTTCCTGGGTCATGGATGTGTATTAAATTTGTGTATAATATATTAAAAATCTTAAATATGTGTATAGTATAAAAGTATTAAATATATTTTCGTTGTCTGGTACCTGTAACACAAGTTCTTCGGATAGCACAGGGCCAGATTGACGTGGTGTGAAGCGTCATTATTATTATTATTATTATAATATTCCAAACTTATCGTCACTGGTATTTTTACACCCTGTGCGTATAACTACTTACTATAGTACGTCCGAGATAAATTTAACCCAAACGTAAACAAACCCGTCTATGACACAACCATAGACTAGTCAGTGATGCCAATTGGCCAATATTAATACAATGATTTTTGTTTACTATGAATCCATAGACTATAGACTAAAGGCTTATATTCTACAATCGGCAGTGTTAAAATGACGTATTTTTTCTGTGAAAGATTTTCATTTGATATTGAAACATTAATTATTGTTTAATTGTTATGAAATGTATTGGATAATGAAGTGTAATCCTTTTATACCTGTGAAAGTGTTGATAAGTGAGCACAATAAGTAAATATGTGAAAATTTCAGTGTTTTTCGTTTGTTTACCTTTAGGTTAAATTTATCAGGGACGAACTATATAATATGTTTAATTAAGAGCAACGTCAGCTCAAACCGTGACAAAGCTGTTATTGGATGACGTGACGAGGCGAGACCTTCTCCAGTCTAGAGTCACTTGAGTTATAACTGACTCAGATTTGCTAACGGTTTCAATGTCTAGTTTGTTTATGGAAATATGCTAATGGTTCGAATATCGTTATATCGCTCGAGTGTGGCGAAAAAGGTGATGAATTTAAAAAATAGCTCCCCTCACCGATTTCGATGTCGGTAGGCGATTTCATTGAAACCAGGCCAGCTACGCAGGAGTTACTTTATAGCGCCCAAGTGTGTGCGCAATACACAAAGACACTCTCTCTTCCTTTTACTCTCATAACCCAGTGGGACGGTAAACCGACACGACTGGCGGGGGAACACGCGCAGGACTTTTTACATGCCCATCCGACTTGTCAGACAATCAGATGATCGGCCTGAATTGTCCTAGCCAAACTTGAAAACAACATTTTTTTGTTGTTCTAACGCGGGAATCGAATCCACGCCCTCCGGGTCGAGAGCGAAGCTTCACTAGACCACGGAGGCGTTTGCATTCCATGTATACAGGGTGTAAAAAGAGTACTATAACTTTGGGATATCGTCGACGCAAATCATTTAATTGCTCTTACGCGCAACAGCAATTACATGATATAATTACACTAGATGTGCCCTGCGACTTTGTTTTTGAGTGACTGAAACCATTTATGCAGCGCACGCATTGAAAGTCCTCAAATGTGAATAATTTTCCTCGTTTTTGCAAACATTTCTCAATGACGCTTCGCTCCTATTGGTCGCAGCGTAATGTTATATAGCCTAAAGCCTTCCTCTATAAATGACTATCCAACAAAAAATTTTTTTTTCCAATCGGACCAGTAGTTCCTGAGATTAGCGCGTTTAAACAAACAAACAAACAAACTCTTCCGCTTTATAATATTAGTATAGATGTATCGTCGCTGTTCCTTCACAACCTCGTATCTATACAACTACAGCTTTTCAGTAAAGTAAAAAAATAATTTATTATTATTACGTGTGGGATTTAAATTTTTAATAAGACTCGTGGTTATTTCAATGTGAGATCGGGCGGCAAATGAAGTGGATGGATGCAAAATAATTTACGAGATAACTTGAGAAACTTACAAATCAGGAGTCCAACTTCTGTTCCATGCATTTTAATGACCCGGTCAAGTTGCGGGGTCTGTTTGTGTTCGAGATGAGAAGATTAAACAGAGTGCTGGTAGAGATTACGTTTGGTGTTGCCAATTAATTTAATCATGGATGAAATGGATATGAAATTTCGGATACGGATATGTGGGATTACTAGTGAAAGCCCCAAAGGGAGATCTCGGACCGAGCGAGATGGTACTCGTATATTCGGTCAGGCCGAAGCCCACTGTACTAGTTTTCAGATGTCGTATACATGATGTAAAAAGAGCAGTCACTATAACTTCGTGGGGTAATAACCAGGCAAGAGATATATCCATTGGTACTAGTTATTTGCTTTTAATCCAATGTTTTAAAAATTAAAAAATGTTCAATAGGCAATGTACAACGTGCACAACACAGCAATCAGCTGATTACGCTGAGAGGTCAATAGCACGCGTAAGACGTTCATTACGTACTAGGGCAAAAATTATAAAATTTAACAATCTAATGCAGAACGTTGTTCCAAACAGTTCAGCCTTGCGACTAAAATAATAAATTGCAAAAAAAGATTTTTTTTTCGACAAAAAATTAATGAAAAAAATTCATTTCTAGAATGAGAAAATGTCCTTTAATCATATCCCAAAGTTATAGTGTCTGCTCTTTTTACAACCTGTATATAGCGCCGGACTTAGAAAACTTCGATAGCGCGATGCAGGATTGTGACGCTAGTAGTACCACCCCAGATATTAAATTATTTCTGTTTATTCGTTTGTTTCGGATAATTTCGGTTACGGAAATTACATTTATACAGTAGCAAAACTTTAATTTCGGATTCGGTTACGGTTGTGGATATTTTTTAATATCGGATCCGATAGTTTCGGTTACGGAGTTCCCTAACATCCCTGATTATAATAACCGAAATCGGTGTGGGGATCCCCCCCCCCCCCCCCCCTCCCCACACACACCGATTTTGGTGACGGTGGCCGGTTTCATTGATACCAGCAGGCTTAAAACGGCACAATATTATAATTATATTATATACCTATTGCATTTTAATATTTTAATATTCATACATCATATTCTATTTTCACTTATATTATATACAAATTTATATATCTAGTATTGCTTGCTAGGTCTGTCGTACGTCATACAGTTTGGGGCCACGGAAGACCAGGTACTGCGGCGCGCCGTGTCGCGGTGATACACCTGAGTGGTACTCCATTTTGGTTTTAGGCAATACACTTCCTTCCTTCCTTCTATCCATTTTTATTGTTGGTTTTTTTTTTAATACTATTTTTTTAAAGAAAAATTTTCCATCTGTTTGCTAAAAGATGGCCCCGTTCGAGTTTTTTATGCTTGTTCTAGGCTAGGGTTGAACCGGTCGCGGTGGTAGCCTTTTTGTTGATAGCTTGTTAAGTTTCATTTGGAAATAAAACATTTTATGATTTTGATTCTTCCTGCATTGAATTATACACTGTCGGGAGTATGTATATTTCAATGCAGGCCAATGACCATCTGCCTGTCTTACAAGATGATCCATGCGTCGGATGGGCATGTAAAAAGTCGGAACTGCGCCTGATCTCCCGCCAGTCGTGTCGGTTAACCGTCCCACTCCCTGGTTTCTATGAAACCGGCCACCGTCACCAAAATCGGTGTGGGAGGCATACTTCCAATACTTAACTTTCGTGATGACGTATCGAACTGATGATGACGAATTATAACTAGGGACCCCGACGAAGTCAGGTGTCAAACAAAAAAAAACTGATCGTAATATTGATCATCTCGTGATGATGAGTGCTTATGTGCACATACTTGGGCACTCTGAACTAACTCCCACGTTTATCGGTGTGGGATTATTATTGTCGTTACATCGGCCAGACGGACTAACAGCCTTACTGAAAGTCCTATTTTGCCCTTTACTGAACCCAAAACACTACCAAACTCACTCCATCATTTTTTCCAGTGACAGCGGTATACAAATTGTCTATGAGCGATGGATTTTACTCTCTGGTCCCGCGGGCGCAACATGGCCGACACGGGTCATCTATCACATCTATGTTGTGTAATCTATAGTACGTCCGAGATAAATTTAACCCAAACGTAAACAAACCTGTCTATGACACAACCATAGACAGTGATGCCAATTGGCCAATATAAACGCAATGATTAATGTTGGCTACATGAATCCATAGACTATAGACTATATTCTACAGCCGGCAGTGTCGAAATAGCGTATTTTTACCCGACTTCGGCGAAGCCAAAAGGAAGGGTAATGATTTTGGCAGTCTATGTGTGTTATATTATGTATGTATGTATGTTCCCTCGTAGCGGTTAAACTACTGGTTTGATTTTAATAAATAAGGTATCAATCGATTCGTAGTGGTCCTGCTAGTAACGTAAGTTAAATTCAAAATAAACATTTAAAATGCGGTCGTACAAGTAGTATCTAGGAGTTGTTTAGTTACTTATCATGTAATGGTTAGTTTAATGAAAATATATTTATGAGAAAACCAAAAAACATTACCTCCTCAAAAACTTTACCAATTTGATATTATTTTTATTATAAATTTAGGTAGAGCCGTGGTCGTACCCGCTAAACAAATCTAGGCGTCACCTCACACAAAAATACGGTAGAAAAAAGAGAACTTGAGAAATAATAATATTCGTCTACTGTTGAAATATGTATATTATACAATCCCAATAGCGGGTACGACCACGGCTCTACCTTGACCATTTTTGTACCTTGTTACATAATGCTATGTCATTATGTATTAGGTTTAAAATAAAAAGATGTCAAAGATGACATCTGACATTGAAGCCTAAGATAGTTTTAATATTAGTCCTCTAGCGAGGCCCTTCTAGGTTAGTACCTAGTTGTTTATAAGCTAATGTATATTATATTATCTACGTGAATAAAGCCAAATACGATTAACTAGAAGTGTTTATTATTGGATATGTAATTGGATCCTAATAACAATCCTAATAACTCGGAATAATCATCACCATATGAAAATTCGAACTGAATGATTTTTAAGTTTAGCGTTAGGCGTCGGAGATCTATACCAAAAAGTTCAAAACGCTTCGATAGAGCGATTTATAATAGCGACATCTAGTATTAATAAGGCGATGAAACTGGATAATATAAAATAGATGGTGTACGTTTTATTTATAGATCCTTTATTAGTTTAAATTTACTATATTTACGACAAACATTTTTGTCTAGCCAAGTGGTCCATGGTAAGACAAAAAAAATGCAAATGGTCCCTCATCACGAAAAGGTTAGGAACCACTGCTCTAGACCGTGTTTCCACTTAAGAATACCATTTTTGTTGTTTTGACATGTGCATTCCAAGTTACAAGAAAATTGTGATGTTGTAGCACAATGGAAAGTGTTTCAAAATCAGGGGTTTTCATTCCTTAAGGCACACTTAGGCCCGTATAAATAAAACAATCTCAAATCCAAGAGAATTTGAGAACCATTTTTGACAGATAAAACAACGTTTCGTTTCACTTTTAAAAGTAACTTGTACTTAATGTTACATAGTATTTTAATATCTTTTCTTTTTATACAGTAATATTCTTATTATAGATTACAGAAAAACTTTAAAATAAGTAGTTATCTATACTAATATTATAAAGAGGTAATGTTTGATTGTTTGTTTGTTTGTTTGTTTGTTTGTTTGTTTGTTTGAATGGAATAGGCTCTGAAACCATTGAACCAATATGAAAAATTCTTTCACCGTTGGAAAGCTACATTCCTAGCGCTGAACATAGGCTATATTATATGTTTAAAAAAAGTAGGGTTCCTTACTAAAACCCCAAAAATGTAGCCCAAAGTGTAAAAAAACGACCTCCAAAATTTCTTACGTCGTGTGCGCTTCGACAACGGCTTGACCAATATCGCAAATTTTTTTACGGTATGTTCGTTATTGTCACGAAAAGGTTATTATGAAAGAAAATGTTGAAAAAAATAAGCAGAAAATTAGAAAAAAGAAGAAAATACGTGATGGTCACGCGGGGTTTGAACCTGGGCTGAATCGATTCACGTCGTTGCCAGTTTATATGACACTGGTGTCATGGTAACGAGTTAACGACATTGTTTACAAATGGAAAATAAAAATTATGAAATGCTATAAATAACGTATTAACATAAACTTAAACTATTTGGATTCATTAAACTATTTGTCCACCACTAATAAATAGTCGGGTCATTTTAATAGGTAACATTTGACAGTTTATCAAAAATGAGCGACGTAACGTTGTAACGACGACATAATAAAATAAATATTTTCTTTTTGTTAAAACTGCAGAATTTACTAAACTTTATTTAATAATTATTAGATATTTATTGTCAACATAACCAATATGAGTTTTTTTACGATTTGCTTTCACTGATAAACGATCTTAAATATAATATACAAATTATGATTTAATGAAATAAACGTCGTGATAATGTTACGTCAGTTAACACTTTTTGTTATTAAACACTAGAGACTTACTCAAAAAATCGATTAATCTTTTAACAACTATAAATATACCTATTACCTATCTAGAAAAAGTACTTAAGTTATAAGTTGTAATAAGAATATATTATAAATGTTAATTTAAAAATCAGATCGAAGGAGTTAGATCCATGGTCATAATTAACAAACAATAAAAAAAATCGAAAACGTCATGATAAGACACCATTATGTCTTTTGTCGCCATTTGTCTTTGTGCGAAGTTAACGTCTGTCTGTTCTTTCTTTTTTTTTCTTGCTACTGAAAACGAAAATGCAATTAAAAAAAAATGTCTGTCTGTCTGTTAGCGTGTCTCTTTGCTCCGGCTAATCTCTGGAACGGCTGGACCGATTTTAACGAGACTTTCACTGGTAGATAGCTAAAGTTATAAGGATTAATTTAGGCTTTTCATCATCATCATCATCATCGTTATCTAACTAATGATCACCGAATCGGCTGGGCCGACTGTGACGGGAGCATTCACCGGGCGTTAGCTTATGTTAGTTTCATCTTTACATCAGCTTTTTGTATTAAAGTAAGTCGTGTTAGTTAAATGAATTATTTATAACTCGAGAACGGCTTTATCGATATGGTTGAAAATTGGTGAGGAAGTAACTTAGAGCCAGTAGACAGACATAGGATACTATTTATTCCATTTGACAGCGCAGAACCAGCAACGTTCACGGAAGGGTTTGGCGTTGTGGGTTCCGCGTTGCGGGTTCCGGGTTCCCGTGTTGCGGGTTCCGGGTTCCGCGTCGCGGGTTCAGGGTTCCCGTGTTGCAAGTTGCGGGTTCCGCGTTGCGGGTTCCGCGTTGCGGGTTCCACGTTGCGGGTTCCGCGTTGCGGGTTCCGCGTTGCGGGTTCCGGGTTCCCGCATTGCGGGTTCCGGGTTCCCGCGTTGCGGGTTCCGGCTTCCCGCGTTGCGGGTTCCTGGTTCCCGCGTTGCGGGTTCCGGGTTCCCGCGTTGCGGGTACCGGGTTCCCGCGTTGCGGGTTTCGGGTTCCCATGCTGCGGGTTCCGTGTTGCGGGTTCCGGGTTCCCGCGTTGCGGGTTCCGGGTCCCCGCGTTGTGGGTTCCGGGTTCCCGCGTAGCGGGTTCCGCGTTGCGGGTTTCGGGTTCCCATGGTGCGGATTCCGGGTTCCCGCGTTGCGGGTTCCGCGTTCCCGCGTTGCGGGTTCCGGGTTGCGGGTTCCGCGTTGCGGGTTCCGCGTTGCGGGTTCCGCGTTGCGGGTTCCGGGTTGCGGGTTCCGCGTTGCGGGTTCCGGGTTGCGGGTTCCGCGTTGCGGGTTCCGCGTTGCGGGTTCCGCGTTCCCGCGTTGCGGGTTCCGGGTTCCCGCGTTGCGGGTTCCGGGTTCCCGCGTTGCGGGTTCCGGGTTCCCGCGTCGCGGGTTCCGGGTTCCCGCGTTGCGGGTTCCGGGTTCCCGCGTTGCGGGTTCCGGGTTCCCGCGTTGCGGGTTCCGGGTTCCCGCGTTGCGGGTTTTGGGTTCCCATGCTGCGGGTTCCGCGTTCCCGCGTTGCGGGTTGCGGGTTTCGGGTTCCCATGCTGCGGGTTCCGGGTTCCCGCGTTGCGGGTTCCGCGTTCCCGAGTTAGGGGTTGTTTTTTTTAGTTGAATTTCATCATTAAACTGTTTTTATGCTCAACGAAGTGGGCAAGGGTCAGCTAGTAATCTATATTTATATAATCTTTATTTTAAACATATAGATTTAGGGTTAGGGATGAACCGGTGGTAGCTTGTTTGTCTTGTTGACTTTCCGAAAATAACTTGTTAAGTTTCGTTTGGAAATAAAACGTTTTATTTTATTTATTTATTTATTATTACGTTCTAAAATGGAGAAAAATTTAAGTATGTAACATAAGTAAAGTTGTTCATTTTTAAAAGTGAAACGAATCGTTTTTCTTATCTGTCGAATAGGTTATCAAGTGAGGTTGGGTTTGAGATTGTTTTACTTATGAGGGCCCTAGTTTATTATAGACCACAATTAAATATACGAAGCAAATGGCAGTTCTTAATTTACTTCAAATCCATTTATACATGATTTATAAACATCTTGACCCAGAAACAGCCAGGCTTTTAAGAGGCTTTCACTAATTATGTCACTAATTTCAAATGCATAAGTGAGCATACGTGTTTTTATTTATATTTACCCGACTTCGGCGAAGCTAAAAGGAAGAGTATGTGTGTATGTTCCCTCGTAGCGTCTTAACCACTAGTATGATTTTAATAAATGAGGTTTCAATCGATTTGTAATAATGTCGCGAGTAACATTAGCCACATATTTATTTGAAAATTATTTTATTTTCAAAATTAAGGCTCAAAATCTAACTCATTATTTATTGTGATCACCAACAGCTCAATACAGTACACAAGTTTGAATACAACAAAATTATGATCACTATAAGATGTTGTTAGATAGACCGACTAACCCCTACTTGGCATAACATGTATCTCACAACGTTCTATGGTACAAGAACTAAGTAGCGAGACTTGGCACTTTTTACAAGTTTTTTTTTATAGGATCTCAGTTCTTTTTGGAGAAGATTTACTAAAGCGCGTGTTCGGTCGAAAAGTGCAAATATAACTTTGCGATTATATACATTTATATAGGATTACGAATTGATTTATGCAGTTAGCGTATCTAGATAACTAGACTGAAATTCCCTATTTTTTAGGTTTTTCGCTACTTGTATTATAAATTTGAAGCTGAAGATATAGAAATATCTGCTAGAAGTGCCTAATACTTTTGATGATCGGTGAGTGAGTGAGTGAGTCAATGAAAAAATTAAGAAACTTTGACAAGTTATAATTCTAAAATTTCTGTTAAAAAATTGAATGAAATTTGAAATATGCCGTGTTTATACAATACTTACTTGCTTACTAAAAATACAGGCTTCTAGTGTTGTTCACAGTGAAGTTATAATGATGTCGAAAATGGCCTGAACGTTTTCGGGAAAAGGATGGTACGACCGGGCTCGACTTGGCGGGGGCACTACTGTGCCCCCAGATGAAGAATATTAATATACATATTTTTTTTTATTTTCCAATAAGTTTGGTACAATTTTCAACTCTAACATAGACATAAACGCACAGAAAATATTGTCTTTCGGTCGTAAAACTGCACTAAAACGAACCATCGCTTTAAACGGTATCGTAAAACTTACCACAGGACCCTGTTTATGTGTTTGAAATTTCGCTCTCCAGTGACATACAATTTCATACTCAACTTTATGACCATTGTGGCTCAGTACGCGTCACCGGGGGCCGCGAGTTCGAACCCCGCCGTGAGCAAAAAGTTTTTAAATGAAAATGAAAAATCTTTTATATCCAAATAGATTAGAAACTTACTTTTAGAATTCTTCTCAATAATGACCATACAGTGTGTAAAAAGAACAGTCACTATAACTTTGAGATATAATTATACTACCTTTCCTCATTTTGAAAAGGTATTTCTTTTGTCAAAAATGAAAAAAAAAATGTTTTCGTTATTCTTGCGACAAAAAAAAATAAGAAATGGTAAAAGGTATTTTTTTTTAGTTTATGACAAAAAAATACATTTCCAAAATGAGGAAAGGTAGTATAATTGTATCTCAAAGTTATAGTGACTGTCCTTTTTACACACTGTATACAAGGTGTATAATAAATGAGTGATAATACTTTAGGGTATATATGTGCCCACTATGTAGATTATACTGTGAAGCTGAAAGACTTACTTTTGACTTTTATTTTTTTAAGAGAAATACATCGTAAATTTTCCCATACCATAATTTCTTCGCAGTAAACTCTATATATATGGGACCCATACACATAAATATATTTCCGTTGTCCGGTACCTGTAACACAAGTTCTTCGAATTCTTTGCACGGGGCATAATTGACGTGGTGTGAAGCATCCATAGATATTATTATTATATTGCTTTCGTCTTTCAGCGCTGGTGCTCACAGTATACTCTACGTAAGCACATACACACCCTTAAGTATTATCACTCGTTTATTTACACCTTGTGTTTGCCTTATTTATATCGGAAGACCTTACCATTTGACCTCACATCGAGGCATGAATATGAAAGCAATTAGGAAACAACGGGACAACTCGGTGGAAGCCTTCAGAATACTTTGAGACGCAATTAGAGAAATTCCTCCTCAATTTGGTGGTGTAATGGGGGGATATTGTTCCTCCAATATCGTTAGGTTAGGATATTATTTTCACTCGCTCTTACCCCTGACAAACGGAAGATGTTATAAGTTTGACATGTCGTCTGTAGCTCCCAAATGGATAATACAGGATGTAAAAAGAGCAGTCAATATAACTTCGTGGGGTAATAACCAGGAAAGAGATATATCCATTGGTACTAGTCATTTGCTTTTAATCCACTGTTTTAGAAATTGAAAAATTTTCAATAGGCAATGTACAACGTGCACAACACAGCGATCAGCTGATTACGCTGAGAGGTCAATAGCACGCGTAAGACGTTCATTACGTACTAGGGCAAAAATTATACAATTTAATAATTTAATGTAGAACGTTGTTCCAAACAGTTTGGCCTTGCGACTAAAATAATAAATTGCAAAAAAAAGTATTTTTTTTCTAAAACTAAATAACTTAAAAAAATCATTTCTAGAATCAGTCAAGGTCCTATAATCCTATCCCAAAGTTATAGTGACTGCTCTTTTTACACCCTGTATAATTAAAGGGCGTGTTTCACCAAGCGATGTTAAAGTTACCGCCATGTTATCCCTCTCGTATTTCCTGTTAATTAATGAGAAAGCATGATATTTTAACAAGCCGTTAACTATTTTAACTAGCGTTGGCGATCGGGACTTAAAATGGATTTCAGATTGTTATCTTGTTATCTTACATGTAATAGACGATAAAAAATGACTAATCTTTTCTTTTTTCTTTCTTATATATAAAAATTAATTGCTGTTCGTTAGTCTCGCTAAAACTCGACAACGGCTAAACCGATTCGGCTATATTTAGTCTTGAAATGTTCGTGGAAGTCCAGGGAAGGTTTAGACGGCGTCTATGCTCAACGAAGTGGGCACGGGTCAGCTAGTCTTCTTATATATAAAAATTAATTGCTGTTCGTTAGTCTCACTAAAACTCTAGAACGACAGAACCAATTCGAATATTTTTAGTCTTGAAATATTTGTAGAAAGCTTCCCGGGAAGGTTCAAACGGTTTCTATGCTCAACGAAGTGGGGACGGGTCAGTATATTTATAAAAAAATTGCCAACATATTTGTAATTAAAAAATAATTGCTTTTTTTATTAGTGAAGTAATTATGTTTCAAGTGTGATAACTAATGATTACAGAGGTCCAACCTGTCACATCATTTAAATTGGTTACGTGATAAAAATATTAAACCTTTTGAGCGAACATTTTGTAAAGAAAATATAAAAGAAGAGTTATGTTATTGAATGTACCGTAGGTTCTTGATGGAAATACATATTAGGTACTCGTATACAGGGTGTAAAAAGAGCAGTCACTATAACTTTGGGATATGATTATAGGACCTTGACAGATTCTAGAAATGAATTTTTTTCATTATATATTTTTTGAAAAAAAAATTTTTTTTTGCAATTTATTATTTTAGTCGCAAGGCTGAACTGTTTGGAACAACGTTCTGCATTAAATTCTTAAATGTTATAATTTTTGCCCTAGTACGTAATGAACGTCTTACGCGTGCTATTGACCTCTCAGCGTAATCAGCTGATCGCTGTGTTGTGCACGTTGTACATTGCCTATTGATTTTTTTTTACATTTTTAAAACAGTGGATTAAAAGCAAATGACTAGTAGCAATGGATATATCTCTTGCCTGGTTATTACCCCACGAAGTTATAGTGACTGCTCTTTTTTCACCCTGTATAGTAATAAATAATAATACACTAAATACTTGCACTTTTTTCCACTTTATTAGTTATTTTAATTGGAAATGTTTTATTTTTTATTTTTGTTGTCAAGAACAAAAAAAAAATTTTTTCTTTTCACCATTTTTAATTTTTTTGTCGGAATTATAACAATAAAGCAAAAATATTTTTTTTTTAATTTTTGTATAAAGAAAGAAAATCAAATACATTCCGAGAATGAGAAAAGGTAGTATAATCATATCCTAAAGTTATAGTGACTGCTCTTTTTACACACGTTATATAAGTACATAGATATGTACACCTACTTATATTTTATAATTAAAAAAAATAAAGATAAATTTAAGGATTATACTTCATTATTTACTACGTTATATTATAACAATTAAACAAAAATAATAAATATATTGACATTTAAACATCAAATGAAAAATGTTATTATGTAGGAAACGCCTGAACAAGGCACTGAGTTTTATATATAATATTTTTCAATGTATTTTGATTTATTATGTATGTACTTGGTTGCTAATAAAGTGTTTGCAGTTTGAAAACTTTTACTGTAAAGATACGCCATTTTGTCACTGCCGACTGTAGAATATAGTGTTATAGTCTATGGATTCATGTAGCCAACAATAGTCATTGTATTAATATTGGCCACTGACTAGTCTATGGTTGTGTCATAGACGGGTTTGTTTACGTTTGGGTTAAATTTATCTCGGACTATACATTACACACTGATTAATTATTATCGGTTTTATGAAAAGTATCCCGTGGGTACCCACCCTAAGGATTACAGTATTTCTCAATAATGAGGACTAAAAGCACCGACCGTCCTCCGTGTTGCAGTCACAGTAACTTATGCTCTATGTCTTTACATTAAGAACTTTCGGAAAACCATTATAGAAAAGTTAGATGTATTGTAGTATGCTGTTTGATTTTTTTAACTTTTAAAGAGATTTATTTTCAATATAATATAAAATATTGTGTGTTGCGTATAAAATATAATATGTGTATAGTACAAACGTATTTTATACATTTCCGTTGTCTGGCACCCGTAACACATATTCTTCGTATACTTACCATATCTGCCCAAGTGTGTCCGCAATACACAGAAGCACTCTCTCTTCCTTCACTTTCGTAGCCCAGTGGGACGGATAACAAACACGACTGGCGGGAGATCAGGCGCAGGACCGACTTTTTACATGCCCATCCGACGCATGGATCATCTTGTCAGACAACCAGGCGATCAGCCTGCATTGTCGTAACCAAACTTGAAAACTTTTTGTTGTTCCAACGCGGGAATCGAACCCACGAACTCCGGTAGAGCCAACATCAGAGTGCAAAACGGCTGGCAGTACAGTCTTATGATATGAAGAACTTCACGCGAGTCTCGTGCGAAAATATAATTACAGAACTTTAAGCTGGTATTTTACATAGAAGATGTGCCTTTTATGAATTCTAATGTGATTCGAAATTTAATAAGTGTGATTATGAATTTTAATATGATTCGAAATTTAAAGACGGCCTCCATGGCGCAGTGGTTGAGCGAATTGGTGCTCGACCGAGAGAGAAGGTCGCGGGTTCGAATCCCACCGCGGGATTAAAAAGTTTTTCATATGTTCCTGGGTCATGGATGTGTATTAAATTTGTGTTATTATAATAAAAATCTTAAATATGTGTAAAGTATAAAAGTATTAAATATATTTCCGTTGTCTGGTTTCACAAGTTCTTCGGATACTTAGCATGGGGCGTGATTGACGTGGTGTGAAGCGTCCATAAATATTATTATTATTATTAACTAGCTGACCCGTGCTCACATCGTTGAGCATTAAAAAAAATAAAAAAAACCGTTTATGCATTTCCTGGACTTCCACGAACATTTCAAGACCAAAAATAGCCGAATCAGTTCAGCCGTTCCCGAGTTGTAGCGAGACTAACGAACAACGATTAATTTTTTTTATATATACCTACGAAGATATGATTCGAAATTTAATAACTGTAGAAAAATGAAAATATTATATTTTTTAACATTTTCCATTCGATATTAAAAGAGTTTTGAGATCGTTTTGCAAATGCTTGACGTACAGAAACAAAATACACGATATAATATTCCGTCGAACGCGCTCCGGGCCGGCGGGCAGCTTGACTTTATTACAAGCCTCAAACCGCTCTCGTTTTATTTCACTTAGGTTTTATTTACTACCCACGTAAATACTATATCCCACGGTAATCACACTTTTTTAGGATAAACATGGCTGTGGTATCCGGCTCGAAGGACCATGAAATCCCTAAAATTAATACTAAGTAAAACCACTTTAACGTATTAAGTACATTAATTCTCGAGACGGATATTTAGATTAATTAACTTAATACTTTTCAACGTATTCTAAATTGTTTAAGGCCCGTATAAATAAAACAATCTCGAACCCAACCTCACCTTGAGAACCTATTTGACAGATAAAAAAACGTTTCGTTTCACTTTTGAAAATGAAGAATTTTACTTATGTTACATACTTTAATTTTTTTGTTTCTTAAAACGTAAAAATAAAGATTATAAAAATATACATTATACTTATTTTATTGTTTCCTGTAATCTATAATATGAATATAACGCTATAAAAAGAAAATAAATTGAAGTACTACGTAACATTAATAATCATGTACACTTTTAAAAGTGAAACGAAACGTTGTTTTATCTGTCAAATAGGTTCTCAAGTGAGGTTGGGTTTGAGATTGTTTTATTTATATGGGCCTAAGTGACAGTTTGAACTCAATTTTTTAGATAAATTTTGCTACATTTCATCCATTCATGTCTTCAGATGATAACCTATAACGTATAATCTCTGCAAGAATCTATCTCTTTATAAATGAAAACTAATAACGAGTGTAAAAAGGGCAGTCACTATAACTTTGGGATATGATTATACTACCTTTTCTCATTCTAGAAATGTGTTTTTTTATCTTTATTGTTATTTTTGCGACAAGACAAAAAAATTAGAAATGGTGACAAGTAAAAAAAATTTTTTAGTTTTTGACAAAAATTATTTTCCAAAATGAGGAAATGTAGTATAATCGTATCTCAAAGTTATAGTGGCTGCTCTTTTTACACACTGTTTATAACACTCTTATTTTAGAGAAGATTATAATATGACTACTCGAGTCTCGCATTGAAACCAGACCTGGGCCCTGATTACCTAACTCCGGTCGCTTTCCCGTCTCTCGAGATCAACTGCCATTGTGACGTTACATCTTTTTAAAACACGATTTAAAAAGTTAAAACGTCAAAATTATGACATACCTATTAACTTTTTAAATCGTGTTTTAAAAAGATGTAACGTCACAATGGCAGTTGATCTCGAGAGACGGGAAAGCGACCGGAGTTAGGTAATCAGGGCCCAGGGGCCGTATTATGATCTGTTACAATACCAGCCTGGTTCCAGGCAATCTGGGGGCACGGTCGTGCCCCCGTCAAGACGAGCCAAGCGAAGCGCAAGGGCACTACCTACCTTTTCTCGAAAGGTTTCGTCGTTTTTTTGAACTCCCATAACTTTGCTTTGGATGATGCTAAATAGTTGAAAATTTCTACATATAATGAAACCAGTAAATACATGAATTATACAAAGTTTGAATGTCGTAGCTATTATACTTTAGATTTTATCGATGTCTAAAAACCCCTGATTTCGTCACTGACTTATTTATAGATCATCAAAATTCTTAGGTTACTTTCGGAAATCTTAGAAAACTGAAGTTATGTATGTAAGCTGTTATTGCTACAAAACCAACAAAAAATATATTAAAATGTAAATGCCGCCATTTTGAATCCAATATGGTGTACCACCATATTGGATTCAAAAGGATGATTATTATAAGGATCTGATGATCTTTAATATAAAAGGAATATAATAAACAAGTACACAAAAAACTTACGACCTACTTTTTGTAGGACCAATAATCGTTCAGAGTTTTGCTCCATATAATTGATGTCCGACTTTATTTAAAATTAGTGTTACATAATGCTATGCATGTATTTAAAACAACTAGATGTCAAAGATGACATTGACGTTGATGCCTAAGATAGTTTTAAGTTAGTCTCCTTGAGAGGCCCGGATAGGTTAGTGGGGTCAGTGTACCTACATAGTTATTTATAAGATACTGTTTATTGTATTATCTACGTAGTAGAATAAAGTAAAATACGATTAACTAGAAGTGTATTATTGGACGTGCTAAATTTAAACCTAATACAAATAAGGAACCTTTGAAGTATTATGATATTACACAACTCCCTTGGGAACGAGTAGGGGTTGATTTATTTTATTTTGATGGGGAGAATTACCTTGTCTGTGTAGATTACTATTCTAAATATTTTGAGCTAGCTTCTTTACATAAGAATTACAACGTTGATAACGTGGTGAAACACTTGAAATCATTTTTCGCACGCCATGGCATTCCACGGTCGCTAGTGTCGGATAATGGTCCACCTTTCAACTCTTGTAAGTTCAAATCCTTTCTGGTTGACTGGGATGTGGAGCATATCACGTCGAGTCCTTATTTCGCACGTTCAAATGGCCAGGTTGAGGCGGCTGTGAAAGTATGTAAAAACATACTACGTAAGTGTGCTCAAGATAAATCCGATGTATATTTAGCATTGCTACACTACCGGAACACTGCTAAAGGCGATTTTCCCAGCCCAGCATCATTATTAATGTCTAGGAGTTTACGTATGAATATACCTGTCCTGTGTAAAAAATTAAAACCGAATTTAGTAAAATTTTCTGTTTACAAAAAATCTTATGTCAAAAATAAAAACAAAATGACATATTACTTTGACAGATGTGCAAGGCAAAGGAATGAAGTCTTTAAGCCTGGAGATGACATTTATTTTAAAAAGAATCCCAAAGATTTTTGGACTCCTGGCGTAATACACGGAAATCTAGATTGTGGTAGGTCTCATTATATTACCGATATGAATGGTGTTATGTATAGGAGAAATAGAGCGCATATTAGACATAGGAAAAATAGTTTAAAAAATATAAATCCTCCTTCCTCTTTTGCGGGTGACAGTAAAGATGAATTTAAAAAAATAGAACCTTCTTATAATGGTCATGATACGTGCAATATACTTCCCATAAATCCTAGTTGTTTCACGAGTGAAAATTCTCAGGATATTAGTAGGCATAATGATAACTGTGTTCCTGTGGAAAGGCAAATAGGTACAGATTATGTTACCAGATCTGGTAGAACTGTAAAACAACCTAAATTGTACATACATGAGAAATTTAATTAGTAAGTTATATTTTGTAATCATGTATATTTTAAGCATTATTAAATTGTATGCGTTTCTCGAAAAAGGGAGATGTTACATAATGCTATGCATGTATTTAAAACAACTAGATGTCAAAGATGACATTGACGTTGATGCCTAAGATAGTTTTAAGTTAGTCTCCTTGAGAGGCCCGGATAGGTTAGTGGGGTCAGTGTACCTACATAGTTATTTATAAGATACTGTTTATTGTATTATCTACGTAGTAGAATAAAGTAAAATACGATTAACTAGAAGTGTATTATTGGACGTGTAATTTGAACCTAATAACAATAACACATATGCTGAGGCACTAAATAATTAGCTCTTATTTAAAATTAACGCGAATATGCAGGCAGCTAATAGTTGTAAATTGCTGTCGGTCACAAAGGAGATAATATAACTGTCGGTGTATGGAACAGGCCCGGCACAAGCTCCATCTGTTGTTTAATTTATTTTCTCTAAAGTTCTTTGTATGCTTCTCATTACCATAATGTGTTTTGTAAGAAACTAGCTTGTCAGTGACTCAAAATATTCTCTAGAATTCCTTGTGCTAGTTGCCATCATCACTACTACTATTAGGTATAAGGTACTGTTGAAAATACTAGCTGGTATTAGCTAATATTAGCACTGGGCGCTGGGCGTCGTGGCGCTGGGCGTCGGTAGGCGTCGCGGCGCTCGGCGTCGGCAGGCGACGCGGCGCTCGGCGTCGGTAGGCGACGTGGCGCTCGGCGTCGGTAGGCGACGCGGCGCTCGGCGTCGCGGCGCTGGGCGTCGTCAGGCGTCGCGGCGCTGGGCGTCCACAGGCGTCGCGGCGCTGGGCGTCGGCAGGCGTCGCGGCGCTGGGCGACGCCAAGCGTCGCGGCGCACGGCGTTGCGGCGCAGGGCGTCGGCAGGCGTCGCGGCGCTTAGCGTCACGGCGCTGGGTGTCGTGGCGCTGGGCGTCGGTAGGCGTCGGCAGGCGTCGCGACGCTGGGCGTCGGCAGGCGTCGCGACGATGGGCGTCGGCAGGCGTCGCGATGATGGGCGTCGGCAGGCGTCGCGGCGCTCGGCGTCGACAGACTTCGCGGCGCTGGGCGTCGTGGCGCTGGGCGTCGGCAGACGTCGCGGCGCTGGGCGTGGCAGGCGTCGCGGCGCTGGGCGTCGGCGTCGCGGCATTGGGCGTCGCAGCGCTGGGCTTTAATAAACATCCTTTTGAATCCAATATGGTGGTCCACCATATTGGATTGAAAAGGATGTTTATCACTTAGCGAAGCTTATGTCAAACATTTTGTTTTCGAACTTCGTAAGCGATAAACAGCAATGGCATCTTGAATAGCAGGGCCCAGGAGAAAAACGAAAAGCAGGAGTTGTTAAGTGCCCAAGTGTGTGAGCAGTGCAAAGTAGTCCAGTGAAACGGATAACCGACACGACTGGACTTACATGCCCATCCGATGCTTGATTCATCTTGTCAGATAATCAGGTGATCAGCCTGAATTGAAAACATGAATACAACATTTTATGTTTTTCCGACGCCGGAATCGAACCCACGACTTCGAGAGCCACGCTTTAAACACTGGGCCACGGAGATGTTATACTCGAATGTAAAATAAAATCGTATCGAGCTCAGCTGCAATCGAATTTTCCTCCAAATCATCGCTGGCAGGCGCAAATTGAGTTCGACATCCGATTCATACCGAGTGAGCATCAGGCTCTATAGAATATCTCGGAGTTCACACTAGCGATTCTTATAAGCGATCTGTCGGCGATGCGATATCGCAATAAGCAAAAAAAAAATGGGTGAATGAGGTTGTGTCGAACGAACTATACTATAGTCGAGATAAATTTAACCCAAACGTAAACAATACCGTCTATGACACAACCATAGACAGTGATGCCAATTGGCCAATAATAACGCAATGATTATTGTTGGCTGCATGAATCCATAGACTATAGACTATACTGGGTGTAAAAAGTGCAGTCACTATAACTTTGAGATACGATTATGATACCTTGCCTCATTTTGGAAATGTATTATATTTTTTTGTTATTGTCAGTAACAAAAAAAAATTTTTTTAATTTTACCGTTTCTTATTTTTTTGTCGCAAAAATAACTGTAAAGCAAAAATTTTTTTTTTAATTTTTGTAAAAAAAAAAAAATACATTTCTAGAATGAGAAAAGGTAGTATAATCATATCCCAAAGTTATAGTGACTGCTCTTTTACACTCGTTATTCTACACTAAAATTATTTAAAAAAATGAATTATTTTTTCCTTTAAACGTGCACTTTGCTTAAATTTGAAGGTATGTTATTTTTCAGTGTGTTTTCTTTTTGTTAGAAGTTAGCACTTAGCTCTAATTTGAGATATAAAATAATAGGCTATAATTTTTTTTTTCTTAAAAATCTAATGATGCAGTTATAGTATTTATCGAAATCGAGTTCGCAACTCCATTAAGCATTGGTCAATATCTATAGTGTCAGGTATCCCCTTGCCAATTATGCCCTTTTGCAAGATAAACCCTGCATACAACATCTGAAAACTAGTAGGTACAGTGGGCTTCGGCCTGACCATACCACCTCGTGAGGTCAGAGATCTCCCTTAAGAGGAAACAACACGGTTGAGAAATCAAATTCTATAAGTGTTATTTAATAACCTATATAGGTTATTAAATAGTGTTATTTAATAACCTATATAGGTTATGCCTTGTCCTACATGATGCCAACCATCGGTTCGGAAACAAGCCCGGCGAGAAGAACCGGCGTAAGAAACTCGCGCGGGGCCATCTTTTAGCAAAAAGATTGGAAAATTGTTATTTTTCTTTTTAAATATAATATAACATAACAATGTTATGACTTAAAAGAAAAATTATAAAAAAAAAGTGTACAAAGTTGTAACTTAGCATAGAGGCACCTTATTCCCAGGGTGTGCAATCATCAATGAAATCATTAACCTTATAATAACCTTTAGCACACAAACGTTCTTTAACTAACTTTTTAAATTTATTTATAGAAAATTTTTTAACGTTTTCTGGGATTGTATAGGCGTATACATTGACCTTTAAAAGATTTACTTACTTTGCTAAGTCTAATCACTGATAAATCTAATTTGTGCTTATTTCTAGTGTTTATACAATGGTTGTCGCTTTTTTTTCTGAAATCATTTATATTCTTTTTTACATACAACACATTGTCCAAAATGTATTGAGATGCGACGGTCTGAATACTTATTTCTTTAAACTTTTCTCTCAGAGATTCATAAGATGACAACTTATAAATAGAACGTATAGCTCGCTTCTGCAGCACAAATAATATAGTATTAACTAGCTGTGCCCGCGACTTCGTTCGCGTGGTGTTTGTTTGAATTAAACCGTTTATGCAGCGCATGCAACGATAGTCCCCAAATGTAAATTGTTTGTTTGTTTAAACGCGCTAATGTCCCGTATATAACGCCCAACGCCGCGACGACCGACTCCGCGACGACCGACGTCGCAACGCCCAACGTCGTGGAGCCGACGCCCGACGTCGCGACGCCGACGCCCAACGTCACGACGCCGACGCCTGACGCCGCGACGCCTGACGCCGCGACGCCTAACGTCGCGACGCCGACGCCCGACGCCGCGACGCCAGACGCCGCGGTGCCCGCCGCCGCGACGCTGTGACGTCCGACGCCGCGACGACCGACTCCGCGACGACCGACGCCGCAACGCCCAACGTCGTGGAGCCGACGCCCGACGTCGCGACGCCGACGCCCAACATCGCGACGCCGACGCCTGACGCCGCGACGCCTAACGTCGCGACGCCGAAGCCCGACGCCGCGACGCTGTGACCTCCGACGCCACGACGCACAATGCCGTGACGCCCAACGCCGCGACGCCCGACGCCGTGACGCCTAACGTCGCAACGCCGACGCCCGAAGCCGCAACGCCCGACGCCACGACGCCCAACGTCACGACGCCGACGCCTGACGCCGCGACGCCGAAGCCCGACGCCGCGACGCTGTGACCTCCGACGCCGCGACGCCCAATGCCGTGACGCCCAACGCCGCGACGCCCGACGCCGTGACGCCTAACGTCGCAACGCCGACGCCCGAAGCCGCAACGCCCGACGCCACGACGCCCAACGTCACGACGCCGACGCCTGACGCCGCGACGCTTAACGTCGCGACGCCCAACGTCACGACGCCGACGCCTGACGCCGCGACGCTTAACGTCGCGACGCCGACGCCCGACGCCGCGACGCCCAACGTCGCGACGCCCGACGCCTCGACGCCGACGCCCTACGCCGCGACGCCCGACGCCGCGACGCCGACGCCCTACGCCGCGACGCCTGACGCCACGACGCCCAATGTCGCGATGCCGACGCCGCGACGCCCAACGTCGCGACGCCCGACGCCTCGACGCCGACGCCCTACGCCGCGACGCCCGACGCCGCGACGCCCAACGTCGCGACGCCCGACGCCGCGACGCCGACGCCCTACGCCGCGACGCCCGACGCCACGACGCCCAATGTCGCGATGCCGACGCCACGATGCCCAACGTCACGACGCCGACGGACGCCGCGACGCCCAACGTTGCGACGCTAACGCCCAACGCCGCAAGCCGACGCCCAACGCCGCGACGCTTTACGTCGCGACGCCGACGCCCGACGCCGACTTTCAATCCGACGCTGCGTTGCTGGCGCCAACCGCCAAATTTTTCGGCGTCGGTGGTCTACTCTCGGTGCGCAATTCCAACTCGCACTTGCCAGGTTTTTTATTTATGAATTACCATATGCTTGCAGTATAAACGATGTCGAAATTTCGAAACGTATATCTTCAAAGACTAAGTAGTAGTGGTATTACATTAATATTTAAAATCGGTTCATAAACGACGAAGATATCCACGAACAAACATAAAAAAAAACATATATTTACGAATTGAGAAACCACCTCCTTTTTTGGAAGTTGGTTAAAAATATTATGTTGGTTATTTCATGTTACAATCTACCTTTATGCCAAGTTTCATTTAAATACGTTGAGTAGTTTGGCTGAAATACCGTCAAATAGGTAGCTACAATTTTTTGAAGATCCCACGGGAACCCTTTTATAGACCTCTAGAGAGCTTTTATAGACCCCCTTTTTTAATTTTCACTTAAATATTCCTAATGTACAGACATGACCCCTCTACAGATTTATTATATGTATAGATGTCCGCGGCATTTCCCCATAAAAGGATGACGTAGGAAATTATGCTATTAAAGTAACTAAAATAAACTAGTCTCGCTGTATCTTCATCTGAAATTTCTCTAATTTTTTTTACTGCATAACTGAGAAATACAAAATAGGTATTTATAAAATCTATTGCTGTCTCGCAGTGCCTTAACTAGCGCGATAGAGACAACTGCAACTTGGACTGAAATTGCCTATTAAAAGTACCTGAAATCGACGTTTAGGGGATTCCTGTTTCCTCCTCCAAAACTTTTTTTTCTTTATTAGCTAAAAAAGGCATTTTTTTTGCTAGGTTCCTATTTTTGATTTTGTTGTTTATTGTAGTCAAATCTGTTTCCTAGATGTTTAAACGTAGCGGAGAGTCTGGCCATTTTTTTAGGTTTTTGAACGTCTATATCTCTATTAAAAAATAGGGACGTACAAACAATATCCATAAATATTCAGGAAAAAAATTGTTAACTACTCTAGCAGCATTATCCAGGGAGGAAACAGGAATCCCGTAGACCCCTATTTCTGTATGGAAAAAATTTCGTAGTGTTTCCTCTTAAGAGGAAAATTTCGTGGTGTTTCCTCTTAAGGCTTCCACTGTCCCCACAGGGAATTCCTATTCGTATGCAAGAGACGCTAAAATTTTTAGCACAAAATAAAAAATGACCGTCCATAAAGTTTTATGAGTGTCCGAACATGTCAGGGTATGTTATTTTTGCGATTAAAAAATAAAAAAATGGCAAAAAGTTAAAAAAAATTATAAAGGGTATAAAAAACCAGTCACTATAACTTATATGAATGAATGTATATTATACCATGTTACATGTTCGGACAGTCAAAAATTTAATTTTGTAAAAAAAATCATTTCTAAAATGAAAAAATAAGAAATGCTGAGAGGAAAAAAATACATATCCAAAATAGTCGTATCTCAAAGTTATAGTGACTGTTCTTTACACCTTGTATAATGAGAAAACATATGATCATATCCCAATTCCTAATACCCAATGCTATTGTAACTGTTCTTTTTAAACCCTATATTATGTAACAAGTTCTTCTTCTTCTAACTTAAGAGCTTCGCTCTTGTCGGTGGAGTTTTCTCCATTCCCTTCTGCTCTCCCTTCTCTTACCCTCCTGATACGACACGACCATCACTTTCTCCTTCACCTGGTCCATAGTTCTTCTTGGCCTTTCACGTTTCTTCTACCTTCTATCTTTCCTTCAATTATTCCTCTAATAAAGTTGTCGTGGATCAAGCATCTTAAGAATAAATGCTTGAGGTGTGATAGTGACATATCTGTTAAGCACATATTTATTGAATGTCCAATGAATGAACCGCCCTGTATGTTTAAAAGAATGTCTAGAAAAACAGAGAAAACTGTACAATACCTAAAATTAATTAATTATTATAATTTAATATAAAATGTAAATTTATATAAAAGGGTTCCTTAGTGGCCGAAATAATATTCCAAACTTCTCAATATCACTTTATATTCACTCACTTTTACACTCAGTTAAAAACTATTATTATTATATTATTATATTAATAAATTAACAATAGTAACTTGAATCAGCACAACTAGACAATTTGGCAATCCAAAAACGAATGAATCCGTCTCTATCTCGCCAAACATTTTTATATCCTTTCTAAGAAAAACATAATATGTCTGACTTCCGGTCTAAAAATATTATTCCTCAACATTGTGGACTTCCGGGTCTATAATAACAAATATTAATTTTATGCACTTCCTGTCTATGCGTAAATAGTCAAATTAAAGACATCTGGTATCACCGGATGTCTAGTGTCCAAATAATGTTGAGAAATAGTATTAATTATTAGTAATAATTATACAATGACTTACATTTATAGTAGTCGCTAATGACCATTGATGTTTAAGCGACCTTAAATAAATTATTTAAAAAAAAAGTTGTCGTGCCGTATGTAAGAAGTAACGTAACCGATTTCTTGTAATAAACTCATCTTTGTCATTATCCAGTAGCTAAAGTGAATAGAAGCTATCACCTGAGAGCGACTGAATTTTTATTTATCAAAGATTTTCCGCGAGTCTTGGACGAATATATTAATGCTGAGGTTGAATTGAAAGCTGACTTTTCTCTTATTACCCAACTTCGGCGTAGCCAAAAAGCATGGCCTACTATATCATACAATATATCTTTAATACAAAAAAAAACAATAGATTTCACGTTTGTAAATTATAAAATGTAAATTTGCCGACATCTATTGAATTAAGTACAAATATTGACATTAAAATAAAGATAAGCATATTTTTTAAGCATAACTTCACAATAGGCTAAATTCAATATCTGGGGGCACGGGAGTGCCCCCGTCAAGACGAGCCAAGCGAAGCGCAAGGGCACTACCTACCTTTTCTCGAAAGGTTTCGTCGTTTTTTTGAACTCTCATAACTTTGCTTTGGATGATGCTACATAGTTGAAAATTTCAACATATAATGACACCAGTAAAAACATGAAACATACAAAGTTTCAATGTTGTAGCTATTATACTTTAGATTTTATCAATGTCTAAAAACCCCAGATTTCGTCACTGACTCATTTATAGATCATCAAAATTCATAAGGTACTTCCTGACGTCCTAGTAAGCTGATATTATTTATGTAAGCTGTTATTGCTACAAAACCAACAAAAAAATTATTAAAATGTAAATGCCGCCATTTTGAATCCAATATGGTGGACGGTACAAAATTGATGTTTAATATGTTTATTATACGGATATGATCTTTAAGACATAAAAGAAATATTATATTATACAATATTATACAAGTACCTACATAAAAAAAATAAGACCTACTTTTTGTAGGACCGATAATCGGTCAGATTTTTGCTCCATATTATTTCTATCCCACTTTATTTATTTGTGTGCGTTGCACTACTGCAATCAGTATGTTCTATTTTATTCCGATTATTAATCGGTGACCGACTTTTTGTAAATGAATAATATGTCTATGAGAAAATTAGTTTTATATCTACTTATTTAAAATTAGGTACCTATAATAATATTTGGTAAGTAAAAATTAGGTAAGAATTAACAGGCAGCAAGTAGTAAATTGTTGTCGGATAAACAAAATATTACGTCGATCACTTGAAACTATCGGTCCGGTACGAGCTCCCTGATGTTACGTTCACGATGTTACGTTGTTTAGAGGGAATCTTATGTAAAAACCGTTCGACACATCGATAGCGCGATGTAGGTGGCTTACAGCGCAATCTATGTTTGGAACTGTGAAACATCTAAACACACATTTACCAATATATTTAACAGTCGGTAACGTTATAATGATAACAATAAACGAAAATATTACACGATCAATGTATAAATAATTTTAGTGTTTAATCTTATGACTATTATAATATGATTATAATATGATTTTTAACACGTCACGTCATGACGTTTAAAGATGGCCATAATCAAAAGAAAACCTTAAAGTTATTTTTCAAAAATAAAAATAAATACATTTTTTTTCCTTCAAAAATGATAAGTTGCACTTAGGTGTATGCAGTTAGCATATAAAAAATAAGTTATCTTTAAATTAAAAAAAGTCCATTAACCAGCTTACAAAAATAAATGAAATCCCACCAAAAACATTTTAATGTAAAAATGTTGTCAAGACGAGTCTACACAGCTTACCCTGTAAAAAAGTTATCAGATATCGTATAAAGCCAAGCTCACAATACACCTTTATCAAAATCTATCAAAAAGTGGTTAGATCTCATGTAGAACCTAAATTCTTGATCTATGCGCCCTTACTTCACCAGGCTTAACTTCACTTACGCTATATAGCAGTTAAAACGTGATACTTGACCGTTTTGCTACCGTTACGAATATGTCATACGAATTCATTAATCGTGTGCTAAATAAAACGGCCAAGCATCACGTTTTAACTGCAATGTAGCGTAAGTGAAGTTAAGCCTGCTGAAGTAAGGGCGCATAGATCAAGACTTTTGGTTCTACATGAGATCTAACCACTTTTTGATAGATTTTGATAAAGGTGTATTGTGAGCTTGGCTTTATACGATATCTGATAACTTTTTTACAGGGTAAGCTGTGTAGACTCGTCTTGACAACATTTTTACATTAAAATGTTTTTGGTGGGATTAGTATTTTCCAATAGTGGCGCTAGATGGCGGTTTCCGGAATGTGCCTGGACTTCACCCTTTGCCAGTCGCATTGCCAGTATTAGGGTGATACCATTTTCTAGTACTAGGTCGTGTCTCGGCAAAAGGTAAAGTGGAGCCGTGGTCGGACCAGCTTATAAAGTCGAATCGTCAGCTCACACTGAAATAATATAATTAAAATCTTAAAAATGTATATATTACTAGCTGTCCCGGCAAACTTCGTATTGCCTTATTAATTAATTGCTTGACATACTGACTGCAGCGCCACCTATCGGTTCCGATTGTAAATCTAAACCATTCTCGAATCTCAACGAACACACACAAAAAATTTCATCAAAATTGGTCCAGTCGTTTAGGAGGAGTTCAGTCACATACACACGCACACAAGAAATATATATATTAAGATTATAAGTATAAAATATACATTTCTGTTGTCTGATACTTACTTATTTTTTTTTGTCGCAAGAATAACGAAAAATCAAAAAAGTTTTTTTACATTTTTATTTAAAACTAGCTGTGCCCGCGACTTCGTACGCGTGGAAAACTGATTTAGGGCAGCAGTTTAAATACAATTTTAGTTTATGAACACTGTCGTTTGGATATTTAAAATCACAAATTTATAGTAATGCTTCTTTGTATATATTAGACGTCCACAGGCAAAAGAAGTACGCTGATGGAGTAATAATAATAGTTTACTGCCAAATATTGGCCGTTTTTGTCATGAATGTTTTGAAGTATTAAATTAAAACTTATTATATATTAATTACCTACGCTAACAAACATGTAGTCCACTTTGGGACTTGACGGTTAAAGTACTAACTTCCTTTAGACGACAAAATAACAAAAGTCCAAAAGAAAGAAAAAACCCAAGTCGTACCCTAGCTTGAAAACTAATAAATAAAAATATCATCAAAAACATAAATCTTACTTATATTGACATAAATTTTCTAATTTAAATGTAACTATGATATCTCATATCTTGAAAGCAAACTATCCTACGCCTATACTTTATTTATCGTATTTGCAAAACCTAAGTAATTATACTTATTACTATTAATTATTAATTATAGTATTACTTTGTGCGAAGTTAATTTAATTGTTCCTTTTAGTTTACCTTTTGAAGTCGTTTTTTCTTTGTTTAAAATTGTTTAATTTTAAGATTTTTAGTGATGGGTATACTGAGTAGGGATAATTCTCGAATGATCAGACGACGGTTACTTGAGACGGAAAATGAAAAACAAAAACGATTAGATAAAATTAATAGAGGAAGAGAAAAAGTCGACCGCTGCTCTGGCGTGAGCCAGAGCAGCGCGAAATTTTTTAATAAATATATACATATATAATATAAGAAGAAAAGTTTATATAATTATATTATATCAAGTAGATTGACTATAAAATGAGATACAAATTTTCAGAATATTAAAGTCGGTACCAGCCAAACTCAATATTATGAGTTCTATAATATAGCCTATTTCATCATATTGTAATTGTTAACACTATATCTATAGCGATGGAAATTTTGACATCGCTTATACTGTAAACATATGCCACTGCATAATTTCCAAACGTATATCTTCAAAGACTCAAAATAATGTTTTTAGTCGGATATGCTTATGTTACTCGAAACAAATACAAAATTAACTATGAGTGTCCCTATAAATTTCAAGGTGTTCCCTTGATTCCTCACGACACCATCATCAGGCTTCCACTTTGAAAACTATGAGACCAAGTTCGACTGTAATTGAGGTAGTGGCGTATGCTTGCATTTCTTTAAACAACGCTGAAATCTTCAAACATGTATCTCTAAGGACTCAGAAGTTCTGTTCAGTACTTTTAGATCCAGGATATAGTGCAAAACCTTACTGTTTGGTAACATATGCTTAGACTACTTCAGAAAAAATCAAAATCGATATATCATTCCATATAAATTTTGAGGATTTCCCTCGATTCCTCACGGATCGGTAACAATGGGACCAAATTTAAATTATACCCTACACAACACAAAAAAAAATTAAAATCGTTTCATGAACGATGAAGATATCCGCGAAGAAACATAAAAAAACATATATTTACGAATTGAGAAACCTCCTCCTTTTTTGGAAGTCGGTTAAAAGTGTTATGTTGGCTATTTCATGTTACAATCTACCTTTGTGCCAAGTTTCATTCAAATATGTTGAGTAGTTTCGCTGAAATACCGTCAAATAGGTAGCTACAATTTTTTGAAGATCCCACGCGGGAACCCTTTCGTTTCTCGGGATAATAGTTTTCAGTAATGCTTTTCATATCATAAGCTACCTGGCTGCCAAATTTCATTTAAATACATTGAGTAGTTTCGCTGAAATACCGTCAAATAGGAAGCTACAATTTTTTGAAGATCCCACGGGAACACTTTCGTTTTTCGGGATAATAATTTAAAATAATGCTCTTCAGGACATAAGCTACCTGCCTGCCAAATTTTATTTAAATACGTTGAGTAGTTTGGCTGAAATACCGTCAAATAGGTAGCTACAATTTTTTGAAGATCCCACGGGAACCCTTTCGTTTTTCGGGATAATAATTTCTAGTAATGCTTTTCAGATCATAAGCTACCTGCCTGCCAAATTTCATTTAAATACGTTAAGTAGTTTGGCTGAAATACCGTCAAATAGGTAGCTACAATTTTTTGAAGATCCCACAGGAACCCTTTCGTTTTTCGGGGTAATAATTTCCAATAATACTCTTCAAGTCATAAGCTACCTGCCTGCCAAATTTCATTAAAATACGTTGAGTAGTTTGGCTGAAATACCGTCAAATAGGTAGCTACAATTTTTTGAAGATCCCACGGGAACCCTTTCGTTTTTCGGGATAATAATTTCTAGTAATGCTTTTCAGATCATAAGCTACCTGCCTGCCAAATTTCATTTAAATACGTTGAGTAGTTTGGCTGAAATACCGTCAAATAGGAAGCTACAATTTTTTGAAGATCCCACGGGAACCCTTTCGTTTTTCGGGGTAATAATTTCCGACAATGCTCTTCAGGTCATAAGCTACCTGCCTGCCAAATTTCATTTAAATATGTTAAGTAGTTTGGCTGAAATACCGTCAAATAGGTAGCTACAAGTTTTTGAAGATCCCACGGGAACCCTTTCGTTTTTCGGGATAACAATTTCCAATAATGCTCTTCAGGTCATAAGCTACCTGCCTGCCGAATTTCATTTAAATACGTTGAGTAGTTTGGCTGAAATACCGTCAAATAGGTAGCTACAATTTTTTGAAGATCCCACGGGAACCCTGTCGTTTTTCGGGATAACAATTTTCAATAATGCTCTTCAAGTCATAAGCTACCTGCCTGCCGAATTTCATTTAAAAACGTTGAGTAGTTTGGCTGAAATACCGTCAAATAGGTAGCTACAATTTTTTGAAGATCCCACGGGAACCCTTTCGTTTTTCGGGATAATAATTTCTAGTAATGCTATTCAGATCATAAGCTACCTGCCTGCCAAATTTCATTTAAATACGTTGAGTAGTTTGGCTGAGATACCGTCAAATAGGTAGCTACAATTTTTTGAAGATCCCACGGGAACCCTTTCGTTTTTCGGGGTAATAATTTCCGATAATGCTCTTCAGGTTGTAAGCTACCTGCGCCAAATTTCATTTAAATATGTTGAGTAGTTTGGCTGAAATACCGTCAAATAGGTAGCTACAATTTTTTGAAGATCCCACGGGAACCCTTTCGTTTTTCGAGATAATAATTTCTAGTAATGCTATTCAGATCATAAGCTACCTGCCTGCCAAATTTCATTTAAATACGTTGAGTAGTTTGGCTGAAATACCGTCAAATAGGTAGCTACAATTTTTTGAAGATCCCACGGGAACCCTTTCGTTTTTCAGGATAATAATTTCCAATAATGCTCTTCAGGTCATAAACTATCTGCATGCTAAATTTCATTTAAATACGTTGAGTAGTTTGGCTGAAATACCGTCAAATAGGTACCTACAATTTTTTGAAGATCCCACGGGAACCCTTTCGTTTTTCGGGATAATAATTTCCAATAATGCTCTTCAGGTCATAAACTATCTGCATGCTAAATTTCATTTAAATACGTTGAGTAGTTTGGCTGAAATACCGTCAAATAGGTACCTACAATTTTTTGAAGATCCCACGGGAACCCTTTCGTTTTTCGGGATAATAATTTCCAATAATGCTCTTCGGGTTGTAAGCTACCTGCCTGCCAAATTTCATTTCATTCCATATAGTGGTTTTTGCGTGATGCGACGACAAACATTCCCATACGGACAGACAGACAGACAGACAGACAGACAGACAGACAGACAGACAGACAGACATTTTTTTCAAAAATGTAACTTTTAGGTTCTGTGGCTTTTATAGACCCCCTTTTTTTAATTTTCACTTAAATATTCTTAATGTACAGACATGACCCCTCTACAGATTTATTATATGTATAGACTAGCTGTGCCCGCGACTTCGTACGCGTGGAAAACTGATTTAGGGCAGCAGTTTAAATACAATTTTAGTTTATGAACACTGTCGTTTGGATATTTAAAATCACAAATTTATAGTAATGCTTCTTTGTATATATTAGACGTCCACAGGCAAAAGAAGTACGCTGATGGAGTAATAATAATAGTTTACTGCCAAATATTGGCCGTTTTTGTCATGAATGTTTTGAAGTATTAAATTAAAACTTATTATATATTAATTACCTACGCTAACAAACATGTAGTCTACTTTGGGACTTGACGGTTAAAGTACTAACTTCCTTTAGACGACAAAATAACAAAAGTCCAAAAGAAAGAAAAAACCCAAGTCGTACCCTAGCTTGAAAACTAATAAATAAAAATATCATCAAAAACATAAATCTTACTTATATTGACATAAATTTTCTAATTTAAATGTAACTATGATATCTCATATCTTGAAAGCAAACTATCCTACGCCTATACTTTATTTATCGTATTTGCAAAACCTAAGTAATTATACTTATTACTATTAATTATTAATTATAGTATTACTTTGTGCGAAGTTAATTTAATTGTTCCTTTTAGTTTACCTTTTGAAGTCGTTTTTTCTTTGTTTAAAATTGTTTAATTTTAAGATTTTTAGTGATGGGTATACTGAGTAGGGATAATTCTCGAATGATCAGACGACGGTTACTTGAGACGGAAAATGAAAAACAAAAACGATTAGATAAAATTAATAGAGGAAGAGAAAAAGTCGACCGCTGCTCTGGCGTGAGCCAGAGCAGCGCGAAATTTTTTAATAAATATATACATATATAATATAAGAAGAAAAGTTTATATAATTATATTATATCAAGTAGATTGACTATAAAATGAGATACAAATTTTCAGAATATTAAAGTCGGTACCAGCCAAACTCAATATTATGAGTTCTATAATATAGCCTATTTCATCATATTGTAATTGTTAACACTATATCTATAGCGATGGAAATTTTGACATCGCTTATACTGTAAACATATGCCACTGCATAATTTCCAAACGTATATCTTCAAAGACTCAAAATAATGTTTTTAGTCGGATATGCTTATGTTACTCGAAACAAATACAAAATTAACTATGAGTGTCCCTATAAATTTCAAGGTGTTCCCTTGATTCCTCACGACACCATCATCAGGCTTCCACTTTGAAAACTATGAGACCAAGTTCGACTGTAATTGAGGTAGTGGCGTATGCTTGCATTTCTTTAAACAACGCTGAAATCTTCAAACATGTATCTCTAAGGACTCAGAAGTTCTGTTCAGTACTTTTAGATCCAGGATATAGTGCAAAACCTTACTGTTTGGTAACATATGCTTAGACTACTTCAGAAAAAATCAAAATCGATATATCATTCCATATAAATTTTGAGGATTTCCCTCGATTCCTCACGGATCGGTAACAATGGGACCAAATTTAAATTATACCCTACACAACACAAAAAAAAATTAAAATCGTTTCATGAACGATGAAGATATCCGCGAAGAAACATAAAAAAACATATATTTACGAATTGAGAAACCTCCTCCTTTTTTGGAAGTCGGTTAAAAGTGTTATGTTGGCTATTTCATGTTACAATCTACCTTTGTGCCAAGTTTCATTCAAATATGTTGAGTAGTTTCGCTGAAATACCGTCAAATAGGTAGCTACAATTTTTTGAAGATCCCACGGGAACCCTTTCGTTTCTCGGGATAATAGTTTTCAGTAATGCTTTTCATATCATAAGCTACCTGGCTGCCAAATTTCATTTAAATACATTGAGTAGTTTCGCTGAAATACCGTCAAATAGGAAGCTACAATTTTTTGAAGATCCCACGGGAACACTTTCGTTTTTCGGGATAATAATTTAAAATAATGCTCTTCAGGACATAAGCTACCTGCCTGCCAAATTTTATTTAAATACGTTGAGTAGTTTGGCTGAAATACCGTCAAATAGGTAGCTACAATTTTTTGAAGATCCCACGGGAACCCTTTCGTTTTTCGGGATAATAATTTCTAGTAATGCTTTTCAGATCATAAGCTACCTGCCTGCCAAATTTCATTTAAATACGTTAAGTAGTTTGGCTGAAATACCGTCAAATAGGTAGCTACAATTTTTTGAAGATCCCACAGGAACCCTTTCGTTTTTAGGGGTAATAATTTCCAATAATACTCTTCAAGTCATAAGCTACCTGCCTGCCGAATTTCATTTAAATACGTTGAGTAGTTTGGCTGAAATACCGTCAAATAGGTAGCTACAATTTTTTGAAGATCCCACGGGAACCCTGTCGTTTTTCGGGATAACAATTTTCAATAATGCTCTTCAAGTCATAAGCTACCTGCCTGCCGAATTTCATTTAAAAACGTTGAGTAGTTTGGCTGAAATACCGTCAAATAGGTAGCTACAATTTTTTGAAGATCCCACGGGAACCCTTTCGTTTTTCGGGATAATAATTTCTAGTAATGCTATTCAGATCATAAGCTACCTGCCTGCCAAATTTCATTTAAATACGTTGAGTAGTTTGGCTGAGATACCGTCAAATAGGTAGCTACAATTTTTTGAAGATCCCACGGGAACCCTGTCGTTTTTCGGGATAACAATTTTCAATAATGCTCTTCAAGTCATAAGCTACCTGCCTGCCGAATTTCATTTAAAAACGTTGAGTAGTTTGGCTGAAATACCGTCAAATAGGTAGCTACAATTTTTTGAAGATCCCACGGGAACTCTTTCATTTTTCGGGATAATGATTTCCAATAATGCTCTTCAGGTCATAAGCTACCTGCCTGCCAAATTTCATTTAAATACGTTGAGTAGTTTGGCTGAAATACCGTCAAATAGGTAGCTACAATTTTTTGAAGATCCCACGGGAACCCTTTCGTTTTTCGGGATAATAATTTCTAGTAATGCTATTCAGATCATAAGCTACCTGCCTGCCAAATTTCATTTAAATACGTTGAGTAGTTTGGCTGAAATACCGTCAAATAGGTAGCTACAATTTTTTGAAGATCCCACGGGAACCCTTTCGTTTTTCAGGATAATAATTTCCAATAATGCTCTTCAGGTCATAAACTATCTGCATGCTAAATTTCATTTAAATACGTTGAGTAGTTTGGCTGAAATACCGTCAAATAGGTACCTACAATTTTTTGAAGATCCCACGGGAACCCTTTCGTTTTTCGGGATAATAATTTCCAATAATGCTCTTCGGGTTGTAAGCTACCTGCCTGCCAAATTTCATTTCATTCCATACAGTGGTTTTTGCGTGATGCGACGACAAACATTCCCATACGGACAGACAGACAGACAGACAGACAGACAGACAGACAGACAGACAGACAGACAGACAGACAGACAGACATTTTTTTCAAAAATGTTATTTTTAGGTTCTGTGGCTTATATAGACCCCCTTTTTTTAATTTTCACTTAAATATTCTTAATGTACAGACATGACCCCTCTACAGATTTATTATATGTATAGATAACTTCATTTCTACAATGAGAAAAGGTAGTATAATTATATACTAAAGTTATCTTAGTGACTGTTCTTATAATACGAGTTATTTTTTACATTTGGCCGTTTGCCTTTATATTATACAAATATCGGGTATCGAACATGCTGAGACAGCAGCAGTAATGTAAAATAGATCGCAGGGCATTCTGTCCTTGTGTTGGGATATCTAAATGTATTCTCGTCGGGGGGATATCGCCCTGTAGTACAGTGGTTGCGCGTTGGTGCTCGATCCGGAGGTCACGGGTTCAAATCCCGTCGAAAGAATCATAATCATCATTTATTCACAAGATGTGGTTAACAAAAGTTGTTACAGGGTATAAATAGTTCAAGCACATCGTACCATGACAATGGTGTGTGAATGGAAATTACTTAACATAATTAATAATAAACTTAACAAAAAAATAATACAGATTACAAAATTAACTAAATGGTTTCGTCAGTTGATATTGTATAACGGGTGTAAAAAGAGCAGTCTAGTGACTGCTCTTTTTACACCAAAGTTATAGTTAACTTTGGGATATGATTATATTACCTTATCTCATTCTAGAAATGTATTTTTTTACATAAATTTCAAAAAAAATTTTTTTTTTTGCTTTATTGTTATTTTTCGACAAAAAAAATACATTTCCAAAATGTGGAAAGGTAGTATAATCGTATCTCAAAGTTATAGTGACTGCTCTTTTTACACACAGTATAATAGTAACACAAATTCTTTGGATACTTAGCACGAGGCCAGATTGACGCGGTGTGAAGCGTCCATATATTATATATTATTATTTTCGAACTTTATGTGTGATAAAAGCATCTTGTATAAGAGCCTCAAAGATTTTTTTTAAACCCATTTTTTTTTAAAAGAAAATATCTTACGTACATTCTCTTACAACATGTAGAAAATGGGTGCCATTTTTTCGTGCGCGCATCAAAACCTACAAAATTGTAATTTAGTGCCTACGTGAGCAATAATACAGGCTTCGGGTTTTTAGGATCTCCAATCGGAGAAAATCCTTTGAGCCCTTCGCTCAAGGTATCACGCACATGTACACCTATAGTCCCAGATAAATTTAACCTTAACGTAAACAAACCAAAAATAGCGAAATTTTCACATATTTACTTATTGTGCACACTTATCAACACTTTCACAGGTATGTTAAAGAATTACACTTCATTATCCAATACGTTTTATAACAATTAAACAATAATCAATATGTTTAAACATCAAATGAAAATCTTTCACAGAAAAAATACGCCATTTTGACACTGCCGATTGTAGAATATAAGCCTTTAGTCTATGGATTCATTGCAAACAATAATCATTGTATTAATATTGGCCAATTGGCATCACTGACTAGTCTATGGTTGTGTCATAGACGGGTTTGTTTACGTTTGTGTTAAATGTATCTCGGACGTACTATACCAGTTAACAGTGAAACGAGGTCGGGACTTAACAATGTCATAACTACATTTTTTTTATCGATTCCCGACTTTGAAGACCATTTTTACTGAAATTCATAGACAACAGACACGGCTGGTCATATTAGTGAGATTCCCCCTCCAATGTTACCGTTCTGAAATGATTTATACAATAGTAGCTGACCCGTGCCCACTTTGTAGAGTATAGAACCGTTTAAACCTTCCCTGGACTTCCACGAATATTTCAAGACCAAAAATAGCCGAATCGGTTCAGCCGTTCTCGAGTTTTAGCGAGACTAACGAACAGCAATGAATTTTTATATATAAGATTCAAAAGAAGTAACTACTCTTTTAATAATATAATAGAACCTTTAAGTATTAATAGCACACGTCTGTTTTGATCAGCGATTAAAAATACTTCCAATAATAAAAAATGTCTACGAATTTTATGCACTTATAATTTTTGTACAGCACTTCAGGAGAGACGAAAGGGGCCATCTACTTCACGACGAGCAACGGATCACTTCCAATATCGCTGACGAGCCTAAGAAGTTACGACGCGCAAAAAATATTATCCGCGACAACTCAATACTCCAGCGACTGGAGGGACTCAAACAACTCGAACTACAGCACGGAGGAGGGAACTACCAGATCCAGTCAAAAGAGGAGCATAAACGATGCAGTTTCGAAAAATATTACGAATGTCCTTGAGAATTTGCTGAAAAATTACGAAAACTCTCAGCTGCCGACTCACGGCAAAGGTGTGTGCTCATTATTGAGTGTCTCTCGGGTGCTTATTAGGACTGAATTAATGTGAACTCCGGAGACCGCATCGACGCCATTTTGAATTTTTCATTGTAGATTAATGGGATGATTGGTCTGGATATTAGAGTCAAGAAATATATACAAATTCTAACTATTTTGAGTTCTATAAAAAAGTAGATAATAAAGTATAATTTTAAAAAGTAATTAATGATGGCATATCCTGGGAATAAGGTGGCCATCCTAAGGCTGCTTATAATTATGACAACTTTTTTAATATTAATATTTTTTTATTTTATTTATTTATATAAATTATTTCAGGTTATGTTATTACCTTAAAGGCACTCTTAAGTTTACAAGCGATAATATACAAAATAAATAACAAATATAATGTCTATTTAAAATATAAATAATTATTTAAATTTTCAGGATATCCAACCGTTGTGCAAACAAACATTCTAATAAGAAGTATGGGTCCAGTATCCGAGTTGGATATGGTAAGTACTTCTCATGTTAAGCATTCAATACTATGGTACATATGGTATATAATCGGTGAGGGGAGCTATGGCTCCCCTCACCGATTTCGGTGTCGGTAGCCGATTTCATTGATACCAGGCCAGCTAGTTTACTTATTTTTATAGTGCCCAAGTGTGTGCGCAATTTACAGAAGCTTTCTTCCTTTTACTCTCATAACCCAGTGGGACGGTAAACCGACACGACTGGCGAGAGATCAGGCGCAGGACCGACTTTTTACATGCCCATCCGACGCATGGATCATCTTTCTTGTCAGACAATCAGGTGATCAGCCTGCATTGTCCAAACCAAACTTGAAAACAACATTTTTAAGCATCCATCGATTAATGATTTCTCTCTCTTTCTCTTCCACCTTTTATTTCTTTACATTACTCCATACATCCAATCGGCATAACGCTGCATTTTTACATCTGTTACAAGGATGGATCAAACCATCCTTGTAACGGGTGTAAAAAGAACAGTCACTATAACTTTGGGATATGATTATACTACCTTTTCTCTTTTTTTTCAAAAATTCAAAAAAAAACGATATTCTTGCAACTAAAAAATAATAAATGGTAAAATGTAATTTAAAAAAAATCCAAAATGAATATAGGTAGTAATATCGCATATCTCAAAGTTATAGTGGCTGTTCTTTTTACACCCGTTATATAGCGCCAAGCTTAGAAAACTTCGATAGTGCGATGTAAAACAAATAATAACACAGTATACAGAGCCGAGCCAAAAAAAAAGAAAAAAATATATAGAGCCGACCTTAAAAATCTTCGATAACGCGATTCAGGATTGTGACGCCAGTTGTGCCACCACAAAAATAGCGTCACAATAAAAAAAAAGACATTTGGCACTCGGGGACTGCCGCGGTAAAGCTATTGCATACTTACTTACATATTGCATATCAACTTATCCGATACAACCAATGCCACCTAGAGGCGAGTTGTTGAACTAAAGAGACAAGCGTGATATTTCAAAAAAGTCATTAAAAGTTTTGCTATTCATCGATAGATGGCAATAAAAAGTATCCGGTCGGAGTGGGTTAGGTTATTTTCGTTACGGAATTTCTGGATTCGGTCTCCACGATCAAGGCCCGCGATAGAAGCTATGCAATAGCTTAAAAAACGTTACTAAGTATTATTATTTTCCAGGACTACTCCATGGACTGCTACTTCAGGCAGTACTGGCGCGACACCCGCCTGTCCTTCCTCGGCCCCATCCGCTCCCTGTCGCTCTCCATCAAGATGCTGGAGAGGATCTGGCGACCGGACACGTACTTCTACAACGGCAAGCACTCCTATGTCCACACCATCACCGTGCCGAACAAGCTGTTGAGGATCAGCCAACACGGAGACATCTTGTACTCTATGAGGTGAGTGTTGCAGGCTAATGGATATGAAATTTCGGATACTATATGGATATGGATATGAAATTTCGGATACTATTATGGATATGGATATGAAATTTCGGATACTATTATGGATATAGATATGAAATTTCGGATACTATTATGGATATGGATATGAAATTTCGGATACTATTATGGATATGGATATGAAATTTCGGATACTATTATGGATATGGATATGAAATTTCGGATACTATTATGGATATGGATATGAAATTTCGGATACTATTATGGATATGGATATGAAATTTCGAATACTATTATGGATATGAATATGAAATTTCGGATACTATTATGGATATGGATATGTAATTTCGGATACGGATATGGATATAAAATTATTTCGGATTATCCGTGTGTTTCGGATTATTTCGGTTACGGATATTAAATATTAAATTTTGGTTACCTTTGACAGTAGAAAAACTTTTATTTCGGATTCGGTTACGGTTACGGAGCTCCCTAAAATTGCAGGCAAGCTCGCCCCCTGGTAAACAAATATAAAACTTATTATTTAAGGGCTGATTTTTCAATCGTCAAATAACTTTTGTCTGGTGAATGCCATGTGACTTTGACATTTGTTCCATTGTTTGATTTTGTACGGAACAAATGTGAAAGTCACATGTTTATTCAACAGATAAAAGTTATCTGACGATTGAAAAATCGGCCCTAAGTATAATAAATTTGTGTATAAAAAATATTAAATAAATACGTGCCCACTTCGTTGAGCATAGAAACAGTTTGTGATGAACCGTTTAAGCCTTTCCGGGACTTCGACGAATATTTGAAAAGTAAAAAAAGCCGAATCGGTTCAGGCGTTTTCGAGTATTAGCGAAACTAACGAACAGCAATTCATTTTTAAATAAGAAAGAAGATAATTGGGACCATTAATCGTCACGTCGCGGCCATCTTGTGTTTTAATTGGCTGTAAAAATCCCCGCTCCTTTTACACGAACTTTATTTTTAACAAACAAGCAAATTTATAATTAGAACCGACACTCGCAAAATAAAAATTCCGCCATCTTTGAAAAATTACACGTCATATCGTACCGTCCCAGCGAATTTCATACCGTCTTAGAGTTAAGTTTCTTGATGCAATGACAGCGCCACCTACCGGGTACAATACACTAAAACCTTCCTCGAGAACCACTCTATCCATTGATGACAACAGCATGAAGATCGGTGCAGTAGTATTTGAATTTATCGCGAACATACAGACGCGGCGGAGGACTTTATTCTATAACTAGCTGCCCCGACATACTTTGTACCTTAATGCACTGACAGTAGCGACACCTACCGGGTACAATACACTAAAACCTTCCTCGAGAACCACTCCATCCATTGGTGACAACAGCATGAAGATCGGTGTAGTAGTCTTTGAGTTTATCGCGAACATACAGACGCGGTGGAGGACTGTATTCTGTAACTAGCTGCCCCGACAAACTTTGTTCATTGATGCACTATCAGCAGCGCCACCTACTGGGTCCAATACACTAGAACCTTCCTCGAGACCACTCTATCCATTGGTGACAACAGCATGAAGATCGGTGCGGCGGATCTTTGTTTTATAATTTTAAGTGCCGTTCAAGTCTATTGCTGTCCTTTTCATTCCGCCAATCGGTAATAGTGACATATGAATAGAGAGCAGCTACGTGAATCCAGCAAATACAAATGCAAAATCAATCTCATAAAAAAATATTCCGATTCCCGAAAGATATAAAAATGTAGCTGAATGTATTCTATTTTTATTTAAACTAGCTGACCCGTGCCCACTTCGTTGAGCATACAAACCGTTTAAACCTTCCGTAGACTTCCACGAATATTTTAAGACTAAATTTTTTATATTATACTAGCTGTCCCGGCAAACTTCGTATTGCCTTATTAATTAATTGCTTGACATACTGACTGCAGCGCCACCTATCGGTTCCAATTGTAAATCTAAACCATTCTCGAATCTCCACGAACACACACAAAAAATTTCATCAAAATTGGTCCAGTCGTTTAGGAGGAGTTCAGTCACATACACACGCACACAAGAAATATATATATTAAGATTATACTCTTAATGTTTTAGGAAAAAAATATCTATGAATTAGTATTTGCTTTAATGACTTCGCCAAGATGGTCGTTGCGCTCTATCTGCTATTTCATAATGTGAGGTGTAATATAATCATATGCAATTCATAAACATATCTCCAATTTGTGTTATATTACGATGAAACATAAACTAGATATTAATGTTGCGATAAAACTATTTTATTTGACTCCATGATTTGACTAAAGCGTCGTCCACACTGAACCTCAATATACATTACATGGTGTAAAAAAACAGTCACTTTAACTTTGAGATACGATCATAGTATGTATCTTAATTTTCGTTTTTTTTTTTGTGAAAAACCTTTTTTTTTTACTATATCTAATTTTTCTGTCGCAAGAATTTTTTTCTTAATTATTTTCTTTAAAAAAATTTAAGAATACATTTCTAGAATGAGCAAAGGTAGTAATCATATCCCAAAGTTATAGTGACTGTTCTTTTTACACCCGTTATAGAAAATAGCTACGTGTTATCGCTACGACGTAGCTATTCGTAGCAAACCCGTAGCTAAGTGCTGAAATGCTACGAATAGCTACGTACGATAGTGCTACTACGTAGCATTTGTAGCACTATCGTAGCACGACATATTGGGACGGTTTCTGAAAGGCTAATCAAATCTTTGATTGATAGCATTCATGTTAACAACCTTTATTGAATGCTGATTGGTGGAGTATTTTTCAGAGAAGGTTCATCTCGCTGGGCTAGTTCCCGAACCGGTGGTAGTAACATAGACACGACGTTCAGAAAACATTTTGTAAAAAAATATTCTAATTAAAATGTTTTGATTTGACTGTATTTATATTAGAGAGAAAGAGAGGGACATATGTGCTAATCTTATCAAAATTCCACAGATAAGGTTATTCACCAAAAGACACCAATTACATAATTTTAAAAAAATTGTTGACATATTATTTGAATCAACCTTATCTGTGGTATTTTAACTAGCCGCGCTAACTTAGCCGAGTGCAATATCTGGTAATAATAATAATAATAATATCTATGGACGCTTCACACCACGTCAATCTGGCCCCGTGCTAAGTATCCGAAGAACTTGTGTTACAGGTACCGGACAGCGGAAATATATTTAATACTTTTATACTATACACATATTAAAGATTTTTATTATATTATACACAAATTTAATACACATCCATGACCCAGGAACATTGAATAAATATTTCTGACGAAACTTTGATCCCTGTACTGCCATAGTTAACTCAGCATATTATGTCAACATAGTGCGCACGGGTCAACTAGTATCATATAAATGTGTCAACAAAAAACAAACGTTTGTAACGCTTTCACGCAATAACTGTTATATGACAGCGACCAAAAAAAGAAATACCTAAAAATCTACTAACGCAATGGTCCAAAATGACACAAAATCAGATTTTAGGTTCAGCAAATGGTCCCGAAACTATATGCCAAAAATAAAAAACTTTAGAGTTTTTGAAACCTAAAAACCTATTCCGACGGGTCTATTAAGCCGATCATCTTCAAAGATTTTTAACAATTTTTTGGAGGTGTAACATAGGGTACTTTTTATTTCACGAGAGCGTTTAATATCGGATGTAAGAAGAACAGTCACTATAAGTTTGGGATATGATTGTACTAACATTTCTTTTTACGTTTTTTTTTCGCTTTTCCTTATTCTTGCTACGAAAAAATAAGAAATCTTAAAAAACATTTGCACAATGAGGAAAAGTAGTATTTAATCGTATCTCAAAGTTATATATGTAGTGACTGTTATTTTCACACTCTGTACAACAATGGTAATGCACAAACTATATTATGATTTTCGTGAACGTATTGTTGGGATATTTCAATAATAAAAAATAATATCTATGGCAGGGATGTTAGGGGGCTCCGTATCCGTAACCGAAACTATCGGATATCCGATATTAAAAAATATCCACAACCGTAACCGAATCCGAAATAAAAGTTTTTCTACTGTCAAAGGTAACCAAAATTTAATATCCGTTACCGAAATTATACGAAACAAACAGATAATCCGAAACAATTTCATATCTATTTCATTCCTGGGGGGCTACTCAAGATGCCATCGCTAATTATCGCTTACAAAGTTCGATAACAAAATGTATGGGATTTGACATAAGGTACGCTAAATGACATATCAAATCGTGATAATTTAGCGTAGCTTATGTCGAATCCCATACATTTTGTTATCGAACTTTGTAAGCGATAATTAGCAATGGCATCTTGAGTAGGCCCCCTGATCTATTTCACTAATATTTTTCGTACTTTAAGCTACGATACCTTTTACTAATACTTTGTAAGTGTTAGGGCTATGTAAAAACGCTCATTGTGACACAGCCCTTACACTTGCAGATTAAATGCTAGTATTGTATTTATCTTGGCAGATTGACGATAAAAGCCAAATGCCCGATGGAGCTTCGCAATTTTCCCATGGACCGGCAGTCCTGCCCCCTCGTGCTTGGCAGCTGTGAGTATACTCGTTGATGAATCGACACATTATATTAATACATGACTTGTATGGAATCGTAATGATGTCCTCCTTTTTGGAACGAAGTTCCTTATCGCGCGTTGTGAAAGGGGGCTAGACGGACAAAATTCTTACGAAAAGTTGTCACGACACTTTTTGCTATAGTAAGCTATTGTAAGCTGTGCGGCGTCGCATGTTTCTCTGTCTGTCTCTCTCTCTCTTATAGAAAGCAAGCCAGATATTTTCATTTCTATTTCGCATTGAACAGTGTGGTGTCGCGACGATTATTTTTGTTGAGTGTATACAGGTTTTTTGTAAATAATAAATAATAAAAAATAATAACTTCGTTCCATCCGGGTGTCCCTTGACACCTCTCAAGTTTTTTTTTTTTGATTTCGCAAGGGAAATGCTTTACGCATCCCTCCGGGAGGGTCCCCGAGGGGTACGTGGGACTCCCGGCTCCACATGCGGATTGCCATCAGCCGTTTTTTTTTTTTTTTTTGCTTTGCCCCATCAGCCGTTATGTTGGGTGGAGTGCCCTGGATCTGTCAAAACACAGGTCACCTCCCTCGACCGGCCGATTCACCTCTATAGGGACCGGACTTCCATCAAATTAAGAGAGCGCTCAGGCAACAATGATGTCATCCTTAAGTAATACATACTGGCCGAGCGGCGGCAAACGCCAATGTGTAGACGGTCAATTTGCCTTGCCTTGGGCCGTATTATGATCTTTTACAATACCAGCCAGGCAATTCAATAATACGGCCTTAAACTGCCTTGTTCTTTTTTATATTACAACGACATGTTATTCTGAATGGATCCACCCTAGTTTGGCTGTCTGAAAGTGACATTCGGATGTAAGTCAAATGTCACGTGACCGCTGACTGGCTGTCAATAGGTGATCGTAATACGAAAATGCCAGCAAGCCATATTGTATGGCGTAAACAGGCTGAAATTAATAGCTTTTTATAGGCCCCCTTGTCTACGCTCGCCCTCGCTCGTGACCACTCGCGACCACTCGCCTCACTTCGGATCGGTGTCGGTTTTTGCGCACAAATCAAAGGCGCTCGTCTGCGCTCGGCCAATAGCGTCCACACGTTTGTATAGCCGCTATTGTATTATGTGACATTTATCGCTGTCAGGCCAACGTGTGGGCAGCTCTACAGACGCTCGTCTACATTGGCCACTCGTGTGCACTTGCCGAATGTGTGGACGATAGCACTCGCCTTGCACCTATTTGCCGACGCTCGCGTTGCCCTACGCTCGGCCAATACGTATAGCCGACTTTAGTTTCGATTTCACCAACGCATGTTAGTGTTAACGGCTTGGAAACACAACGCCTTTTTTCATACTGAAATAAGATTCTGCGCGTCCATTGTTTTCTGCCTGGATAATGCCGCTAGAGTAAATTGTTTTTTCCTGAATATCTTAATATATATATTTCTTGTGTGCGTGTGTATGTGACTGAACTCCTCCTAAACGACTGGACCAATTTTGATGAAATTTTTTGTGTGTGTTCGTGGAGATTCGAGAATGGTTTAGATTTACAATTGGAACCGATAGGTGGCGCTGCAGTCAGTATGTCAAGCAATTAATTAATAAGGCAATACGAAGTTTGCCGGGACAGTTAGTCTATGTATATTATTGGTACATACCTATTTTTTCCTTCTTTTAATAAATTTACTATTTAAAGAGATATGGACGTTAGCGCCTCCGTGGTCTAGTGGTTCAGAGCTTCGCTCTCGACCCGGAGGTCGTGGGTTCGATTGACGCGTTGGAACAACAAATAATGTTGTTTTCAAGTTTGGTTAGGACGATCAGGCTGACCACCTGATTGTCTGACACGATGATCCATGCGTCGGATGCGCATGTTAAAAGTCGTTCCTGTTCTCCCGCCTGTTTTTAAATAAATTGACCGGTGAAGTACGTCCGTATTTTTTCCTTTTTTAATAAATTCATTATTTAAAGAGATATGGGCGTTAAATACCTAAACAAATTGGTCAGACTCTCCGCTATGTTTAAACATCCAGGAAACAGACTTGACTACATTATACAACAAAATCAAAAAATAGGAACCTAGCTCAATCATTTTTTTAGCTAATAAAGAAAATAATATCTAAATCGGTTAAGTTTTGGAGGAGGAAACAGGAATCCCCTAAACGTCGATTTCTGGTACTTTTAATAGGTAATTTCAGTCCAAGTTGCAGTTGTCTCTATCGCGCTAGTGCTGGCTAGCTAAGGCACTGCGAGACAGCTATAGATTTTATAAATACCTATTTTGTATTTCTATCAACCGCGCTGTTTCCTCTTAAGTTACTCAAAAACCACTCGAACACTAATAAGTTGTGTTTCCTCAGATGCCTACTCCAACCAGCAGCTGGTGTACCAGTGGCAGAACTCGGAGAGCGTGACCTTCGTGCCGGGCATGACCTTGTCCCAGTTCGACCTCATCAGCTACCCCTACAGGAACTTCACCTTCACCAGGCGAGAGGGTCAGTACACGTGCTGGGGCCTTACTCTCCAAACTGATTCGATTTTGATTGCTCACTCCCGACACAATCGAGAATCGAATCAGTCCGATCTCAACGGCTTTTGGAGTTTTATTGGGTGGATCACTTTGAAACTAATCAGGAAAAAAAATGATAGTTCGTAACTTTTTGTACTCCCCACCATGTCAATCGAATGAGAATAAGAATAAACAAACGTCAATTTATTCGAGAGTACGCGGCACGATCGAATCTGAATCGAAATCGACTCCGTTTGGAGAGTAAGGCCCGAGATTCGATCGTGCCGCGTACTCCAAAATAATAAAAATAATATCTATGGACGCTTCACACCACGTCAATCTGGCCCGTGATAAGTATCCGAAGTGTGTTACAGGTACCAGACAACGGAAAATATATTTAATACTTTTATACTATACACATATTTAAGATTTTTATTATATTATACACAAATTTAATACACATTGACCCGGGAACATTGAAAACTTTTTGTTCCCTCGGCGGGATTCGAACCCGCGACCTCTCGCTCAACCACTGCGCTACGGAGGTCGTCAATGGATGTTTTGTACACCACGTTACTTAGCTTTGTGTAACGCAAGTGACCTTGAACGAATTATTGCCGTTCAGATCGAACTGATTCAAGATTGGGTCAGGAGAAGCCTACAGAACATGTCAGCGGTAGAACTCGGCGAGTGTGACGTATGTATGGGTCATCTATTATAGGTCATTGATGTTTTGTGGAACAGTTTCAATTTTAACTATCCTTCCATGAGCTAACTACCAAACGAATTACGCTGCAAGATAGCGTCAAGTCCTATCATCCAAACATCCAGCCGGAAAACATTTTACAAAATGAAACGTGGATCTAGAGTTCATCAACGCTAACGTAAATCTTGCTTGTGATTTAAGGAGTTGTAAAAAACATGACTCATTTATATTTCGCAAAGATGTGTGGAAGTTTTTTACACTAAGTTATTAGCTTTGAGACGAACGAATATTTGTATGGCTAGAAATCGGTATCGCGCTGACCGGAATTTTATATATATATTTAAACTCGAATTTTAAAAAGACTATTATTTATTTATAATAATATTATATTATATTATATTATTCTGTTACTTTACAGGCACCTAAACGATTTTGCTTCTGTAACGCCCAAAGGTTGACTGGTAGAGAATGCCGCACGACATTAAGTCCGCCTTTGTACAGTTTGTGCATTAAGTTTAATAAGCGTATTATATTTAATATAATATAATATAATATAATATAATATAATATAATATAATATAATATAATATAATATAATATAATATAATATAATATAATATAATATAATATAATATAATATAATATAATATAATATAATATAATATAATATAATATAATATAATATAATATAATATAATATAATATAATATAATATAATATAATATAATATAATATAATATAATATAATATAATAATATAATATCTATGGACGCTTCACACCACGTCAATCTGGCCCTGTGCTAAGTATCCGAAGAACTTGTGTTACAGGACAACGGAAATATATTTAATACTTTTATACTATACACATATTTAAGATTTTTATTATATTATACATAAATTTAATACACATCCATGACCCAGGAACATTGATAACTTTTTGTTCCCTCGACGGGATTCGAACTCCCGACCTTTCGTTCGAGCACCAACGCGCTCAACCAACTGCGCTACGGAGGTCGTCAAAATGATTCTATCTTATTTATAAAGTCATAAAAATAAATACAACATTACATATTATATACTAATAACATAAAAAATAAAATAAATAATATATATTATATATGTATACTATAATAATAAAAAGTATTATATATTAAATAAAAATAAATATATACCATAACTACAAGATACTAAAAATTTTAAGAATCAGCCAATTGCTTAAGATAAAAGTCACGAAATCTGCGCTTAAACATGTCTCTGGTTTTGGACATCCTGATTTCCAGAGGAAGTGCATTCCAGAGAAGAATAGCCTGTACGTTAAAAGAAGAGTAGACGATACTAGATTTATGGGAAGGGCAAAAACTATTACTACATTTAAAAACTGTTTTTCAAAATTATTGAGACAAAATTTGCAAAAACGCTTTTCGCCTAATTATTAAGTACATTTCGTTTAAGTTTTCCGAGAATTGAGCACCGGTATCAATAATTTTTAAGTATGTGTGGGCGCGATACGCTGAAATTTTGAGTATTTTAAAAGATTTTTTCAGCGTTATTGAATAAAGCTAGTGTCAACTTTTTGTACAATTACATAAGTTTTTTAAGTGAAAAAAAAAATATATATTATATCGAGCAATATCCCGCGAAACAATTATAACCACAACCTGCAAGCAGATGAGTGAGTGTACGCATAGGCATGCGTTTGATGCACCTCCCTCCTCCCACACTGCTTATGCGTACACTCGCAAGCAAAAAACATGAAAACACCACCACCACACAAGCAATAATGTTAACACGATCGTACAAAGCCCCACCACCATGCAGGTTGCAAAACTCGACGCGCGTTTCGCTCCGACCCCGGAGCATCCTCAGGATGTAGACTCTGCGAACAATGTTCGTTAACGAACCTGGATTCCCGCAAAGTAACGCCTGATTCCATTAATTATCACTCATTTATTTATACCTTGTATAAAGTGTGCTTACTTCGCTCGAAATACTGTATAAATCTTTCAATAACGGACGCAAAGGCCTACATTAGTGGCCAACAATAATAACTATTTCGATACTTTTGTAGTTAACTTCTTCACGACCAGCAGTGACAAGAGCTCGCACTCAACACCGAGTAGCGGTCGAGTGTTAACAACAAACACCTCTGTTGTGTTGTTGTTTCATATCTAGCAATTAAATTTTTCTTCTAACCCTCAGATCGGCTCGAAAGTCTAACTAAAGCTATAGTGTTAGAACAATGGATGTAGAGTGCTGACTCAGTGGTATTGTTAGATTGTTATGCCATTTTCAACCTTAAAGTGTACGTACTATGGATGCTTAAAATACTCTACTCGAGTGGAAAACTTTAATGCAAAAGCTATAAATAGATTCGTGTCTATGAGCTTGGCTGTTACGTTTTACTGTAGGTGAAGCTAAAAGGAAGGGTAATGATTTTAGCAGTCTATGTACGTCTAGTGCTGAGCATACGCCCCAAAGTATGTTGTTCTAGGGGGGAATGCCTATACAGAGTGTAAAAAGAACAGTCACTATAAATTTGAGATACGAATATACTACCTTTCCTCATTTTGGAAATGTGTTTTTTTATAAAATAAAAAAAAACACCTTTTACGTTATTCTTGCAAACAAAAAAATAAGGAAGGTAAAAAGTAAAAAAAAAAAAAAAAATTTTTAGTTTTTGACAAACTAAAAATTATTCATTTACAAAAATTAGTAAAGTTAGTATAATCGTATCTCAAATACCATTTCTTGTTTTTTTTGTCGCCAGATTAACGAAAAAGGAACAAGAAATGTGAAAAAAAAATACATTTTGAATGAGGAAAGGTAGTATATTTGTATCTCAAAGTTATAGTGACTGTTCTTTTTACAGCCTGTATAATAGGGAAGCGAACTGACCGATAAAAAAACATGTTACAAAAAAGAACCTGTTCATTCACAACAAGTTATTTGCAAGAACATTTAAGAAGGGAAAAGAAACTCACAAACGCAGTAACGCTAAGTGAGGTACGCTATAAATCCACCCACTAATCACGGCGCCCGGTTATCCGGCAACACGATTACACACCCGGCCGGATATGCAAAACTCACGGAAATAAATCCCCAAACGACTTATGGGAAGAGGCTTAGGTGTACGAGTCGAGAATTGAATATATTTTTATACTTACAAGCATTATTTTTTGGCAAACTATGCACATTCAGTGTGTTTTTCTGACCTCTGTAGCGCGTTGGTGCTCGAGCTCGCGGGTTCAAATCCCGCCACCGCCACGGTCAGAAGTTACTTCGCTCTGAAAATCTATCTATCTTATATATAAAAATGAATTGCTGTTCGTTAGTCTCGCTAAAACTCGAGAACGGCTGAACCGATTCGGCTGTTTTTGGTCTTGAAATATTCGTGGAAATCCAGGGAATATTTAAAGGGTTTTTTGTATTTTTTTTATGCTGAACGAAGTGGGCAAGGGTCAGCTAGTCTTATATAGGGTGTGACGTAGGCACTGATAAGACACTCAGTTCAAAGAAAAATAAATTTTAAAATTATTTAAACAACATAAAAAGTGTTAAAATATATATATTTATAAACAATAAGTAACAGTGAACAGTTAAAATATAAAAATATTTACATAAAGTGGCCAATACAAACATTAAACAGTTATCTAAATTGTGAGTGACAGTCAGCTGTTAACGTGATTTACATCAGCCGTTAGCGTACCTACTACTTCATTGAAAGTGTGTAACGTTCGCCCTTAAATTTAACAATTAATTATTTTACCTATTGAAATCTCGTTACTTAAAATCAAATCTAATAATGCCAAATCATAAATGTACCTTGTGCGCCAAATTCGTCAGCGTTGCAGACAGCGTCAAGTGTGGTAAATGCACAGGCTACTCCCATCGCACCTGTGCTAAAGGGTACGACCCCAAAAACACAAAAACATGGACTTGCCGCACTTGCACAATATCACCCAAATGCCCACTCACTTACTCTTCCCCTACTGATTCGTTCGTAGACGCGAATCTAGGCGGCTCGTCACCCAACCTCCTGTCTGAGGAAATTAGACTTCTTCGGGAAGTCCTAACCGAGGTTCGCGTCGAGATGAAGGCTATAAGACAGGAGGTGGCGAATATAAGCACGAACATGGGGGACGTTAAGAACCGAGTAGACGATGTGGAACTTCGCGTGTCCGCCGTGGAAGACCGACTGAACGCGCAGGCATCTGTCAGCGCACCCGACCCGGCGATAACTGAGCGCATCGAACAACTGCAGGCCGAGTTAAATGATCGTGAACAGGAGTACCTATTGAACGACATCGAGATAACAGGTCTGCCAGAATGTAGGGGAGAAAATGTCGCTCATTTGGTAAATTTAGTCACCAAAAAAATTGGCGTCGTTGTCGATGATCGAGAAATCGTCTCCGTCATGCGTAGGGGTGTCAGTCGACCTGCAGCTGTAGATGGTGAGCAGCATAAACCTCGACCCGTCATCGTCCGTCTGGCTCGAAGAATGGTGCGTGATAACATTCTGAAGGCTGCTCGTGTGCGGCGGGGCCTGGACACAACAGGCATTCTAGATGCCCCCCCGCAGCGCTTCTACGTCAATGAGAACCTGACCAAAACTAACCGCGCGCTGTTCCACCGGGCTCGAGACGAGGGCCGCCGTCACAGCTGGCGGTATGTCTGGACTCGTGGAGGCCATATCTTTGCTCGACGTGACTCAAATTCAAGGGCATATCGTATTAGAACGGACCTAGATTTAAATAAAATTTTTGTCACCAGCACCGTTGGTCTCTCTCAATAGTATTTGTGTCTTATAAGTGTAGTAGAAATGTATGTAATTATTACTTATTGTGTAAGTATTGTTCGTCAATTTGTTTCTTGTTAGTTAAGTATTTCACACCAATTATTTTTAAAACAATCCTAATTTTTATATCCAAATGGTGTGGTAGTGTAATGCAAAATTTGTTGAACATCATAGTCTATAAGTCTGTGATTTCTATAATATATTTTAATTTCTATGCAGGCTCAACAGCAACTTACTATAATATTATATTATATATTTTTATATCTTGTTACACGTATGTTATTGTTTGGAAGTTACTATATTTTTATGTAAATTTACGTACAACTTTGTGCCGTTCTGTGTATTTTAAAACAGTATTGTTTCTAAGTATTTATGTATTTATTATACTACATAATTATAATATTTTAAACATAACACGCATACTGCATAATAATTATCACAATATATATACAAATATAATATATACAAATGATTAATCTTCGTAAAATAAAAATTGGCTTTTTAAATCCTGGGTCTTTGGGCACAAAACATGATGAGTTATTAGTAGCCTTGAGTAGATACAATTTTGAGATAGTCGCATTAAACGAAACATGGATACGAGCAGGGAACGATGGGCGGGCCCCGCGTATACCTAACTATAGCCTCGTGCACACACCCAGGCCCGAGAGCGTGCGCTCCCGCGGCGGTGGCGTGGGCTTTTACGTGTCTAAAGGACTAAACATACAAGTAGTCAAACACCACAACACAACACCCAGCGTCGAGCAGATGTGGATTTCGTTTAGGGCCGGTGGCAAGCGTGTTTTCTTAGGAACGGCGTACCGACCTCCTTGGTTATCAGCTAGAACTTTCCTAGACGAAGTAAGTGATACAATAAGCACTTTATCGGGTTACGACTACCTATACTTAGTTGGTGATTTTAATATAAATTGCTTTAACACTAACGCAACACAATATAAAGTCTTAGTGGATTTTTTGACAATACACAGGTTGCGCCAGTGCACTGCTGAGGCCACCCACTTTACCCCCGAGACTGAAACCCTGCTCGACCTAGTCTGCACTAGCGCAGACCTGGATCGAGTATGGGTTGACTATATACCCGAACTAAGTAGTCATGCTCTCATATCGTTTGAAATCGACTTACCAAAAATAAAAAGCGCTGCAAAAAAGATACTTTATAGACCGATAAAAGATATTGATCATGATGATTTTAAATTGGTAATGCATAGTATTGACTGGAATTACATAAAACAGTTAGCGGATGTTGACGAAATGGTATGCACTTTCAATAGTAGTATATTGTGGGCGTTTGATATGTTGGCACCTACTAAAACCATATACGTAAGGGATCGCCAATATCCCTGGATAACACACAATATTAAAATGTTAATGAGAAGGCGGGATGATGCACAAAAACGAGCACGTAACACAAAATTAGAGACTCACGTTAATTATTATAAAGACCTCAAGCGAGAGGTGACACGTGCCCTGGCTCGAGAGAAAACCGCTTACTTTAATAATTACATCAATTTAAATATTAAGTCCCCTCATACAATGTGGAAGCATCTCAAAGAGCATATTAATGTGCGAAAAAAGTCGGATGTCATTCTACCTAACCACCTAATAGACCCTAATCTCATTAACGACTTTTTTCTAGACGTCCCGGGTGCCGGTTTAGTACCGTTATCAGCCACCTCCTTATTATATTCCCAGCCATTTGGCTCATCTAGTTTCAGGTTCACAATGGTTGACGACAGTAACGTACTAAAAATTATACAATCTTTAAAATCTAATGCGCTAGGTGCTGACGGTATCAATTTGGATATGTTGCTGTTGGTTTCTCGGCTCCCTATCTGTTTAAGTGTTATTACGCAAATTATAAACACCTCTCTCACAACACATACATTCCCCAAGTTATGGCAGTTAGCAATAGTCAAACCGTTACCTAAAAATGATATTGTTTCTGAACCTAGAGATCTCAGGCCCATTAGCATATTATCATGTATGTCAAAAATCTTGGAGAAAGTAGTATGTAGTCAAATAAGTACTTACTTAGAACAAAACAACATACTACCTACAGTACAGTCTGGTTTTCGTCGACACCACAGTACGACTACTGCATTAATTGACGTCGTTGATAACGTTATTACCGCACGAGACGCGGGGGAGGTGACGATCCTTGTTTTATTAGACTTTTCACGTGCGTTTGACACAATCCATATACCATTGCTTTTATCAAAGTTAAAATATTACGGATTTGATGAAACAGTGATAAAATGGTTCTCAAGTTTTTTGCGAAATCGATCGCAAATAGTTGAGGTTAATGATAGTCGTGGTGAGCCACTACGTTCAAATCCACGCCCAGTGGATAGAGGTGTCCCGCAGGGATCGGTGGCTGGGCCTTCTATGTTTGCCATCTACGGTGCGGACATCATCCGTCATATACAGAATTGTAAATACCATATTTATGCTGATGACATTCAAGTATACATATCTTTTAAGCCCGGTAATGCTCGTGTGGCCATAGACAGACTAAATGAAGATCTAGCGCGGATAAGTGAGTGGTCTCAGTCTAATGGTTTGGTGCTTAATCCTGACAAGACCAAGTACATGATACTGGGTACCAAAAATCAAATAAGGAAATTGTCAGAAATCTCGCCCACTGTACATTTACATATAAAAAATAAAAATATCGAGAGAGTGAGTGAAACTCGTAATTTAGGAGTGCTAATGGATGAAGAGCTTAAATTTGAAAGACATATAATAAAAACCGTAAGTCGATGCTTTTATCGCCTTAAAGTTTTGTATAAAATAAGAAATTTTATTTCAGTAAACATGCGTAGCACACTTTGCGAATCACTTGTGCTTTCAAACTTGAATTACGCGGACGTGGTCATAGGACCCTGCCTTCACTCGCGGTCAAAAAGGCTAATACAAAAAGTTCAAAACGCATGTGCTAGATACTGCTGCGACATACCACCTCGCACGCACGTCACGCCATACATTAATAATCTACGCTGGCTCAAGATGGATGGACGCAGGCAGGTACATTTCGCCACTATTTTGTTTGGCATAATTAAATTCAAAATACCATCCTACCTCTTTATCAAATTACAAATGGCTAGTGATAACGAACTGACTGTCACAACTAGGGGTTCGTCATTCTTGCTAGTTACGCCGCTACATCATACATCCAGTTTCAGAGGCAGTTTTAAATACCTCGCTAGCAAAATCTGGAACAATCTGTTACCACCTCTTCGTGCTCTGCAAACAATAGGTAGCTTTAAGTCAAAATTCAAAGCACATTTACTACAAAAGCAATTGGAAGAATGTAACAAATCTCTATAAACACACTATAGTTATAAAACAATTAAACCTATTATAATACTATTTAATACCCAAAACATTCAATGTGACATGTCTAATTTTAAATCAAATCATTTATTTAACAGTTTACTAATTTCACATTATTATATTATATTATTACTATTATTTAATTATACATCTGTTATTCTAATTTACTATCATAATTAATTATTAATATTTGCTTACCCTTTGGCTTGCAAGCCGAAGTGATGTGGTTCTGGAAAGTACGCTAGGTAGTTCATCTATACTTATAATAAAACTGTAGAGAGGTCAATTCTGTACATTGAATATTTTTTCAAAATACATATTGGAGGATGATTGGCGATCGATACTGATGCCAAAAATGCAATTAGTAAAATTTTTGTCTGTCTGTCTGTCTGTCTGTCTGTCTGTATGTGCGCGATAGGAACAAAAACTACTGAAGGGATTTTAACCAAACTTGGTACGATTGTAGCCCATATTCCTGGGCAGGTTATAGGCTATATAACATAACGCTACGATACATAGGAGCCGAGCAGTGACGATAAATTGGAAGCAAGTCGGAGGAATTTCGCGCGCGCGGGCTGCGGACGAACGGTTCATGCGGGGGGCGCGGGGGGATCGCTTACACAGTGACGCGAAGCAATAGAATGTGGCACTAAAGTAGATTAGAACTTGAAATAAGTACCTAACAGATTTTTTTTTCTGAGAAGAGTGTTTCCACAGTGTCATAATAATATAAAAATTGTATTTTTGAACTTGCTTCACAAATTGAAATAAATTATCATTTATTGTATAAATCAACTTAATTAACTGTATTATTAAAAGAAAGCCTTTCGCGATAATCTAAAAAAACGGGCAGTTAAGCGGTTTTTGGTAAACTATTTATACCATCACGGTATTAATCCTCATCATTTTTAATACGTTAGTTGGCTTAAGAATTTCATGAAGACTATATTTGCCCTTTATACCTAGCAAGTATAATTAATAGTTTAGGAGATAATATAGCAAAATTAAAATCGTTTCGCCGTGATTCGACCGCCGCGCCGCATCGCGGGCAGCGGCGCCGCGCGATACAGGCTGATGCGTGACGTCTTACATCCGAGTCGGGGTGTAGTGTAGGTATCAGATCTGGTAGGTAGGAATTTTGGCGAAGGTCAACCAAAGGAACTCCACCCCACTGCTGGGTAAAAAATACTATTAAAATGTGCTAACAGGCAGTACCGGTAGTATGAATTTATATAGATGTCGCTTTGATTTGAAGATATATGACAATAAAAAAAATACTGGACGTTTGTATGAAGCGCGGCGGGAACCGCGCTGCTTCAAGCATTCAAATTTATTCTTTTTTTATTTTATATTTTGTTTAAAACAAAATTTCATTTATTTATATTATTATTATTTTTAATCTTAGGGTAGGTTATAAAAAACGCTACTAAAGCCGATCGGCGCGGCGCGCCGAGCTAGGGCCTAACTCTCCAAACTGATTCGATTTTAATTCAGAGTCGATCGTGCCGCATACTCCCGAAGAAATTGACGTTTGTTTATTTTTATTCTCTGTCGATTGATATGGTCTGGTGTACAAAAAGTTACGTTCTAACGGTTTTCTTTAATCTAATTAATTTCAAAGTGATCTACCAAATAAAACACCAAAAACCGTTAAGATCGAACTGATTCGATTCTCAGTTGTGTCGAGAGTAAGCCTGCTGGATCCTCGGCGGGGCGTGCCGCTGCGCCCATGTCTTTCGAGAGTTCCGTTTTAAAGACCTTAGTAATTGCAATATAAGTTTAAATTTAATAATACTTCAAAACATTAATGACAAAAACGGTAATAAGTTGAAAAAATTGAAAATATTTTTATGGTTTCGCAATTTATCCTATGTCGTTTAAATTTGATATGAAGCAACATTTTAATAGTGCATTAAGATGTTGCTTCATATCAAATTTCTATTCCCGGGAAGTACCCTTTAGGTTTTGGTTCCCTTTGGCGTGTCGAAAATTGCGAAAATTAGCGATATAAACGGCTGAATCTTTGGGTAGATGTGGCCAAGATGCCTGTTTCTTTTCACAGCCAGAAGGGACAGTAGAGCTGAGTTTTTAATATGATTTTTAGCTTGATACCTACACGTGTTAAAGTTTTGACACCCAGACAGACAGACGGACATCGAAGTTAAATACTTTACTAAATTAACGTGAAAAATTGTCTGGGTCTATACAGTGCATTCGAATAATATTATCCTAACTTCGAATACCTTTGCTGACTTCTACATATTGTTCGAAGGCCTACTTCTTTTGCCGAGCTCCGAAAGGATAGTAATATATTATTATTATCTAATATCTAAATCCAGTGTCTTGCTGGATCGGGATCAACACTGGGATGCACTGGGAAGTACCTATTAGCGAAAGTTCTCAGCGGTTGCGCCAATAAACTAAAAATATATTTAAAAATATTAAAGTGCCCTAAATCACTTTTCCACGCGTACGAAGTCGCGGGCACAGCTAGTATCTATTAAAATTGTAAATTATTCTAGCCGCAAATGGTGTTATTCGAGTGGTTATCAGTGTCTGTACATATATAGGTAATTACTATAGCTTTGTCGTCTGACCCACTGAAGTTTTGCTTGTCGCCATTTTGTGAGCTAGGTACTTTTGTATTCAGTAACATAGTGTTAAAAAAATAAATAGAATAAAACTTTTATAAGCTCTGCTCTGCGTGGAAACCACGCGCGGTGTGCTGCACTAGTATTATATTATATTACTCTTATAGTACCTATTACTCTTATCTATGGTGTGCTGACTGATGCGCGCGCGCGCCTGCCCCGTTAACTCATCAACTAGTCGGCGTCGTCGCGGTGACGAATGAGGTCAAGGTTACGCATGTTTGTGTCCCTGAGGCCGGGCTTCAATGTATTTTTCTTTATCATTATTTATTTATTTTATATTCACAGATAGTATGCCTGGGCATTATATACGTATGTTATAATATTTTATCTACTGATATTTAATTAATATTGTGTTTATTATATACTTTTATGTTGTAAGTATCTATAACGTTGCTAGTGTGCGTCTGTCGTTCGCCTGACAAGTGACAACTGGATCCACATAATACCAGGGATCGTGGTATAGGTATTAGGTACCATGCCGCAGTCGTATACCTGAGTGGACTCCAATTCACCAGCTGTTTGCATTACACTACACACATATTATATAATTATGATAAGTATTTTTTAAATTTATAATTAGAATGTATATTAATGTTTAGTTAAGTCTGTCTTTTGTCCATATCCTGTGATCTAGTGTAATGTAAATGTGTTTGTTGAATAAATGTTTTTATTATTATTATTATTATTATGATTTTTAAATTTGCTTTTCTCCTTGACGGGTCCTAACTGAAGTTGCGGGCTTGTGGCCAAACAACTTCAGGTAAGATGACAGTGTTTCAATTTATAGCTAAGAATTTGCGGACAATGCGGCATGTATTGAGTATGACTGCTTTTTATATGGTGATGTATGTAAGTGGATGTATGTCAAGTGTTTTGAGTGATGTGTGAAGTGTTTTAGGTATGATGCCAGTGGTCGAAATTATTATAGGTATTGTTTTAACTGTATTAACTTTCCATTACGATTTAATTTCTATTGTGAGGTCTGTATATTTAGTTACTTTATTAGTGTGTGTGGTAGTGAGGTTGTGTGTATTGGGTATGGCGATGTCTATAAGGTAAACTATTCTTTTTCGTTTATCATGGAGTGTTATGTCAGGTCTGTTGTGGTGTACGGTCTTGTCTGTCAGTATTGTTCTATCCCAATAAAGTTTATAATCCGATGAGTCTAGTATGATTTGTGGTGTGTATTTGTAGTATGGTGTTTTGTCTGTGATGAGGTTGTGGTTAAGTGCGAGTATCTGATGTATGATTGCTGCTACTTGGTCGTGTCTGTGTTTGTAGTCTGTTTGTGTGATGGATGAGCAAGCGCCGGTGATGTGTTGAATAGTTTCAGGTTGTCTGTGGCAGTGCCTGCAATGGTCACTACCTGCACTACTATCTCGTATAATATATTTTCTATAATTTTTCGTATCTATGACCTGGTCCTGGATTGCTATCATAAAGCCTTCGGTCTCTGGAAACAGCTCGCCTCTCTTTAACCATGTGTTTGACGCTAACTTGTCAACATTGGCGTTGGTTAAATCCATACGATGGCGTCCGTGTAGAGACTTCTGAGTCCATGCGTCTATTTTTTGTTGGTTCGTCACAAGTGTGTTTATTTTAGATTGATCTGCGAGTAAGAGTGGCGTGAATGAGTCTGATTGGCATACGGCCTTGTAGATTGTTGATTCATGTAAACGGTTATAAAAATAAGATCTGAGGAGAATAATTTGTTTGTTGTGTAGGTTAGTAATATCTATTAGTCCTCTACCGCCCTCAATTTTAGGTAAGGTCAATCTTTGGACACAAGCTCTTGGGTGGTGTTTCCTGTGTTTCGTTAATGCTGTGTTGATTGTTGTTTGAAGAGCTTTGAGGTCGGTTTTGCTCCACTTAATGATTCCAAAAGAGTATGTAAGTATAGGTATAGCAAAAGTATTTATGGCTTTGATTGTATTTTGTGAGTTAAGGTGTGTATGCAATATTTTATGAATTCTACATTTAAATTTGTCTTTTAGTATCTTTTTTGTCTCCTTGTGTTTTATTGCTTGTGTCTGATTATATCCTAAATATCTATATCCTTCTGCTTGGTCGACTGCTCCTATTATTTCATGGTTTTCCAGTTCATATATTGTGTTTTCTATTTTGCCTTTATTAACTGATTGGGTCTTACATTTGTCTACCCCAAATTCCATGCAGATATCGTTTGAAAAAGATTGAGTTATGTCGGCAAGGCGATGTAAGTCATTGATTGTATTGGAAAAAAGTTTAATGTCGTCCATGTACATAAGGTGAGTGAGACGGGTTTGCTGTGAGTTGTGTTTAATTGTAAATCCTATTTCAGTAGTGTTGAGGAGAGACGACAGCGGATTAAGTGCTAAGCAGAACCATAGGGGACTCAAAGCATCGCCTTGAAAGATTCCTCTTCTTATTGGAATGAAGTCAGTCTCAGAGGTCTTATTCATATTGTCATTGCATATTTTTAATTTGGTGTTCCAGTGTGGCATAATATTTTCCAGAAAGCTAACGATAAGTGGATGTATTTTGTATAGTTTCAAAATGTTTATGAGCCATGAGTGTGGTACGGAGTCGAACGCTTTTTTATAATCTATAAACATAGTATGTATATTTCGTTTTTCTTTAAGCGCTTGGTTCGAGGCAACGGCGTCTATTGTGAGCTGTTCTTTGCATCCCTGACTATGTTTACGGCATCCTTTTTGTTCTTCTGCTAATATATTATGTTCATGTGCATGTTTGTATATAGATTCACTTAGGCAAGATGTCATCATTTTATAAATATTTTGAAGGCATGTAATTGGACGATATTTGGCTGGGTTTTCAGTATCTTTTAAATCTTTGGATAGCATGTAGGTTATTCCTTGTGTTATGTAGTGTGGCATTTTGTCCGGAGAGTGGATGAATGTATTAATGTGTTGGTGTAAAACATCGTGAGTGCATGTGAGTTTTTTATACCAAAAATTATGAATGTTGTCAGAGCCCGTAGCTTTCCAGTTATGAGTTTTAGCTATTACTGTTTTGAGTAGACCTAATCCTATGTTTTCGAATTTCATTTCTGTTATATCTTTAAGTTTTTCTTTTTCTTCTTCTATCCAGTAACCTTGTTTGTGCTCAATAGGTATAGACCATATTTTTGACCAGAACTCATGTAACGCTTGTGGAGTAGGTAGGGCTTTATTTTCTGTCGAATCATTATTTTCTTGTTTACATAATTTTCTGTAGAATAATTTTTCGTTATTGTTAAATTCCTTGTTTTGTATTTTTCTGTCCGTCGTTTCCCTGTATCTTCTTAACCGGTTAGTGTATGTATTAAGTTTTTGCTTTAAGGTGTCAAGGTAATGTGAAATTTCTGTGTTCTGAGTTTCATGTTGAGAGTGTATTTTAAATTTTTGTTTAATATTATGTATGTGTTTATCTAATTTTGACGATCGTACTCCTCTTATATGTTCTGTAAGTCTTCCTATATCCGCTCTTAAATTACTTATTCTATTTTCCAATCGTCTTTGCCACCATGGATCTTTAGTTTTTTTATTTATCCTATCTGTATCTTTAAGTATTCTAGCGCCACTAAATTTGGCTATGGTATATGCTGCACTGTATATTATAGTTTGCAATGTATTATAGTCTGTATCCGAATTTAAAATATTTGGTATTGTTTTAGAGTTTAAATGGCTTATAATAATTGATAATTTTTTAGAAGTTTTTAGTTTAGGTATGTGTGGTCTTTTGGTAGGCTCAATCATCTTAAATTCATTAATAGTTTCTGTGAACATTTCTTCAAGTTGTATGACCATTTCAGGAGATAGATTAGGAGTATACGTGTGACCCGGTTGTATTATTTCTGGCCTTATTTCATAATTATTACTATCAATTGGTATCACACGTCGTTGGTTATTAAAATTTTGCGTTTGTAACTGGGATAAATTGATATTCAATCCGGTTTCTGCTTCTTCTATAAAGTGTTGATTACTATTATTGCCTAGTTCAATTCGTACTTCTTCCTTTATACGGTTAAGGTGATCTAGGGATAAGAGTCTGTTATTAACGATTATTCTGCGTTGATCTGCTATTCTTTGGATGGATAAGTGAGAAAGCTCTGGACATTTAAGAATAATATCTTGGTGTAGGAGTGGTCTGTATGTTGTAAGATCCGTTTCCAATTTTGTGATTCTGTAGTAGCTTTTCATTATAAGTTCATTAAGTTCGGACGACCACTGCATTCTGTGAGTTTGTGTTTCTTGTAAGTTTGTGTTTATGAATGGTTCTTGGTTTTGCATGAATTGTTTTGCTTCTTCTTTGATGTCTGTTATTTCTTGTTCAGTCAGTAAGTTGCGGTAAGTAATAGCTCGTCTTTGGTCGCCTATCCGTTGTTTAGATGCTTCCATTTCTGGGTATTTTGTAGTGAAAAGTGAGTGTAGTGGTGTTAAATAGGCTCTTTTATTGGTTTCTAGTTTAGTAAATATGAAATAATGACGCATTATGAAAATATTCATGTCTCTTGTCCACGTTTTGCGTGTGCGCCTTGTGCCTTGGACGGGTACAGTAATTTCAGCTGTAGTAGCTTCCTGCACAACATCTTCGGCTCGTATCGGTGAAGAAAAGTCTAATGAACTGGTTGAAGAATATGATTCTTGTGTTTTGGCGAAAGATTGTGGTGATGATGGCACAGATGAGAATAATGACAATGTAGGTGATGCGCTTGGTGAAGGATGATAACATTGATCTGCAACAGTACGAGACTGGGCAGCCTGGTGCGATTCGTTGCCCCCCCCAGAATACGAGGGGCAGCCCAGACCCGAAGGCCCGGGGCGGGATTCTCCATCGCTTCTCGCTCCGGTACCCGCCTGGGGTATGTTTCTATTTCGAAGTCGCATCTCATATAATCTTCTTCTTCTTCTGCTTCTTGGGGTTGGGAGTTGGGACCGTTAGTTTGGGAAGGGTGTTGCCGAGATATTAATGGCTTTTGACTTTGTTGTTATTACTTCTAGGTGTTAGTGAATGTATTATAGTTCATGCCTTCCCTAAGCCCCCCCACCACGTCAAGGTGGCCCCCCGGGGGGGTTATTATTATTATTATTATTATATAAAAAAATGAATTGCTGTTCGTTAGTCTCGCTAAAACTCGAGAGCGGCTGAACCGATTCGGCTGTTTTTAGTCTTGAAATATTCGTGGAAGTCCAGGGAATGTTTAAACAGTTTTTTTTAATGCTCAACGAAGTGGGCACGGGTCAGCTAGTACTGTATAAATCATTTTATATCGGACTCAAATGCCTAGTTTTTGTGTATACACAAAAAGTAGGCATTTGAGTCCGATATAAAATGTACTGAGGTCGTGGGTTCAATTCCCGCGTTGAAAAATAGAAAAAATGTTGTTTCCAAGTTTGGTTAGGACAATGCAGGCTGATCACCTCATTGTCTAACAGATGATCCATGCGTCGGATGGGCATGTAAAAAGTCGGTCCTGGCCCCCAGTCGTGTCGGTTATCCATCCCACTGGGCTACGAGAGTGAAGGAAGACAGTGTTCTTGTGTATTGCGCACACACTTGGGCACTATAAAAATATACTCCTACGCAGCTGGCCTGGTTTCAATAAAAATCGGTTACCGACACCGAAATCGGCGAGGGGAGCTATTATTATATTAATCTGGTCCCGTGCTAAGTATACCGTATACGAAGAAATTGTGTTACAGGTACCAGACAACGTAAATATTAGGTTCTTACATATGAAATTGGCGTTTTGTCGTACTGGCCACTTTGATCTTAAATATATCCTCTTTGGTTAGGAATTCCAAATTCCTCATGCATTTGTGTTTTGAAAACCGTAATTCATTTGTTTTTTTCTCTTTTGCTTTTTTTTCTGCGTCACTCATTTCACAAAATGGAAAACTTAAAATATCGCATTAATTACGAGTACGAGTTCCACCGTGGCACCAGTGCTGCAGAAACGGCTCTAAGGATTAATGATGTGTATGGGGGGGGTGTCGCAAAAGAAAACACGGTGCGTTTTTGGTTTCAACGCGTTCGTTCTCGAAATTTCGACCTGCACAACAAGCCCCGTGGACGGCCGGAGACCAAGGTCGATAATGATGAATTGAAGGCTATTGTGGAAGCAGATCCATCGCAAACCACATCTGAGTTAGCTACAGGCTGCGACAAAACTGTTTTAATCCACTTGAAGCAAATTGGGAAGGTGAAAAAGCTTGAAAGGTGGGTACCTCATGAATTGAGTGAAGCAAACCGACAAACGCGCGTCGACTGCAGCGTTACATTGCTCAACCGGCACAATAATGAAGGAATTTTAAATCGGATCATTACATGTGATGAAAAGTGGATCCTGTACGATAATCGTAAACGCTCATCGCAATAGCTGAACCCTGGTGAACCAGCAAAGTCTTGCCCCAAGCGAAATTTGACTCAAAAAAGTTACTTGTTTGTTTGTTTGTTTGGTGGACTAGTGCCGGTGTCGTACACTATAGCTTTCTTAAATCTGGTCAGACGATTACGGCTGATGTCTGTTATTTAATACTTTTATACTATAGTATAAAAGTATTAAATAAGTTTCCGTTGTCTGGTACCTGTAACACAAGTTCACCAGACAGTGTAAATCCGTCTATAGATATTATTATGTAGATATGGCTGTTCCACAGTAACGCCTGAATTATGGATTAAAAAAAATGTATACTATTCATTCACGACCTCCGTAGCGCAGTGGTTGAGCACGTTGGTGTTCGAGCGAGAGGTCGCGGGTTCGAATCCCGCCGAGGGAACAAAAAGTTTTTAATGTTCTTGGGTCATGGATGTGTATTAAATTTGTGTATAATATAAAAAAAATCTTGTATATGTGTATAGTATAAAAGTATTCAATATATTATAATATTAGGTCATCACACACACACAGACATCAGCCGTAATCGTCTGACCAGATTTAAGAAAGCTATAGTGTACGACACCGGCACTAGTCCACCAAACAAACAAACAAACAAGTAACTTTTTTGAGTCAAATTTCGCTTGGGGCAAGACTTTGCTGGTTCACCAGGGTTCAGCTATTGCGATGAGCGTTTACGATTATCGTACAGGATCCACTTTTCATCACATGTAATGATCCGATTTAAAATTCCTTCATTATTGTGCCGGTTGAGCAATGTAACGCTGCAGTCGACGCGCGTTTGTCGGTTTGCTTCACTCAATTCATGAGGTACCCACCTTTCAAGCTTTTTCACCTTCCCAATTTGCTTCAAGTGGATTAAAACAGTTTTGTCGCAGCCTGTAGCTAACTCAGATGTGGTTTGCGATGGATCTGCTTCCACAATAGCCTTCAATTCATCATTATCGACCTTGGTCTCCGGCCGTCCACGGGGCTTGTTGTGCAGGTCGAAATTTCGAGAACGAACGCGTTGAAACCAAAAACGCACCGTGTTTTCTTTTGCGACACCCCCCCCATACACATCATTAATCCTTAGAGCCGTTTCTGCAGCACTGGTGCCACGGTGGAACTCGTACTCGTAATTAATGCGATATTTTAAGTTTTCCATTTTGTGAAATGAGTGACGCAGAAAAAAAAGCAAAAGAGAAAAAAACAAATGAATTACGGTTTTCAAAACACAAATGCATGAGGAATTTGGAATTCCTAACCAAAGAGGATATATTTAAGATCAAAGTGGCCAGTACGACAAAACGCCAATTTCATATGTAAGAACCTAATATTTACGTTGTCTGGTACCTGTAACACAATTTCTTCGTATACGGTATACTTAGCACGGGACCAGATTAATATAATAATAGCTCCCCTCGCCGATTTCGGTGTCGGTAACCGATTTTTATTGAAACCAGGCCAGCTGCGTAGGAGTATATTTTTATAGTGCCCAAGTGTGTGCGCAATACACAAGAACACTGTCTTCCTTCACTCTCGTAGCCCAGTGGGATGGATAACCGACACGACTGGGGGCCAGGACCGACTTTTTACATGCCCATCCGACGCATGGATCATCTGTTAGACAATGAGGTGATCAGCCTGCATTGTCCTAACCAAACTTGGAAACAACATTTTTTCTATTTTTCAACGCGGGAATTGAACCCACGACCTCAGTGTCGAGAGCAAATCTCTGAACCATGGAGGTGGCTGTGCCTCGGGCCAGATTGACGTGGTGTAAGCGTCCATGGATATTATTATTCAACAACTCAATAATAGAATTAGCGGTTTAAACGGCTTAAGTCACTCAAAAACCACGCGAACGAAGTCGCGGGCACAGCTAGTATTAATATATCACTTGGTTCATAATTCTATAATGGACACAGGTCGCTACCGGCAATATGAGAATGATTATCCTGACCAGTAAAATGTCAACCATTTTTTTTTATCTATTCTACTAATATTATAAAGCGGACGAGTTTTTTCGTTTAAACGCGCGCTAATCTCATGAACAACTAGTCCGATTTTTTTTTGTTGGTTAGTCCATTTATAGAGGAAGGCTTTAGGCTATATAACATTACGCTGCGACCAATAGGGGCGAAGCGTCAGTGAGAAATGTTGCAAAAACGGGGAAAATTATTTACATTTGGGGACTTTCGTTGCGTTCGCTGCATAAACGGTAACAGCTGAAAACTGAAGCGATAGTTAAATTAATTGACGCTTAAAAGACACGCTATCCTTGACATTTCCCTAAAGAGTGACAGTGACAGCCTGCGAATAGGAGGATCTTAACTTTAATTAGCGTGTATTTGGCTGTAAGCCACTGTAGTGGTTAACTTTATTTCTATCGCCAATAACTGAAAATGATGTTATAAAAGTAATTAAAGGATTAAATAACACAAATTCTACAGGCTATGATCACATATCAACAAAAATAATTAAAAAGGTAGGCAAGGAAATATGTGAACCATTGAGCCACATAATAAATTTGTCATTTGTGGAGGGAAAATTTCCAGATATTCTAAAATACTCTATAGTTAAACCTTTATTCAAAAAGAGCAATAAGAATGATATGAATAATTACCGCCCTGTGACATTAATATCTAATCTATCGAAAGTTTTTGAGAAAATTATGTACAGCAAAATCTATAACTTTGTAACATCTAAAAATATTTTAAATATGGCTCAATTTGGATATAAAAAGAATAGTAGCACTAGTTTGGCAAGTTTTTGCTTAAACAAAGACATAACTGAAAATATTAACCAGGGTTATTCGGTGGTTGCTTTATTTTTGGATATGTCAAAAGCTTTTGATCTGGTTTGTCACAAAAGACTATTGAATAAAATAGAAAAATATGGTATTAGGGGTAAAGTACTTGACTGGATTAACAGTTATCTGAAAGAAAGAAAACAAGCAGTAGAAATAATTAAAACAGAAGGTCGCAATATGAATTGTATAGTCTCAACATACAGAGATAACAATCCATATGGCGTACCACAAGGCAGTGTTTTAGGGCCTTTGCTATTTTTGCTCTATATAAATGATTTTCCATTAGCAATAAAGCAAAAATGCACTATGTACGTGGATGATATCACGGTTGTTTACGCAAACAAAAACAAATCACTCTTGTCAGATGAAATAAATGATAGTCTTAAAATAATTTCTAACTGGCTACAGATAAATAATTTAAAAATAAATACCAATAAAACAAACATTATACATTTTAAACCATATAATAGCGCAAACATAAATCTAGGTGTAAATTATCAAGGTTCTAATATTATGCTTACTAACGAGATTACATATTTAGGTATCATTATGGACCACCACTTTTCTTGGAAACTACACACAGAAAAACTATGTACAAAAATGGATAGATTTGTATACATACTTCGTAATTTATCTCAAAATGTAAGTGAAAAGGCAGCGATGATAGCCTACCATGGATATGTGTCATCTATATTAAGATACTGTATTGTGTTATGGGGTAACTCATGTCATAGCCATAATGTTTTCATAAAACAAAAAGCCTGTTTGAGGGCAGTATGTGGTATTCAACAGCTTGAGAGCTGTAGACCGATATTTAAAAAACATAAAATATTGTCCCTACCTTGTCTATATATCTTTGAAGTACTAAAGTTTGTAAAGAGCCACATAGAATTTTTCACTAAAAAAAATGAAGTAGTGAGACAACGGCCACATAGAGGTGACAAGCTACAAATACCAATTAAAAGATTAAATATTTATGCAAACAATGCATATTGCATGGGCATAACTTTTTATAACAAGTTACCCGAAAATGTACGGCAACAGAACATGGTCATATTTAAAAATCGGATATTTAATTTTCTAAATGACAAATGCTATTATAATATAAATGAATTTATTAATGACAAGGACATGTGTTTGTAATTTTTTTTTAACTAATTATTACGATATTTATATTACTAATTCTATTTTATATTTTTTATATTTGACAATTATAATTTATATGGCGTTGACATTTAATTTATTAAATAACGTAGGTTTTTTTTTTTTTTTTTTGGAAATACAATTGAATTATGTTACTGATGAAAATTTGTAAATTTGATATTAATAATTATTATAATTGTTAATGAACGTATGTATTTATATTATGTGGTGTTAAATCTTGATATTTTGTAATTTAAAATTATTTTAAAATTAGCAAATGACATATAAAATAAATATGTAGCTAAAACTTGGTTAGAATTTGTAATGTTTATTAAATAGGTTGTTCTTTTTCTCATAACATATAATTATTTAAAGTTAACTTGTAACATTATATTATTACATATTTGCACGCTTTATAAAGCAGAATGTTTGCCACAAATCTAAGTATAAGAACTTTGTAACTTACTTTCTAGCAAATAAATGATTATGATTATGATTATGATTATGATTATGATCATGTAGGACAATTCTTTATGAGTTATATAAAAAATATGGAAATAAAAAGTTTAGAATTTTTTGAATTTGAATTTGAATTCAAAAGCCACGCGAACGAAGTCGCGGGCACAGCTAGTATTAGATGTACTTCGTTCATAATTCTATAATGGACACAGTTCGCTAGCGGCAATATGAGATTATCCCGACCAGTAAAATGTCGGCCATTTTCTTATATTTAAACGACGCAAATACAATTTCCGTGTTACCAGTCGCATTAGACTCTCAGAGTTGTAAATACGATTTGGTTCTTTCTATATGACAAATACTGCCGCGGGCGGCAATATCTGCCGGGTTTCATCGAGATTAATAAACGTTTCTACTGAATCTGGACTGGGGACGGTAAAAGGAAATGTGTACAGCAGTAGCGCCCGAACTACTGATCAGATGCTAATAAAAGATGTGTATGTACACAATAAAATTAAAGAAACCTATTTACGTAGTCGGTTTTAGTTTTTTTTTAAATATAGTTATTCTCTTCCTAAAAAATCATGAGTGTGAAGTTAGCAGAAATAAAAATACGAGAATTTTCAATTTGTTGTTTGCATACAAACTTAAAGTCTAGAGTAATTGAAGAAGAAAAGAAAGCAGTCGATTTTCAATGGAGTATGTAAGAATTAATTTTATTTTTATTTATTTAATGAACCATATTTAAGAAAATATTTTTTTTTTTAAATAGAAGCAATAATGTCTCAATTAAGTATATGGTAATACAAACAATCATACTATAACAAGTAATACGGATTTTTATCAAAAAGCAATAATCATACGATTATTATGTCAATTATTATACGGTCGAATTGAGAAACCTCCTCCTTTTTTTGGCAGTCGGTTAAAAATTGCCGTAGTTTGGCTGAAATACAATTTTTTGAAGATCCCACGGGAACCCTTACGTTTTTCGGGATAACAATTTTCAATAATGCTCTTCAAGTCATAAGCTACCTGCCTGCCAAATTTCATTTAAATACGTTGAGTAGTTTGGCTGAAATACCGTCAAATAGGTAGCTACAATTTTTTGATAATCCCACGGGAACCCTTTCGTTTTTCGGAATAATAATTTCCAGTAATCCTTTTCAGATCATAAGCTACCTGCCTGCTAAATTTCATTTAAATACGTTGAGTAGTTTGGCTGAAATACCTTCAAATAGGTAGCTACAATTTTTTCAATAATAATAATTTCCAGTAATCCTTTTCAGATCATAAGCTACCTGCCTGCTAAATTTCATTTAAATACGTTGAGTAGTTTGGCTGAAATACCTTCAAATAGGTAGCTACAATTTTTTCAAGATCCCACGGGAACCCTTTCGTTTTTCGGGATAACAATTTCCAATAATGCTCGTCAGATTATAAGCTACCTGCCTGCCAAATTGCATTTAAATACGTTGAGTAGTATGGCTGAAATACCGTCAAATAGGTAGCTACAATTTTTGAAGATCCCACGGGATCCCTTTGGTTTTTCGGGATAATAATTTCCAGTAATCCTTTTCAGATCATAAGCTACCTGCCTGCTAAATTTCATTTAAATACGTTGAGTAGTTTGGCTGAAATACCTTCAAATAGGTAGCTAAAATTTTTTCACGATCCCACGGGAACCCTTTCGTTTTTCCGGATAACAATTTCCAATAATGCTCTTCAGATTATAAGCTACCTGCCTGCCAAATTGCATTTAAATACGTTGAGTAGTATGGCTGAAATACCGTCAAATAGGTAGCTACAATTTTTTGAAGATCCTACGGGAACCCTTTCGTTTTTCGGGATAACAATTTCCAATAATGCTCTTCAGATCATAAGCTACCTGCCTGCCAAATTTCATTTAAATACGTTGAGTAGTTTGGCTGAAATACCGTGAAATAGGTAGCTACAAATTTTTGAAGATCCCACGGGAACCCTTTCGTTTTTCGGGATAATAATTTCCAATAATGCTTTTCAGGTCGTAAGCTACCTGCCTGCCAAATTTCATTTCATTCCATACAGCGGTTTTAGCGTGATGCGACGACAAACATTCCCATATGGACAGACAGACAGACAGACAGACAGACAGACAGACAGACAGACAGACAGACAGAATTTTTTTTCAAAAATGTTATTTTTAGTTTCTGTGGCTTATGTAGACCCCCTTTTTTGATTTTCACTTAAATATTCTTAATGTACAGACATGACCCCTCTACAGATTTATTATACATATTATGTATAGATATAGATGTAGTATTACAAAGATCTTTACAATTAAAACATGTTCTCGTACATCCTGCCATACAGATGGCGTGCAAAAGACAATAATTATTAATAGTTTTAACATTTTTACATAAATATAAATAGTTATAGTTATTTTGTTAATTAAAATTGACAATATATTATGTGTATTTTAGCATTAAAATTAATAAAATTACATTCATAACAATAATACAATTTAAGACATGCACAAATTATTACATTGACAAAAATAATTTAATAATTGAATAACATTACATTACATTGGCTCTATGTGAGACATGTATTCGTTAAGACAATAAAAACAGTGTTTTAGTAACCATTTAGATATCTCTCTTTTAAAGGATGTGGATGGTAGTTCTTTAAATCGATTGGGCAGCTTATTATATACTCTGACAGCATTTACGTAAACATTTCGCTTGAATATTTCATATCTACATTGAGGTAAATAAAGTTTAAATTTATTTCGTGGAGTAACATTTCTATTAATTACGTCAGAGTTTAATAAGAATAGTTTAGGATTTGTTTTCACAAAAGTACAGATGTCTCTGATGTGCATACAAATTAACGGTAAAGTCTGAGATTTATTAAACAGTGGTTTACAACTATCCAACGACCAGGTACCATAAACCGCTCTGAGGCATTTTTTTTGAACACGAAAAGCTTTACTAAAGTCCACGGAATTGCCCCTAATGAAACTAATAGGAAGATTCCAAATATTTTCGTTTTGTTTAGTGCCTGTCAATGTGGACTTTGCATGTGCGATATTAAACGTACATATTGAGTTAATTTGGTTACGACTAGTTATTAGTTTGGAATGGATCTACACATTTTGTTAGTGATTAACAAAATAACGAAAAGTATGACAGCTATTACAAATGGAGTGATTGATCCTGGTGATTCCGAATATACATATTCTGAACTCATTTTCGCCAAAAATTACGATTGCGTTGTTTATGATGAGGGCGGCAGAGATATCGTCAAACACATTTGTTCATTTCAAATCCGCACTCGAGACGTGTTTCTTCCTCATTGATGTCACAACACCATCAATCATCATTGGATGTGTATATAATTACGACGTGTCACATTCGCCGAACACTCGCGGTTCATTGCACTGAAATCTCCGACACGCCTGAACTTTCAACATTTTTGTATTGCCTATACTTACGCCTCTTCATTCGTTATTAACAGGATATCACCGTCACTGCTTTCAAATTTCACAGACAGTTAAAATTGCAGAGACAAGGTCAAATCAGCATACACGATTAGTTGGCATACGATTTGAATAAATCTGAGGAACTTTAACCAATCTTGCATGTGCGAGCGTGATGTAATTATATCTGTCCGTTCCTTTCTGTCTGATGTTCCACCAATCAGCGTTCAATATGGGTTGTTTTGAATGCCATCCATGTTAATTGATCATTCATTAGAATAGCGTTCGAGAAACTGCGGGTAAGACTGTTACCTGGTGTGTTCGGTGACGGTGGCCGGTTTAATTGAAACCAGGCCAGCTACGCAGGAGTTATTTTATAGTGCCCAAGTGTTTGCGCAATACACAGAAGCCTACGTTGTCCTAACCAAACTTGAAAACAATATTTTTTGTTGTTCCAATCGAACCCACGACCTTCGGGTCGAGAGCGAAGCTCTGAACCACTCGACCATGGAGGCGTATATAATTTTACAGCTATGACGTCCACTGGTGAACGCCTCCCCAGTTGAGGTTTATCCAGAAGAGGACGTGATAACTGAAACGTCGAATTGAAAACAACATTAACGCCAAGCCAAAATTACAGGTGACTTCTCAGTGCTGCAGGTGTCATTCAACCTGCAGCGGCACACCGGCTACTTCCTCATCCAGGTGTATGTGCCCTGCATCCTCATAGTGGTACTCTCCTGGGTCTCCTTCTGGATTCATCGGGAGGTAAACAGCTCTTATAAGACTCATCTTAAGACATAATGCTGTCACATTATGTCTTACCTATTAGTGGCGAAGATCGGTTTTTCTTCGGAGGGAAACTCAAGCTTTTGAAGGTCTTACCAAAGGTACAAAGTAGATATATAACAGATAAACGACCTAGTATTAGAAAATGGTATCACCCTAATACTGGCAATTCGACTGGCTATTTTTGTTTTCTTCGATTTCCAGTCACATTCCGGAAACCGCCATCTAGCGCCAATATTGGAAAAAACTAATTACTAATTTCGTTTCGTATCTTCTTCTCAATTGAGGAGTTGCATTTAGCTTAATGTGATGTTATGCTTAAAAATATGTTTATCTTTATGTTAATGTCAATATTTGTACTTAATTCGGCATATTAACATTTTATAATTTGCAAACGTTAATAGTAGTGACATCTTTTGCAATTTTTTTGCATTAAATATAGATTGTATGGGATGGTAGGCCATGCTAAAGATAAACAGTACCATAAGCAGTACCTATGTTCGGCTGATAGAATGTATTACGAATTGACTTTCAGGCAACATCAGATCGCGTGGGTCTCGGTATAACGACCGTGCTGACTCTCTCCACCATCAGTCTGGACTCCCGCACCGATCTGCCCAAGGTCCGCTACGCAACTGCCCTGGACTGGTTCCTTCTGATGAGTTTCTTCTACTGCATCGCTACGCTGCTAGAGTTCGCGGGAGTGCATTACTTCACTAAGGTAAAAAAAGGCTTTAAAAATGCAACGAAAGTCCCAAAATGTGAAAAAAATTCCCCGTTTTTGCAACATTTCTCACTGACGCTTCGCTCCTATTGGTCGCAGCGTAATGTTATATAGCCTAAAGCCTTCCTCTATAACTGAACTATCCAACAAAAATATACTTTTTTTAAATCGGACCGAAATCGGAATCGAAGTAGTTCCTAAGATTAGATTAGATTCGTTTAAACAAACGAACAAACAAATTCTTCCGCTTTATAATATTAGTATAGATAAATACTATTTATTGCTGCACTGCACTCAGTTATAGCATGACATGACATCTAGGCAATTGTTTTTCAGGTCGGTTCCGGGGAGATCGTGATCGACGACTCCGAGTGGGAGGAGCTGATAGAGGAGGTGGGAGGAGACGCGTTCGCGGCGCGCCAGCTGGCCGTGCGCCGGCGCAGCTCCACGCGCTCCACGGACAACTGCAGTGTGAGTACAGCCTGTACTATACTCCGAGTGGGGGATGGGAGTAGAAGAGATGAGGGGGGGCGACTGGCCGTGCGCCGGCACAGCTCCAGGCGCCTATAACTGCAGTGTGAGATACAAAACACATGTAGGGGATAGCACGGGACCCAGATCTCTGACTTGACGGTCAGATCAGAAATGCATCATTTATTCTTAAACAAAAGCTTCGCCTATACACACGATACACGCGGGAAGGTAAACTTGTCGAAAATGGGCCGTATTCATAAATAAATCTCAAACCCAACCTCTTGAGAACCCTTTTGACAGATAAAACAACGTTTCGTTTCACTTTTTAAAGTGAACAACCTTATTGATGTTACATAGTACTTTAATCGCCTCCGTGGTGTAGTGTTAAGAGCTTCGCTCTTGACCCGAAGATCGTGGGTTCCATTCCCGTGTTGGAATAAAAAAATGTTGCTGTCAAGTTTGGTTAGGACAGGCAGGCTGATCACCCGATTGTCTGACAAGAAAGATGATCCATGCGTCGGATGGGCATGTAAAAAGTTGCCTATGCTCTGTTCCTCGCTAGTCGTGTCGGTTTACAGTCCCACTGGATTATGAGAGTAAAAGGAAGAGAGTGTCTTTGTGTATTGCGCACACACTTGAGCACTATAAAGTAACTCCTGCGTAGCTGGTCTGGTTTCAATGAAATCGGCGAGGGGAGCTTTTATTATAGTACTTTGATTTCTTTTCTTTTTGCTCTTTGATTTCTTGTCATTATTTTTATACCGTTAATAATATATATCTATAGACGCTTCACACCACGTCAATCTGGCCCCATGCTAAGTATCCGGAGAACTTGTGTTACAGGTACCAGACAACGGATATACATTTAATACTTTAATACTACACACATATTTAATATTTTTATTATATTAATACACAAATTTAATACACATCCATGACTCAGGAATATTTAAAGCTTTTTTTCCCTCGGCGGGATTCGAACCCGCGACCTCCGAGTCAAGAGCCAAGCTCTGAACCACTAGACCACGGAGGCGTCAAATTGCAGATTACAGAAAAAAACCGTTATATTACAGATTACAGAAAAACACTTAAAACAAGTATAATCTATATTTTTATAATGTTTATTTTAATGTTCTAAAAAAGGGAAAACTGAAAGTAAACTTCTTCAATTTTAAAAGTGACATTTTTTTATCTGTCAAATAGGATCTCATGTAGAGGACCTTAAAGGATAGTTAAGTGGCACTCAAATTTCATGATGTGCATCTAATTCTGCCAATATGAGCCTCCGTGGCCGAGTGTATTTCGCAGAGTTGTGCCGACGCGCTTACGGTGAAGGAAAACTTTGTAGTAGTAATCGAGTATTGAATTGTCTTTAGGACTGGGCTGACTAGGTATATTGTGAGAGAGAATAAATGCTGGGCAACCGCTACACGACATTCATTAAAGTCACTATTTAAAGAGGGGGTACGTCGCTCGCAGAAAACTGTAGAAATCATCTAATAACGGATGAAAGTCTTATTTTTTCCAAGCAGTGACTTTTCAAGAGTGAATTGGGCCGGTTTCTGAAACGCGATTCAAATGCCAAATAACATTTGAATATCATTCAAGTTAACAACCCATATTGAACGCTGATTGGTGGAAAATTTATCGAAAAAAATGCGAATGGCAAATATTATACAGGGTAATTTATGTTCGTATATTATGAAGCCGAATATACTGTGAAGAGAAATTCACGTAAAGCATTTTTTGTTTTGGTACTAATGGAACTAATAAATTACTTACCATAACGCGACAAATCTCGATTAAATATCTCCATGAAAGTCACAAGCTAGATTAGTTTCAACCCTAGTCAGGTATCAGAAAAACAAAAAACATTTGAATATATTGTCTAAGACTATTAAAAAAAATCAATTATTAAATAATAGTATATTAAATTGCAATCTTTACTTAGAACAAACTAAGTCCAATTATGAGGCCGATGTATGCAGCCTTCAGGAAGAGATTTCCACTTTACACAACACTTTGGATAATATAAGTAAAAAATATGAATTATCACAAAAGGAAATACAGGCACATATATCAGCGATGGATGATTTGCTTGAAGTGACTCGTTACAATGAGGAACGGGTTTATTCTTTATTGAGAGTCAACGGTTCCTCAGATAAGCTAAATCATTCTGCTTTTAAAAGCATACCTGATATATGTCCCAGTCGGAATGCTCATACTGAATGCCCAACAAATATTCCTAATATTACAATATTCAGTGATGAGTTAGGTAAGGACCTTGGTATATATCTCAATAAAATTTGTAAGGGCCAATCTATTTGTAATTATTGTATGCCCAGATCCAGTTATAAAGATATAGTAAGTAGGGCTTTAAATATTAAATATTGTCCCAATACAACTTTAATACTAATAGTCGGGAGAAAAGGAAAATTAAACAGAAAACAGATGACTGAACTATATGACAAGTTGTTTGCAATTGAAAATATTAAAAATATGATATTGTTTACTTTTCCTTATATACAGATGTTGCCACAAAGTAATTCTAAAGAGAACTTTTCTAGATATAAGTTAAACAGCCTAATGTATAGTGCTGCTAATAATAATTGTATACTATTAAATGACACACAACAAAAATGTCAAGTTGTGGACATAAATAATTTTAGTTTTAATTTTTGTAACATAAAAAAAGATAAGTATTTCTTATCAAACTATTGTAAGAGACATATAGCTAGGTGGCTATTAAACTTTTTATTTTTAAAACCAGCCAAGGATTTGGCTTCTTCGACTACTGTTTTTATTGAACAGAATACTAGTTGTAGTATTAACGAATTGGAATATGTTCCAAATACTTATTTAAATTAGATAATAAGACAATGGAGGACGTCTCTTGCAGAAATAGGTTAAGTTTAAGTGTACAAAATCCTACCAATGACTTAAAAAAATTTAAAGTTTCAAATAATAATAAATGTAATTTGATTAATCTGGTGCATCAAAATTTACAAGGAATGGTAGGTAAAGAACTTGAAATTGAGTTATTCTTAAAGGAATTTAATATTGATATTATTTGCATATCTGAACACTGGTTCAGAAATCATGAACTCATTTTCAATTTCAATGATCACCAGGTAGCTAGCTCGTTCAGTAGAGAGAATTCTATTAGAGGCGGCTCTTTAATATTAATTAAAAAAACCTTAAAATGTAAGGAACGTAAAGATATTGTGAGTCTCTCAACTGAACGAGTAATTGAGGTGGCCTGCATAGAATTGAGTCATCTTATTATTGTGTGCGTATACAGGCCTCCATCTGGGTTATACGAATCATTTGAACAAATTATGGAACAATTATTGTCAAAAATATGTGCATCTAACAAAAACGTTATTATATGTGGTGACTTTAATATTAATTTGTTAGACCTAAACTCCACTACGGTTAGATTCACATCATTGTTTAGATCGTATAACCTATTTAATTTATTTCAAGAACCAACAAGAGTATGTGATACAACTGCTACTTGTATTGATAATATATTTACTAATCTTATTCCAAGTAAAAAAGATATAATTAATAAACTCAGCTCTGATCACTACGGACAGTTAGCTTCTTTTAATATATATTGTGACACTAACCTAAACGAAAATCAAGTGTTTATTCCTGTGAATACTAAACGTATTGAGAAATTTAGGAGTAATTTAAGTTCAAATATTAAATTATTAGATGGGTCAAATAGGTCAGATGAAGCTTTTAGTAAATTGTTTAAGATAATAAGAACCCAATTTAATTCAGTATTTACTCCTAAATCGGTTAGAAAAAGCAACAAAAAAGGTAACTTTATTGAGTGGGCAACTGCAGGAATTAAAATAAGCAGACAAAGACTATATGAATTATACAGTGAAAAATGTATAAATAACAGTGAAACTTTTAAAATATATGTTAAAAATTACTCTAAAATTTTCAAAAAAGTTTGTAAAGTTGCAAAGGCTCTTCATATTAGAAATAAAATACAAAATTCTAAAAATAAGATTAAAACTACATGGAAGATAATAGCTGGTGAGACTGGAAACGTCACCTGTCGTAACACAAATTATGAACTTAGTTTTGAAAATAAAAAAATAACTACAGATCTAGAAGTTGCGACGGTATTCGAAAAGTTTTTTGCTGACATTCCGGTCTCAACTACAAAAAGTCTAGATTCGTCTCCTGCAGCTGCTGAAAAAATACTTAAAGATAATGTAAAGGAATGTGATGTCAATTTTAAATTTAAAGAAATTGATTCCAGAGAAATTGTTAATACATTTAAGATGTTAAATATCAAAAATACTGCTGATCTCTGGGGCATGTCTACAAAAATTATGAAATCAATAATTGACATCGTAGCTCCTCATTTAGCAATGATTTTCAATGATTGTACAAAGAGTGGTGTTTTTCCTGACTTAATGAAGCATAGCAAGGTTATACCCTTATTTAAAGCTGGGAATAAATCTGATCCGACAAATTACAGACCTATATCGATTTTGCCGACTTTTAGTAAAATATTTGAAAAATTAATTTTAAATCAGTTATTAGTACATTTTAATATAAACAATCTATTACATAATAATCAATATGGTTTTACTAAGGGTCGATCCACAACGGACGCTGGTATAGGTCTGCTTTGTAATATTTTTGAAGCTTGGGAGAGGTCGCAGGATGCGTTGGGTGTGTTTTGCGACCTTTCCAAGGCTTTTGATTGTGTTGAGCATGCTACATTGATCAGGAAATTAAAGCACTATGGCATAAGGGACTCAGCCCTCAGCCTTTTGAGTTCTTATCTTACAAATAGGATTCAAAGGGTGGAGGTAAATAGTAAACGGTCCACTGGGACTAAAATAGAATTAGGTGTCCCACAGGGATCCATTTTAGGCCCATTTCTTTTTCTCATCTATATTAATGACTTACCTTATCTAGTTAAAGATAAACATGAGATAGTATTATTTGCCGATGACACTTCACTCATTTTTAATGTGAAGCGACAACAGTCAAATTATGACGAGGTAAATAGTGCTCTCTCAAAAATAGTACATTGGTTTAATGTTAATAACTTATTATTAAATTCTAAAAAAACTAAATGTTTAAAATTTACTTTGCCCAATGTTAAGCAATTACAAACCAATATACTATTAAATGATGAGAAAATGAAACTAGAGGATTCCACTGTGTTCCTGGGTATAACACTAGATAGTAAATTACAGTGGGGTCCTCACATTGCCAATCTTGCAAGTAGGCTCAGTTCTGCAGCATATGCGGTTAGAAAAATTAGAGAAATTTCTGACGAAGACACGGCGCGATTAGTATATTTTAGTTATTTTCATAGTAGGATGTCTTACGGCATTCTCTTATGGGGAAATGCCGCCGACATTAACACAATATTTGTGCTGCAGAAGCGGGCAATACGTTCAATTTACAAAATGTCCTCTTTTGAATCTCTAAGAGAGAAGTTTAAACAAATTGGTATTCTTACCGTTGCTTCTCAATACATTTTAGACAATGTGTTGTACGTTAAAAAGAATTTAAGTAATTTTAAAATGAAAAGCGACAATCACAATAGGAACACTAGAAATAAGCACAAGCTAGATATACCGGTGATCAGACTGAGTAAAGTTAGTAAATCATTTAAAGGTCAATGTATACGCCTGTACAATATAATCCCAAATAACGTTCAGAGCCTCCCTATCAATAAATTTAAAATTGTAGTTAAAGAACGTCTTTGTTCTAAAGCTTATTATAAGGTCAATGATTTTGTTGACGATTGCACACCTTGGGAATAAGATGGCCACATGCAAGGCTACCTCAATGTACTTTATGTACTCTGTCTTTTGTTATAATATATAGATTAAGTTTTTACATTGTTAACATATTATGTTTACACTTTTTAAAAAAAGAACAATTTTCCATCTTTTTGCTAAAAGATGGCCCCGTCCGAGTTTCTTACGCCGGTTCTTCTCGGCGGGCTAGGGTTGAACCGGTGGTAGTATTTTTGTTGACTTTCCGAAAATAGCTTGTTAAGTTTAACTTGGAAATAAAATTTTTTGAATTTGAATTGAATTTGAATTAGGTCAACGACCAGTGCGTTCGTGTGTATAGACTAGACCCGCGAGCCCCAGCATAATATTTAATTGCTTTAAGTAATTTATATGAGGTGAAAAAACAAAATATGCTCTACGCGTCCTTCTCTTCATGATCGGCTTGATAATGATAATATAACTTTTCCTATAACCGTTCCTTGCAATAGTCCTACACCAGGCCTCCGTCACTCCATGTACTTGCGCGCTATAATTACCTACCGCCCGACCGAGCGGTCTCGGGCCACCGGAGGCCCAAGCTCAGTGCGGTTGTCGCGAGCGAAGCGCACGGGTGTTTTTACATTTTAATTCGTTCGTACGCGCCTTACGATGCCTTCTGGTACTTTATGTGCTGTAACGTTATACCTATCTTAAACACTATTTTAACGTTTTAACTACTTTTATTAGAATAAAATTGTAATAATATTTGATAAGCAGTCGCTCAAATCAATACCTACATACGAAACTTCCAACACAAATCGCGCGGCGGCCGGACTTGTCTCAACTTGTCGTGCTGTTAATGTAAACAAACAAAATTTGATACTTACTATCGGGTGATTCGATTTTAATGCGATTTGTAAACAATATACGTGTTAATGATAAGCGTAAAACCTCAGACACTCCAACCACTCCAACTTATATATATTTTAAACCAATTTTGTAAATTATTAAATTTAATTTTCTAGGATTATTTACGAAGATAAGCCTTTTTAGGGTTCCTTACTGTACTGTCTCGGGATCGGCAATAAAACACACTTTTAATCTCTGGAGGATCTGATGTATATGGAGCGCTAGAACATGTCCGCTCACTGCTGTGGTTGTCGGAGCAATTGTCATACGCGCACGCACATACACTACATCCCTTCTTTATTTTCATTAAATTGAAAAGTTACAAAACTAAACTTAGAGTTTAAATATATGATTACAATACAGAAGATGGCAAGTAAAATATAGTGAATATTAAAATTACAGATGTTATGCAACTAACAAAACAAGTATAACTATACTTAACTTTAATAAAATAATATATGACATAATAACATATTAATAACATTGTTAGCTAACATTTACTATTTACGATAGATCATTATTTTCTTCGAGTCATTACCACTGTTATTTTGGCTTACTACTGTCCATGAATCATTTACTTTTTATTTTTAAAGTGAATTATATTTCGCTTCTATTAGATCAACTTATTACTTTATTACCAACACGCCTATTCCTTCGAAGTTGCTATCTATTGCTTTTCCTTTCTTCTTACTCTTTTCCCTTCTCTTTCATTTGCAAGTATTTCTTATTTCTCAAGCTATTCTTTTGTATTCAATGTCTGATGCGGCCGGTATCTGGTCAAACTGCCTTTTATAAAATAGTACATTATAGTATATGATTAAGTAACTTTAAGTGTCCTCTTTCCAGTTCTTTTTTTTTTTTTTTTTTTTTTTTTAGCTTAACAGATTTTTATTTATGCGTCTCAATTTTGTCTTTCAGTTTTCCCGTTTATTTGAGACTGACATGGAATTGTATGGTACAAAATTATTTCAAGTTCCTTACAATAGTTCTAGTCTATAAGCAATTTTGTGTCTATAGGCCTGTAATCTAAGTACCGCCGTTGTATTCTAGCACAAGGCTTATACTTTGGTCCTATAATGGTTTGCAATGGCTAGTGATCGCTTATTCGAAATCTAGTCAGACAGGTATATTTTAAAGTGATCTACTGCCCAGACGAGCGCTAAGGCTTCTTTTTCTGTTTGGCAATATTTCTTTTTACATTCAGTAAGGGATTTGTCCCCAAAAAGAAATCAGACGGGGACCATCTTTGTCAACTCAAACTAACACTGCTTTCAGAACTGAGACCATCACATTCTGGTGACATTCACGGTGAGGGTCCTTTATAATGTCAACATTTTTCAATTCTTTTAATTTTCTGGAAACCTTTACTTCTATCTAGAGTGGGATTTATATAGTTGAATTAACTGTTTGGCGGTGTGGCTTAACTGTTTGGTCTGTTAAAATCTGCACAGTCACTACTTTGAACTTCTAATAAGCTTTATCTAATAATGTATGGCAGCATTAATTTGTAGTCCAATTTTTTGGCGCGCCTAATTGAATCGCAGTCTTTCAGGCCAATAAATCCCGTGTGCCATTTCTGACGACATAGACAGTGCATTTTACACTCTTATTATAATTGACTGAAATGTACATAGTAGTATCATATGACCCAATAATATCCAAAGGTTCTTTACTGCCGTTTTTTTACTCTGTTATCTTTTAGGAACTGCCATGTTTTATCAGTAATGATGTTGCAGTTACTGCCTAAATCTATATCATGACTGATGCCTCGCATTTTACATTTTATAGTTTCATGTAGGTGAAAAATGTATTCTATTTGAGACTCATTTTTCTTTCTTTACTTTTTTCTTCTACAATTTCAGATTTATTGGCGTATTTGAGACTCGTTTTTTTTTCTTTTCCTTTTTCTTCTACCATTAACTCAATTTCAGATTTATTGGCGTATTTTTGGTTCCTTATCTTGTTTTTGTTTTTTTTTTTTTAAGTATTTTGTCCTGTTATGTAAAATTAGTCTTTTCTCTAGAGTCCTACAATGTTCGTAGAAATATCCGATAAATCCACACTTTGAAGTTCGAACATATTTTATCTTTTGCTGGACATTTGTATATTCTGATAAATGGGAAGTACTTCCACATATAGAAAATTTTGTGTTCCATGATTGTTATCGGACTGGTTTCTTATTATCAATTTGATTAATTTCTGGTTTGGTAAGATTATTTTCTTCATTTGTATTTGATGTATTAAATTGTTCCAATTCTCGGGATACAACTTCTAATGCATTAGCTTTACTGATCATTTCTTTTAAATTCATAGTATCACCAGATTCTACAATTTGTTTCCTTAGTTCTACCGATTGACGCTTTCCAGTTACTTCATCGATAATATGCTCATCTTTATTATGGAATTGACATTTATCAGCTTGATTTCTTATCCTTAATAAAATAATTATTATCCATCTTCTTGTTTCATAAGTCGGTGCAGATATCTTTCGAAAATTCGGCTTTGTTTTGGAGCAAAGTAAATCTCCAATTTCTTAAGAACTACTGCACAGACATCGATATTTTCTTCTACTTCAGCATGAGCTCCAGGTAGATTATAATAAACTTCCTGAAGTGCTATGTCTCAAACATGGAGAAGACTAGCCCTTTTCTGTAAAGGGTGTGTCGACGTTTGCAGCAATTAAATAAATTTCAGATGCCTTCTTTCATTTCACCCAGCGAGTGCCAACAGATGTTGAATCACCTTCGCAATCAAAAATGGTCTTAATTCGGAAGTATATATTATGAATGAGCCATTTTGGGCAAACCTAAAATAAAATATCGATTCATATAATTTGCGTGGCCTTTTACTCAAAATTAATAACAGTATTATTACTGTGTAGCCTTATTATGATTTTGCGTGGAGCATATTACAATATATTTTATTGAATTTAATTTATATGCGTGGCCCTTTTTAACTGCGTAGAATATATTACGCTGTGACGTGGACCATACGAGTATAAGACACTTATTATTATGTAATTAATTTATATTGGTTATTTTTAACTGCGTAGCCTTTATTGGGCTATTGTGTAGACCATATTACACAATTAATATTGTGTTGTAATGAATTTATATGCGTGGTCCTTTTTATTTGCGTAGCCTTTATTGGGCTATTGTGTAGACCATATTACACAATTAATATTGTGTTGTAATGAATTTATATGCGTGGTCCTTTTTATTTGCGTAGCCTTTATTGGGCTATTCTGTAGACCATATTACACAATTAATATTGTGTTGTAATTAATTTAAATGCGTGGTCCTTTTTATCTGCGTAGCCTTATTAGGCTGTTGCGTGGACCATATTATTACACACTTACTGTGTTGTAATTAATTTTTATGCATGGTCCTTTTTAATTGCGTGGCCTTTTAATATAACTCTTTTTTATCTGCGTAGCCTTATTAGGCTGTTGCGTGGACCATAAATTATTACACACTTACTGTGTTGTAATTAATTTTTATGCATGGTCCTTTTTAATTGCGTGGCCTTTTAATATAACTCTTTTTTATCTGCGTAGCCTTATTAGGCTGTTGCGTGGACCATAAATTATTACACACTTACTGTGTTGTAATTAATTTTTATGCGTGGTCCTTTTTAATTGCGTGGCCTTTTAATATTACTCTTTTTTATCTGCGTAGCCTTATTAGGCTGTTGCGTGGACCATCAATTATTACACACTTACTGTGTTGTAATTAATTTTTATGCGTGGTCCTTTTTATTTGCGTGGCCTTTGGATATAACTGTTGTTATAATTATTATTTGCATGGCCCTTTAGTACTATCTCATTGCGTGGCCTTTAAATGTTTATTTTTTATATCAACTATGGTTTGAGTTTGGTACTAACTCATTGCGTAGCCCTTACATGTTTGTTTTTTTTTTCAACTATGATTTGCGTGAGTTTTGTGCTAATTCGTTGCGTGGCCTTTAATTCAAATTTTTGTTTTAACAATGATTTTCATGGCCCTTTGGTAGTGACACATTGAGTGGCTTTTAAATGTTGTTTTTATTTCAATTATGACTTGCATGGCCTTTCGGTACAAATGATTGCGTGGCCTTTATGAAATTTAATTTTTCATTTCGATGATATATTTTTTTTTTTTTTTTTTTTTTTTTCCTTTTTCAACATGAGATAATACCAAAATATATACAAATGATTCTATTATAAATTGTAAAAGCATAGAAATTGCGAGTACTTGAGATACTCGTATTGTAATCCCGCACGGACCGCACGGTACACTCTGTGTAAACATTTACAATAAAATGTTTATAAGTATCGGTTGGCTGGTACCCATCGTCGCGGGGAAGTTCCGTTGCTAACAGTTCTATAGGAGCACAATATACCACATTAATTATTTTCATATTACTATGATCATAGTTTTATCTTTGCATAGCTTTATTTGGTTATCAATTGATACATTTACATGTATTGCCATTAACAATAACAAGTTGTACCGTAAATGTTGTTTGCATCTTGGCTCCAAATATTAATAAATTTAGGCTAGATATTATACTAATTGCATTTATGTGCATAACAATTAGGTGTTACTTTCGCTATACACCAATGTATATAATATTATCATATAATAAACAAGTTTAGTTATATGAATGATGGCAAGCAGCCGTATGCACTTATATTTATTTCCCTTTGTTTTTTTTTTGTAAATATAATCATTTACTCACTTTTATCCTCGTCGCCACTTGTACTGTCTCGGGATCGGCAATAAAACACACTTTTAATCTCTGGAGGATCTGATGTATATGGAGCGCTAGAACATGTCCGCTCACTGCTGTGGTTGTCGGAGCAATTGTCATACGCGCACGCACATACACTACACTTACCTAAAACTAAAAGGACAACACACTGACGTCTATAATAATTATGTTCTATCTAGATTGCACAGTACAGCACTAATTTAGGACTGCCACATATAAGTCAGAACATATTCACAGTTCTCAATAACATCGACACAAAAAGTTATGTTAATTTAATTTTATCAAAGAGGCAGCCCTGCGATTGCTACGTGATCGCGCGGTGCGAAGCAATCACAGCTATACGCTTGAGCATTAAGGCACAGTTTAGCATGCAGTGGTGGCTGACGCGACGGAGTAGGCTATTATAGCAGTAGGTATTGGAAATTTTCTATTGAGTGAAGTATCTGGTAACTATTTAGTAATCTGTGCCTACACTAACCGGTGGGTCTCCGTGGGCGCACTCCCATGGTGCGTACAGGGAGAGTCGCCGGCTGGTGTCACATTACATTTAAAATAAAATTGTGTAACGGGGCCTCTGCGTGTTGGATTCGGCCCCACGCGCGTCTTCCAAAGGTCCGGGATTTAATTGCCCGAGAGCAAGGAAAGCTATACACAAACATGATAATAATGAACCATGAATCACTCTGTATAATTACATCACACTCGCATTTGCCAGGCTGGGTACAATACCAGAGTGGGTTTGTTATCTTGAATGTTAGTTGATCATAAATTTGAATATATTGATCATAGTTTCAGAAACCGGCCGAGCGCCTGTGAATTGGATGACTAATATTGACTTGTTATTTCTTGGACTATTATTTCGACGATGGCTGCACACCCTCTTCAACCTTAACCAAATCTGAGGCCACTTGTCAAATTACCATATTGATTTTGGTAACCCACTTCAAAAGCCCATTTCTACGGGATTATTTAAATATTATTTATCGAATTCATAACTCAAATGATGGGGACCGTCCTGGATTACGTAAAGGTATCCTTAAGATCATGACGTCACATTTCAAAATCTACTTAAGTTTTCTTTTTATCAATGGAAATGCACAAATATAATTTCTAGATGTAAAATTGCAAATTTTGATAAATTTACATTTTATACATCGTTTGTTTCTATGTATAATACACGTGACCAGCTGTGACGTGAAGTGTGCGCTGTGAGTTAAAAAATAGATGTTTTTTTCTCCATCCCCATTGAAGTGTATTGTAGCTTTGTTTTGTATGGGACACGTTATACATAATAGTATAGTGTTTTGTTGATCGAAGGATAATGTCTTATATTTATGGACTCTTCACGCCGCGACAATCTGGTCCCATGCTAAATATCCAAAGTACTTGTGCTACAGGTAATTGAGAACGGAAATGTATTTAATACTTTTATACTATACATATATTAAAGATTTTCAATATATTATACAGGCTATAATATAAATGAGTGAGAATACTTAAGGGTGTGTATGGGTCCCATATATAGTTTACTGTAAAAGTACCTCTAAGAGGTCCTTTTTTTTAAATTGTTGTATGGGAAAATTTATGATGTTGGGGCATTTCTCATACAAAAATGAAAGTCAAAAATAATCTTTCGGCGCTGGTACTTTCAAGTATACTCTACATAGGAGGCACATACACACCCTAAAGCTATCACTCATTTATTTTACACCTGGTAGTATACTTAACTCGTCGTCAAATCGTGTAATTCGAGTGACGTAATTTATGGAAGGTCCCATGACCCACTCACATTCTTTCAATTCTAACTTATTTACAGGGAATCATGCAATTTGAATAAGGGTGCTCGACGTCATACTTTTTATGACTGACTTTCTGTAGGTGAACAATTTACATACTTATTTCAATAGTGCAACGCTCATGTTCTACAAAAAGTACCTCACGAAATCGCCCTACAAGTTTGTCGTGGGTAGGCACCCTAAAATGGATGGAAGGAATTATGTAAATATTTTCAATCAAACGCAAATTGTGTACACACATCTGCGGCCGCTACATGGGAGTTATTTGTGAGGTGAATATTACGAACGTTTCCAATATATTTATAAAATGTATTTTATAAATATTATCATATTGTTTATATTCACAAAGAAAACGAAAAAAAATAAACTAGTAGGTAATTAAAATAATATGACTTGCTACGAACTAACTATAAACTAAAACAAACAAAAATAAAAAATAATTTATTATTTAATGAGATCTTGTGTTAGTTTATTTAGATTTTAGACAAGTGGTCCGTGCGTTACCCTTAGTTTTTCTTTTGTTAACGAGGTCTTTGCAGTCGTTATTTATACAGATTTCTACAGAATTGTTCGACCTGACGCCCACGTCACCCTTCCATCATCGCACCACCCGCCTAAGATTGAAGTTTCACCCACATCGATTTGATCAGTGGCGATCCACCACGGTCCGATTCTCCCGATATTCTTGCCGCGCACCTGCAAACTGTGGGATGAGCTTCCTTCTGAGGTATTCTCGCAACGCTATGACATGGGGTTCTTCAAGAAAGGTGTTAAAAAAGTTCTCCATCAGGGCCAACGATGCATTGGCGATTCCTCTGGTGTTGCCCATGTTCATAGGCGACGGTGACCGCTTACCACCAGGTGGCCCGTCTGCCTTTTCGTCTCGCTCTATAAAATAACCTACAAAAAAAAAGTTTTTATTTTCTGTACCGAAGTTACCACTCTTTAAATACTATCGTGCCTAGGACAGGCGGTTTTAAATGTCGCATGGTTGCCCAGCACATGCGGCATCACAACACAGTCGGCCTAGTCCAGAGGAATGACTGGTCAATACGTCTAAGGGCAACCATGTGTTTCTTATCTCGACAGAATTACTATTTGGTGGTTGTAACGGCAAGTATAAGATTAAACGACAAACTCAAGCTTAGGAGTTCTTCTTCTTTACTTACTCAGCATCTTACTTGTCTTCTATCCGTTACTGACTTATGTTGAAGACTACACAATATTCATTTACATCAATTTTGTATTCTGGACATCAGTATAGTCTTAACTTTATGTTCTTAAAAAAAGCAACAAAAAAAAAGCAGTAAAAAAGAACCTCATGTTTAAGTCTACACAATATTCTTATATAGGTACCTACATCCCATTTTGTGTCCTGGGTATCGTAGTATAATCTTAACTTTATGCTTTTGAAAGCAGTAATAAAAGTGTTACAGTTATAGAACAGCAGTAAAAAAGAACCTAATGTTTAAGACTACACAATATTCCTATACATCCAGGACGTTCAAATATCATCGGCGGCCAATCACAGCATACTTTACTCCGCGCCATTTATACGCCAATAGTATTAGCGTATAATGTTTCAGGCGGTAACAGTTATTATTATTATTAGCCTTAACTGTCCCAATGCTGGGCAAAGGCCTCCCCCAGTGTCCTCCAGGTATTTGTTTCCTGCGCCACCGCTGGCCAGCCTGGGTGGTATGCGTCCAGCTCGTCGTGCCATCTTGTTCTGAGCCGGCCGCGGTGACGTCGTCCATCCTCTGGTACCCAATCGGTGCATATTTTTGCCCAGCGCTCCAGTAACAGTGTGTAACAGTTACCTACACAATATTCTTATACGTCCAATTTGCTCTCCAGAAAATCCCGACGAGCAAAGACGGCGAAAGCTCCGACCAGACTGACGAGAACACCGTCCGACTCACAGTCGAGCGAACCACGCAGACGGAGACCAGGGTCCCGCGCTGGAGGCAGGTCATGTACTGCCTGGCCGGGGACGAGCAGTACCGACGGCAGCGGCAGAGAGAAGCCGGTGAGTATGTGGGAGTAGTGGAGGGAGATCTCGCGAGCGAGGTGGTGACAGACCACACGGTTCACATAAACCTAACCACACGGTAAACCAGATGGTGACTACGGTAAACCAGAACCCGTCGTGCTTTCCCTTAATTTTTTGGCCTTTTGAGTCATTACAATTTTGTACTGTCTCCCACTTTGCTTGGGGAGGGAAACTGGAATACTTTCTACTTATCCTTTTTTCTTCTGATTAATTTCGTTGTGGGTCCCAAGACAGATATAGCTTGTCCCTCGGGCACCCCTGAGATCATATCAAAGGGTTTGTCGTGGTCGGTTACCGCTGTCGATCCTGGCTCACAGGAGTTGCAGTGGTGGGAATGTGAGGTGGGCCAATGCCCGTAAAAAAACCAGATTGTTCAATTACAACCTCTGAAAACGACAACAGTAGGGTTCGGCCTGACCGATCATACTATGCTCGTTACTACCCTACTGTAGCAGTTCTCAGAGGTTGTAATTGAAAACTGGAATCTGATTAACATTCACCAGATCAATGGTTGAGAAAACCTTACAATGTTATCTTCACCTCATCCACATAAACCCCTTAATATAAGCAGATCGCTTCATGCTACGTAGGACTCAGGATAGTATCACGGAGGCTAATCATGGGTTTAACATGGCCCCAAGGCTTCTACACAGGAATAGAACAGAGGCATTAGTCAAGATGGCATCGCAATTAGGTATCACTTTCGAATTTCGATAACAAATGCATGGGATTTGCTTCGCTAAGTGACATAACAATTGAAGACGTGAATGGATGAAAACGTAAAGTATTAAGTAAATTAATCTAAAGATCCGTCTCTAGAATCAATGTACTTAACACTTTACTACATTATAATATCCTTAAATATTTAAGTGACTGTTTAAACTCAATTTTCTGGGTTAATTTTTTTTCCTATACTGGGTGTTTTGGGGATGAGTGTAGGCATTTTGCAGATGGATAGGGTCGGTCTATGCGATAATTTTCTAGTATGGGAACTATAGTCCGATATCCTTTAGTAAGTTAAGAGCAAGAAACTGCTTTTTTAAATACTTTTTGGGTTATCAAGCTAAAAAATAGACACAGTTTCATATTAAATACAGTTTTTTTATTATTCGTCGATTTAAACACATAACACACGATGAAATAAAAGTCTTACAACTATTCCGATAGCAAAAACAATCAAATTGTAGTAAAAGAAAAAAAAAAGAAAAACAAATCTTAGTGACTTTCATACATGCTCTGCATTCTTAACTTAAAAACTAAAGGATATCGGACTATAGTTCCCATACTAGAATAGACCGACCCTATCCATCTGCAAAATGCCTACGCTCATCCCCAAAACAACCTGTATATTTTCATATTCATCGATGCATGTCTTCAAATGTAAAGGAGAAAGCCCACTCTCCATAGTGTCTCAGGCCCAATGTGGACATCAAAAAATCGCATTAAAAATGAGTGTTCTAAAATGTTAATAGTATTAGATATCTGAGAAAAAAACTTAAAATGCAGCCATTATTGTAGAAATATATATTTTTTTACTTTTTGTCTATTTTATTTTCAAGGCCTTTTCAATAATTTATAATAGTAAGATATAATAAGATAGCCCTTGTTGTAGTGCAAGACTTTCAGTTATTGCTACCCAGCAATTGTGGCAAACAAGATTATCGCCTGACACCTAAAACATATTAACATTAATGATAAATATTTTCAACCGTAAAAGATTTAACGATTAAACCATAATGAAAGAAATAATAGAAACATTTTATTATAATATTATCATTACCTGCTGCCGTGCAACCCACTGCTGTATGACACTTAATTCTTCGGGCTCTAAAATACGGTTCTCGGTAACATTATTACCACAACAAATACAATGTTCTTCAGACATTTTGGTATGTACAATCAAATAGCGTAATCCTTTAATCCAGGGCTAAGTAATCGTAGAAGGAGAAAACAAAACTAGTAAAACAATGCCAAAGTCGTATGTGAAAAGCCGAAACAAGTTCAAAGCCAGATTGCGGTGAAAAAAATCGAAAACAAAACAAAACACATCTTTGAGCAACAAGTGAACGGTCGAAATCATTCGTTTGAAAAATGACATTTCAGTCATCAGTGTTGCCGCTTGTCGCAAAAAAATGAAATCGATAAATCGATTACGTAAAAAATAATCGATATAATATGACTTTTTATTAATCTTTATCGTTTATAGTAACAAACGTAAACAATGGTTTTAAGATAAATGTTTTCTTTTGATTAATTATTTACAGAATTACCAACAGTGACCCGTTATTTGTATATCACATGAGTTTATTTTATTTGTTTATAAATCGATATTCGGATTGATTGGTTAGAGTTTTATCATCGGGTAACATTTCACGTCAACGTTCTACTTAGGTTCCAAATAATCCAATAAAATTCCTTTTTTTATTGGAACATTACTGATTATAGTGGCGGTTATTTGAATGTTATCAAAAATCATGTCTCTTTATGGTACATTTCTGGAGAAATTAAGTCTTCTTGAGACGGCTGTCCGCTCTGGGCCTGAAATGGGCTTTCTCCTTTCTTCGATCAGCAATACACTCGTGTCAGCACAATTAATCCGTCTCCACCAATATCAACTCACTTGTAAAGCGGGCTGTTAATTCATTTAGTTTTCCTGCCTACGTCCACACGTGGCATATACCATGCGGACAGATTTTAGTCTTGTTTTTGTTGTAATACGAGTAGACTTGGTTTGTAGCGTAATAGTTATTTATCTATCTCAAGATACCAAGCTCGTCGATGTTGACTTCCCTTATTTATTTATTTATTTGAGTCAACAATCAGCAGGCTTACTTCCGACCCAATCGAGAATCGAATCCGTTAGATCTCAACGGGTTTTGGTAGTTTATTTGGTGGATTACATTGAAACTCACCAGGATAAAGAAAATCGTTAGATAGTAACTTTTTGTACTCCCGACCATATCAATCGACTGAGAATCAAAATAAATAAAAGTCTATTTATTAGGTAGTACGCGGCACGTTCAAATCTAAATCAAAATCGAATCAGTTTAGAGAGTAAGGCCCTAGCTAACACATTAAGACGCTATTACAATAAGAACAATCCACTTAATCGTGTAGCCAGCACGTTAACTCCAGATTATTAAAGAAAACATCTGTTGCAAGGGTAAATACTTATTGGTCTTTTATTTTATTTATTTGAGTCAACAAACTCCTTGACCTGGACCCCTCACATTAATAATAATAGGTCCGCTCACCGATTTCGGTGTCGGTGCCGATTTCATTGAAACCAGGCCAGAGTCCTTTTTATAGTGCCCAAGTGTGTGCGCAATACACAAGGACACTCTCTCTTCCTTTTACTCTCATAAACCAGTGGGACGGTAAACCGACACGACTGGCGAGAGAATAGGGCGCAGGACCGACTTTTTACATGCCCATCCGACGCATGGATCATCTTTCTTGTCAGAAATCAGGTGATCAGCCTGCATTGTCCTAACCAAACTTGAAAACAACATTTTTTTGTTGTTCCAACGCGGTAACCGAACCCACGACCTCCTGGTCGAGAGCGAAGCTCTGAACCACTAGACCACGGAGGCGCTTATCCTATACCCCTCACATTGCAGGTAACCGCGGCCACATCAACAGTGTGTCGCACATCGACCGCGCGGCGCGGGTCCTGTTCCCGGCCTCGTTCGCGCTCCTCAACCTGTTCTACTGGCTGGTCTACGCCTTCGCCAACGACGACTTCGACTGGAGCAACAACCCCATCAACTCGCTGTCACATTGAGACACGAACACCTGCTGTAGACGCCAACTGTTATCAATGCGAGCGACTCGCCAGTAACTCTGTACGTAGTTATCGTTTACGCTGCTCAAGACCTTCTACTGTTTTATGCCTTCGCTGGAGTAAAAACTCCATCAACTCGCTGTCACTTTGATACACGAACACCTGCTGTAGACGCCAACTGTTATCAATGCGACCAACTCGCCAGTAACTCCGTACGTAGTTATCGTTTACGCTGCTCAAGACCTTCTACTGGTTTATGCCTTCGACTGGAGCAACAACCCCATCAACTCGCTGTCACATTGAGACACGAACACCTGCTGTAGGCCAGTTCATGGAATCAGGCGTTACTTTGCGGAAATCCATAGCATAAAAATTTAATATCTATCCCGCGAAAATTATAACCACAACCTGCAAGCAGATGAGTGAGTGTACGCATAGGCATGCGTTTGATGCACCTCCCTCCTTCCCACACTGCTTATGCGTACACTCGCAAGCAAAAACGTGAAAATACCACCACCACACAAGCAATAATGTTAACACGATCGTGCAAAGCCCCACCACCATACAGGTTACAAAACTCGACGCGCGTTTCGCTCCGACCCCGGAGCATCCTCAGGATGTAGACTCTGCGAACTTAACGAATACTGTAGGCGCCAATTAAATTATCAATGCAAGCGAGTAGCGACACGATCGCCAGTTCTGCCCTGGTAATTAAAATAGCAATAGTCAGAAAAAGCGGGTTCGAAATGATGACACTGATAATGGACGACCTCAGTAGCGCAGTGGTTGAGCGCGTTGGTGCTCGAGCTAGAGGTCGCGGGTTCGAATCCTGCCGAGGGAACAAAAAATTTTCAATGTTCCTGGGTCATGGACGTGCACTAAATTTGTGTATTGAAATTTGAAAATTCTATTACTGTCCCGCAGCTGCCCGATCAAACCGATAGAGACAACTGCAACTTGACTGTAATAACCTATTAAAAGCGAGAAATCGACGATTAGGATTTATTTTTCATCAAAAACTAAAACAAGGCTAGAGCTGTTACTATGTTATGATTTAACATAAGATGTACTCCAATTTTTTTCCTGGATGTTTAAACATAGCCGAAAATCTGGTTATATTTTTTAGGTATTTGAACGTCCATATCTCTTTTAATAATTTTATTGACGACATGAATAGAAGAATGTGACATGTCGGAAAAAAAAATCCCAGAAAATTGGGTGTAAACTGTCACTTAAACATTTTGGGATATGTAGGTTTGGGCTACGAGGAATAACCGCAACTAGCGCCACTCTTTTTAAAATCTACAACGACACAAAGAAATTATTAAAAAAAGAATCCTATTAAAAAAATCCTATACTGTTACTTATGAGAGTAAATACAGTATAGGATTTAGAGCTGTAATTTAATGCCAATAAATTAGTTTAACTATTTACTTAAAGTTTGAACCGATTACTTTTTTTAATAAGATCTTTGTGTCATTGTAAAATTTATTTTAAAAAGAGTGGCGCTAGTTGCGGTTATTCCTCGCCTTAACATATTAAGTACATAGATTTCAGAGACGGATCTTTAGATTAATCTACTTAATTCTTTACGAGTTACGACGTATTCTAAAATGTTTATGTGACAGTTTGAACTCAATTTTCTTGAAAGCAACATTTTGCTACATTGATATGTATTCATCTATTCACGTCTTCAATTAATTTATAAAAAATTGGGACGTACTAATATTATACATAGATACTGAGGAAAAAAATTGTTATTCTAGTGACATTATCCAGGGGGGAAACAGGATCGCGTAGACCTCAGTTATTGTATGAAAAACGACCGTTCTGTTTCCTCTCAAGTAAGGAAATTAAATAAATATAATAATAATTCACACATATTGAGATATATTTTATTGTTTGAAAAAATATAAAGTAGGTATAATTAGAATAATATATATTAAGTTGCAAGGAGCTAGTTACAGATTATAAAACAATGGGCCGATACAAAAACAAATACAAGTTTACAATGAAAAACTAACATTTCCAAAATGAAAATATTTTTGTTTAATGTCTTTTGGAAATAGTTTTTTTTCTTTTCATTTTGTACTAGCTTTAGTGGCTTCACCCAGATGTTCTATGCGCGCCCGTTGTTTTATAATCTAAGGAGCTGGTGTAAATAATAAATAATTTTACAATATTTCATTGCATTTTAAACAATATACATGATGATTCATGGTTTGTATATCAATCCGAATATAATTAGGTACCATAACGCGACAAATCACGATTAAAGATCTCCATAAAAATCACACAACAGATGAGTTTCAATATTAGTAAGGTCAACGACCAGTGCGTTCGTGTGTATAGACTAGGAGCCCGCGGGCCCCAGGCATAGTAAGATTCACTCCTTGTGTTCATTTTAAACCTTTGATTTTTTTAGTTATATTAAGTAATTTATATGAGGTGCCAAAACAAAAATGCTCTACGCGTTTCCTTCACACAATATTCGGCTTGATATATTAATCATGAATCAACCTGTACAAATAGATAAATAGTAAATAATTTTACAATATTTCATTTCCACAATATATAAATAGATGTAAATAGTCACATTGTTCATTATTGGTCCAACTTTCTAACGGACAAGGAATTTCGACATTCATAAAAATACTTTTCAAAGACAATATATAAATACACTTGGAATGTATAAGGCTCTCCTCATAAGTGTCATGTGAATTCGTTTCATTTTATTGTATAGTTATACAGGGTGTAAAAAGAACAGTCACTATAACTTTGAGATACGATTATACTATTTTTCTTCATTTTATTTCTAGAACGAGAAAGGGTAGTATAATCATATACCAAAGTTATAGTGACTGTTCTTTTTACAACCATTATGTTCTGATTCAATGTGACACAAATGTTAACAAAGCTCTGCATGTATGGTATAACGCTACCAATTTAAATATCACTTATTGACCGCGCATTAAAAAGATGTTCATTAAGGGCCGATTTTTCAATCGTCAGATAACTTTTACCTAAGGAATAAATGACTTTGACAGATTTTGTATGGAACAAATGACAAAGTCACATGTTTATTCAACAGATAAAAGTTATCTGAAGATTGAAAAATCGGCCCTAAGTCAAAATTAAATTTTTTGTTTACATAACGATCACATTAAATCGGCAGTACACAATTATTATTGTGCAATTTTATAACAATTCATTAATTATACCGATTACATTTGTAAATTTATTTCAAGTCACAGTTTTAAAACATGGATCACGATCCATACAAGTTTGGGCCATAAATTCAAGTAACCGGCCAGCGAAAAAAATTTTTTGTTGTAATAACTACACATTTTTGGTCGCTGTGTCAGTGAAACCATGGCAAAAATTATCTAGATGTTCTCTTTTCAAAACATATACTGGGTGAAAGTTTGTTATTTTTGAAAGCTTATTTTTCTCCTTTAAATGTACTTATCCTAGAGAATTGTTGCCAAACTATATAAATACATTATGAATGTTAGTATATAAGGTATTTATAATATGGGCACATGCGGGCTGAAATAAATAGTATTTATTTTAATATTTGTATTCATATTTTCATATAAAATATTTAGTTTCACTTCTTATAGATAGATGCATTCTTTTTTTTGGCCGGCTACTTCGCTTTTCGGCCGAAAATTATCCTCGTCCTTTACATAGAAGTCACTCTCACACAAGTGACAATAGTCCTACAGAAATGTCAGTATAAATATTACAGTTTACAGTTCCTTTAGAAAATACAGAGTTTCAAAAATTGCTATATTTTTTTAACTACAATCTTTTGTCGTATTAACTACTTTTTTAAGCATCTGGACGAGGCCACTATAAGCATAGCTGCATCTGCAAATGCTACAATTTGAGCAGCCATATTGATTAAGAGATTCCCATAATAAAAATGCAATTATACAATAGGTACCAATTTTTGGTCAAAACAACACTTGTCGTTGTAGTCGTTTCTAGATAAAACACTTCTGGGGTCAAAAATATGACATTTCAACAACCACTGACAAGTGATGGACCAATCAACGAACTTGATTTTGACGTTTGTACTTTTTGAAACGTATTATAAAAAATGAAATTTCAAATCTCTGACTAACCCATGTGTCAAAATGCTATAAGTAGTTTATTTAATTAATTTTCTCTGTCTCAATTCTACCCTATTTTACTGAAAAAAAGTGTTATCTATATCTCAGAATAGTAGACAATATATAAATATTATTAAGCAAGAGCACCTACAAATGTTAGTATAATTCGTGCGGTATAAAACCATTTCTGTCAATAGCAAATGACAGAAACGAAATGCATCTATTGTGTATTTACATTGTATAACGGGTGTAAAAAGAGTAGTCCCTATAACTTTGGGATATGATTATTTTACCTTTTGTCATTCTAGAAATGTATTTTTTTTTCATTTTTTTACAAAAATAAAAAAAAAATTTTTTTTGCTATATTGTTATTTTTGCGACAAAAAAATTAGAAATGGTAAAATGTAAAAAAAAATTTTTTTAGTTTTTGACAAAAAATATATTATAAAAAAAAATACATTTCCAAAATGAGGAAAGTTAGTATAATCGTATCTGAAAGTTATAGTGACTGCTCTTTTTACACCATGTATATTTTAATAGCTACCTTTCATGCCTACAATACTAATTTAAGCAATATTTTGAGTTTTCATTGCGTTCAGTGTGCTTAGTGCGAGTTATCGTCACTGTTGTGTGTGAGGAAGTTAACTACAAAAAGGCATCGAATTAGCTAACATAGTTTGCCGCTAGGGGCGATGTCACAAATGTACAGTACGTCCATTTTTAATTTAACCTAAACGTAAACCAAAAACAACGAATTTTTACATAATTATTCACTTATTGCGCACACTTGTCAACACTTTCACAGGTATATTAGAGGATCATACTTCATTATCCAATACATTTTATAACAGTTAAATAACATTTAAATATCAAATGAAAAACTTTTACAATAAAAATATGTACGCCATTTTGACACTGCCGATTGTAGAATGTATTAAAGTCTATAGTCTATGGATTCATAGTCGCAAACAGTTTTCGCATCACTAACTTGTCTATGGTTAAACTTAAACGGGACGTACGTTAACTTCCTCACGGTAAACAATGACAAGAATTAGCACTAAGCACAGATGAACAGTAAAGACATAATGTATAATATAATGAGCTCTTCAGATGCCAAATTGTATGAAAAATACACAAGTCTTAATGTAAATATTTATAGCCGATTTAAAGCTTTTCGTTTTATTCTAGAGCAGTGTTTAATGTTAAGTATCAATATAGTTGTATAAATAAAGTTTAGCAACCAATAGTGAAGTGTATCAAATATCAAAAATGAAAAATATAACGGGTGTAAAAAGAGCAGTCACTATAAGTTTGGGATATGATTATACTACCTTTTGCTCATTATAGAAATGTACTTTTTTTTATCAAATATTAAAAAAAAAAAATTTTTTTGTGTTATTGTTATTTTTGCGACAAAAAATAAGAAATGGTGAAAAGTATGAAACATTTCTTTTTGTTTTTGACAAAAAAAATACTTTAAAAAAATACATTTCCAAAATGAGAAAAGGTAGTATAATCGTATCTCAAAGTTATAATGACTGCTTTTTTCACACCCTGTATAAAGTATGTCGCAGTCATCTGGTTGAATCTGCTTATTTAATTGAATGACTAGCGCTGTCATTTAATGGTTTCAAACAGCTCGTAAGGCTACCTGTAAGTGTTGATATATTTTTTGATTAATTTACTTTAATGTGCGATATAGTAGTCCACATTCGGGATTTTGAAGTTTAAAAATAAAATATTAAATGGTTGTCCTAGTCTCGGATTCATTGAATTTGTTGGTAAAAATAGAATTCAATGAACGCCCTAGTCATTCAATCAAATAGCAGATTCAGACTGCGACATATACATGACCTGATTAGTACATAATAAATACTTTTTTTATTTTTATTATGAGCTAGCATAATATACGTAAAGTATGAACAGGAATATACAAAACTTCGCAACAGTAGAGAACTCACGATAGTAATTAAATGACAAATTTTCGAGATTTAAACCAATTAAAAAAACCTTTACGCAGTGTTGCTGCAATAAAAAATAAAAATACTAAAATTTTATTGCCCTCAGTGGAAAAAATATGTCGTAAAAACACAAAACATTGAATTTGAGAGTAACATAATATTTAAATGTTAATTTAATTAGACTTTTACTAAGTTTTAAAACATGATAGCTACGTAACTCGATTCTTCTGTAACACATCAAGATAAATATCATAATAACACGAGTCATTAATTCAATAAATGTATTCGTATAAAATAAAGATATTATATTTGGTTTCATAATTGGACCATCCATAAATTACGTCACACGAGGATGGGTCAAACGTGACGAGGTGGCGAGGGGTCCTAAACATCGTGATGTCACATTTAAAAACCTAATCATCATCATCATCAGCCTGAAGACGTCCACTACTGAACATAGGCCTCCCCCAAGGACTTCCACAACGACCGGTCGTGCGCTGTCAGCATCCAACGGCTGCCCGCGGCTCGGTCGGCGATCGTCGGTCCATCTTGTGGGCCGCCCTACGCTACGTACTACGTCTTCCAATCCGTGGTCGCCACTAGAGAACTTTCCTTCCCCATCTGGTGTCTGTTCTCCGAGCGATGTGGCCTGCCCATTGCCACTTCAACTGACTGATTCTACGAGCTATGTCGGTTACTTTAGTTCTACTGTGAAAATCCTCGTTTCGGATTCTGTCCCGCAGAGAAACTCCGAGCATAGCTCTCTCCATAGCTCGTTGAGTGACTTGGAGCTGACGCATAAGGCCAGCAGTCAAGGACCACGTCTCAGTGTCATTAACTCAACATAAACTACTAAAGTTTCCTTCTCATCCATAATAATAGCTCCCCTCACCGATTTCGGTGTCGGTGGCCGATTTCATTGAAACCAGGCCAGCTACGCAGGAGTTATTTTATAGTGCCCAAGTGTGTGCGCAATACACAGAAGCACTCTCTCTTCCTTTTACTCTCATAACCCAGTGGGACGGTAAACCGACACGACTGGCGAGAGAACAGGCGCAGGACCGACTTTTTACATGCCCATCCGACGCATGGATCATCCTTCTTGTCAGACAATCAGGTGATCAGCCTGCATTGTCCTAACCAAACTTGAAAACAACATATTTTGTTGCTCCAACGCGGGAATCGATCCTCCGGGTCGAGAGCGAAGCTATGACCCACTTGACCACGGAGGCGATATTCTTATCCATGGAAATTTAATAAATATAATTTCTAGATGTAAAATTGTAAAATATAGGAAGGAGGGAATCTCACTAATCTGACCGGCTGTGGCGAGGGGGAGGGGCAAAAAAATCATGAAATTGCTTTGACGTAAATTATGGATGGTCCCTAGGGAAACTAAAAAATTGTCTAAGAACACATTGATCTGTGAAATATTTGAATACCAAAGTGTCAAAAAAGTCATTCTATGCGTCAGAAGATTGGAAATTTAAGTAGCTCAAAGAAGCTCCTACAGAAAGCACTGACGATTTGAAAGCAGTCGTATATATGAGATATTGATCTTATATCAATTAGAAGTCTTTTCGAGCATAATATATTCCTATTTTATAATTCTCAAGCGAAGGCTATTTTTATATATTATTCAGACTAATAAGCAAGTTTTCCTTAAAGTCGAGACAAACTCCTTAGTCCATATCAAAATAAATAATACAACGTGTAAAATAAATTAGTGATAATATTTAAGAACACAAATCCCTTTGTCCAGCAGGCTTTTCCCGACACAATCGAGAATCATATCAGTTCAATCTCAACGGCTTTTGGAATTTTATTTGGTGGATTACTTTGAAACTAGCCGGGATAAAGAAAATCGTTAGATCGTATATTTTTGTACTCCCGACCACATCAATCGACTGAGAATCAAAATAAACAAACGTCAATTTATTCGGGAGTACGCGGCACGATAGAATCTGAATCAAAATCGAATTTTGTGAGTTTTTACAAATATCTGTTACCACTTTTGGACAAAACATAACCCGAGAAGTACGCCAATAACTTTTTATCACTAGTTTTTTTAACACACTGTATAAGAAAATTTGAAATATTTGTAAATAATATAGAATAAGTTTTGTGAAAGAAGACATTAGACAACTACTGTATACAGACAGACACACAACACAAAATGAGATAAGTCAATAAACTTACATAATATATCGGGTGTAAAAAGAGCAGTCACTATAACTTTGGGATATTATTATACTACCTTTTCTCATTCTAGAAATGTAATTTTTTTTTCATTATTTTTTACAAAAATTAAAAAAAAAAAAATTCGGAGGAGGAAAGGTAGTATAATAGTATCTCAAAGTTATAGTGACTGCTCTTTTTACACACTGTATAATATAATATCATTTCTACTTACTTTCAATATTAGTATTTAATATCTACATCCAATAATATAATTTAGTACGTGGTATAATAATTATTTTTACACTAATTACAAATGAAATGTGTGAACATTTCTCGAAGTGAGCACTGTCCAATATTCATTATTCATGTATGCACGAGCCAGTGGATTTCATACATTTATAATATCCATTAAATTTGCATAGAATTTGCATTAAAACACGAATAAGTGCAATTGGTTGTAATAATTTTAATGGAATGTTTTAATTATAATATTCTTTACATGTTATAAGTCATAATATTATGTATGTATGTTCGCGATAGCAAAGACTGCACCAATCTTCGTGCTGTTTTCGCCAATGGATACATTGGTATTACTGGACCCTGCACCAAGGTCTGGTCAAGCAGGGGCAAAAACCGAATAATTTTTATACAAGGTGTAAAATAAATTAGTGATAATACTTTAGGGTGTGTATTGTGCCTCCTATTTAGAGTACAGTGTGATAGTACCAGCGCTGAAAGACTTACTCTTGATATCTTATATATAAAAAAAAAATTGCTGTTCGTTAGTCTCGCTAAAATTCGGCTGAACCGATTCGGTTATTTTTGGTCTTGAAATATTCGTGGAAGCACAGGGAATGTGTTAACGGTTTTTTATAAGAAATGCCCCAAAATTTTTCCATACTATAACTTTTTAAAAGTACCTCTTTCAACGCTGATGCTTTCACAGTAAACTATATACGGGACCCATACACACCCTAAAGTATTATCACTCATTATTATTATAGTCTGTACACCACGAATCGACACCTCTCAAACTACAATTAATTGGGCCAAAGAATTTAACATATACATACTCTCGAAAAACATAACCCTCCTGGCGCAGTCGGGTAAAAACATTGGACAGTCCTCACTTCTTTTAGACTAGAAATCCGATCAGCTATACAAATATAGGCAAGGTGTTTAGGCGCTATTTACTCTACACACATGGTCGAGAGCTGCCACTTAATAACAAATTAGTTATCACTTAGTCTACTATACAAAAGTACCAGTCACATAGCACACACTTCGGTCGTCGAACTGCCTAAAGTCAATACCAATTTAATAGCAAAGTATAAATAGTTAAATCACAGTTTCTACGTTTTTTTTTCAATAAAATATATATACTGGGTGATATTTAATTCTGTTTCAAGAGGGTGTGTGTAGAAAAAAATTTTTATTTTAGTTCAATTTGTAATACCGCTCTGTATTATTAATTTAAATTCATTGTATTAAAAATATTTTTGAAAAAATTATAAAAAAATTGTAATTACAAATAATTGTCACCCTATCGTTCCCACACCTAGGGTGGCCTAATATCATGATTCTTTTAAGACTGTATAACTTGAGCTTTGATACTGTATACAGTGTAAATAAAACTATAACTACTGGATATGATATAAATACTATCTTTTCTTATTCTGCAAATATTGTTTTTATAAAAAAAAACTTTTAACCATTAGTTATTTTTTGTTGCTAGAATAACAAAAAAAAACTAAATAAAATATTGTAAAAAAAATCTAGAATGAAAAAAACATAATATATTCATATCCCAAAGTTATAGTGACTGTTCCTTTTACATACTGTATAAGTGTATGTGGCATAAAGCATACTCAGTTTTTCTCGAAACAGACTAAGGGCGTGTTTAAACAAGCAATGTCAAAGTTAACGCCATGTTACCATGCCTTCTCATTCATTGACAGGAAATACGAGAGGGATAACATATTTAACACGGCGTTAACTTTAACATCGCCTGGTGAAACACGCCCTAAAAATGACACCCAGCATATACACGCACCTACGAGCCCGTCTTTCCAACTACCAAATATACGTTCATATCATCTTTCCCCTTCACATATACATTTCCGCGCGGTTCGAACTCGTACCTAGACGACAGGAGGGGCAAACAAGCCTCCCCCACCTGGATCCTCTGCGCCACTCCCGTGGAGTCCATTCTGGAAGCAATATTGACCGCGTCCCCCCAAATATCGTAGTAAAGCTTAGTGGTGCCGATGACCCCGGCGGTCACGTCACCGAAATTGTAACCGATGCGCAAAATGAAATCGAACTCCAGCAGATCCTGGTTGAAGTTGTCAACCACCTTCTGCATTTCCAGCGCGAAGTCCATCAGCTGGTGCAGATGGTCGTAGGTGCCCTTGGTCGCCTGCCTCAGATCCGGGTTGAGGCCGCTGGCAGCCATGAACGTGCTGCCGATGGTCTTTATCTTCTCGACGTGTTGGAACTGCGGTCTTTCGAGAAGTTCGTCGAAATCCGCTATCAGCTCGTTAAGTACTCGCAAGTACTCTTTGCCTTTCAGATAAGACTCGTCGTACATTTCGTTGAAGTTGACTATACTCGCGAATATTATGCCTACGTCCTTATGGTTTTCCGAGTATTTCGCGGTGTTTTTGAGCTGTTCCGCCACGTGGCGAGGTATAATGTTATGGAGCAGCCAGTCCGCCTGGTTGCGCATATTCTGCACCCTCTGCTTATCGCGATTCGCCACGACGTTACTGTAAAAACTAAGCCGGTAGCTGATCTCAAACTCCCGGTTCAGGAACCAAACTAATATCAGCAGCAGGGCAACGTCCAAGTATAATTCAGTCAAATGCATATTGTGCGTTACGTCCTCGAGTTTACGCCCACGGAGACTACTGTTGTTCTGGAAGTCCGTATAGGATCCGTTCATCGTCGACATATTTTGAGCAATAATCTTAGGATTGAATTTAATATCAGTGATTATTAGTTGAGTATTAGCTTCGTGGCATCCGAGCACCGCAAAGAATAGGAACAGACCGGCGTATAGAGTCACCAGGGTGTTCTTGACCAGCCAGTTCATTTGAGTGAAGTTACAGAAATGAACAATGCTCAAATACAAGAGGTACACGTAGAAGGACTGTTCGCCCTTCAGTATAGTCATGGTTGTGTTCACGCATGAGAAATTGATCAGTATCACCAGTATCGGCAAGCTTATGAGCAGACTGCCCGACAAATGCCAAGGATACCAGTCGGAGAGCTTCCTGAATATCCTGACAGATTTGTGCATAGTGTCGGTGACTTCGTTTGGTACATTTTTCGTCTTCCATTTGAGGAAGTGTCTATATATACATAAGGACATGGCCAGGAATTCGATCATGATGAAAAACACGATCCATCCGATGGAGTACCGCCACTCCTCGTACAGTACGAGGATGGAAACCGTTACGGATAACAGAATGATGGCTGATACTATGATATCCAGGGCGGTGTTGTACCTGGAGGTCGTGAGGGTCGGTGGGAAGTCTTCACAGTCGTCGCTCCGGTGCGCCTTATCGCGATAATGCCTCTCAATCTCCGGCGGTTTGAAGAAGAGGGTGAACCTGTTGAGGGGCGGCTGGACAAAGTAGTTGATGCCTGACCTTGCGTTGTCCTGGACGCATCTTATCAGCTGCAGGTCAGATTGCTTCCGCAGCTTCTGAAGGGACTGTATTTGCTCCTCGTTCAGGGGTGGGGGGAGCCTGACTTTTGAGGTGGGGTCGTTGAGGGAGGATTGGCTGGAGGTGTAGTAGCCGGAGACGCGGTGCTGCATCATGTCGGCCTGGGAGGTCGCCAGCGCGGTGTGGTTCAACGCGTACAACTGTAAATGGCAAATAAACTGCTTAGTACATCCATATCTTGTCTGTTCAAGCACATCCGTGGATAAGTGGTTCTGAGCTTCGCTCTCGACCCGGAGGTCGCGGGTTCGATTCCCGCGTCAGAACAACAAAAAATGTTGTATTCAAGTTTGGTTAGGACAATGCAGGCTGATCACCTGATTGTCTGACAAGAAAGATGATTCACTTTATTATATGATGGCATGTAAACAATCGGTCCTGCGCCTGTTCTCTCGCCAGTCGTGTCGGTTTACCGTCCCACAGGTTATTAGAGTAAAAGGAAGAGAGAGTGTCTTTGTGTATTGCGCACACACTTGGGCACTCTAAATTAAATCCTGCGTAGCTGGCCTGGTTTCAATGAAATCGGCTACCGACACCGAAATCGATGAGGGGAGCATATAGCTCGGCATCATTCTTCGGCAGAGTAGACAAAATAGCAGATTATCTAATAGAAATCATTTCGTCTATGCAAAATTTGCAAAACGGTGAAGCGATTTACGAGCGATTTTACGATTGCAACGTCTGGCTCCATTCAATAAATCTTTTTGTTTAATACCTTTACGACGTGGCCCGTATGTACACATAGCCCATAGTGTAATCATAGAAAGCTTAAACAATATATTTAACTAAACGTTTCCCGATGCTTCGTAAATTAAATTCTGCAGGGACCGTACATTTTGCTGCGGTTATAGTGTAATAGTGTATATTATTATATAGGTAATAGTGTTCTACGTATTAATCCAGCATATATCGGGTGTAAAAAGAGCAGTCACTATAACTTTGGGATTTGATTATACTACCTTTTCTCATTCTAGAAATGTGTGTATGTATTTATTTTGTTCGTTTTTTTTACAAAAATAAAAAAAAATTGCTTTATTGTTTTTTTTTTTGCGACAAAAAAATAAGAAATGGTGAAAAGAAAAAAAATTGTTTAGTTTTGACAAAAAAAAATAGATTTCAAAAATGAGGAAAAGTAGTATAATCGTATCTCAAAGTTATAGTGACTGCTCTTTTTAAACCCTGTATACTAATACATACTACTGACAGATAAAAAAAATTGGTTAGAACAATGCAGACTGATCACTGGATTGTCTGACAAGACGATCCATGCATTGTATGGGCATGAAAAGTCGGTTTTCTTGCCAGCCGCGTCAGGTGGGTCCTAGGCTACGAGAGTAAAGGAAGAGATGCTTCTATGTATTTCGCACACACTTGGGCACAATAAAAATAGCTCCTGCGTGGCTGGCCTGGTTTTAATAAAACCGGCCACTGTCATCGGAATCAGTGCGCGAGCATATTATTATTCTATTTATAAATTAAAATATGCACTGCAATTTTGAAGCATTCACGATGACCTACACTTTGTTATCAAAATAATCATGTAAATTTTTGTCTATCTCAATAAAAATCCTATTCATTTTAATCGTTTTTTAATTAACGGATTTTTTTATGAATAAAGAGCGGACGAGTTAAGAATATATTAGTACGGCATTCCCTTAATAACGTTAATTGGATTGTTTATTAAGATAACTTGTGGAAAATATTGATGACATATCATTAAGTTTAAGGATCTATCCTCAGCGTTTAAGGCCCGCCCATTAAAGAAAATCGGTGACCGAATTTGTTGAAATAATGAACGCAGCCCATAGATTATATATTATACCTGTGTTCCAGTACCTGATAGTTAACGAAAAAAACCTATTTTTCGTTCAGTTTCGCGTTCCTTTAGTACTGTATAGCATTATGATCGTTTTCACCCATGTTCCACTCGCAGCTGTCAGCTGTCAAAAACTGATCTGAACGTATTGATAAAAAAAAGTATAAAGGAATACGCTGTTGAAGTTAATGCTACTGCAACTAAAAATGTATTGTAGATGTCGCTGTTGTACTTTCTTCCTGAATAGAACCTTTAATGGTGTAATAACATGCTCTACCTTTTTATATGTTATTGAATATTCTGTAGGTTCTTGATGGAAATTCATGTTATACGAGTATAGTAAAACACAAACTACTTGCACTTTATTCCACTTTAGTAGTTATTTTACATTAATTATATTAGTTAAAATACACGACCGGTTTCGATACAGTCATCATCAGGTTTAGGTAGATTTATATCTACCAACCTAAAAATGTACGAGTAGTCCTATATATTATATACTATATACTTTTATATAAAAATTAATTGCTGTTCGTTAGTCTCGCTAGAACTCGAGAACGGCTGAACCGATTCGGCTATTTTTAGTCAAAAGGTTTGTATGCTCATATATCACATATATGTCTCATAGGCAGCAGGGTCTGGGTGGTGAGTGCTGGTCCTGCGTTAGCCGGAGGTTCAGGCAGCAGGGTCTGGGTGGTGAGCATATTACCTGGTGATGTATGCTAGTCCTGTGTCAGCCGGAGGTTCAGGCAGCAGGGTCTGGGTGGTGAATATATTACCTGGTGCTGTATGCTGGTCCTGTGTCAGCCGGAGGTTCAGGCAGCAGGGTCTGGGTGGTGAGCATATTACCTGGTGATGTATGCTAGTCCTGTGTCAGCCGGAGGTTCAGGCAGCAGGGTCTGGGTGGTGAATATATTACCTGGTGCTGTATGCTGGTCCTGTGTCAGCCGGAGGTTCAGGCAGCAGGGTCTGGGTGGTGAGTATATTACCTGGTGCTGTATGCTGGTCCTGTGTCAGCCGGAGGTTCAGGCAGCAGGGTCTGGGTGGTGAGTATATTACCTGGTGCTGTATGCTGGTCCTGTGTCAGCCGGAGGTTCAGGCAGCAGGGTCTGGGTGGTGAGTATATTACCTGGTGCTGTATGCTGGACCGGCGGCTCGTGCTGCGTATGCCGGAGTCCTTCCTGCTGTTGACGGACGGGCACAGGCTGACGGCGTCGTCCAGCTGCCTCTGCACCTGCAGCGGGAGGTTGAGGCTGCGGTCTCGGGGCAGGTCCTGGGTGAGCGTGGAGCTGCGGGCGCGGCACACTGGCACCTGGAACGAGAGTGTTCTAGAATAGATGTAGAAGTGATGCATGGGAAACAGTAGGAGGGCTATTATAATAATATTATGTATGGACGCTTCACACCACGTCAATCTGGCCCCGTGCTAAATATCCGAAGAACTTGTGTTACAGATACCGGACTGATTTATATTTAATACTTTTATACTACACACATTTTTAAGACTAGCTGTGCCCGCGACTTCGTACGCGTGGAAAAGTGATTTAGGGCAGCAGTTCAAATCAGGGCTTGAATAACCGAAAAATATCGGTAAAAACGGTTAACGGTATGACGTCATACCTTAAAATTATGGTAACCTTATATAACGGTACCGCTATTATTTTGGTACCGCAAAATAATGGTATCGAAATTTTTTCAGATACCCAAATTTGTAAAATAACGGTTTTATTAGTAGGTACTAATAAAACCCGCCAGAGTCACGCCGATTGCTTTGGTCGTAGAATCTTGTGTTAAAAATTACTGACAGTCGTGCGGAGTGCCCTGCCTGTAACGCAGCGTACTGCGTAGGTACTTAGTTAATAGTAAATTGCTAAATAGTTTTTAGTAAATAGTTATTAGTAATTACTAAATAGTTTTTATTTAGACAGTTTTAGTTATAAAACTTGGGAAACAGTTAAGTTAAGGTTAATTAAATTACCTATATACTACTTGTTTAAAAAAAAATCATAGTGCGTAGAAATTATGTTTTATAATGTTTAATTATGTTTTATTGGTGCGTTAAGAGCGTGCATTCAATTTACGACGATGTTTCAGTATTTCGGTGTTTTTGACTGCCCCTGACATGCATAAAATAACAAAATTAAACAAAAAAATTAGAAATATATAAACTCTTTATTTTTGGAATAGTTTTATAAAATTAAAGTTTTATGTAGTAGATTTGAGTAAATTTAAAGATTTCGGAACGCCGAATCGCAAAAATTCCGATTTTAGCTCACTTTGATAAAGAAAATAACATTTAAATCGTTTTAATATAGTTTAATTTCTATTTTCATAAAAGTGATTATAAAGTCCTTAAATGAAAAGTTGATAAAAATTAAAAATATATGTATTGTTAACTGCATAAAAAATCTTTTAAAAATGTCATAATTTACGTTTTTCAGTGCAGTATTTCTACTGGAAAAACTAAATTTCTTCGATGATATTATTTTTATAATTAATAATCATACTGTTGGTAAATTGACACTATTTTTTATTTAATTAAAATCCGATGTTTATCCCATTATTCAATTTTTTAAAAATTACTTGTTTTCAACCAAGCGCACGCGTCATGTAAATCGTGATCTATTTAGTACCCGCTGAGAATTCGTGAGGGGAGGACGTGTCGCTCTGCGCTGGACCGTCAACGTATAAAGGTTCACCGACCTGGTCAGCTCATAGACATGTAGTGCGACTGAGCAGAATTGACGCTTTGACGAGCATTAATATTTTTATGAGAAATGGGGAAAATTTACAGAGATTATATTATGTCGATTACAAAGTTCATAATATATAGAAAAAAAACATTAAGAGGTATGTAATGTGTTCAGAGTTTATTTATAAAATATAAAATTTATATAATAATCATCATCAGCCCCTATGTGTCTGTCTCTCATATCGTAGCTCCTAAATGCATTTCAAATTTTGATGCGGTTTTCTTTAGCAGAAAGCTGGTGTGGTTTATATATTTAAAAATTATACTAATCATCATCAGCCCCTGTGTGTCTGTCTGTAATATCACAGCCCCTAAATTTATCAAAAGATTTTGATGTCAATTTCTTTTGTTGAAAGCTGATGTGGTTTATATATTTAAAAATTATACTAATCATCATCAGCCTCTGTGTGTCTGTTTGTTATATCGCAGTTCCTAAATGATCGACGAATTTTGATGCGATTTTCTTTAGTTAAAAGGTGGTGTGGTTTATATATTTAAAAATTATACTAATCATCATCAGCCCGTGTGTGTATGTCTGCTTTAATGTAACTGTCATCAATTAACTGAGTATCTGGGGGCATGGCAGTGCTTCTGTCAACTTGAGCATGGCCGTACCATCAATTTCTCGAAGCAGTTTAGGCCACTTTCAACTCCCTATAACTTTGTTGTGGATTAAAAGAAGCCTGCATTTTTAGTTACTAGGAAAGCATTGTATAAACATACATAGTATATTTCAAATGTTATTCAATTTGAAACAGAAGTTAAATAATTATAACTTGTCAAACTTCTAAGTTTTGTCACTGACTCACTGACCGATCATCAAAAGTATTAGGCACTTCTAGCAGACATAGAAGACATAAGCTTCAAATTTGGAATACAAGTAGTGTTTAGTGTATAAATAAAGGAAAAACCTAAAAAAAATATTTCTGTAGAATTATCTAGACTAACTAACTGCATAATTAACTTTGTAATGTCATTTAAATGTATAGGATTACAAAGCTATATTTGCCCTTTTCACAAAAACACGCGTTTAGTAAATCTTCTACAAAAACAACTGAGATCCATCAAAAACATGCCAAGTCTCGCTACTTAGTTCTTCTACAGTAAAAACTTGTGAGATACATGTTATGCCAAGTAGGTGTTAGTCGGTCGGTCTAACAACATCAATATTATTTTGGAAAGGATTGGCACTTTTTACAAGTTTTTTTTATATAGGTTATCCTTTTCATTTCCAATAACAAAATATAGCATGCGCACTGTCTTTCTTGAAATGGTCAGACTTCAAACAGCTGCTATGCTCTGTCCTGTTCTATTGCAGGGGATGGTTGGTTGGGACCTCTCAGTCGTACACAAGTTGCACCAATATTTTATTTTTCAAATTTCGCAGGTAATCCTAAACCACCGTGTTTTTAATAAAATAATCTTTAATTTTATTTAATTTCCATTCAATAATCAGACGGTTGCAAAATGCTAGTATAGCTTACCTGTTTGTGCCTGGCTACCTAATAGTTGTGACAGGAAAAAAGCATGTCCATCCCGACTACCCACTAAAATTAGTATTTTAGTACATTTTAGTGGGTGGTCGGAAGTGGGTCAGTAAAATATTTAGGGACAAATATTTCTGGACATCAAAGATGAAAAATAAATAACTTGGTATATTTTTATAAAAATTAGGTTGTTGAATTTTTCATTCTCATTACTTACTTATCCTAAATTATAAATGTGAAAGTTGGTTTGTTTGTTCGTGTGTTTGTTTGTTACTTCTTCACGTCTCATCTACTGAACCAACCACCATGAAACTCTTTTCACACAATCATCGCGCGAAAGTTGTTCCCGACGGTTCGACAGTAACGTGGACTGAGCCGCGGGCGATTACTAGCATGTCGAGTATGTATAATTTGTATTTTATAACTTAAATACCATTTATTTTATAGAATTATTGAAATGGTAGGTAATATTAAATATAATTAATTATAGGTAATTCATTAGGATTAAAGTATCAATATTACTTGCACGCTCTACCTACGCTCGACCTAGCGTTAACCCACACATGCGTGTTGTTTTGCGTCTGTGTGAGTCGATATCGGCTCTCGCGGCGATTTCGACTTGATGAAATTTGATTGCGCGCTCTTAAAATACTATCTACGTTAGTTAGTAGACGACTTGTAACATGTACCTTAATATTTGTTTCACAACCAGGAAATAAACATTTGGAATATTTAGTTTCTTTATCATACGCAAAGTATGCGTAAACTGCGTTCTTACGCTTCCTTTCCATGACTGTGAATTAGTTAATAATATATTATAAAAAATAATTTTAAACAAAAAAAAACCGACTTCAAAAGGTAAACTAAAAAGCAAAAAATAAATTTACTTCGCACAAAGTAATACTTATTTTCACTTAAATAAATAAATTTATTCTATAATTTTGAAGTCGGTGCCAAGTCCAGCGTTCTTTCATAATTTTAGTATATAGTAATAGTTACATTGATAGTTGTATATTGTTTTCTGATTCTTTTTTCTGTGACTGCCTACATATATTTAGTAATTTGATATTGCAGTAAGGTATTTGAAGTACTTACTTGGCACCGACTTCAAAATTATAGAATAAATTTATTTATTTAAGTGAAAATAAGTATTACTTTGTGCGAAGTAGATTTATTTTTTGCTTTTTAGTTTACCTTTTGAAGTCGGTTTTTTTTTTGTTTAAAATTATTTTATTTAAAGATTTTTAGTTAAACAACGCTGAAATCTTCAAACGTGTATCTCTAAGGACTCAGAAGTTCTGTTCACTACTTTAGGTCCAGGATATGGTGCAAAATCTTACTATTTGGTAATATATGCTTGGGATACTTCAGAAAAAATCAAAATCGATATATGTTTCCATATAAATTTTGAGGAGTTCCCTCGATTCCTCACGGATCTCATCATCAGGTCACCACTTTGGTAAACACTGGTACAACACTGTAATTGACGTAGTGGCGTATGCTTGCATTTCTTCAAACAACGCTGCAATCTTCAAACGTGTATCTCTAAGGACTCAAAAGTTCTGTTCAGTACTTTAGGTCCAGGATATGGTGCAAAATCTTACTATATGGTAACATATGCTTGGGTCACTTTAGAAAACATCAAAATCGATATATGTTTCCATATAAATTTTTAAGGAGTTCCCTCGATTCCTCACGGATCCCATCATCAGGTCACCATTTTGGTAACCACTGGTACAACACTGTAATTGACGTAGTGGCATATGCTTGCATTCCTTTAAACAATGCTGCAATCTTCAAACGTGTATCTCTAAGGACTCAGAAGTTCTGTTCAGTACTTTAGGTCCAGGATGTGGTGCAAAATCTTACTATTTGGTAACATATGCTTGGGCTACTTCAGAAAAAATTAAAATCGATATATGTTTCCATATAAATTTTGAGGAGTTCCCTCGATTCCTCACGGATCCCATCATCAGGTCACCACTTTGGTGACAATGGGACCAAACGGGAAGCACCACCTTTCAAATAAAAAAAAATCATCCAAATCGGTTCACCCGGGCGAAAGTTCTGAGGTAACAAACATAAAAAAAAAACATACAGACGAATTGAGAACCTCCTCCTTTTTTTGGAAGTCGGTTAAAAATAAGTTAGCAACGTAACACGACGTGTAAACTGCAACGAAATTAGCGAGCGAATGAAAGATCAAGGAATAGCAAATTGCAACGAATACCACTAATCCCGTATTGTGCAAGTCTTGACAAACTGTAAAGTTTCGAATTGACAACGCCGCGCCGCGTCAGTGCGTGCGACGTTGCCGCGTTGCTCTGAAAATTTTTTCGGTACCGAAATGATTTCGGTTACGATAGTGATAAAATATAATGATACCATACCGTAAAATAATAAAGGTATATACCGTTATTTTGCGATACCGCAATGGTGAATTTCAACCGTTTTGACCATACCTTTAAATTATAGCGATATCGTAATTTAGTACCGGTATAATACCTTTATATCGGTACCGCTTTCAAGCCCTGGTTCAAATACATTTTTAGTTTACGAACACTGTCGTTTGGATATTTAAAATCACTAATTTATAGTAATGCTTCTTTATACACGGTATTATACGTGCATAGGCAAAAGAAGTAGGCCGATGGAGTAATAATAATAGTTTACTGTCAAATAATGGCCGTTTTTGTCGTAAATGTTTTGAGGTATTTTTTTCTATGAAAATGCTAACAATTCCTACTACCAGTTCGAAAAATGACCGTGTATTATTAACCGACTTCAAAAAAAGGAGGAGGTTCTCAATTCGTCTGTATGTATAATTTTTTTTTTCTTTTATGCGAACGGGACTACTTGATAGTACGCTCATATACGCGACGAAGATCTCTGTACTGAGATTTGTATGGAGTTTACGCCGCAGCGACTGCTGACGATGATCGTTTTCACACCGAGGCGACGCTGCGCTGCTGGCGCAGAGCGCCAAATTTTTTAAAAGTCTACTCTCGGTGCGCAATTCCAACTCGGACTTGCCCGGTTTTTTATTTATTAATTACCTACGCTAACAAACATGTAGCCTACTTAGGGACTTTACGGTTAAAGTACTAACTTCCTTTAGACGACAAAATAACAAAAGTCCAAAAGAAAGAAAAAACCCAAGCCGTACCTAGCATGAAAACTAATAAATAAAAATATCATGAAAAACATAAATCTTACTTATATTGACATAACTTTTCTAATTTAAATGTACCTATGACATCTCATTCATATCTTGAAAACAAACTATCCTACGCCTATACTTTATTAATCGTATTTGCAAAACCTAAGTATAATAATAAATTACTTCGCACAAAGTAATAATTATTTTCACTTGTACTGGAAAATAAGTATTACTTTGTGCGAAGTAAATTTAATTGTTCCTTTTAGTTTACCTTTTGAAGTCGTTTTTTTTTTGTTTAAAATTATTTAATTTTCAGATTTTTATTTTTTAGTGATGGGTATAGACTGAGTGGAAGGGATATTGAACGAATGATCAGACGACGATTATTTGAGGATGGAAAATGAAAAACAAAAACGATTAGATAAAAAAAATAGTAGAAAGATATATATATATATATATATATAGTTTACTGAAACGCGAAATTTTTTGATATTATAGATCCAGGATATGGTGCAAAACTTACTGTTTGGTAACATATGCTTAGACTTCTTCAGAAAAAATCAAAATCAATATATTATTCCACATAAATTTTGAGGATTTCCTTCGATTCCTCACGGATCCCATCATCAGGTCACCATTTTGGTGACAATGGGACCAAATTTAAATTATACCCTACACAACATAAAAAAAAATTAAAATCATTGCAGAAACGATGAAGATATCCGCGAAGAAACATAAAAAACAAACATATATTTACGAATTGAGAAACCTCCTCCTTTTTTGTAAGTCGGTTAAAAATATTATGTTGGTTATTTCATGTTACAATCTACCTTTGTGCCAAGTTTCATTTAAATACGTTGAGTAGTTTTTCTAAAATACCGTCAAATTAAAAGCTACAATTTTTTGAAGATCCCACGGGAACCCTTTCGTTTTTCGGGATAATTATTTTCTAGTAATGCTTTTCAGATCATTAGCTACCAGCCTGCCAAATTTCATTTAAATACGTTGAGTGGTTTGGCTGAAATACCGTCAAATAGGTAGCTACAATTTTTTGAAGATCCCACGGGAACCCTTTTGTTTTTCGGGATCACAATTTTCAATAATGCTCTTCAGGTCATAAGCTACCTGCCTGCCGAATTTCATTCAAATACGTTGAGTAGTTTGGCTCAATAATCTTTTACTTAATAATAAAAAAACAAAATGTGTAAAATTCACATTGCCTAATGTGAGGCAAACTGAAACCAATGTGCTATTAAATGATGAACGTATGGAACTAGTGGATACTGCAGTATTCTTAGGTATAACGTTAGACTCTAAACTTCACTGGGGCCCCCATATTGCTAGACTGGCCGACAAACTCAGTTCAGCAGCATATGCAGTTAGTAAAATTAGACAATATTCAGATGAAAGTACAGCACGCCTAGTGTATTTTAGTTACTTTCATAGTATAATGTCCTATGGCATTCTGCTATGGGGCAGTGCTGCAGATATAAATAGTATCTTTGTGCTGCAGAAGCGAGCTGTTCGGGCAATCTACAAGCTGGCCCCCAACACTTCTCTTAGAGAAAAGTTTAAGGAAACTGGAATACTAACTGTAGCTTCTCAGTATATCCTCTCTAATGTATTATATGTCAAGAAAAATGTAAACCTGTTTATAAGAAAATGTGATAATCATAATAGAAATACTCGGAATAAGAATAAACTTGTTGTTCCAGTGACTAGACTAAGCAAAGTAAAGAATTCGTTTAAAGGCCAATGTATACGCCTATACAATAGGATCCTAGAAAACGTTCAAAATTTTTCAACTAATAAGTTTAAGAAAGTAGTCAAAGAACGTTTGTGTGCAAAAGCTTACTATAAAGTTAATGATTATATGAATGATAGCACACCTTGGGAATAAAGTAGCCCCCTACAAGGCTACTTATATATAGTACATTCTATGTTATTTAGCTTTAGTATTGACATATTTATATGAAAATTTATACTTTTTTTTAAAAAGAGAAATTTTCCATCTTTTTGGTAAAAGATGGCCCCATGCGAGTTTCTTACGCCGGTTCTTCTTGCTGGGCTAGTTCCCGAACCGGTGGTAGGCATCATATAGAAACGACGTTCAGAAAACATTTTTTTGTAAAATTTACTCTGAATAAAAATATTTGATTTGATTTGATTTGAAATACCGTCAAATAGGTAGCTACAATTTTTTGAAGATCCCACGGGAACCCTTTCGTTTTTCGGAATAATAATTTCCAATAATGCTCTTCATGTCATAAGCTACCTGCCTGCTAAATTTCATTTAAATACGTTGAGTAGTTTGACTGGAATACCGTCAAATAGGTAGCTACAATTTTTTGAAGATCCCACGGGAATCCTTTCGTTTTTCGGGATATCAATTTCCAATAATGCTCTTCAGGTCATAAGCTACCTGCCTGCCGAATTTCATTCAAATACGTTGAGTAGTTTGGCTGAAATACCGTCAAATAGGTAGCTACAATTTTTTGAAGATCCCACGGGAACCCTTTCGTTTTTCGGAATAATAATTTCCAATAATGCTCTTCATGTCATAAGCTACCTGCCTGCCAAATTTCATTTAAATTCGTTGAGTGGTATGGCTGAAATACCGTCAAATAGGTAGCTACAATTTTTTAAAGATCCCACGGGAATCCTTTCGTTTTTCGGGATAATAATTTTCTAGTAATGCTTTTCAGATCATAAGCTACCAGCCTGCCAAATTTCATTTAAATACGTTGAGTAGTTTGGCTGAAATACCGTCAAATAGGTAGCTACAATTTTTTGAAGATCCCACGGGAACCCTTTTGTTTTTCGGGATAACAATTTCCAATAATGCTCTTCAGGTCATAAGCTACCTGCCTAACGAATTTCATTCAAATACGTTGAGTAGTTTGGCTGGAATACCGTCAAATAAGTAGCTACAATTTTTTTAAAATCCCACGGGAACCCTTTCGTTTTTCGGAATAATAATTTCCAATAATGCTCTTCATGTCATAAGCTACCTGCCTGCCAAATTTCATTTAAATACGTTGAGTAGTTTGGCTGAAATACCGTCAAATAGGTAGCTACAATTTTTTGAAAATCCCACGGGAACCCTTTCGTTTTTCGGGATAATAATTTCCTATAATGCTCTTCAGGTCGTAAGCTACCTGCCTGCCAAATTTCATTTCATTCCATTCAGTGGTTTTAGCGTGATGCGACGACAAACATTCCCATATGGACAGACAGACAGACAGACAGACAGACAGACAGACAGACAGACAGACAGACAGACAGACAGACAGACAGACATTTTTTTCAAAAATGTAATTTTTAGGTTCTGTGGCTTTTATAGACCCCCTTTTTTTAATTTTCAGTTAAATATTCATAATGTACAGACATGACCCCTCTACAGATTTATTATATGTATAGATTTTTATTATATTATACACAAATTGAGTTTCGGTGCTCGAACCAGAGGTGGCGGGATTCGAACCCGCGACCTCTGGTTCGAGCACCAACGCGCTCAACCACTGCGCTATCGAGGCTAATATGATGCCAAAATACTAAATTATATTTATGTTATACGGGTGTATAAAGAACAGTCACTATAACTATGGAATATGACGAGTATTTTTCCTTATTCTAGAAATGTTTTATTTTTTGTATATTTTTATAAAAAATTTTTTTTTGCTTTTTCGAAATTCTTGCGACAATAAAATAAGAAACGGTAAAAAGTAAAAAATATTTTTTTTAGTTTTCGACAAAAAAAATAAAAAATACACATTTCCAAAATGAGGAAAGGTAGTATAATCGTATCTCAAAGTTATAGTGACTGCTCTTTTTACACCCTGTATATTCATAAAAATATGATTTGATAAAAAAAAATTTTTACGTAATCTATATATATAAAAGAAAGTCGTGTTTGTTACAACACTTATAACTCGAGAACGGCTGAACCAATTTTCATGGTTTTTGATTCGTTGGATTTGTCTCCTCCCCGAATAGCAGAATACATATTCAAAATAGTGAAAACTTGATGTGTAATGAATAATTAATCATATAAATAAATGCTCATATTTTGTTCATCAAATGTCAAACATTTGTTGTCAAATGATGTATCAACTATGCGTTCAGAAATCTATTAATGTATGCGTATTGAAGTGTCAGTTTGTAACTTTCAATTAGCAACGTTTTTCTAAATGCATATGACATTTTAAACGATATTTTCTTCTTTTTTTTGGCATTGGCAACGATATCTAGGCACTGAAAACGAAAATGCAATTTAAAAAAATGTCTGTCAGCGTGTCTCTTTGCTCCGGCTAATCTCTGGAACGGCTGGACCGATTTTAACGAGACTTTCACTGGGTTCCGCGCTGCGGGTTCCGGGTTCCCGCGTTGCGGGTTCCGGGTTCCCGCGTAGCGGGTTCCGGGTTCCCGCGTTGCGGGTTCCGGGTTCCCGCGTGGCGGGTTCCGGGTTCCCGCGTTGCGGGTTCCGGGTTCCCGCGTTGCGGGTTCCGGGTTCCCGCGTTGCGGGTTCCGGGTTTCCGCGTTGCGGGTTCCGGGTTCCTGCGTTGCGGGTTCCGGGTTCCCGCGTTGCGGGTTCGGCGTTCCGGGTTCCGCATTGCGGGTTCCGGGTTCCCGCGTTGCGGGTTCCGGGTTCCCGCGTTGCGGGTTCCGGGTTCCCGCGTTGCGGGTTCCGGGTTCCTCTTACTCTTTTTATGCTCAACGAAGTGGGCAAGGCTCAGCTAGTAATAGATAAATCCATGCTGTCACACTATTTTATAACGAGTTTAATGTAGATTTAATGAAAAAATATCAACTCAGTGCTATCAGTGCGAGCTGTTTGACGTCATATTTGTTTTGGTAACTACTAGCGCCGCAGTGAGAAAAAATTCAATCACCTGACTGACAATACAACATTACAATCCGCTAACCTAAACTATTTGGACGTTGACAGACGATTGTTCAATCAATCTTCGGCCTAGTCTTTCAATTTAATGTCGTCATTCGATAAAAACGCTAATCACTCAATGAAATAGCGATTTCAATTAGATCACTGCGACATATACGCGTCGCCTTGTGTCCCCCACAGCGAGATGGTTGATGGATATGCCATCGTTTTTCCACTCCACGGAGTGTTACTCATATTAAAATAGACTAGCTCTTGGCGGATCGCTCTCAACTTATAATCTATACTAATATTATAAAGCGGAAGAGTTTGTTTGTTTGTATAAACGCGCTAATCGCAGGAACTACTGATCAGATTTGCAAAATTCTTGTTGGATAGTCCATTTATAGACGAAGGCTTTAGGCTATATAACATTACGCTGCGACCAATAGGAGCGAAGCGTCAGTGAGAAATGTTGCAAAAACGGGGAAAATTATTCACATTTGGGGACTTTCGTTGCGTGCGCTGGATAAACGGTTTAAGTCACTCAAAGACCACGCGAACGAAGACGCGGGCACAGCTAGTGTGGATATAAAACAGCGGGCTCACATCCAAACCAAACAGCCGCTAGCCGTCGGGAGGATCACAACACACATTATATATAGAACAGCGTCAACACCAGAACACATCATTCTAAATTACGTAAACAGGCCTTCGATCAACAATACTAATTACCTAATATCTAATACTAATACTAGACACCTCCGTGGTCTAGTGGTTCAGAGCTTGGCTTGACCCGAAGGTCGCGGTAATATAATAAAAATCTTAAATATGTGTATAGTATTAAAGTATTAAATATATTTCCGTTGTCTGGTACCTGTAACACAAGTTTTTCGGATACTTAGCACGGGGCCAGATTGACGTGGTGTTAAGCGTACATATAACGGGTGTAAAAAGAGCAGTCACTATAACTTTGGGATATGATTATACTACCTTTTCTCATTCTAGAAATGTATTTTTTTTTGGTTTATAGTTATTTTTGCGACAAAAAAATAAGAAATGGTGAAAAGTAAAAAAAAATTTTAGTTTTTGACAACAAAAATATAAAAAAAAATACATTTCCAAAATAAGGAAATGTAGTAAGTGACTGCTCTTTTTACATCCTGTATTAATATACAGGATGACTAAATAAATAAATTAAAAAAAAAAAATTCAATTATAATTAATTGAATTTTTTTTTTTTTATTTATTTATTTATTAACCATTCCATAACAACTTAATTTATACAATCAGTTTGCATGCAATATAATCATATGAATAATTTAATAATATTGAAACATTTGTGATTAGATCTGTATTTTGTTAGTACATAAAGTTTGTGGCAGTGGACCCCAAACTAGGCGGAGCCTGTGTCTTGGTGGTCCGAGTTGTCTTTTAACATATTTTATTATCTAGAAATTGACGCGCTCACATTTTTTTTTATAAAAAAAAATTGATGCCTGCGACATAATCACATCACCAACCTCCACATTAGGTCGTCCGTACTGCGAGCGGTAACTGCTGCTGCGGGCGAAGGGCGACATGTTACTTCTGCTCTGGCTGAGGTACGACCGGATGTCGATCACCTCCCGCTCGGACGCGTCCCGGGTGTACGACACCTGGAGCCGGCTGCAGCCGGGCTTGGTCTTCTCCGATTCGATCACGATGGGCACCTGGGGGGCGAAACAATGAATAAATTGTGGGAGTACGAGTGGAAGCCCCAAAGGGAGATCTCGAGAGCGAAATGGTATGCTCGGTCAGGCCGAAGCCCACTGTACTAGTTTTCAGATGTAATCTGGTTAAATCCGCTATTTAATTGAATGGCTAGCGCGTTCATTGCATCCTGTTTTTACCAACAAAATTTAGCCGAGACTAGGGCCCGTATAAATAAAACAATCTCAAACCCAACCTCACCTTGAGAACCTATTTGACAGATAAAACAACGTTTCGTTACACTTTTAAAAATGACGAATTTTACTCATGTTACATGTACTTTAATTTTTTTCTTTCTTAAAACGTAAAAATAAAGATTATAAAAACATACATTATACTTATTTTAATGTTTCCTGTAATCTATAATATGAATATAACGGTATAAAAAGAAAATAAATTAAAGTACTATGTAACATTCATAAAGTTGTTCACTTTTAAAAGTGAAACGAACCGTTTTTCTTATCTGTCAAATAGGTTCTCAAGTGAGGTTGGGTTTGAGATTGTTTTATATATACGGGCCTTAGAGGCCAGTCGATCATATCTAAATATTGTTTTAAGATTTTTCTATTTTATTTAGATTTTAATTTGTTTTTTATAATATTAATAGCAATTAAAAACAACAGTGCAATTGCCAACAAACTGTCAATTATTATGATTATGATCGCGCGATGAATGTAACATTAAAATTGGTAGCATTATAGCCGGCCATACTAATGAGTTACAGCAGTAAGGGGGCTACAGCTCATCTCTACCTGGTGGTACCCGTTGCCGCCATCCTGCGGCACCTGCAGGTTGTTAGTAAGGGGGCTACAGCTCATCTCTACCTGGTGGTACCCGTTGCCGCCATCCTGCGGCACCTGCAGGTTGTTAGTAAGGGGGCTACAGCTCATCTCTACCTGGTGGTACCCGTTGCCGCCATCCTGCGACACCTGCAGGTTGTTAGTAAGGGGGCTACAGCTCATCTCTACCTGGTGGTACCCGTTGCCGCCATCCTGCGGCACCTGCAGGTTGTTAGTAAGGGGGCTACAGCTCATCTCTACCTGGTGGTACCCGTTGCCGCCATCCTGCGGCACCTGCAGGTTGTTAGTAAGGGGGCTACAGCTCATCTCTACCTGGTGGTACCCGTTGCCGCCATCCTGCGGCACCTGCAGGTTGTTAGTAAGGGGGCTACAGCTCATCTCTACCTGGTGGTACCCGTTGCCGCCATCCTGCGGCACCTGCAGGTTGTTAGTAAGGGGGCTACAGCTCATCTCTACCTGGTGGTACCCGTTGCCGCCATCCTGCGGCACCTGCAGGTTGTTAGTAAGGGGGCTACAGCTCATCTCTACCTGGTGGTACCCGTTGCCGCCATCCTGCGGCACCTGCAGGTTGTTAGTAAGGGGGCTACAGCTCATCTCTACCTGGTGGTACCCGTTGCCGCCATCCTGCGGCACCTGCAGGTTGTTAGTAAGGGGGCTACAGCTCATCTCTACCTGGTGGTACCCGTTGCCGCCATCCTGCGGCACCTGCAGGTTGTTAGTAAGGGGGCTACAGCTCATCTCTACCTGGTGGTACCCGTTGCCGCCATCCTGCGGCACCTGCAGGTTGTTAGTAAGGGGGCTACAGCTCATCTCTACCTGGTGGTACCCGTTGCCGCCATCCTGCGGCACCTGCAGGTTGTTAGTAAGGGGGCTACAGCTCATCTCTACCTGGTGGTACCCGTTGCCGCCATCCTGCGGCACCTGCAGGTTGTTAGTAAGGGGGCTACAGCTCATCTCTACCTGGTGGTACCCGTTGCCGCCATCCTGCGGCACCTGCAGGTTGTTAGTAAGGGGGCTACAGCTCATCTCTACCTGGTGGTACCCGTTGCCGCCATCCTGCGGCACCTGCAGGTTGTTAGTAAGGGGGCTACAGCTCATCTCTACCTGGTGGTACCCGTTGCCGCCATCCTGCGGCACCTGCAGGTTGTTAGTAAGGGGGCTACAGCTCATCTCTACCTGGTGGTACCCGTTGCCGCCATCCTGCGGCACCTGCAGGTTGTTAGTAAGGGGGCTACAGCTCATCTCTACCTGGTGGTACCCGTTGCCGCCATCCTGCGGCACCTGCAGGTTGTTAGTAAGGGGGCTACAGCTCATCTCTACCTGGTGGTACCCGTTGCCGCCATCCTGCGGCACCTGCAGGTTGTTAGTAAGGGGGCTACAGCTCATCTCTACCTGGTGGTACCCGTTGCCGCCATCCTGCGGCACCTGCAGGTTGTTAGTAAGGGGGCTACAGCTCATCTCTACCTGGTGGTACCCGTTGCCGCCATCCTGCGGCACCTGCAGGTTGTTAGTAAGGGGGCTACAGCTCATCTCTACCTGGTGGTACCCGTTGCCGCCATCCTGCGGCACCTGCAGGTTGTGAGTAAGGGGGCTACAGCTCATCTCTACCTGGTGGTACCCGTTGCCGCCATCCTGCGGCACCTGCAGGTTGTTAGTAAGGGGGCTACAGCTCATCTCTACCTGGTGGTACCCGTTGCCGCCATCCTGCGGCACCTGCAGGTTGTTAGTAAGGGGGCTACAGCTCATCTCTACCTGGTGGTACCCGTTGCCGCCATCCTGCGGCACCTGCAGGTTGTTAGTAAGGGGGCTACAGCTCATCTCTACCTGGTGGTACCCGTTGCCGCCATCCTGCGGCACCTGCAGGTTGTTAGTAAGGGGGCTACAGCTCATCTCTACCTGGTGGTACCCGTTGCCGCCATCCTGCGGCACCTGCAGGTTGTTAGTAAGGGGGCTACAGCTCATCTCTACCTGGTGGTACCCGTTGCCGCCCTCCTGCGGCACCTGCAGGTTGTTAGTAAGGGGGCTACAGCTCATCTCTACCTGGTGGTACCCGGTCCCCCTCTCCTGCGGCACCTGCAGGTTGTTAGTAAGGGGGCTACAGCTCATCTCTACCTGGTGGTACCCGTTGCCGCCCTCCTGCGGCACCTGCAGGTTGTTAGTAAGGGGGCTACAGCTCATCTCTACCTGGTGGTACCCGTTGCCGCCCTCCTGCGGCACCTGCAGGTTGTTAGTAAGGGGGCTACAGCTCATCTCTACCTGGTGGTACCCGGTCCCCCTCTCCTGCGGCACCTGCAGGTTGTTAGTAAGGGGGCTACAGCTCATCTCTACCTGGTGGTACCCGTTGCCGCCCTCCTGCGGCACCTGCAGGTTGTTAGTAAGGGGGCTACAGCTCATCTCTACCTGGTGGTACCCGTTGCCGCCCTCCTGCGGCACCTGCAGGTTGTTAGTAAGGGGGCTACAGCTCATCTCTACCTGGTGGTACCCGTTGCCGCCCTCCTGCGGCACCTGCAGGTTGTTAGTAAGGGGGCTACAGCTCATCTCTACCTGGTGGTACCCGTTGCCGCCATCCTGCGGCACCTGCAGGTTGTTAGTAAGGGGGCTACAGCTCATCTCTACCTGGTGGTACCCGTTGCCGCCATCCTGCGGCACCTGCAGGTTGTTAGTAAGGGGGCTACAGCTCATCTCTACCTGGTGGTACCCGTTGCCGCCATCCTGCGGCACCTGCAGGTTGTTAGTAAGGGGGCTACAGCTCATCTCTACCTGGTGGTACCCGTTGCCGCCATCCTGCGGCACCTGCAGGTTGTTAGTAAGGGGGCTACAGCTCATCTCTACCTGGTGGTACCCGTTGCCGCCCTCCTGCGGCACCTGCAGGTTGTTAGTAAGGGGGCTACAGCTCATCTCTACCTGGTAGTACCCGGTCCCCCTCTCCTGCGGCACCTGCAGGTTGTTAGTAAGGGGGCTACAGCTCATCTCTACCTGGTGGTACCCGTTGCCGCCCTCCTGCGGCACCTGCAGGTTGTTAGTAAGGGGGCTACAGCTCATCTCTACCTGGTGGTACCCGTTGCCGCCCTCCTGCGGCACCTGCAGGTTGTTAGTAAGGGGGCTACAGCTCATCTCTACCTGGTGGTACCCGGTCCCCCTCTCCTGCGGCACCTGCAGGTTGTTAGTAAGGGGGCTACAGCTCATCTCTACCTGGTGGTACCCGTTGCCGCCCTCCTGCGGCACCTGCAGGTTGTTAGTAAGGGGGCTACAGCTCATCTCTACCTGGTGGTACCCGTTGCCGCCCTCCTGCGGCACCTGCAGGTTGTTAGTAAGGGGGCTACAGCTCATCTCTACCTGGTGGTACCCGTTGCCGCCCTCCTGCGGCACCTGCAGGTTGTCGGCGAACTCCCGCTTCTTGATCTCGTCCAGCGGCGTGTCGGAGTGCTTGCGGAGGAAGCGCGGGACCTTCCAGTTTTTGATTTTGTTCGTGTACTTCCCGTAGCTGCCTGCAACAAAACAAAATTAATATTTAAGTGGGCTCCCAGTTTTTTTTGCGTATTTAAACCAGGGATGTAAGGAAGCACCGCAACCGCGACCAAAAAAAACTATCGGATATCCGATATAAAAAAATATCCGTAACCGTATCCGAAATATCATATTAATTTCATCCCTGATAAAAATGTCTACTTTTTGCCAAGTAATTGTTATCTTTTATTTTATTAAAGTAACCAAATTCAACAATTTCGTTTCATTGTTTTATGTGTGGTAGTATATATCCCACCAAAAACATTTTTATGTAAAAATGTTGCCAAGACGAGCCTACATAGCTTACCCTCTGAAAAAGTTATCAGATATCGTATAAAGCCAAGCTGTATACTACACCTTAATCAAAAACTATCAAAAAATGATCAGATCTCATGTAAAACCAAAATTCATGATCTATGCACCCTTACTTCACCAGGCCTAACTTCACTTACGCTACATTGCAGTCAATACGTGATACTTGGCCGTTTTATTTTACACACGATTAATGAATCCCTAATTGTGATTGGTAGATCCTCTTTGGTTTTCAGTAACGTTTGAAAAAAAAAAAAATTCAGCCTACTTTGGGTTGCTGAAATTGATTAATTAAATATTATATTACAATGAAATAATAAAATAAAAATAAACTATAATTTTGTTAAAGTAATGTACTTACCATTTTAAATAAAATATTATGTATTTAAAAGATTAGTCCTGGACAAAATGAATTTGTAATATTTTTAAGTGATTATGAAATATGCATGTACCTAACATTAATTGATAATTTAGCATGCACAATTTTCTAACAATATTTCCACGCCCAAGAGGCAGAAATTTAGAGCTCAACTAAATAATTGTAAGACCTGATTGTACAAATTTCTTGGAAATAAATGAATTCTATTCTATTCTATTCTATTCTAAGGCTAGTTTCCGAACCGGTGGTAGGCATCATGTAGGACAATTCTATAAGTGTTATTTAATAACCTATATGGAAATAAAAATTATTGAATTTGAATTTGAATTATGAAATCTTCGTAACGGTAGCAAAACGGTCAAGTATCACGTTTTAACTTTTTTTAATTAATTATATGGATCTGACCGATATTATCGGTCCTACAAAAAGTAGGTCGTAGGTTTTTTATATACTTGTATATATTATATTCCTTTTATGTATTAAAGATCAGATCCGTATAGTAAACATCAATTTTGTACCGTCCACCATATTGGATTCAAAATGGCGGCATTTATATTTTAATAATTTTGCTGTTGGTTTTGTAGCAATAACAGCTACATAAATAATATCAGCTTTCTAGGATTTCAGGAAGTACCTTATGAATTTTGATGATCTATAAATTGTTACATAATGCTATGTCATTATGTATTATGATTAAAAAACAATAAGATGTCAAGATGACGTCTGACATTGAAGCCTAAGATAGATTTAATATTAGTCCCCTAGGGAGGCCCCTAGAGTTAAGATCTGTATAGGTTACCTAGTTATATATAAGATACTGTATATTAAATTAGCTACGTATGAATAAAGCCAAATACGATTAACTAGAAGTGTTTATTATTAAACGTGTAATTGGGTCCTAATAACAATAACACATATGCTGTGGCACTAAACATGGTGTCAGAAGAAGAAAAAGAAAATATTAACCAAAGAGAGGGTACGTCGAGAACGGCGAAAAAAGAAATTTCGAGACCGGCTGGGTGTGGTTCAACAACAATGACGACAATGGCTGCAAACGGAGTACAAAAGCTGGAAATTTCGACGGAAATCATCAACAATAATGCTGAAAACTTCAGAAAATGGACTCAGTCGTTCGAGATATATTTGCTGGCGTCGGGAATGGAGAAAACTGAAGACAAAAGGAAGATTGCTATTATGCTACACTCTATGGGTGAAAAAGGTCTAAACATCTTCAACTCCTTCAATTTGGACCTAAGCAGTTCTACATTCAAACAAGTTAAGGAAAAATTTGTTGAATACTTTGAACCAAAGAAGAATTTGACAATTGCAAGACACAGGTTCTTCACATTAAAACAACGTGTGAACGAATCGTTGGACAATTTTCTGATGGAACTAGAAAATGCAAGTCATTCATGTGAGTTTGGTACGCTTCGTGAGTCCCTGGTGAAAGATATTCTCATCGCTAACATGGCCACAAACTTCTCACAAATTCGACAAAAGCTGCTACAAGAACAAGATCTCTCCCTGGAAAGAGCCAAGCTGCTATGTAGAACACTCACTATGGCACAGAAGAGTGAAGATTCAATCAATGGGGGTGAAAGAAGAGAAGATGCCACCGTATACAAGATACACAGAAACCGTCGGAACAGCTCTCCGTCATCATCGTCGTTTTCATCGCACCAGCATAGAAATAAAACCAGATCTCCAGCCGCATTATCAACGAAGAAGATCAGCCACACCCGGGTCCAGAACAACGTGCGGGAGATGCAACACAACACATGCTCATCGCAACTGCCCAGCATGGAAGCATAAATGCAGGTCATGTTTTAAATATGGACACTTTACTAATTTATGTTATAAGAAAAATAATGTCAGGAATGTTGTTTCTGAAGTAGACAACTCAAATCTCGATGATGAAGTAACAAAAAAAAGTGCTGAGAGATTTACTGTAGGGACATTGTTCAACATTGAATCACAAAGTAATAGTAATGGCACAATTTTAAGTAAAAATATCTAATGTCACACACACATGAGTCAGTGACGAAATTTGGGGTTTTTAGACGTTGATAAAATCAAACTTTGTATGTTTCATGTCTTTACCAATGTCATTATGTGTTGAAAATTTCAACTATTTAGCATCTTTCAAAGAAAAGTTATGAGAGCTCAAAACCGACGAAACCTTTCGAGAAAAGGTAGTAGTGCCCTTGCGCTTTTCTTGGCTCGTCTTGACGGGGGCACAACCGTGCCCCCAGATAGTACGTCTATTTTCAAATTAACCTAAACGTAAGTCAACCCTACGGAAAATTAAAGGATCATACTTCATTATCAAATAGATTTTAAAACAATTATACAATAATTAATTTAAACATCAAACGAACAACTTTCATAGCTAAAGTACGCCATTTTGTCACTGACGACTGTAGAATATAGTCTATAGTCTATGGATTCATGTAGCCAACAAAATCATTGCGTTTATATTGGCCAATTGGCATCACTGACTAGTCTATGGTTGCGTCATAGACGGGTTTGTTTACGTTTGGGTTAAAATAAACCAAGTATTACTTGCACTATTCTTCTTCATAAAATATTTTAATCTGCGGCAGAGTTATTCTAGTTGATGTTATGTAGGTATTTAATTAAATTATTTTTGCAAATCTTTTAACCTTATCTGAGCTTCTAAGTTACTCTCCGTTCGCACAATTCTTGTAAAACTACACTCAAAGTGTCTGCCTCCCCTGTTGATATATTGCGTATTAAAAATGATTACATACATTGCAAAAAATAATGCAGTTAATTTGCTTACATAAGATTAATATAGGTTATTGTTGACATATCGACTGTAAACAATTGAAAAATACCAGTCATCCGATAAGTGTTAACCCTACATTCAATTCTTTTTCAACCGACTTCAAAAAAAGGAGGAGGAATTTCTATGTTTGTTACGCAATAACTCCGCCAATTATGAACCGATTTGAACAAATCTTTTTTCGGCGTATAGGTAATACCTCAAGGGTGGTCCCATTTTAATTTAATAATAAAAAAAACAACCCCCAAGGGTGGAAAATTGGGGGTAAATTTTTTTATACGCAATATCTCCGCCGATTATAAAATTTGAACGATTATTTTCTTGTTGAATAGGTATTATCAAAAGGGTGGTTTCATGCGAATTTGAAGAAAATATTTCACCCCCAAGGGTAGAACTTTAGGGGTGTACCCTTATCTCTGCGATATCTCCCCCGATTATGAACCGATTTGAACAATTCTTTTTGTGTTCACGCATTTGAAGTCGGTTTTTTTTTTTTTAAGTTAATATTATAATTTTTATTCAAGCTTTAAGACATACAGTCTGCTTTATGACCGATAATCGGCCACAATTTTCCTCTACATTATATCTGACCGACGTGTGGGTTTTATAGTTTATAGGAATATTGCAATCAATATGTTATAATATTGTTCATCTACAAAAAAGCGGTCACCGATTATTGCTCGTCGGGCACTAATATATACAGGGTGTAAAAAGAACAGTCACTATGACTTTGAGATACGATTATACTACCTTTCCTCAATTTGAAAATTAATTTATTTGTCAAAAATTAAAAAAAATATTTTTACTTTTTTGTCACAAGAATAACGAAAAAGCAAAAATACATTTATTTCAATTTTTGAAAAACAAAACTAATTTTTGGAAATATAAATTTAATGTTAGAAAAAAAATCATTTCTAGAATGAGAAAAGACCAAATTATCATACCAAAGCCAAGCCACCAAAGTTATAATGACTGTTCTTATTACACCTTGTATATCGAGATAATCCACTCTCAATATGGATGAGTTATTAATATGCATAATATATGCACGCCTCCTTTAAACTTGTATGAAGATTCCTGAACGTAATTGAAATATATGTATTTAATACTTTTATACTATACCTACTCATATTTAAGATTTTTATTAAATTACTAGCTGTGCCCGCGACTTCGTTTGCGTGGTTTTTGAGTGACTTAAACCGTTTATGCAGCGCACGCAACGAAAGTCCCCAAACGTAAATAATATTCCCCGTTTTTGCAACATTTCTCACTGACGCTTCGCTCCTATTGGTCGCAGCGTAATGTTATATAGCCTAAAGCCTTCCTCTATAAAAAAAAGAGTTTTTCAAATCGGACCAAACTAAAATTATATAATTTAAACAATAATTTAATATAATATACTAGCTGTCCCGGCAAACTTCGTATTGCCTTATTAATTAATTGCTTGACATACTGACTGCAGCGCCACCTATCGGTTCCAATTGTAAATCTAAACCATTCTCGAATCTCCACGAACACACACAAAAAATTTCATCAAAATTGGTCCAGTCGTTTAGGAGGAGTTCAGTCACATACACACGCACACAAGAAATATATATATTAAGATAATTTAATATAATTTAAACAAACAAATTGACAGACACCATATTTATAATTTCAACCTCCTTTTTGTATCGAGAGTCAATTATAAATGCGAAAGTGAAAATACTCCTAAATTAGCCGGACTGAAACTACATAATACATAATACATCATCGACATAAAAAATGTACCGACAAGTGTTGATTTGATCGCCTCCGTGGTCTAGTGGTTCAGAGCTTCGCTCTCGACCCGGAGGTCGTGGGTTCGATTCCCGCGTTGGAATAACAAAAATGTTGTTTTCAAGTTTGGTTAGGACTTAGGACAATGCAGGCTGATCACCTGATTGTCTGACAAGAAAGATGATCCATGCGTCGTATGGTAAAAAGTCGGTCCTGCGCCTGATCTCTCGCCAGTCGTGTCGGTTTACCGTCCCACTGGGTCATGAGAGTAAAAGGAAGAGAGAGAGTGCTTCTGTGTATTGCGCACACACTTGGGCACTATAAAAGAACTCCTGCGTAGCTGGCCTGGTTTCAATGAAATCGGCTACCGACATCGAAATCGGTGAGGGGAGCTATTATTATTATTATTATTTGTTAAAAAAATATGCAGGCTTACTCCCCACACAATCGAGAATCGAATCAGTTCAATATCAGCGTCTTTTTTTATTTGGTGGATTACTTTGAAACTAACCGGGATAAAGAAAATCGTTAGATCGTAACTTTCTGTACTCCCGGCCATATCAATCGACTGAGAATCAAAATAAACAAACGTTAATTTATTGGGAAGTACGCGGCGAATTTGAATCAAAATCGTATCAGTTTGGAGTGTAAGAGACCAGTATAAAATAAAAACTACAGCGCCAAACTATGTAAAATTTGTATGGGACAAGATGGCAGATATTCTGGGTCGAATAAAAAAAGAATCCCGAAAATCGGATCATTAACCGCCAACTAATCGGTGTACATAATAGCTCCCCTCACCGATTTCGGTGTCGGTAGCCGATTTCATTGAAACCAGGCCAGCTACGCAGGAGTTATTTTATAGTGCCCAAGTGTGTGCGCAATACACAAAGACACTCTCTCTTCTTTTTACTCTCATAACCCAGTGGGACGGTAAACCGACACGACTGGCGAGAGAACAGGCGCAGGACCGACATTTTACATGCCCATCGAACGCATGGATCATCTTGTCAGACAATCAGGTGATCAGCCTGCATTGTCCTAAGCAAACTTGAAAACAACATTTTTTGTTGTTCCAACGCGGGAATCGAACCCACGTGGTCGAGAGCGAAGCTCTGAACCACTAGACCACGGAGGTACATACATAAAAAACCGGCCAAATTGATAACATCCCCCTTCATTTGGAAGTCGGTTAAAAAGTGTTGAATAAATTTCCTTTCAACTTCATTTGAAAGACTCGGCGCGATGAACCGAGCGCAAATCTTATCAGCGCCTCGCGTCTTACTGATAACAGTTTTTATAAACAATCATTGAATATAACAAAAACATGGCTGCTATCGCGCCGTATACCTGGAGCTGCCCGGGACTTCCCAAGAAGTTCCACCCCCCATTTTTTTCAACCCCCATATAGTTTTTTTTTAATTCACCCCCCATATAACAAAATGGGGGGGCGTATTTTTAAAAATGTTTGCATTGAGGTCCACGTTATAGTAAGACAAAAAGAAAGTAGTTAAAAGAGAAAAATCTCCGACGTCCTCAGTAGCGGTTCAGCGCGTTGGTGCTCGACCGAGAGGTTGCGTAAGAGACCTCCGCGGGGCCAATTTTGGTAAAGAGATGAAAGATTAATAATAATAATAATATCTATGGACGCTTCACACCACGTTAATCTGGCCCCGTGCTAAGTATCCGAAGAACTTGTGTTACCGGTACCAGACAACGGAAATATATTTAATGCTTTTATACTATACACACATTTAAGATGTTTATTATATTATACACAAATTTAATACACATAATATAAATAGCTCCCCTCACCGATTTCGATGTCGGTAGCCGATTTCATTAAAACCAGGCCAGCTACGCAGGAGTTATTTTATAGTGCCCAAGTGTGTGCGCAATACACAGAAGCACTCTCTCTTCCTTTTTCTCTCATAACCCAGTGGGACGGTAAACCGACACGACTAGCGAGAGATCAGGCGCAGGACCGACTTTTTACATGCCCATCCGACGCATGGATCATCTTTCTTGTCAGACAATCAGGTGATCAGCCTGAATTGTCCTAACCAAACTTGAAAACAATATTATTTGTTGTTCCAACCCGGGAATCGAACCCACGACCTCCGGGTCGAGAGCGAAGCTCTGAACCACTAGACCACGGAGGCGATTGGCGATTTTTAATACACATCCATGACCATTGAAAACTTTTTTGTTCCCTCGGCGGGATTCGAACCCACGACCTCTCGCTCGAGCACTAACGCGTTCAACCACTGCGCTCAGGAGGTCGTCAATTCAATTCGCTCGTCATATTTTAGCGAAGCTTATGTCAAAATACATACATTTTATTTTCGAAATTCGTAAGCGAAAAACAGCGATGGCATCATTTATCAGGGCCCCGGTTTTATTATAGTATTTAGAGCGCAATCCGTCAATGGTTTAGGCTATAAAGTCAGTGATTATACATAGATATATAATGTTATTGAATCACATGTAACGAGCGGTGCCAAGAGGTTATCGGCAATTATATGTCGCGACTAATATCTTATGGCGCAAAAATAATCTATTCGTAAGCACAAAGTAGATATATAACAGAGACACGACCTAGTACTAGAAAATGGTATCACCCTAATACTGGCAATGCGACTGGCAAAGGGTGAAGTCCAGGCACATTCCGGAAACCGCCATCTAGCGCCACTATTGGAAAATACTAATTAATAATTTCGTTTCGTATCTTCCTCTTAATGATAGAGTTGAATTTAGCATAATGTGATGTAATGTTTAAAACATAATATGCTAATCTTTATTTTTATCTCAATATTTAATTCGGCATATTTAAATTTTATAATTTACAAACGTTAATAGTAGTGACATGTATTGCATTTTTTTTAATATTAAACATAGATTGTATGGGGTGGTAGGCCATGACCTAAGTAAGGAATTTAGAACACTCAAAACAGAACTCTGACCCAACACAATAGAGTTCTTCTTGTTCTTTTTGTGAATGGCTCCTTGGTGATTTACCAGTGTCAGAGTAGTAGCGTCCCGTGGTCTAGTGATTTGAGCTTCACTCTCGACCCGGAGGGCGTGGGTTCGATTCCCGCGTTGGAATAACCAAAAATGTTGTTTTCAAGTTTGGTTAGGACAATGCAGGCTGATCACCTGATTGTCTGACAAGAAAGATGATTCAAGTGCGTCGGATGGGCATGTAAGATATCGGTCCTGCGCCTGTTCTCTCGCCAGTCGTGTCGGTTTACCGTCCCACTGGGTTATGAGAGTAAAAGGAAGTGTATTTGTATATTACGCACACACTTGCTCACCATTAAATAACTCCTGCGTAGCTAGCCTGGTTTCAATAAAATCGGCTACCGACACCGAAATCGGTGAGGGGAGCCGTTATTATTAGTGTCGGAGTGTGTTACATAAGACTATGCTTTATGAGGAGGTTGTATGAAGAAACAAGATACGGTGAACAGGAGGAAGTCCGTTGAACAATTATTACCTAACAATAGAGAATTGAACACGCGAGCATCAAATGTCAATGTCATATTTGACAACCTAACACTCGTATTTGGCGCCAAAATAAATGATCACCTGTAGTTTCATATCTATTGCAAAGTTATGTAATTCGTTATCTACAAATCCGGAGAAAATTTTAAGCACTCGTATGGCCCGGCGCCCATTATCGGCATCGGCAAGGAAAAGGATCCCTCGGCATCCTACATGCAAGCGCACACTATCGGCAATTATGCTTTGGCATGCTGCAACGTTCTTAGGGATGACGAGGCGTCCTTAAGGATGCCGCACCGTCCTGTAGCTTGCCGAAGCGTCTCAATATCATAATATATCATCATCGAGAACAGTCTCAGAGTTGTTCGGCGACGGCGGCGTACCGAAGGATGCCGAAGCATCCCGAAGCATTCTCAAGGCTGCCGATACAGCAGCCTCAAGCATACCGAAGCGGTATTTTTGTTATTGCGACCACATATCACGGAAATTTCTACTTTATTGCCATTATGTTGTAGTATATTGCTATTTGCCACCTAAAATCCTCAGTCGTGTCGATGCCGGTAATGGGCGCCGCGCCGGATACGCCGCGCGGATTTCGGACGTCGCCGCCGCCGCCGTGGAATCTAGTGGAGTGCTGACAATTCCATCTACCAGCTAGCCAAATGACCCTTGTGTTATTTCTATTATGTGAACGGGACAGATTGCAAGTACGGTTAATACGCGCCGAAGATCTTGCAGCGTCGCTACATTAAGATTTGTATGGATTTTACGCCGCAGGCGCCCCGACTGATCATGATTTACGATCATGATCAGTCGGGGCGCCGCCGCCGCAAAATTTTGAATCTCGCCGACGGAGCAAAAACGTTTCTACGTCATGGATGATTGTTTTGTTTACATTAATATCACATTGAATCAAAACTCCGAACTATAGAAAGGTCGATATGTGTCACTAATAATTAAAATTGTAAATTTAAAACAATAAAACATATTTTAGTACGAAATACCTTGCGCAATAAGGCGCTAGTTAAAAATAAATAAAGACATTTTTCAACTGAAAGCAATAAAACTTAAAAACATAAATCATATTAATTATAATGTATTTATATATTAATTATAATGTATTTATATATTAATTATAATGTATTTATATATTTTAGCTAGGGACCATCCATTAACTACGTAAAATGTAAGGGAGGAGGGACAGTGTGTCCAGTATGTGGGGTTCTTAGATCGTGACGTCACATTTAAAAAAAACAAATAAAACATTACTACTAATATTATGATTACTTTTATAATATAACTAGCTGATCCGTGCCCACTTCGTTGAGCATACAAACCGTTCAAACCTCCCGTGGGCTTCCACGAATATTTCAAGACTAAAACTAGCCGATTTTTATATACAGGGTGTAAAAAGAGCAGTCACTATAACTTCGTGGGGTAATAACCAGGCAAGAGATATATTCCATTGGTACTAGTCATTTGCTTTTAATCCACTGTTTAAAAAATTTAAAATTTTCAATAGGCAATGTACAACGTGCACAACACAGCGATCAGCTGATTACGCTGAGAGGTCAATAGCACGCGTAAGACGTTCATTACGTACTAGGGCAAGAATTATAAAATTTAAGAATTTTATGCAGAACGTTGTTCCAAACAGTTCAGCCTTGCGACTTAAATAATAAATTGCAAAAAAAAAAAAATCCAAAAATTAATAATGAAAAAAATCATTTCTAGAATCAGTCAAGGTCCTATAATCCTATCCCAAAGTTATAGTGACTGCTCTTTTTACACCCTGTATAAGAAGAAATAATATTTATATCTTCTTTCTTCTTCGATAAGATATAAGAAGAAGAAAATACATATATTTAATGATCTTTTCGTACCTTCGATGGGATTCGAACCCGCAAACTTCCGGCTCGAGCACCAACACGCTGCGCTACAGACGTCGTCAATTATTACAATAATGTGACTAACGATTACCTTGTGACGGTTCGTGTGACGTAATTTATGGATGGCCCCTACTGTTATACGCGGTGATTGATGGGTCTTATAGCAAGCCGAATATAGTGTGAAGAGAATGACGCGTAGAGCATAATATATTATACTTTTTTTTGTTTGATTTGTTTTTTCACGAAAGTAAAATGTCTAAAATGACCACAAGGAGTGAATCTTACTATGATGGGGCTCGCGGGCTCCTAGTCTATACACACGGACGCACTGATCGTTGACCTAACACTTGATCAGGGTTAAAACTCGTCTGTTTTGTGACTTTTATGGAGATCTGTTATCTCGATTTGTCGCGTTATGGTAAGTATATGTGGTGCTAAAAAAAAATGTTCTACGCGTCCTTCTCTTCACACTATATTCGGCTTGGTATATGAACCATCAATCACAATGTATAATAACATCATCATCATCATCAGCTATGTGGTCCACTACTGGACATGATCCTACACCAAAGTGACGAAATCCATAGAGCAGTGGTTGAGGGCGTTGGTGCTCGAAAAAGAGGTCGCGGGTTCGAATCCCGCCGAGGGAACAAAAAGTTCACAATGTTCCTGGGTCATGGATGTGTATTAAATTTGTGTATTAATATAATAAAAATCTTAAATATGTGTAAAGTATAGAAGTATGTGTCCCCAAATGTGATTATTTTCCCCGTTTTTGCAACATTTCTCACTGACGCTTCGCTCCTATTGGTCGCAGCGTAATGTTATATAGCCTAAAGCCTTCCTCTATAAAAGGACTATGCAACAAAAAATAATTTTTCAAATCGGACCAGTAGTTCCTGAGATTAGCGCGTTTAAACAAACAAACAAACTCTTCCGCTTTATAATACTAGTATGGATTCTGAACGCTCATTGGTGAACGTAGCGAGTGAGTGAAGTTGTTGCGAGTGGTGTTCACCAATGAGCGTTCGGAATGGCTTGTAAACTCGAGTGTTACCTAATCGACGATTTGATCAGCCATTTACAAACCGGGGTATAATATGTAAAACAATAAATGTCGTATATTTTTTGCATAAAACACGGTGAATAAGATTTAGTGTACGACATTATAACGACTTTTTTATGATACATATAATACGTTATTTAATTCATAATTATTTTACAACAATAAGATATAAAAATTAGGTTTTATTGCTCGCAAATCAATTTATATTATTTATTATTAACGAAAAATAATAATTTTTGTTGCAGTTTGCAGTCATATTCATAACTTCGGAATTTAGGCTGTCATTATCACTGCTTAGACGACAAGAACAATGTAGCGGTACTACTAGCGCCACAACCTGCATCGCGCTATCGAAGTTTTCCAAGTCCGGCGCTATATATACGACATCTGGAAACTAGTACAGTGGGCTTCGGCCTGACCGAGCATACCATCTCGCTCGGTCGGAGATCTCCCTTTGGGGCTTCCACTTGTACTCCCACAGTCGCAAAAATAACAATAAAGCAAAAAAAACATTTTTAATATTTGTAAAAAAACGAAAAAAAAAACATTTATAGAATGAGAAAAGGTAGTATAATCGTATATCAAAGTTACTATAACTTTGATATACGATTATACTACCTTTTCTCCTCTTTTTACACCCTGTATATCTACTTTGTACTTCCAGTAACGTTACTTTAAAAAGGACACTACTCACCAACCGAAGTGGGACTCTTGGAGGAGTTGTCGCACGCCGCGAAGCTCTTTTCCTCCTCCTCCGAGTCCAGGATGGAGGGGAGCGAGCTGGCCTTGTTCCGGAACCCGAACGGCCCCGGGGACAGCAGGTGCGCGTCCGCCCGCGTCGACGGCGGGTCCGCCCGCATCGACGGCCGGGACGCCGCGGGGGAGATGATGAGGCGCAGGTTGAGCGGGAGCGGCGTGAGGCAGGGCGGGGACAGCTGCCGGCCCTCGATGAAGTAGGTTTTCTGACCTGGACACACGTACATATATTAATCTCTATCTTTATCTTGACGACCTCTGTAGCGCACTCTGCGTTGGTGCTGGAGCGGGAGGTCGCGGGTTCGAATCCCGCCGATGGAACAAAAAGTGTTCTGTGTTCCAGGTCCATGGATGTGTAATAAATTTGTGTATAATATAATAAAAATCTTAAATATGTGTATAGTACAAAAGTATTAAATATATTTCCGCTCTCCGATACCTGTAACACAAGTTGTTCGGATAGTTAGCACAAGGCTAGTTTGACGTGGTGTAAAACGTCCATAGATACTATTATTCCTATATTATTATCTTTACATAGATAAAACTTGGCCCCTGTGGCTGAGTCGAGCGCTACGTGAGGTCGCGGTTTCAATTCTCGCCAAAGGAACAAAAATGTTTTCGGTGTTCAAGTCATGGTAACGTGTATTAAATAAATAAATAAAAATAATAATTTAAAAAAACAGGTATCTGAGCAGACTGAGACCCATAGCAACAAATTATTACAAAATAATAGTTAAGAAATTGAGTACAAAAATAAAACAATTCAAGATTAAAATATGTGTGTATTTCTTAGGTATAAAAATGAATTATTGTTCGTTAGCCTCGCTAAAACTTAAGAACGGCTATCGGCTATTTTTGATGTTGGAATATTCGTGGAAGTCCCGGGAAGGTAAACGGTTCATCACAAACTGTTTCTATGCTCAACGAAGTGGGCACGGGTCAGCTAGACGCGTATAACTTGGCCGCTAGGGGCGCTAGTGTAGCGTGAGGTCTCACCGAACACCTCCTGCCCCTCCTCCAGCACGTAGCCGCCCCCCAGGAACTGGCTGGTCCGCTCCGAGATGTGCACGCGGCCGGGCCGCCCGCTCGACTCCATCTTGTTGGCCAGCGTCACGTCATTGCTCCACACGTCGAACTTGAACCTGGGGGTAGGTTGGAAAATGTTTACTAAGTAAATCGATTTCAATAAATGGTTCTTCTCGCCGAGTTAGGGCTCCGAACCGGTGGTAACTGGTAATAGGCGTGACGACATTAACAAATAATCAAAGTAAATCTTTGATTATTTGTTAATGTCGTCATGATTTCAGGGAAAAATAGATATACTTTTTATATCTATTTTTCCCTTTTCATTTATTAGATTTGAAATACTGATATACTATTATATAAAAATTCATGATTATTAAGATTTTCAATAAATGAAAAGATTAAAATAGTGCAATCGGCCATTTTGACTGAAACACCGCATTACAGAGTATGACGTCACGTCTAGGTAAACATTACTGCCATGGTCCATCGTTGCTTTTTTTTACTGACATATATTTTGTGTTAACATTATAATATAATTGTAACTGTCCAGTTTATCATGATACGTAATTATCTGATAGAAGAAGAAGAAGAAGAAGAAGAACATTGACATCTTGCATACTATTCATTTATTTGAGTGATACGATTCTAGAATAATGTAAATTAAGACCAAATTGTACATTCGGTCTGGCAAATTAACGATTATTATTATTAATAGTAAGAAAGTCACACATTTTTGCTTAAAATTATTATTCGTCACACATGTCACTGGCAAAAAGCTAAGTTTTGCCCACAGTAAAAGAAGAAGGAGTACCTGCGCGTGCCGACGATCCCGCACAGCACGGTGCCAGTGTGCACCCCGACTCGCATGTTCACCCCCTCCCCACGCACGCGGTCGAACTCCTGGATCGCGTCTATCATGCCTGCAACGTCATCACAGCTCAGTCACCCAGCCACATTGTCTACCACCCCATACAATCTATCTTTAATACCAAAAAAATGCAATAGATGTCACTACTATTAACGTTTCTAATTATAAAATGTAAATATGCCGTATTAAGTACAAACATTAACATTAAAATAAAGATAATCATGTTTTTTAAGCATAACATTACATTAAGCTAAATTCAACTCCTTAATTAAGACGAAGATACGAAACGAAATTAGTAATTAGTATTTTCCAATATTGGCGCTAGATGGCGGTTTCCGGAATGTGCCTGGAATTCACACTTTGCCAGTCGCATAGCCAGTATTAGGGTGATACCATTTTCTAGTACTAGGTCGTGTCTCTGTGTGTATATCTACTTTGTGCCCAGCCAGGAGCAAAAAATAAAACATACTGAATTATCTAATTCATCTTAAATTCAAATAATAACATACTGAACAATAGTGCAAAACACGCGTCATACAAAAGTCGGTCAGAATAATAGGGGGGGACACTCTGCCGAATCGGGCCGATAAAAGTATTAGCACTGGATCCTGAACCTGGGCCCTGATTACGTAACTTCTGTGGCTTTCCCGACCGTCGACATCAACTGTCATTGTGACGTTAAATCTTTTTAAAACACGTTTTAAAAAGTTAATATGTCATAATTTTGACTTTTTAACTTTTTAAATCGTGTTTTAAAAAGATTTAACGTCACAATGACAGTTGATGTCGACGGTCGGAACAGATTTTGTTCGACAAATGTCAGAGTCATTTGTTTATTTTTTCGCGTTTTTTAGTCGCTACGATGGCACGAACAAACTTATACAGGCTGTCAAAATCATTCCTATCCCATTGTATTTGTCGTAGATAAAAAGGCTGTTAAAAAGTTAGTAAAGCAGTGACAACGTAAGTGCTTACCCAAACCCATCTCTACGCAGCACGAGGCGTGATCCGGTCTCGGTTCCGGACACCCAGACACACAGTAGTAGCAGTCCCCCAGAGTAGAGATCTTCTCGCAGCCGTGGACCAGGCAGAGATCATCAAACTTTTCAAACAGATCGTTCAATATATTCACCAGCTCCTCGGCACTCTTGTTGCTCGACATCTTGGTGAACCCAACTATGTCAGCAAAGAGTATGCTGACATTATCCATGGAGCTCATATTGAACGGCCGGAACAGAGACTTGATGTCCGAAGCCCCCGGGTTAGAGATTCTCGGTTTGAGTGTGTTGTGGACTTTCACATATGTTTCTGGCTCGGTCACTTGCTCCTCCATCAGCCAGCTGGCCAGCTTCGGTGGCATGACGGAATGTATCATTTTCTCTTTCAGCTGTTTCTCCATTTCCAACTGCCTCCGCACCAGTAAACTCTGACCTACTTTCATAAACGTGCCACGCATTCTCACAAATGTCATCAGATAGATGTGCACACCGATTATGTGTACGCACAGTTGGAGTAGCACTCTCACAAATGTGCCGGGCAGCTGCCATTCTTGTTGCGATAAATGCAATACAATATTCAAAGTCTCGAACAAAATCGAATACAGGAGTCCGATGACGACACAGACATAGAGAGGCAGAGGGGTCAGAGTGTACATTATCAATAAAATTTCAACGCACATAGTAAAGTGGCCCGACTGGCTTATGTCGGCCGCTCGGGAGTATGCGGCATCCAGTTGCGTCGTCAACGTCACTAGAGTGAGGCTCAAAGTGCACAGAGCTAATGCCATGAACAGAGACAGTCTAAATGTGTACTGCTTATAATAATTTGTGAATGTAACGAACAGCATCACACCAGTTATTACGAGGACAACAGCAAATATAGAACACAGAAAGGGCCATTTCACCGTGAAACCATTCAAGCCTAACATGACAAAGTAGATAAACCACGATATACAAAATATCAAAATATACAAAAGTGCAAATCTGAAAAAGGAAACAAAAAACATCCATTATATTACAATTTCAAAAATATAAAAAGTACACAGCCATTGACAACGAATATGTTACAGTGGTACAAGCAAAACAAACGAAATACTGCTCTCACCTGAATCTTAGCCTTATCTGTCTGAATGAGCTGCTTCGGTATTGGCCTTCGAGTATTTTGGAATCAAATCTCGGATTCCACCAGGTTCCAGGGGCAGCTCTCTCAAAAGCAACAGGTATTGTGAAACCGCAACAGTTTGTTGTCGAGTTGTTGTGAGCCAAGTAAGCCTGGACGTGGGGAGCCAGGCGTATTTGAGTATCTTCACCCTCCGAATATTCTGTGTCATGTTTGGCATCAAAATTTTCCGACTCTTCGTTGCAATTCACGCAGCCCCCTTGGGTACTCATTATTTACATTGTCAGAGACCACTTGAACCCATTTTCACATATCACATAACGATAGATGTAATAGAACGCTAAAAAAATATTAGTGTGCAAATTATTTATGCAAACAAGTGATTTGATGTATGCAGCAAGGTATGTTTGCACTTAAAATCGATTAATATTAAAAGTAAACGTCTTATACAATAGCTTACATAGTGCTCATTAAAAAGTAAATATCGTGGACGACATACTTTGTAATGAAATAGCGAATTTTTTTGTACTTTTAAAAACATAAAAACTTTACTCCATTATAAAAAAATGAAAACATTTTTCTCTAATCTTTCCGTTAAGTATTTATTATAATAATGTAAGAACAAGTTTTGATTAGAATTTAATGTAAAAGCTTACCATCTTCACCCAAGGTTACTTCACTACACGATAAAACTTTATCCGTATCCACGAACCAAAATTATACACACTGATAAAATATTTTTCTCTTTCTATATTTTCAAACAATTACTCAAATCAGAGATATCGTTGAATGTTACAAAAAACATCGAAACTTAATTATATATCTTCCGAGTTTCGTGTTCTACCTTCTACTGCTTTAAGTTGTTGTGACACTGACACTTGGAAACATATGTGAAGTGACAGATGTCAACGATTACAACAGATTAAACACGTGTCAAAGGACACACGTGTAACCATTTGGGGAGCATTACACGGCCAGTGAAGCGTCGGACAAACGTAGTGATTATATTCTCTTTGCGTCTGACCAACACCGACTATCAATGCCGACTCTCATACCGTGGGTATTGGTCTGGGCCATGATCAAAACCGCTCTGTCCATCTGAGCGAGGGGTTATATCTTAGACTATAACATGATCTAGAATCTAGATAGAATCTAAAGGTCTTCAATCTTCTAAACATTTTATAACATAGAGGTAGTGTTAGAGACTCATGCTTGTTATTATCGAAAACTACAATGCACTTACGTATCTACAATGTTTATTATTTTTTCTGATGTTATATTTACCATAGTTATTTTATCTCTCATATTTACAGAACATTGAAGACTTCATTTAAATATCTTCTTTATTACTTTCTTTAGTGTTTTGTATCACAAAGTGGATAATAAAGTTAGTTTCAATATGTACCTATGGTATTATTGGTTTGTGGTAATAACTAATAGTTGTTGTGCCGTCGAGTAATAATAAGGATAAGTCTAGCCGGTTGTAGTGTACAACGCCATCTACTGGCAGTTTGCCAAGTCTTGCAAAAGAGTCAGTCAGACTCAAAGTGCAATGTCTTGGTCATAGAGTATAATAATATAGGTAAGGTGGTCTTGGTATGGTGTAGGTTGTTGGTCCAGGTTTGTAGATAGATTCAGATTTTAGGCATATATTAGACTAATCATTAAACTTATACCTAAAAGTTGTAGGTTTCGATTAGTGAACTAACTAGTAGACATGGGTCTGCTAGTTAACTTAATAAATAACATTTAATGATGGATTAGAAGAGTTACATATTATTTAAAATTAAAAACCATTGCATAAATACAACTATTTAATTATAAAATCATTTTTATCACTAACAATCCATAATTATTATCAAGGCGACAAAAGTCATCTCCAGAAATATATCACATCTTATTAATATCATGGAAGACAATCACACCATATAATTACTTATTTGAACAATTGTATAAATATAAATAATTTAGTAACATTCTTTAGTCTCGATAGATTTTGATAAATATTAGTTACTTAATAATTTTAAATATTAATAAAATAAAATTAAAAATTTACCATCAGTTTTCATAAGTAGGTACAACTAGCAATAATTGTAATGTATAGTTGTTTTGTCAATATTATAGAGTTTTTTGGTCAAAAATCATGTTTAGTAACCACTATATAAACATTTTGAAGTGTTTTTTCACATTTAGGTAAAAAGATGAGAGTAAATTTTTATGATGCACACAGACATGAAAAAAACCAACACCATGAAGTTAGCTAGTCAACATTTTACAGAACTAGCAACTGTATTCAGAATTATTTATTCATTCGTATTTCAGAATATTAATAATTTATACAGATGACATGTGTAAGACATCATTTTCAGAATTTATTTTATCAATTTTTATACCAAAGTATAACTTCTTATGTGCATTCATACATACACTTTTTTTCTATTACAGTATTTGTTTTAAATATTAGAATGATAACTTTTAATCTTAATCATCAAATTGTTATAATATATTATAGTAAATTGGACTTGACATTAAAGTATCCAATAACAAACATAATACTTTTCAACAAAATATAGAGACTATCAAAAATATATCAACATACAAAAAATTTATTGCTTTCTTAATTTCGTTTAATATTTTATTGGCTTTCTTACTCATTGTACATGCCGTCTAAGAGGAAGTCCATCCTCTTATAATGTCTGTTCTTCCAAGCTTCTTTTCCTCTCTTTAGAGCCATGTAGCCTACGACAGCAAACATCGGAACAACCAATATAGTTATCACAATGGGCATAACCATTCCCGGATGACTGTTCGAACCCAACTTTTGAACTTTTATACTCGGCTCGTTCTCAGTAATGACGACATTATTCTTTATGTCAGTTTGCTCTAATGCTTCATATGACAGCACCAGAGGCTTGTGCACTGTTTTTGGAATATTTGAAACACTTTCCTTTTTCAGAGTATCATTATTTTTTGTGTTTATTGTTTTTGTAGCATTGTTCAACACTGTTAAGGTCTTTGGGGACAAATCCGATACGTCTTCCATAAAATCAACTTTTTTCCTTGGGACTATAGAACTTTTATTGCTCTTGTCCAAGCCATTGTCTAGATTAATTAAATTAGTAAAATAATCATTCAATTGTGCATTTGTATTGTTTGATATAATTGAACCGCCTTCACTGGCTACCGTTATTGGAGTTTTACTTTTAATGTGTTCATGAGATATGGTACTGTTGAGAGTTGCAGAAAAACTTTCAAGAACCAAGAATGAGAGGAACAGCGCACAATGAATATAATTTAAAGTATCCATTATGAACATAAAAACAAAATAAACAAAAAATTTAAAGTAAATAAATTACATGCTATGAGAGAGTTTAGAAAACTGAAAAATTGAAAATTGGAATCCGAGAAATCAAAACAAAACTTCTTCTTCTTCTTCTTCTTTTATTTTTGGCAACAGAGGTTGCAAGAGTTTTGCACCATTCTGCCAGTGTCGAGTATTTATAGATTTTTAGGGAATAGCCAAATTTTGTGTAATTATTATTGTTACAAACAAATTATTTGATTTCTCATATAAATATTTAGTAATTTACATCAACAGAATCATAACTACTTACATAATACTATAAATTACTTACATAATAATAAAGAAAATATATACTTTTTACTAATAATACTGTACATAACTTATCAATTGTTACAATAATATAATATGTGTAGTAACTATGCTATAATAATAATTAACACAATACCTAAAATACCTTTGTCTTACATGAACTGAATGTAACTTTTATACTGTTGCAACTACAATATACATGCAATACAGTAAATATGATACATACATCTAATAAGTTTAATAGATAGAAAAATAGTGTTAGAGTTGTAAATTATTGTCTTTTATGAATTTTGCTAGTACAAATATTAGTTGAGGCTTATGAAAATAGTGTAAAAGAGAGTTAAAATCTGTGGGCAAAGGAATATTTATTTTATGTAGTTGAGCATACAAAGGGCAGTTAGTATTATTAGGGCAGGAAAAGAATATAATTGTTCTAAAGAACCTTCATCCAGACCACATTCACACAAAGATGAATCTTTGATTCTTAATTTATTTAAAAAAACTGGAGTAAACGTAGTCTACACTCTACATAATATTGAGACAGTTTTCATGCAGATTTTTTTGTATTTCCAGAACCATAGTTTATTGGGAATTATGGGTTGGATTGACCCAATGTCTGCCTTGATCTTGTTACTTCTTTCCCACTCTGTTTGCCATAGTTTAAGCATGTCTTTTTTTGGTATGGAGAGCAAATCATATGTTTGGTGAATATAATATTTACGATCAACCTGTTGTGAAGTAGCTTGTTTTGCAAGTGTAGCGTACAACTCTTGCAGTATCAATAATTTAAGTCGGCGAGAAAATTATTATATTTTATTTTAGCTTTTTAACGCCATTGAATTCACTAATTTTACATTTTATTTGGGCTTTGACAGAATCTAGATTTGACCTTCTTGATAATTCATACAAAAAACATTTTAACTTACCTTCTAAGTTTGTAAGTTTGTTGGTTGTAGGCTTTACTAGCAGCGTTTTAACTAACAATAAAACGCTTATTAAAATACTTTCCTTATTAATTCGAAGCCTTAAATAATATGAAGCCTTAAATAATATGAGAGAGCGTTTGTTTTTCTTATCTGTGGCAGTTACTCTATTTCTATCTCTTTCCCGCATGGACGTCCCTCCACTTTTCCTGCAATCAAGTTTCACACTGCTCTTGTCTAAGTATAAATGTCAGATGACAAGAGCGCCGCGCTCATTGTGTTTCACATATTATTATACCAGGCAGAAATAAAAACTGAAGGCTTCGAATTAGGAAAGTATTTTAATAAGCGTTTTATTGTTAGTTAAAACGCTGCTATTAAAAGACTGTTCGCTAATTCGAAGCCTTAAATAATATGAGACATGTTTGATATCGCCTGGTGTGAAACCTAGGAAAAGAAATAATTATGCTTATTATATTATAAGTATTGTATTGTAATAGGAAAAGAGAATTTTAAAAAGAAAAAGATTTATTTCACTAAAAGTAAAATAATATTAGTGGATATTGAACATATAATATTAATAACAAAAGAAATATTACACTCCAGTGCTAAACTAATAATATCCTTACAAAAAACATTCAATCAATCACAAATAACATTTAACATTGCTCAATAATATAGGTACATAACAAAAAGAAATATAGAGTAGGGATTATCAACTAATTATCTAAATAGGAGAAAAAAGTTTTGTAACTGAATCATTATCAGGACTAGATTTTATTATTCTTTTATAGTATTTTAAAAATACGTTTTGCGAACGCCAATTTCCTCTCCTTAAAATGTCATCTATAGGATAATTTTGAATCCAATTTTTAGACGCAACAGCAGGACGAAAGCTACCAGGCGTAGCTTTTATACCCGCTTCCGAGAGTAATAATTTCAACCAATTACAAATTGTTGTTTTTGATGCCGCTTTAGGAGGGCCGCAAATTGTCAAAAACAGACTGTCTAATTTACACTCATCTCGCCTTGTTTTAGACAGTTGTATAAGTGATTTGATCCAGAAAGTAGGATCTAAAGCTTGAGTGCCCTCATTAGGTAAAAGTTTCCATCCAGATTGCCTATGATCGGCGTTATCTGTTTTCGAACCGTATTTAGGCCAAAAAATAATACTTTTTTGGAGGGCTTGTTGTTGTGAGGAGTGAAATAATACTCAACTCGTGTAGAACAGTGAATATTTTATTTAACCTACCTATTTGCATCTCACTCACTCCTAGCCCGAGTGGCCGGGAGCGAGGGGAACCACGACCAGAGGCTAATGAGCCCCTCTACGTGGGGTCGAAGGACCCGGTATTGAGGATACCGAGCCGTATGTGTTGCTTCTGTTTTTCTAGGGAAAACCCCCCGCGACAGAACGCAGGGGAAAACCGTGGCTCTAAGGGAAGGAAGCCTTGGAAGACTTATTCCTGAATGGCGAGACGACATGTGGCGTGTGGAGGCCCCGGTCCTGAGACCGAGGAACGTGTGTGGTTCCACTCCTCCGAGCGCCGCGCATCGTCCCGCGGACCAAAGCCCTAACCAAGGTGGGATTGAAATAAAAACAGACAAGACGTTTTTTTGAAGGCAAAACCCTCGCGTCAGGGCGCAAGGAAAAACCGTCGTAAAAAACACTTTATTAACTCGATTACCTGAAGGGCTAGACTTTGACGAGCGGTCTTTAACCAACTCGCGGACCCAGCCAAACCAGGGAGTGGGAGGGGCTCCGGGAGCCATGATGGTAGGGAAGGGCATGAGGATGCCAACGGTAAACGCCCGAGGACGTTGCTAGAGGGCGCTGGTCGCGCCCACGCGCCGTACAGCCTAACTCTCCAGTAGGCCGGGCGGCAGGCGGCGTCTGGCGCCCTCATGGTGTAAGGCGGCGTTGTCCGGGGCCGCCGTGGATCCTCGCCAATCACCCAGGTTCCTTCCCTCAAGGAACCTTCGGATGGCGCGGATATCCACAGGCAGGCGCGGGACTTTGTCGCGAGCGGTGGGACGTCGCTGAATGCGGTCTTGATTGGCTGCATGGTGGCAGCGCGACGAGGCGAGGCGGCGTCGCAGGTCCAAGGCGGCGAGACCGGTAGATCCAGCCCATGCTAGGAGAGCGGTCGAACGGCGCGGCGGGGCCGGGAACTAGCCTCTCCCCAGGGGCTAGTTGATCCAGCGCGGCGGGGCCGTGACTCTACTCCACCTGCAGGGCCGGTTCCGCCAGCGTCAAGCGGGCGAGGAGTGCTGAGCGAGCCCCAGCGACGAGGCGAAGGTCAGCAGGCAGCGGTAGTGCCTTGGCGGCATGATGGTGGAGTGGGCTGCGGTGGGCAGCGTTGCAGGCCGGATGGCTGCATGCGGTCTTGAGCGGCTACGTGGTGGCAGCGCGACGAGGCGAGGCGGCGTCGCAGGTCCAGGGCGGCGAGACCGGTAGATCCAGCCCAGGCGAGGAGAGTTTGGTCCGCTAGCGTGGCGGGGCCGGAGACTAGCCCCTCCCCAGGGGCCGGTCAATCCAGCGCGGCGAGGCCAGCAGACACTACTCGATCCAAGCGGGGCCGGTTCCGCCAGCGTCAAGCGGGCGAGGAGTGCTAGGCGAGCCCCAGCAGCGAGGCGAAGGTCAGCAGGCAGCGGTGGTGCCGTGGAGGCATGATGGTGGAGTGGGCTGCGGTGGGCAGCAACGGCAGGTGTGATTGCCGGGTGGTGGGCAGGCTCGGGCGGGTGCCTGAGGGCGGCGGTGCAGGGCTGCGGTGCGAGGCGCAGTCCTGGGGGCGGCGCTCTGTGCGCTGCGGTCAATCCGAGCACTTCTCGGCTGGACGGGGTGGGATCCGGGACGCGCAGCAGGTCTCGGCCGGACATTGGGGCGGGGGGCTACCACAACCCCCCCGCGAGAATGCCGACGGGGGCCCGGCGCGAACGGTGTCCTCTCCGTCACAGCTAGGCTCGGTGTCTTGGCGGTGATGCGTCTCAGGTCGACGCAGGGTGGTCTTCCACGTCGGGACGTGGACGGCCATGGTCTTCTGCTTCAGCTGGCGGTCTTCTCACCAAGCTTGCGCTTGGGGGAACTGGCCTCCCGTGACCACAACGTTGGGATAAAATCCCAGCGGGGCGGGCGGGCAGCTCATTTTCCCGGCAAGGCGGCAATCCACACTCAGTTCACAAGAACCAAGCGCGGATTGCCGATCGCCCTCAGAAGGTGGTGTTCGGAGCTGCTCCAAGGTAGGTGGTCGGCACGGACGCGACACGGAACGGAAACGCGGCGCGATCGGGCAGCGTAACGACGTGCGCGCGCTTCGGAAGCCAGGACGATCCAATTTTCGAATATTTTATTTACAAAAAGGTGCTCCTTTTATACAAATATTTTGCCTTAATTATTATTACATAAATGTATTATTTTACAAAGATGAATTATGATTGGTGGAACAGATTAAAAGGTGAATTGTGATTGGCTGTGCGGTAGCGTATATCGCTGTCGCGCTATATGACGTGTGTCATTACTTCCGTCCTGCTCGCCGCGGAACGCGCGAGGCGCGTGGATCATGCAGATCGCGCGGGACGCGGGGCGCGCGAATAAATACCGCGGCTCTGGCGGGCCGCGTTCACTTTTCGGCGGGAATTCGTGAGGTGAGCTGTGTCGCTGCTGGTCGACGCCGCGTTGTTGCTAGGTGAGTTTTGAAGGCTGAAGACTGAAGAATGAAGACTTGAAGATTGAAGCATAAAACTGAAGCATGAAGATTGAAGACTGAATATTCGTGCTGTATTGCTGTGAAAAATTCTTATTAGAATGTAAAAGTCCTTTTCGGGACTGAAGAGTGTTTCAAGATTGAAGACGGAAGATAAGTGTTACATTTCAGTCTCGAATAATTTACGTAATTATTCGAGCGGTTTCTTTCGGATGACGAATTCGCTTTTATCAAAGCGTTTCTGTTTCAATCGTACGAACGTAATAAGTGTTTTGTTCAAGACGCTGTGGTTTCATGTTTCAAGGTTAAACGTGCGTTACGTCGCTACAGTGCTCCCCCTCAAGCGAAGCGTACCGGCAGTCTGACGGCACGACCTTTTCTTGTTGTCTTCAGTGTTGTTGGATTCGCTGGTGACTTCTGCTTGATGGATGGTGCACTTGGTATTGTTGAGGTAATTGGTAAAGGTATTGAGGTAACAGGTAACGGTTTAAAGGTAACAGGTAATGGTTTAAAGGTAACAGGTAAAGGTTTAGAGGTAACAGGTAAACATTTTGAGGTAATAGGTAAATGTAAATTGTTGCTAAGTGAATTACTCGTGGTACCTGGTAGTTCGTTCGGTAACTGTTGTACGTTGTTCGTTGCTGGTTCGCTGAGGTAATCTTCATAAGTGTAAGCGGGCTTCAAACGATCAATGGATAACGTTGCTGTGCGATCGGGTAGTTGCAATGTGAAATGTTTGTCTTGCCGTCGTAGTACTTTGTACGGTCCGTCGTAAGGCGGTTGTAATGGTTTTCTTACCGCGTCATTACGTACGAAAACATACTCGCATGTTCGTAGGTCGCGATGTACAAAGATACTGCGTTGATTCCCGTGGCGTTGTACGTCGATAATTGGCTTCAATGAATTGATGTTTTTTCGTAACTGTTCGACGTAGGTATGATCGAGGCTTGCTGATGATGATGATGTTTCGAAAAAGTCGGCGGGTAAACGTAGGTTGTATCCGTAGGTAAGTTCGGCGGCGCTGGTTCCGGTGTCTTCTCGTATTGCAGCGCGAAGTCCGAGTAAAACTGTAGGTATTTCGTCGATCCACGATGTATTACTGTTGATTAATCTTGTTTTCAGCGAGTTTTTCAAGCTTCTGTGCCAGCGTTCGATGATGCCGTTGGATTGTGGGTGATAAGGTGTTGTACGGGTTTTGTTTATACCCATACATCGAGTTAGGTTGTTGAATAGTTGACTTTCGAACTGGCGTCCTTGGTCGGTTGTTATAGTTACTGGACAGCCGAATCTCGCTATCCATTGCTCGTAAAATGTTCGAGCGACAACTTCAGCAGTAATTTCTGTGAGTGGTACAGCTTCCGGCCATCGTGTTGTACGATCGATCATAGTAAGTAGGTATCTATGACCGTTCGATGTTGTAGGTAGCGGTCCAACGATGTCTATATGTGTGTGATGAAATCGGTCGACTTGAGGAAATGATGATATGATGCTCGATGTATGACGTTGTACTTTGCTTTTTTGACATCGAATGCAGGTTTTCGTCCAGTTGTTAATGTCGTTATTCATAGACGGCCAAAAGAATTTTTGCGTGATAAGTTTTCTTGATGCTTTTGTTCCGGGATGACTGATGTTGTGAATGGAGTTGAAAATGGCACGACGAAATTCTTGCGGTAGGTATGGACGGATATGATTCGTTGATGTTTCGCATATTATTTTGATATCGGAGTTAGGTAGTGTTGTTGTCTTGAAACATAAGTTTTCTTGAGTGAAGAGTGCGGGTAGCTCGCTATCTCGCTCTTGTGCCCGAGATAAGTCCTCGTAGTTTACAGCGGTCGGAGATTCGATCGTGCTAATACGACTGAAAGTATCAGCGACGATATTGTTTTTTCCGCTGACGTGACGTATGTCGTGCGTGAATTCTGAGATGAAAAGTAGTTGCCGGGCTCTTCTCGGAGTTTCTGTGTTTGATGTTTTTTTCTGTAGGGCGAATGTGAGAGGTTTATGATCGGTAAAAATGATTAATTCTCGGCCTTCGAACGTTTTGCGGAAATATTTAACTGCCATGTAAATTGCTTGAAGTTCGCGATCGTAGGTGCTGTACTTCATTTGTGCTGTTGTAAACTTCTTCGAAAAGTAGCCGAGAGGTTGCCACTTATTGTTAATGAATTGTTGGATTACCGCTCCGGCTGCGGTGTCGGATGCGTCAGAAAATATTGCGATCGGTGCTGTGTGATTTGGATGCGCGAGTAAAACAGCGTTTTTGATGCTATTTTTACAAGCGATAAATGATTGTTTTGATGCTTCGTTCCACTCGATCGGTGTTTTGTCTCTTTTCTTCGCGTTGTGTAGATATGCGTGTAGCGGTGCTTGTAGTGTCGCGGCGTTCGGTATGCTATCTCGGTAGAAATTTAACATACCGAGAAATCGTCGTAATTCTTCTATGTTTTTCGGTAATGGAAAATCTTCGATGACTTGAACTTTTTCTTGTGGTGGCTTGATTCCGTCGCTACTGACGTTGAAACCGAGAAACTTGACTTCTCGTTTGCCGAGTACACATTTGGCGGGATTAATTGTGATGCCGTTTTCTTCCAGGCGCTGTAGAACGCATCGCAGGTGTTCGCGATGTTCTTCTTCGCTATTTGATGTAATGAGTAGATCGTCGATGAATGAAAATACGAAGTCGTAACCTTGTAGGATTTCGTGAATAAATCTTTGAAATGTCTGACCTGCGTTTCTAAGGCCAGGACACATTCTCGGAAATTCGTATAGTCCAAACGGTGTTATTATTGCTGTCTTCTCGATGTCTTTTTCGTGTACTGGTAACTGTTGATATGCTCGGTTCAAATCGATAGTGGAGAAAATTTTCTTGTCGGCGAGTTGATATGTGAAATCTCGTAGTCGTGGTATAGGGTAGCGGTCGGGTTTTGATACCGCGTTGAGTCGTCGATAGTCGCCACACACCCTTAAGTCGCCATTCTTCTTTGGTACGACGTGAAGAGGTGAGGACCAGGAGCTCTTGCTGGGACGACAGAGACCTTGTTGAATCATGTTCTCGAATTCTTTTTTGACTTGATTGTAGCGATGTGGCTGGATCGGTCTTGCACGACAATGTAGTGGTGGGCCAGTAGTCTCGATGAAATGTTCGACGCTGTGCTTCGGTGTGATGTTCATCGATGTTAATCTTGTGATGCCGGGATATTCAGCTAGTATGTCGTGATACGACTGCGTGACGTCAACACTGCGGACTGTAGGTATGTCCGTGTAGCATACCGGTGTATTTATATGTAGACTCGTTCGACCATCGATGAGTTTTCTGTTTTTCAAATCGACGATGAGTTCGTGATGTTGCAGAAAATCAGCTCCGAGGATTGGTTTTGAGACTGCAGCGACGATAAACTTCCACTTGTACGGTCGGCGAAGTCCGATGTTTAGCTCGATCGTTTTTTCGCCGTACGTAGGTATTACAGTGTTGTTTGCGGCATACAGTTGAAATGGTAGCGGCTGGAGATACGTGCCTTTCTTCTTAGGTATGACCGATATATTTGCACCCGTGTCTACCAAGAAGGTTAGTTGAGATGTTTTGTCTGTGACAAAAAGGCGGTATTGTTTCGTGTGAACGCCGGAGTCCGCCGCTGCCAGCGTTTCTTCTAGTTTCCCTGGTTGCTGTTGAACGTACATGGCTGCGTACATTTTCTTGCTTCTTTACCAAACTTCGCATGGTAGAAGCAGAACGGTGATGGAGATTGTTCTCGATGACGTGACAGGGAACGTTGACGGTTTTTTGAAGTTGAGCGGAAGCGGTAGCGTTGGTAATGATGCTGATTATTATTTCTTCTGTGGTTGTGATGAAGTTTGAGTTCTGCAACTTCTAGCGATAATTTTCTCACTTCAGCGATGAGCGCATTTTGAAAGTCTGATGATGATGGTGGGTTGTTTATACTATTTACACTATTTACATTACTTACATTATTTCTCTCTGTATTTTGCTCCAGCATCTTGTCAGCCATTGCCGCTTGCTCGTCGAGGGTCGTCTTCTGGCTGAATGAGTCGCTGACGGCCAGTACGGATCGGACGGAAGCTGGGAGAAGATTGGTCCACATGAGCTTGAGAGTAGAATCGGGAACTTTGTCGCGTGCCAGGTTTCGCATTCTTCTTAGTAGTTGCGACGGTTTCTGGTCCCCGAGTTCCATCTCAGACAGGAGTTGCTGGAACTGTCTGCTGTCTGATTCTTCATACGCCGATATTAGTCTGTCCTTCAGAGCTTCGTACTCCTTCTTCTCTGGCGGGTTGTATAGTAGGTCGGCGATTTGTTCGATGTCTTGTTTCTCGAGACGTGCTATAACCATTTGTGACAGCTGGCTTTGGTTCTTCTGTGAGCCGCTTGTGGCTGCTTCGAAAGTGAGGAACCATAATCTTGGTTTGTCCCTCCAGAAAGGCGGTATACGCATAGAGAGCGCTATGCCAGCAATTTCTTGTGGGGAAGGTGCTGCCGATGTGTGTGCTGCCGTAGTGTGAGTCGCAGAGCTTCCGGGCAGAGATTCACTGTTGGCCTCCATTTTTCTGAATTGCTTGCTGTTTCTTCGAGCAGAATTTCCTTCTTGAAGGTACTTCTTGTTCTTCAGCAGTGTTTTCTTCTTGAAGGTGCTTGTTGTTCTTCGGGGTCACCACTTTGGAGGGCTTGTTGTTGTGAGGAGTGAAATAATACTCAACTCGTGTAGAACAGTGAATATTTTATTTACAAAAAGGTGCTCCTTTTATACAAATATTTTGCCTTAATTATTATTACATAAATGTATTATTTTACAAAGATGAATTATGATTGGTGGAACAGATTAAAAGGTGAATTGTGATTGGCTGTGCGGTAGCGTATATCGCTGTCGCGCTATATGACGTGTGTCATTACTTCCGTCCTGCTCGCCGCGGAACGCGCGAGGCGCGTGGATCATGCAGATCGCGGCTCTGGCGGGCCGCGTTCACTTTTCGGCGGGAATTCGTGAGGTGAGCTGTGTCGCTGCTGGTCGACGCCGCGTTGTTGCTAGGTGAGTTTTGAAGGCTGAAGACTGAAGAATGAAGACTTGAAGATTGAAGCATAAAACTGAAGCATGAAGATTGAAGACTGAATATTCGTGCTGTATTGCTGTGAAAAATTCTTATTAGAATGTAAAAGTCCTTTTCGGGACTGAAGAGTGTTTCAAGATTGAAGACGGAAGATAAGTGTTACATTTCAGTCTCGAATAATTTACGTAATTATTCGAGCGGTTTCTTTCGGATGACGAATTCGCTTTTATCAAAGCGTTTCTGTTTCAATCGTACGAACGTAATAAGTGTTTTGTTCAAGACGCTGTGGTTTCATGTTTCAAGGTTAAACGTGCGTTACGTCGCTACACTTTCATTTGAGATGAAAAAGTTCTGAGGGTCAACTGATAATAGCGTAAGGTCGTGTACACGCCTTCCCGAACAAAGTAGTAAAATACAAGCCGTACGCCTAGAGCACTCATATAATGTAAAATCAGTAGTAAAAGTATTACAAAGCTAAACAGATAAAAAATCAATATCCCATATAGGAGATTTTTCATTTTTTGGACATTTATTAGAAATTGATTTTAAAATGTGCTGCACAAGTGGATGAGAACTAAGTTGTCTACATTCGTTAGGGTCACACAAAGTAGACACTACTGACTTATGAACCATAATTGTATTTTTAGAAAATTTATGTACTTGAAAAAGGTCTGATAAGTATCTAGCAAGATCTGACCCTGTCGGTGTAACTATAGGTACTTTATTGTGCTGTGCCCAAGAACACCAACGTCGCCATGCACTCTCGTATGACCTTCTAGTAGAATCACGCCAGCTAGATTTTAGCAGACTAATCTGATCAGGTGTCCAGCCTTTTAGTGCTTGGGTCCACCCCCACATTTCCAAACTTCCATTATCATTTCCTGTACTTGAGGAGGAGGCCGATTGGTTGTTGTATCGATCAGAACTTTGTCTAGCTCTAGAATCGTGAACGGAGCTTCTAGAGCCCGGTTGCGTAAGTCCGGACGCCAAAAAGCCTTCTCCCATCTCAGGGCTATTATTAGAAAAGTCCCTTGGGCATTGTTCAGGTGCGAGAGCACCCGAGGTATGAGAAACGGGGGCGGAAACACCCAGGCAAGGGGATAGTTCCACGATCGACTTAACGCGTCGTGAAATACCGCTTGGTAATCTGTCACATCCAGACTCACGTAATGTGGGACTACATGAGCTACTCGGGAGGCAAAAAGGTCTATCACTGGTAGACCCCATTTCCTGAATATTATCGCGGTACTCCGAGGTAACAGATGCCATTCTGGAATTGGTTTCTGTCTCGATAATCGATCCGCTTCTACGTTGTAGCGGCCGGGTAGATGGTGAAGCGATAGATTTATGTTGTAACGGTCTAGGAGAGCGAAAATTTGGCGTGTCAGATCTAACAGTGAAAGGGATCGAGTGCCCCCTTCGTTTCTTAAGAACGCAAGAGTCGTTCGATTGTCTGACTGTACTGAAATAGTAGTTTTCTCTAGGTAAGGGGCTAAATTTTGAAAAACTTTGAGAATAACTAACATCTCTTTCTGGTTTGAGTGTAGGGTTTTCTCGAGAGAAGACCAATCCCCTGTCATATGTAAATTGTCGATTTGAGCTCCCCAACCCGACCCCGATGCGTCGGTGGCTAAGTAATGAGAGACCGGACTTAGATGAATTGGGGATCGATTGTTCATGTTGAAAATCCACCACTGAATTTCTATTAACGCCTGTATCGGTACAGGAAACAATTTGTTCGGGGACATGTCCCGCAAAGTTTGACAAAAACATAAAAGATTTCGGTGATTGAGACGCCCTCTTGTTACACAAAAACTTGCGAAATTGAGTAGACCTACTAAGGACTGAATCTTTTTTAAATTGGCTCTCCTCGTTTGGAGTATGTCCAAACATTTCTGTTTTATACGATGACTTTTGTCGGTCGGTAACCACTTCAGATTGAGGGACGGATCCCACATTATTCCTAGGAACTGTAAAGTTTGCTGGGGGTCCAGTATAGATTTTGACCAGTTTATTGTCCAACCGAGGTGAACTAGTAATTCTAGTGTCAGATGAATATGTTTGCGCAACATTTCTATGTTTTGGTGAACTATCAAAAAGTCGTCTAAATACACAATTAGACGTATCCCCTGTTCGCGTAAAACCTGAGCCACCCAATTTGTTAGGGATGCAAAGACCTTGGGGGCTGTCGCCAGACCGAACGGCAGGCACCTCATCTGATATAAGTTTCCTTGGAAAATGAGACGTAGGAAGCATCTGTGTGAATGCGCCACCGGTACGTGAAAATATGCGTTTGAAAGATCTATTTTTGCCATCCAATCCCCTGGTTGTAGAAACGCAGGAATTTTCTGCATATTCACTAGGCGAAACTTGCTTATGTGTAAATATTTGTTTAGGTTCATTAGATTGAAAATGGGACGTTGCGAACTGTCCGACTTTGGAACCAGAAACATTTGTGAAACAAAACTTGGAGTCATCTGAGCTTTTTCGAGAACGTTCATATTTATTAATTGATTTATGGTCAACCACATTTCTTTGGAACAACGAGTTTGGAGTGGATGGTCTATAAGATTCGGTAAATGTAGGGGTGGTTTCGTTTTGAAAGGGATTTTGTATCCCGTGATTATTTTCAATAAAGATGAGTCCACTCCTAACCTTACCCAATTGTTTGTATAATGTAGGAGTTGACCGGCTTTGAATGAGTCAGTACTTCCTTTTATAATTTCCGTCTCGACGAGAGGCGGTGTTTGTATGTGATGGCTTATGATTGGCCTGGAACCCACTCCCTGAGGCCATGCGTGGACCTCTGGGACGAAAAGTCTTTCCTTGCGTAGGAAGACGTGGAAAATTGGTCAACATATGCTGGTTTTGAATAATACCCTGCGCGGGTGGCATAAAAGAATTAAATGGAATGCCTTGCGCAGGCATCGAATTATTATGGTTGTAATTATAACTTGTTCCACTGTGCGCTAGTGAAACCGGAAACTGATTCTGCCGCGCAGGTGCATTATAGAATTTAGCATTATTCCTAGATCGAACTTCAGATTTTTGAGGCCAAAAGGTTTTATTAATTCCTCCGTTTTTCTCAATTGCTGCCGAAAAATTATCTTTAGAAAACAAATTTTCAGAAGACGGGGGTATTTTACGGAGGGTAGATTTAAAAAATTTATTTTTAACGGACTTCAATAAATTATCTCTTCGCTGCTGAATAATATCGGCCCGGTGGCCACATGCCATTTGCAATAAATCATTGGAAATTTTATTAAAAACACCATGTGTAAAAAGTTCACATATTTTAGTTTCTACTTATTTCGCGTCAGTAACTTCAACAGAACTCAACCAAGAAACAAAATCTTTAATGACTTGCTCTAACGCCTCGTTCTGCTTTAGTAAAGCTAGCGAGATTGCTGCGAAACCGCGTTCAGTATGGTTCAAATTCGTTGAAGATTCGTATGGCTTCAATTCGTCATTACATTCCAATTCTATGAAACCAGGATTTGCACAATACAATTTCTGTACGTCTGAATATCTAACCTCCGACCAATTGTCGGTTTCAAAATGTTGCAATAAATTTAATTTATCAATATGGCTTGATGAGGCCTTTTGAAAAGTTGGCTCCTTTACTACCGTTGAAACCGGTATAGAAAAAGTAGACGGTGCCGACTGCGGTTGAATTGACTCAGTACTTTCAGTAGGGCCAGAAATTGTTTGCACATTTCCTTCCTCCAAATTAAAATTTTCAAATAACTCACCGCTAACATCAGCGTCTAAAATGTCTGCCTCTGCAATATTATCTTGCGGCACGACACTTTCACACGGTAACAAGTTACTCAAATAATTTTGAATATTATTTACCAGAGTTATTAAATTATCTATTACCTCGTCGCTATGACGCGGACGTTTAACATTTTCAGAGGTTGAATTATCACTGTTATTACGCTTCATATTCATAATTTAATTTCGAAACAATTTTTGCAATATATAAAACGAACGGTTACACCGTTTTTTGTTTGAAAAAAGAAAATTAGAAATAATAAAGTATAGATTATAAATAATAAAGTATAGAGAACTGCACAGATCAAAAAACAAAACGCCAATGAGCGCGGCGCTCTTGTCATCTGACATTTATACTTAGACAAGAGCAGTGTGAAACTTGATTGCAGGAAAAGTGGAGGGACGTCCATGCGGGAAAGAGATAGAAATAGAGTAACTGCCACAGATAAGAAAAACAAACGCTCTCTCATATTATTTAAGGCTTCATATTATTTAAGGCTTCGAATTAGCGAACAGTCTTTTAATGCCATATTTAAAAAAAGGAGTGACATTTGACAAGTATGACTTTCAAATGACATAATTGCAAAACATCGAAAATATACAAAATAGAATAATCTTCAAACATTTTCGGCCATAAGGTTGTGAAAAAAATGAGAACCCGAAGTAATTCGGGTGTCCGCTTGGATTATTATCAAAGGATTGTTCACAAGCTAATTTTAGACCATCAGCAACCTGTTACGGGTTTGTTTCCAGCGAGTCTTCACAATGACCATGCCTGGATCAGGGATAATCTCTACTGTATATTGGCGGTATGGGGTCTCTCGATGGCGTTCAAAAAAATCGCAGACCAAGATGAAGATCGGGCGAAGACGTACGAATTAGAACAAAGTTGTGTAAAGCTTATGAGAGGTCTGTTCAATCCTTAAGATTTTTGCTAACACAACTATATAACAAAAAAGTCTCAAATTAGGCCTTAGACCAAATAAAAAAAGTAAAAAGAATATTGCAATAGGTCTTCTGTAGGGCCGCGCCGGTCTAAATTGCGTCTTATCATATAGTGACACTCTTACAACTATGCTATACTTTGTGAGACAAGTTATTGCAATGTGTGGATTTGTTTTGTATGTAGTAGTACACAACACCTCCACCTCTTATATGATTAAGATCTGTATACACTTTTTTATTGGGTCTCATTCGGACTTGAATAAAGTCTGATAGTATAAAAAAAAACTAATATGTATAATGTATTGTTACATTCTAGAACATTTCCGTTCAATGTATGAGTATCTTGTCCCCTTTCCATTTACAGGACTTCTAATGGCAATGATGCAACAGAAGGACAAAGTAGAGAAGTTTAAAACTACCCAACATCCACTAGACTCCCTCCATGCTAAATATTCCTCAAAAACGGGAGGCACAGTTGTCAAAGATGATGACTGGGGACATTTGCAGATTGATGCCATCTCTCTCTATCTTCTGATCCTCTCCCAGATGACTGCGTCGGGACTACAAATAGTTTTTTCACTAGATGAAGTTGCCTTCATTCAAAACTTAGTGTTTTACATTGAATCTGCATATTGCACACCAGACTATGGTATATGGGAGAGAGGCGATAAAACCAATCATGGGCTTCCAGAATTAAACGCCAGTTCTATTGGTATGGCTAAAGCTGCTTTAGAAGCGATGAACGAATTGGACCTTTTTGGTGCAAGAGGAGGCCCATCTAGTGTCATTCATGTTTTAGCCGATGAAGCTCAAAAGTGCCAGGCTGTGCTGCAGTCCATGTTGCCGAGAGAATCAAATAGTAAGGAGTTAGATTCGGGCTTACTATCCATTATTAGCTATCCAGCTTTCGCCGTCGATGATCCACAATTGCTGGCTAAAACTAGAGAAACAATTGTAACCAAGATGCAGGGGAAGTATGGATGCAAGAGGTTTTTGAGGGATGGCCACAAGAATCCGAGAGAAGATCCTAACAGACTCTACTATGAGCCCTGGGAGCTGAGGATGTTTGAGAATATTGAGTGCGAGTGGCCTCTGTTCTTCTGTTACCTGATATTGGACTACTTCTTCCAAGGAGATAAAGAGCGTGTGTCGGAATACATGCAGAAACTGGAGTCGATAATGATAAGAGGAGATGACACAATCAAATTAGTGCCAGAACTGTACTCGGTGCCGGCCGACAAAGCTGATGCGGAGCAGCGAGAGCCAGGCAGTCAGGAGAGGATACCTCTGGGCAGGTGTCCTTTTATTTGGGGACAATCATTGTACATACTGGGAAAGTTGTTACAGGAGGTAATTGCTGAAAATTATTTTAAAGAGTTAATATTTCTTTTATTCTAGCTTTTAACAGAACAAAATGGTTTTAATTTGACAGAAAAACTGTACTTTTTTATTAAAATTACTCCAGCCAGCATAGTTAGTAACAAACACACCCACATACAAACATTCCCCTTTATGATAGTATAAAAGAGAATCTTACATAACAGACTGTATATTAATGTTAAGTCTTATGTCTATTAATAATATTTTACTGTAACTTCCAGGGATTTCTAGCTGTGGGAGAATTGGATCCGTTGAACAGAAGACTGTGTTCCGAGAAGAAACCCGATGTTGTTGTACAAATAGTTATATTGGCTGAAGATAAAGAGATCCGTGACAAACTCACAGAGTATGACCTGCATGTGCAGACTATAAGTGAGGTTGCTCCTATTGAGGTGCAGCCGGCCAGGGTGCTCAGCCATCTGTATACTTATTTAGGTAATTTATATTCATAAATTATTCTTCCTCTTTGTTGACCTCTGGTTCAGCGGTTAAGTGCGTCGGTGAGCCAGGTTGCTAGATCCTGCCGATAGTTTGTGATGAAAGGACATCATCCGTTTTTCATACATTTTTGGTCCAAAATTGAAAATGCCGGCCAGAAAAAAAAAGTGGGTTATTCTGATAGTAGTTGTTTGTCTAATCATTTCTTACTATGGCACCAAAGCTTTATTAGCATTTAATTGATTTTATTTGATTTCAAAAATTCTATTTTTCATGCATTTTCGAAAAATAATTAATTAAAAACAAGTGAAGTAGCTTAACAGAACACAACATTTTCAATGAATATTTCTATCTCACCGTTTAAACCTTCCCGGGAATTCTATACAAATATTTCAAGACTATAAATATAGCCGAATCGGTTCAGCCGTTCTCGAGTTTTAGCGAAACTAACCAACAAAGCCATTCATTTTTATATATAAGACTAGCTGACCCGTGCTCACTTCATTGAGCATATAAACCGTTTAAACCTTCCCAGGACTTCCACAAATATTTCAAGACTAAAAATAGCCGAATCGGTTCAGTCGTTCTCGAGTTTTTGCGATTCTAACGAACAAAGCAATTCATTTTTATATATATGTAGCACAAGTTCTACGGATATTTTGACTTGGCAAAGGGCCACAATGACGTGGTGTGAAGCGTCCAAGAATATTGTTATTATAACATGACACCGGTTTGCACTTGCAGGTAGAAACAAAAAGTTGGGTCTGTCCGGACGCAAGTCCCGCGACGTGGGTATACTCAGTACGAGCAAGTTGTATTCCCTCAACGATCGCATCTTCGCTTTTACACCACAGGTGAGAAATAAAATAAAAAAATTGCTTCGATCAGCACTATACAGGTTGATTCATGGTTCATATATCCGAATATAGTGTGTAAATTACTTCAATTAACAATACACTAGGCGTCCCATACAAAAACGGATGTTGGCAGTGTTCCAAGCAAACGAAATGAAATAACACTTTTTAAGTGAGCTGATATACCTTATGACGGATTTCTTGTGCTGACACAATATACGGAATGGTTCATATATTAAATCAAATATAGTCAGAAGAGAAGGATGCGTAGAGCATTTATTGTATTGGCACCACATGGTAAATATACCATAACGCGACAAATCAAGATTATAGATCTCTATGAAAGGCACAAAACAGATGAGTTTCAATCCTGATCAGGTCAACGACCAGTGCGTTCGTGTGTATATGTCGCAGTCATCCAATTAAATCAGCTATTTCATTGAGTGACTAGCGTTTTTATCGAATGACGACATTTAATTGAAAGACTAGGCCGAACATTGATTGTACAATCGTCACGCAACGTCCAATTAGTTAGCGGATTGTAACATAGCCCTTATATGAGAGCGGACATAAAATCAGTCAGGTGACTGAATTTTCCCAAAAGCGAATCTATCAACCCCGACTCCACGTAGTACTTGTCTGTCAACCCCTAGAGTGTATATTTAAGCGCGTAGGCGCGGAGGGAGAGCAGCCCCCGCCCGCCGTAACGAAATGCAGAAACCAGGACTCGCCGTGGCGGCGGAGGCTGGTCGCCGGAGGCGACCAGAAAGCCGGAGCTGCCGAATTTTGGAAGTCGGTTAAAAAATCGGACTAAATGACGTTCAGTCAATGACTACATGACTAAATGACGTTCAATCAATGTTCAGTCAAGACATTGGACGTTACAATAAACAACTTGACGAGTTGTCCTTTAGTCTTTCAATTAAATGTCGTCATTCGATAAAAACGCTAGTCACTCAATGAAATAGCTGATTTAATTAGATGACTGCGACATATAGACTAGGAGCCCGTGAGTCAAGCATAGTAAGATCCTTGTTTTTTTAGACTTTTGATTATTTTATTTTTTTAGTTATATTAAGTAATTTATAAATATGATGTGCCAAAACAAAAAATTCTACACGCGTCCTTCTCTTCACACTATTCGGCTTGATATATGAACCATGAATCACGATGTATATCGTGTCAGCACAAGAAATCACCCGTGAGTAGTTTTAGTTGAAAGCACTTTTAAATTCACTGTGTATTTTGTGTACGTGTTATATAAATTAGTGATAATATTTAAGTATGAACCAATCAAATCAAAACATTTTATTCAGAATAAATTTTACAAAAATATTTTTGTCTATGTGAAGCCTACCGGTTCGGGAACTAACTACTAAATTTAACCTAGTCACAAACAAATCAAAGACCGGTTCAAGTCCATGTGAGGAATCACCACAATACAATTCAAAATATTTTATTTCCAAATGAAACTTAACAAGCTATTTTCGGAAAGTCAACAAAAAGGCTACCACCGGTTCAACCCTAGGTATATTATATGACTGTTCATATACAGAGTGTAGAAAGACCAGTTTTAATAACTTTGGGATATGATTATACTACCTTATCTCATTTTGGAAATGTATTTTCTTGTCAAACACAAAAAAAAAAATATTTTACTTTTAACCATTTGTTATTTTTTGTTTTTGTTAAATAAAAAAAAAATTCTGAAAAATATACATTTTCATAATGAGAAAAGCTAGTATAATAATATCCCAAAGTTATTATTAAAAAATTAACCGTGTATATTTTGTTATTGAATGTACTGTAGGTTCTTGGTCGAAATTCATGTTATATAGTAAAACACAAACTACTTGTCTTTTTTTGTTCTTTTACATTATTTATTACTAAAAATACACGACTTTTTTATGTTTTACTATATAACCTGTATATTTCACGAAATGTAACTCAAGAACTACGCCAGTAAATTTTTATCACTGAATTCTATGACACGTTGTATATTTTTTATTTAGTGTACGTTTTTAATGTTTTATTTTCTATTTCATCGACTAGTTTTCTGATATGAAACGTTTCTACATCGCCTCCGACTATGAGCTGATGATCGACATGCTCAAATCAGAAATAAACTTTTTGAAATCCTCCTGGCAAAACCTCCTGGGGCGCCCTCTAGTTGTGTTGACTCTCAACCAAATGTACTTAGGTATATTTTCATTTGAGTTTGCTTGCTTTTTAGTTTGTTTCTAGTTCTACCTGAGGTTTGTCCTGTACTAACATTGTTTTTTTTTAGAATTGATAGATTAGGTTGTATAGTGTACTCGATTCGATTTAATGTGATCTAAATGTGAACAGTATACGTGCCTAACCTAACATTAATTAATTATTGTTCTTTACACATTCCCGAAAATATCGATTACTGAAAAATCGATTTTTATATTTTTTTATAATCGATTTTTTCATAAGCCTTAGATTTTTTCTTAAGCGAAAAATAATGTACTTAAATTATTTTTCTTTATGTTGTTCAGTAAGTTTTTTTTTTTTTTTTTTTTTTTTTTAACCTCCTATGTTTACGCACCAGAAGACCAGGCCCCTAGTCCCCGGCGGCCCCGCTATTCCTGGCTACGGTAGCGGCCACGGTAACGGCGGGGCGGGGGGTGCTAAGAATCTCCGGAAGAGATCCGGCTACCACCCCCCTTCTAAACGACAACTGGCCCTGGTAACACACAACGTGCGCACTTTGAGGTTAGACGAGAAGCTCGTAGAGCTGGAAGAGGAGATGAACAAGTTGCACTGGGACATTATTGGTTTATCGGAGATCCGAAGAGAGGGCGAGGATACGATAACCTTACAGTCCGGCCACTTGTTCTACTACCGGGAGGGAGAACAGAAGTCCCAAGGTGGTGTTGGGTTTATCGTCCACAAATCTCTCATCAACAACATTGTGTCCATCGAGAGTGTGTCAAATAGGGTTGCATACCTTGTACTGAGAATCTCAAAACGATATTCGTTGAAGATTGTACAGGTATACGCCCCATCGTCAACACATCCAGACGATGAAGTAGAAGCTACGTATGAGGACGTCAGTAGGGCCATACGTAGCTCTAAAACACACTTCACAGTTGTTATGGGAGATTTCAATGCGAGGCTGGGCTGCAGAAGCGATGGTGAGCTGAAAGTGGGGCCATTTGGATTGGGCAGAGGAATCCCAGAGGACAGATGCTGGCGAACTTTATGGAGAAAGAAGGACTCTTCATGATGAATTCTTTCTTCCAAAAGCCGCCGCAGAGGAAATGGACCTGGTTGAGTCCCGACGGTGTAACTAGAAACGAGATTGACTTCATTATGAGCACCAAGCGGCAGATATTCAACGATGTCTCTGTGATCAACATGGTTAAGACCGGAAGTGATCACCGAATCGTCAGGGGCATGTTGAATATCAACGTCAAACTTGAGAGATCGCGTCTCATGAAGTCTACGCTCCGACCGTCGAATGTTCATATCCAAAACCCCGAGAGCTTTCAACTTGAACTGTCAAATCGCTTCCAATGGCTAGACAGCTGCGCATCAGTGGACGATATAAATAGCAGGCTGGTAGAAACTGTCCATACGGTGGGGTCCAAATTTTTCAATACCCACCGTACAAATAGACCTCAGAAACTATCCGACCAAACCCGGAACCTCATGGCTAGTCGACGTTCAATGACGCTCCAAACTTCGAGTGACGCTGACTCATATAGGCAGCTCAATAGACAGATCACGAAGTCCTTGCGACACGATATCCGTTCTTTTAATACCCAGTGTATTAAAGAGACGATAGAGCGGAACCAAGGCTCCAAAGTGTTTGCAAGAGACGTATCTATTGGGCAAAGCCAGTTGACAAAGCTGAAGACCGAAGATGGACGCGTAACGTCAAATAAGTCCGAGGTACTACGGGAGATAGAGAGGTTCTATGGACAGCTGTATACCTCGGTCTCAGCTGAACCTGCTAGTTTAGCTGCAGACCCAAGAGCCAGGCTAACACGACACTATACCGAAGACATCCCGGACATCAGCCTGTACGAGATTAGGGTAGCTCTCAAACAGCTTAAGAACAACAAGGCTCCGGGCGAGGATGGAATCACTACAGAGCTTCTGAAAGCGGGCGGCACGCCGGTACTAAAAGTCCTTCAGAAACTCTTCAACTCCTCCTTACTCGATGGGAAAACGCCAGAGGCATGGAACAGGGGTGTTGTGATCCTGTTCTTCAAAAAAGGCGACAAAACCTTACTGAAGAACTATAGGCCCATAACACTGCTGAGCCATGTCTACAAGCTGTTTTCGAGAGTTATTACGATGCGTCTCGAACGCAGGCTGGATGACTTTCAGCCTACCGAACAAGCCGGTTTCCGAAAAGGCTATAGTACCATAGACCACATACATACGCTGCGGCAGATTAAACAAAAGACCGAAGAGTATAATCGGCCATTATGCTTGGCGTTTGTGGACTATTAGAAAGCCTTTGATTCCGTCGAAATATGGGCGGTCCTTAGATCTCTCCAGCGTTGCCGTATTGACTATCGGTATATCGAAGTGTTGAAGTGTTTGTATAATAACGCCACCATGTCAGTCCGAGTACAGGAGCACTGCACGAAGGATATCCCTTTAAAGAGAGGAGTAAGACAGGGGGATATCATATCCCCGAAACTGTTTACCGCTGCTCTGGAGGATTCCTTCAAGCTCCTGGAATGGCAAGGACTTGGCATCAACATCAATGGCGAATACATCACTCACCTTCGGTTTGCCGACGACATAGTAGTCATGGCAGAATCGCTGGAAGATTTGGGGCGCATGCTCGGTGGCCTCAATAGAGTTTCTCAACAAGTGGGTCTTAAAATGAACATGGACAAAACAAAGATCATGCACAATGTCCATGTTGCACCCACCGCACTAACTGTTGGGAGCTCTACTCTTGAAGTTGTTGACGAATATATATACCTAGGGCAGGCTGTCCGATTAGGTAGGTCCAACTTTAAGAGAGAGGTCAGTAGACGGATCCAGCTCGGCTGGGCAGCGTTCGGTAAATTACGCAACGTCTTCTCGTCTAAAATACCTCAGTGCCTTAAGACAAAGGTATACAACCAATGTGTGTTACCAGTGATGACTTACGGTTCTGAGACGTGGTGCTTCACGAAGGATCTTTTCAAAAGGCTCAATGTCGCTCAGCGTGCTATGGAGAGGGCAATGCTCGGTATTTCTCTACGTGATCGAATCAGAAATGAGGAGATCCGTAGAAGAACTAAGGTTGCTGACATTGCCCGTAGGATCAGCCAGCTGAAGTGGCAATGGGCCGGCCACATAGCACGAAGATTGGACGGTCGATGGGGCAAAAAGATCCTAGAGTGGAGGCCACGTACTGGCAAGCGCAGTGTGGGACGGCCACCTACCAGATGGACCGACGACCTGGTGAAAACTGCCGGGTCACGTTGGATGCAGGTGGCAATGGACCGGTCGCACTGGAAATGTATTGGAGAGGCCTATGTCCAGCAGTGGACAGTAAAAGGCTGAAACGACGACGTTCAGTAAGAATGAAACAAAATTCATACAATATGTTTACTATTGGAATAAACATTAACGGAATCAAAATGGAACAATAAGTATAATATTCAACAACCAACTCAAAAAATTCGGTTGTGTTAAAAAATGTTTTTTTTTTAAATAATCGATTATAAAAAATGTACGGCGGAATAAAGCTAAACAATGACACATTCATTTGGTCGAATTTCTAGTATCTGTTTACATTATAGATCATATTGAATCGAAACTGCGTATACACACTTGTAAATAACCGCCTCTAAGGTCCTCGTCCACCAGGACACGTGGCAACACCAACGAATACGCATGTATATAAATGTTCGATAATCTTAGCACTACTACTACAGAAGGTAACGCGACTCATATTTCGTCGCGTTATCTTCACAACCTCGTATCAATAAAACTAAATTTTTTTCTGTTAAATAATAAAAACGAAACTTTTTAAGTTTTTTGTCTCTACTTAAAAGTTGTAGTTTTTTAGATACGAGGTTGAGTAAAAGTAAAGAGCCATTGTGTCCCAGACGCGCCACCTTGTCCCGGTGGCGCCATCTTGACCCAGTGGCGCCACCTTGATCCAGTGGCGCCATCTTGACCCAGTGGCGCCACCTTGATCCAGTGGCGCCACCTTGTCTCAGTGGCGCCACCTTGACTCAGTGGCGCCACCTTGACTCAGTGGCGCCACCTTGACCCAGTGGCGCTACCTTGACCCAGTGGCGCCACCACACCCCCGGTGATGTCACCGCGCCCCGTGGACGAGGACTAACCCCCCCGCCCCCCTCCCGCATGCCAGAACTTCGACTACGAGGAGTACTACATGACGCGCGACCCGGCGCTGCTCGCGAGCACGTTCACCGCCAACGTGGCGTTCCTCGGCATGAGCTGGCGCCAGATGCTGGGGCGGCCCACCATCACCCTGCTGGCCACGCATTACCTGTTAGGTAATGAGGCACTTTACTTCCTATTACCTGCTCCCTTTACTCTTGAAACTACATTCAATACCCATCCGATTCCAATGCTACGCTTGAAAACGGAATTTTTTCCATCCAATTTTACTTAGTTCCATAAAATCGATATCCAATTTGGCGCTAGCGAAGAATTCCAATTCAGATCGATTACAATTAATTTCAAGAGTAAAGGGACTGACCGGGATTTGGGATCTGATTACGTAACTTCGGTGGCCATCTAGTCTCTGAACATCGACTGGCATTTAGTTGTTTGAACTTTTTAAAAACACGATTTAAAAAGTTTAAATGTCAAAATTCTGAAATTTTAACTTTTTAATTTGTGTATAAAGGCCACCCACAGTTGCGTAATGAGGCTGCTGCGGGGCTAGTCACGAAAATATTGTATAACGTATTATCTGATAGGCCATTGACCTCACGCTCGGCTGATTTCAAAACAGCTGGTTTTGAATAATATTTTACTTTAAGCTAAGCGTGATGTTAAATCCTAGCGATATAAGCAATCTGATCTTAGCTGTAGTGTTGCTGACTCGCGCCTAAAATGCCTGTGCCAAGTGCTTGCAAAAATATGCTTTACCTTTTGCTTATGACATACTTTAGTTAAGAAGTTAACTTACATCGTATTATATCGATAACAGGGGGCCTACTCAAGATGCCATCGCTAATTATCGCTTACAAAGTTCGGTAATAAAATGTATGGGATTTGACATAAGCTACGCTAAATGATCGCGATTTGGTATGTCATTTAGCGTACCTTATGTCAAATCCCATACATTTAAGCGATAATTAGCGATGGCATCTTGAGTAGGCCCCCAGACCGTAAACGCTCTTGAACAAGGTGTACAATTAATGAGTGATAATACTTTGTAAAGTTTTAAAGGGTGTGTAATGTGTATGTGCCTCCTATGTAAAGTATACTGTGAAAGTACCAGCGCTGAACTCACTTTTGACTTTCATGTTTATATGAGAAATGCCACAACATTATAAATTTCCTCATTCAATAATTAAAGTAAGTTAATCTTTCAGCCCTGGTATTTTCACATTAACCTTTATACGGGGCCCATACACACCCTAAAGTATTATCACTCATTAATATTATAGCCTGTATATTTGGCGTAAGTGTGTTTTTTCAATCCTATCTGTTAATATTTGTATTTACAAGGGGCTCTATGTTGTGTGGCTTGTTGGAGATTCGCTTTTTATGTTTTACATTTGTTTTCAAGCTGCAATATTGTGTTCATGTACACGGTTTTTTAGATCAAGGAAAAATTCCAATGGCGATGATTACGACCATGAAGAAGTTGAAGTCCGGCTACATCAACGGCACCCGAGTGACGCTGGGCAACCTGGGAGACTTCTTGAGCACGTCGGCCATTACCAACCTGAGCTTCTTGGGAAGTCAAGAAGATGGTTATCCCGATAGTAAGTACACAAAACAGTGCCAGGTTTATGGAGTTTATTTGACGTTTTTCATTCGATAACTTCTAATTATAACCAATATTTGTATGAATCGGTAAGTTGCGTAGTCAGGTGACAAAAAGATTTAAAGTTCTTCTTCTTTTCAAAAATGGCTCCTTAGTGATTTGCCAATGTCAGAGTGGGTTATGTTTAAAGTTCTGACACATAATTGTCAATGACAGTTGACCGTTGACAACTGACATCTGACAGTTCTTCTTCTTTTATTATAAATATATACATGCAGAGTAATTTGCCAATATATTTGCACATTTAACAAGTAGAAACAAATAATCTCTGACTTGTGACTGATATTTTAAAAGAGCCATTTTCCATCTATGCTAGTTCTTCTCGCTAGGCTAGTTTCCGAACGGGTGGCAGGTATCGCATAGAAACGACGTTCAGAAAATTTTTGAAAAATGATTTCGATTGATTTCGACGTAACCACTTCCAGAGCTGAACCCGCAGGTGCAAAGCTACCTCGAGGAGCACCTGCTGAAGTCGTTCAGCAACAAGTTCACGTTCCTGCCGCGGCCGGCGGCGGCGCGCGCGCCGGGCGGCCGCGTGCTGCGCCGCAAGATGTCCGTGCGCGGCGCCATCCGCAAGACCCGCTCCATCAACGTGGACTGTGAGTACACATGTTATACAAGGTGATTCATTTTTCATATATCAAGCCGAATATAGTGAGAATACCTTCTCTTCTTTTGTGATTAATTTTTTTTTAAAGTATTTTTTTTTGTTTATAACGAAAAGAAATACAATTCTAGAATCAGGCAAAATAGTATTATCATATCCCAAAGTTATAGTGACTGCTCTTTTTACACACTGTAATCTGTATACAGATTGATTCATGGTTCATATACCAAGCCGTATTCGGCTTGGTATATGAATATATTGTGTTATATTATATATATTGGTATATGAATATATGTAATATATTATAGTGTAAAGAGAATCACGCGTAGAGCATTTTTTGTTTTGGCACCTCATATAAATTACTTACCATACTTAATGCGACAAATCACGTTTAAAGATCTCCATAAAAGTCACAAAACAGATGAGTTTTAATCCTGGTCAGGTGTTTGGTCAACAACCAATGCTTGAAGACTTGGAGCCAGCGAGCCCCAGCATACTAAGAAACATTCCTTGTGGTAATTTTAAACCTTGAAAAACAAATTTTTTTTTATTTATATTAAGTAATTTATAAGAAGTGCCAAAACACAAAATGCTCTACGCGTTCTCTTCACACTATATTCGGCTTAGTATATGAACCATGAATCAACCTGTATACAGATAACTGGGTGTAAAAAGAGCAATCATTATAACTTTGGCATATGATTATACTACCTTGTATGATTCTAGAAATGTATTTATATTCGTTATTAAACAAACATTTTTTTTATCACAAAAATAAATTAAAAAAAAAAAGTAAAATAAAGTTTTCTTGAATTAGAAAAGGTAGTTTAATCATATCCCAAAGTTATAGTCACTGTTCTTTTTACACCGTGTATACAACGTGTTATTGAAAAAGCTAATATCATCACTTAACTTTCCTAATTAGGGTCAGAATGCAAAATGGCACGCGAAAGAAAGTATGACTCATGATCCGTTACGCTTCTTGTAACGTTACTATCGAGTAGTATAATCATATCCCCAAGTTATAGTGACTGCTCTTTTTACACCCGTTATATTTATAGTATAAAAGTATTTAAAAAAATCCGTTGTCTGCTACCTGTAACACAAGTTCTTCGTGCTGTGTTAGATTGACGTGGTGTGAGCGTCCATAGATATTATTATACCAACTTTACAGACAGATAACAATTTTTTCTTTTTTTTAAAACAGCGGAGACTCTTGGAATGGAAGGCGAATACGTGGGGCCTCATTTGGAGAAAAAATCTTCGTGGCTGGAGGTGGACTCGCAGGTCGGTCGCAGCCCCTCGCCCGAGGAGGCCAAGAGACGTATCACAAAGTAAGTGGAACATCACTGTATTGCACGAGATCAATTTCAACCAAATATTACGTAAACAAAGCCGTCTATAAATAGCTCCCCTCACCGATTTCGGTGTCGGTGTGTCATTGAAACCAGGCCAGCTACGCAGGAGTTATTTTGTAGTACCCAAGTGTGTGCCCAATACACAAAGACACTCTCTTCCTTTTACTCTCATAACCGAGTGGGACGGTAAACCGACACGACTGGCGGGAGAACACGCGCAGAACCGACTTTTTACATGCCCATCCGACGCATGGATCATCTTTCTTGTCAGACAATCAGATGATCGGCCTGCTTTGTCCTAACCAAACTTGAAAACAACATTATTTGTTGATGCAACGCGGGAATCGAACCCACGCTCTGAACCACTAGACCACGAAAGCGATAAAGCCGGCTATTACACAACCATCGACTAGTCAGCGATGTCAATTGGCCATTAATATAATGATTATTGTTTGCTATGAATCCATAGACTATAGACTATATTCTACAAACGGCAGTGTCAAAATGGCGTATTTTTTTTTTGTGAAAGATTGTCATTTGATGTTTAAATATTTATAATTCTTAAATATACCTGCGAAAGTGTTGATAAGTGTGCACAATATATGAATATGTGAAAATTTCGATGTTTTCGGTTTGTTTACCTTTAGGTTAAATTTATCAGGGACGAACTATAGTAGATTCCTGTGAAAAAACTTAAATTCAATACAGCCGAAATAATACAAGAAAATGACCTTCAATTTTGACATAAACTTGACATCTATATCTATACTTATAATAAAACTGTAGAGAGGTCAATTCTGTACATTGAATATTTTTTCAAAATACATATTGGAGGATGATTGGCGATCGATACTGATGCCAAAAATGCAATTAGTAAAATTTTTGTCTGTCTGTCTGTCTGTCTGTCTGTCTGTCTGTCTGTCTGTCTGTCTGTCTGTCTGTCTGTCTGTCTGTATGTGCGCGATGGGAACAAAAACTACTGAAGGGATTTTAACCAAACTTGGTACGATTGTAGCCCATATTCCTGGGCAGGTTATAGGCTATATAACATAACGCTACGATACATAGGAGCCGAGCAGTGACGATAAATTTGAAGCAAGTCGGATGAATTTCGCGCGCGCGGCCTGCGGTCGAACGGTTCGTGCGGGGGGCGCGGGGGGATCGCTTACACAGCTGTTTTCTGGGAAGACAAGTGTCAGTGTCATAATAATATAAAAATTGTATTTTTGAACTTACTTCACAAATTGAAATAAATTATCATTTATTGTATAAAATCAACTTAATTACCTAACTGTATTATTAAAAGAATGCCTTTCGCGATAAACTAAAAAAACGGGCAATTAAGCGGTTTTTGGAAAGCTATTTATACCATCACTGTATTAATCCTTATCATTTTAATACGTTAGTTGGCTTAAGCATTCCATGAAGACTATATTTGCCCTTTATACCATGCAAATATAATGAATAGTTTAGGAAATAGGTATAGCAAAATTAAAATCGTTTCGCCGTGATTCGACCGGGCGCCGCCGGCTGCTACGTCGTACGTCCGAGCCGGGCTGGTTTAGTGTAGGTATCAGATGCTGGTAGGAACTTTGGCGAAGGTCAACCAAAGGAGCTCCACCCCACTGCTGGGTAAAAAATACTATTAAAATGTGCTAACAAGCAGTACCGGTGTTTGAATTTAACCACGCACAGCCGCTAACTGTGCTATCTGTGCCTGTGTTATAGGAGACTTTTATTTAAGTATGCAATAGTACCCAAAACAATAATTTTTTGAATTTTTGTCTGTTTGTCGGTGCATTTGTGCACGCTAATCTCAGAAACGGCTTATCCGATTTAGATGTGGTTCAATCATATTATAATGTAGTAATCTTGACTTAATATTTATTAATTCATCTCAATCGGTTCATAAATAACAAACAATTTATGACAATTAAAAAAAATTGCTGGACGTTTGTATGAAGCGCGGCGGGAACCGCGCTGCATCAACCATTCAAATTTAATTTCTTTTTATTTTATATTTTCTTTAAAACTAAATTTCATTTATTTATATTATTATACTTACGGTAGGTTAATAACAAAATGCTACTAAAACCGATCGGCCTAACTCTCTAAACTGATTCGATTTTGATTCAGATTCGATCGTGCCGCATACTCCCGAATAAATTTACGTTTGTTTATTTCTAACGGTTTTCTTTATCTTAATTAGTTCCAAAGTAATCTAACAAATAAAACACCAAAAACCGTTGAGATCGAAATGATTCGATTCTCGGATGTGTCGAGAGTAAGCCTGCTGGATCCTCGGCGGGGCGTGTCACTGCGCCCATGTCTAACCGAGAGTTTCGTTTTAAATACGTCCTTAGTATGTAATTGCAATATAAGTTTCAATTTAATATCTCAAAACATTAATGACAAAAACGAATTTTTTTTTTGAACTTACTACAAGTTCAAAAAAATTAAAGATATTTTTATGGTTTCGCAATTTATCCTATGTCGGCACTATTAAGACGTTGCTTCATATCAAATTTAAAAATTCTGAGTTCCCGGGAAGTAACCTTTAGGTTTTAGTTCCCTTTGGAGTGTTGAAAATTACGAAAATTAGCGACATAATCGGCTGAATCTTTAGGTAGAGCCAGAAGGGACAGAAGATCCTGAGTATTTAATATGATTTTTAGCTTGATACCTACACGTATTAAAGTTTTGACACCCAGACAGACAGACAGACGGACATCGAAGTTTTTTACTAAATTAACGTGAAAAATTGGCTAGGTCTATACGTTGCATTCGAATCCTGACTTCGAATACCTTTGTTGACTTCTACATATTGTTCGAAGACCTACTTTACCGAGCCCCGAAAGGATGGTATACTATATTATTATTATACCCTGCATACCAAGAGGCTTGCCGGGTACGTGACTTGCTGGATAGGGATCAACACTGGGATTCACTGGGAAGTAACTATTAAATTAGCGAAAGTTGTCAGCGGTTGCGCCAATAAACTAAAAATATATTTAAAAATACTAAAGTGCCCTTAATCACTTTTCCACGCGTACGAAGTCGCGGGCACAGCTAGTATAAAATAAAAGTATAAGTAGTAAGTAAAAGAGGTTGAAAGAATAACCTTGACCTGGCTGTGGTGTTTCAGGGGAACGTCCACCACTACCCTCATCACGACTCCGACGATCGAGATCACGAAGGAGGAGTCTCCACCGCCGCCCAAGGAGGAGAGTGAGTTTACTTTCCTTCTTTGTACTCGCTTGAGTCAGAAGGAGTTATGTTTCTTGATAGTACGTGTACTATGTAGTGTTTGTCTAACTGGTTATCTCCTTATCGTGGGCAATATTACTGAAACTTTTTTTTTAATTTTATTTATTTATTTTCATAAAGGTACATAAAATGTTGTTTTTCAATACTCCAAAAACCATTAAGGTTTGTCCGGAGTAGACAAGTATTATACAATAATAAGATAGTTATTTAAACAATACTAATTCTAGAACATAACATAATCATTATTTAATTAAACAGACAAAATATTTTTTTTTATAGACTCAACATAAAAAATAAAATAAATATAGTCAATAAACTATATACCCCTTGGTGGAGGTTGGCCCATCACAAATAATGCATAACGCCGCTTAAGAAGTTTTTACTCCTATTTTAAAATATATTATACTAATGCGGGGTATAAAGCCGGGGTCTACTTTCGATCTTACGAATTTTCGATCAGGCCACGTGACTCTTAACGCGAGTGTAACACTTTTTATCCATCACAAAAATACATAACGCCACCATAGAAGTTTTTACTTCAATAAAATATATTTCGTCGTAATTGAATCTTCTAGAAAACAAAAACCTGGCCATCGTCCGCAACCGAACGGCCTCGGAGTGCCAGACGATGTACGCGGAGCAGGAGACGGACGAGCTGATCGCCATGCTGCGGGAGACGGAGAGCCTGGACGAGCAGGGGGACATACTGCAGTACCTCGTGGACACGCACGGCCTGGAGTTCGGCGCGGGTGAGTAATAATAGCTCCCCTCACCGATTTCAGTGTCGGTAGCCGATTTCATTGAAACCAGGCCAACTACGCAGGAGTCGTTTTTATAGTACCCAAGTGTGGGCGCAATACACAAAGACACTCTCTTTCTTTTACTCTCATTACCCAGTGGGACGGTAAACCGACACGACTGGCGAGAGAACAGGCGGTCCTGCCGACTTTTTACATGCCCATCCGACGCATGGATCGTCTTTCTTGTCAGACAATCAGGTGATCAGCCTGCATTGTCCTAAGCAAACTTGAAAACAACATTTTTTGTTGTTTCAACGCGGGAATCGAACTCACGACCTCTGGATCGGGAGCGAAACTCAGAACCACTAGACCACGGAGGCGTTACGGGTGAGTGTACTAGTATTGATGGCATGTTAATAATAATAATGCCTCCCGTGACGGTGACCGGTTTCACTGAAACCAGGCCTTACTCTCCAAACTGATTCGATTTTGATTCAGATTCGATCGTGCCCCGCACTGCCGAATAAATTCTCTTTTGTTTATTTTGATTTTCTGTCGATTGATATGGTCGGAGTACAAAAAGTTACGATTTAACGATTTTCTTAATCCTGGTTACTTTCAAAGTAATCCACCAAATACAACACCAAAAGCCGTTGAGATCGAACTGATTCGATTCTCGATTGTGTCGGGAGTAAGACTGCTGTTTAACACAATCAAGCTACTCAACTCTAGTTATGTTATATTGTCACACAAGAAAAAAGATCATCCCTACATCATATAAAATCCTAAATAGCCTAATTTTGTATATTCAGACATATTTGAAAATATAATTAAGTATATTCTTTGTAAAGATTCTTATAATATTTGTTGTTTTGCTGTCTTTGGTCTATTTCTTCTTTCTTTCTTACTCTAGAATTGTCTGTGAAAACTTGTAATTGGCCTTTAAAACTGCCCTGTATGATCTAGCTATAAGTTTTTCTAAATAAAAAGACATATGGCACTCGGGGACTGCCGCGGTAAAGCTATTGCATACCATTTTTTATCAACTTGTTCGATACAACCAATGCCACCTAGAGGCGAGTTGCTGAACTAAAGAGACAACCGTGATATTTCAAAAAAGTCATTAATAGTTATGCTGTTCATCAATAGATGGCAATAAAATTGACAAATCAGTAATTGTAATTTTTTATAATCATGTAAACAAAACAACAATAATCACAAAAAATAACACCTAATGCATGAACGAAATTTTAATAAATTGTATTTTAATAAAAATTTGCACGCCACTCAAAGGCAAAATAAGAGAGCGATTTACCAAACCTGTAACACCATATTGTACCTTATTTAAGCAAATAAATGATTTGATTTGAAAAAGCATCCGGTCGGAGTGGGCGGCTGTTAGGTTATTTTCGTTACGGAATTTCTGGATTCGGTCTCCACGCTCAAGGCCCGCGATAGAAGCTATGCAATAGCTTAATAAAATAAAATAATATTTTTCACAGGCATGATAGAGAACGGCAAACATGTGACAGTAAAGGATCTACTCAAAGCCCTATACGAGAAAGCGTGTACACAAAAGCTGTGGGGTCTGGTGCGTCACACGGCCGGCATGCTCGGCAAGCGTGTCGAGGACCTGGCGAAGGCTGTCACTGACCTGCTTGTCAGACAGAAGCAGATCACCGTGGGCATGCCGCCCAATAATGAGCACACCATCACCGCCCCGCTGCCGGAGAACGAGCTGAGGCAGCTTATACACTTGGTGAGTCTTCTAGCACCCTTACGAGAGAAAATATTTGGTACTGGATATGCTGTACCATTGTACAAACAAACTCTTCCGCTTTATAATATTAGTATAGATCTTGAAAGACAGAGACAAAAAATGTTTTGTCCCTGTCTTTCAAGTCACTTTTGTTATCTATACTAATATTATAAAGCGGAAGAGTTTGTTTGTTTGTTTGTTTAAACGCGCTAATCTCAGGAACTACTGGTCCGATTTGAAAAATTATTTTTTTGTTGGAATGTTTATAGAGGAAGGCTCTAGGCTATATAACATTACGCTGCGACCAATAGGAGCGAAGCGTCAGTGAGAAATGTTGCAAAAACGAAAGTATTCACATTTGGGGACTTTCGTTGCGTGCGCTTCATAAACGGCTTAAGTTACTCAAAAACAACGCGAACGAAGTCGCGGGAACAGCTAGTGTAATAGATAAGGAGAAAAATGGCATTGCTTTTGTTACATAATGCTATGCCATTATGAATTAGGCTTATAACAATGAAATGACAAATATGACATTTGACAATGATGCTTAAGATGGTCTATATATTAGTCCTATTGTAGAGGCCATAAAGGTGAGACCTATACCTAGCTATAAGATATTGAAAATAATATCAACGTGGAATAAAGCCAATACTATTAACTGGAAGTGTTTATTATTGGACGTATAAAGGGACCCTTACATGTGCAGTGGCATCGTAATAGTTTTGAATGCCAGTATTGAGCAGTGACAAAAACTTACTGAAAATGAAACTATGGGGACGATGAAATTCGAACATACGAGTGTCGCCGTCTAGACTAGACTGTTTCCCGAGTCTAGACATACTAATTATTAGGAAATGTGTAACATTTTAGCAATTATTTTTTAATAATTTTCATGCAGACATTTCGCCACGAGAGAAACGAAAATGCCAAGGTTTGTACTTCCCGCGAAACTTGTTTTACGTTTAGTGTCATTTCATAAATTAATTTTACCTTCAAAAGTATGTAGTTTTTTGCGAATATCCTCTATTTTCTTAATTCACTTTGGGTCTGTTTTGGAGAGGACAGGGGAAGGAGAGAAAGGGACAGATACTATAAACTTCACGCTCGCACTGGCAATGCTGCTGAACTTTATCATGTGGTATTTTGACCAACCTTGCGAGTGCGAGAGTGATGGAATTATATAATATCTGCCCATCTCCTTCTCTCTCATAAATGTTCCACCAATCAGCGTTCAATATGGGTTGTAATCTTGAATGCCATGTTACGAGTTGTTGCAGAAACCGTTTATGTCTTACACGAAATTACTCAAATATAAATAAACTTTACATAACAAATATTCTCTTTCTCCCTCCCTCCATATCTATAAAATAAATAAATAAATAAAAATAAAATAAAATAAAAAAGTCTCTTATTCTATTACTTACTACATTTTTCATTCAAATCTTAAGAGCTAGGCTCTTGTCGGTGGAGTAACTCCACCGACAAGACTTACTACAATACGTACATAATTATTATTTGACATATTGATTCTACAATACATCATATATTTTATTACATCCAATTTCAATTAATTCAACTTGTCTACTTCATTGATTAATTCGAAAATTACATTTTATAAATATCAACTTATTAACCCTCCATATATATTTCTCTCTATATATCTCTCTCCCTCTCTCTTTCTCTCACACTTACTCTCAATTACAACCATCTCATCTTCACAGGCGTACGGCGACGACGAGAGTACAGCGATGTTGACACAAGAGCTTCTGGTGTACCTCGCCATGTTCATCCGCACCGAGCCGCAGCTGTTCCTGGAGATGCTGCGGCTGAGGGTCGGCCTCATCATACAGGTTAGCAGCAATGATAATTTAAAAGCTAGGAGTTTGTCATTGTTAATTCAAAAGCTAGGAGTTTCTGAAGCAATGCTAATTCAAAATCTACGAGTTTGTGCAGCATTGGTTATTCAAAATCTAGGAGTTTGTCATTGATATTTCAAAATCTAGGTGTTTGTCATTGTTAATTCAAAAGCTAGGAGTTTGTCATTGTTAATTCAAAGCTAGGTGTTTGTGCAGCAATGTTAATTCAAAGGCTAGGAGTTTGTGCACCGTTGTTAATTCAAAAGCTAGGAGTTTGTGAAGCAATGTTATTTCAAAAGCTAGGAGTTTGTGCAGCAATGTTAAATCAAAAGCAAGGAGTTTGTGAAGCGTTGTTAATTCAAAAGCAAGGTGTTTGTTATTCATTGTTAATTCAAAAGCTATGAGTTTGTACAGCAATGTTAATTCACAAGCTAGAGGTTTGTGATTCATTCTTAATTCAAAAGCTAAGAGTTTGTGGACCATTGTTAATTGAAAAGCTATGAGTTTGTGCAGCAATGTTAATTCACAAGCTAGAGATTTGTGATTCATTCTTAATTCAAAAGCTAAGTGTTTGTGGACCATTGTTAATTCAAAAGCCAGCAGTTTGTGAAGCAATGTTAATTCAAAATCTACGAGTTTGTAAATAATTTTTAATTCAAAAGCTATGAGTTTGTGCAGCATTGGTTATTCAAAATCTAGGAGTTTGTCATTGATATTTCAAAATCGAGGTGTTTGTCATTGTTAATTCAAAAGCTAGGAGTTTGTCATTGTTAATTCAAAGCTAGGTGTTTGTGCAGCAATGTTAATTCAAAGGCTAGGAGTTTGTGCACCGTTGTTAATTCAAAAGCTAGGAGTTTGTGAAGCAATGTTATTTCAAAAGCTAGGAGTTTGTGCAGCAATGTTAAATCAAAAGCAAGGAGTTTGTGAAGCGTTGTTAATTCAAAAGCAAGGTGTTTGTTATTCATTGTTAATTCAAAAGCTATGAGTTTGTACAGCAATGTTAATTCACAAGCTAGAGGTTTGTGATTCATTCTTAATTCAAAAGCTAAGAGTTTGTGGACCATTGTTAATTGAAAAGCTATGAGTTTGTGCAGCAATGTTAATTCACAAGCTAGAGATTTGTGATTCATTCTTAATTCAAAAGCTAAGTGTTTGTGGACCATTGTTAATTCAAAAGCCAGCAGTTTGTGAAGCAATGTTAATTCAAAATCTACGAGTTTGTAAATAATTTTTAATTCAAAAGCTATGAGTTTGTGCAGCAATGTAAATTCAAAAGCTAGGGATTTGTGTTTCGTTGTTAATTTAAAAGCTATGAGTTTGTGCACCATTGTTAATTTAAAAGCCAGGAGTTTGTAAAGCAATGTTAATTCAAAATCTACGAGTTTATGCAGCATTGTTAATTCAAAAGCTAGGAGTTTGTGCAGCAATGTTAAAACAAAAGCCTAGGTTTTTATATTACTATGTGACAAGTAAAATCATTTGGTGCAGATCTATTTATTTCTCCTTCTCTTCTCGAGCAGGTAATGGCGACAGAACTGTCTCGGACTCTCTCCTGTAACGGCGAGGAGGCCTCGGAACACCTGCTCAACCTGTCGCCCTTCGAGATGAAGAACTTGCTGTACCACATACTCAGCGGGAAGGAGTTTGCCATCAACAGTGGTATGTGTCGTTTTGGGTTTATATCAAAAAGATTAATTAAGCTTGTGTTTATTTATGCATTATTGCAATAAAAATTAATAATAGATATAACGGGTGTAAAATTAACAGTCACAATAACTTTGGGATATAATTATACTTTAGTTCGTCCCTGATAAATTTAACCAATAGGTAAACAAACCGAAAACATCAACACTTTCAGAGGTATATTAAAGGATTACACTTAATTGTCCAATACATTATAAAACAATTAAACAATAATTAATATATTGTATAAACATCAAATGAAAAAAACACTGCCGATTGTAGAATATAAACCTATCTATGGTATGTTATTGAATGTACCGTAGGTTCTAGATGGAAATACATATTATATAGTAATAATACACTAAATACGTAAACAAAGGCGTCTATGACACAACCATAGACTAGTCAGTGATGCCAATTGGACAATATTAACGCAATGATTATTGTTTGCTACGAATCCATATACTATAAACTATATTCTACAGTCGGCAGTGTCAAAATAGCGAATTTTTACTGTAAAAGTTTTTCATTTGATGTTTAAATATTTATAATCCTTTAATATACCTGTGAAAGTGATGATAAGTGTGCACAATATGTGAAAATGTGAAAATTTCGATGTTTTCGGTTTGTTTACCTTTAGGTTAAATTTATCAGGGATATAACGGGTGTAAAAAGAGCAGTCACTATAACTTTGGGATATGATTGTACTACCTTTTCTCATTCTAGAAATTTATTTTTTTTACATTTTTTTTTACAAAAATTAACAAAAAATTTTTTTTTAGTTTTTTCAAAAAAAATACATTTCCGAAATGAGTAAAGGTCGTATAATCGTATCTCAAAGTTATAGTGACTGCTCTTTTTACACACTGTATACTAATAAAGAACCATAGTTAACTTAGATTGATAGAAGAAGAAGAACTCATCAAGATCATCTATGCCTATTGTCATTTTTCATACTATACATTTAGATGAGTGATATGATTCTAGAATATTGTAAATTAAGACCAAATTGTACATTTGCAACCGGTAGCTTGTAGGTATAATAATGATGTGGTGGTAGTATTAACAATGCACTGACGCTTATATTATTTTGCAGCCAATACGCTATTTCATGTTAAAGCGAATATACGGATCAAAGGCGAGTTGTCAAACCCCCCCCCCCCCTCACTTTCTTAAATAAGCATACTTATTACATCAACATTTTTAAATTTTATAGGCATGCATTTTTAGTGTACACACCCTTATGATCAATATGATATGCCTTTATTAGTAATAGACTTTGTCTTTTAAGCATTTTGCATGAACCCATTTAGGTGTGACAATATTTTTTTTAATAAATAGTATTTTTTTTTGTTCCTCTACAAAGCTATCATATAATTTTTTCGTTGGCCGGCTATTTGAATTTCTGGCCGTGACCTGTATGGAGCGTGATCCATGTCCTTTTTTTTCCTGTGACTTTAAAAACAAAATCCCAACTATAATATGATAAAGATACAGACAAAAAATTGTTGCATACTCTATTTTTCTTCCTTGCAAACTTAGCATGACTAACGTAGAAATGCATTGTCTACAAAAATAGAAAATATCAATCTGTCATGTTCTCTACTCTTCCATAGAAAACCATCTCTACAGTGCTCCTGCTACGAGCTAGTCCTTATGTACCTTTGTAACTGCCCTCCAAATAGTTCTCAATACCTCTGTATGTTTTTTTATGTGATATAATTAAATATCCATATTTATTTATTTTATTAGGTCTACCAACAGATCTACATATTATAAAGACATATAATCAATAGTACAATAGATACAAGATTCGATAAGGAGCAGATCCAATGAGACTCAGCATGCTTTTTTAAATTAGCGAAAATAACTGTTATCTCTTCCAATCCCAATCTGCTACCCGATCCCGACCTACGGCTTTCCCGACCGTCGACATCAACTGTCGTTGTGACGTAAAACACGATTTAAAAAGTTAATATGTCATAATTTTGACGTTTTAACTTTTTAAATCGTGTTTTAAAAAGATTTAACGTCACAATGACAGTTGATGTCGACGGTCGGAAAAGCCACAGAAGTTACATAATCAGGGCCCTGGTCGGGTATCTGTATCCGTATCCGATATTTCATATCCATCTCATTCCTGATATACAGTATTAACTATAATATACAATACATGCTTGCAGCGGCCCGCGGCGGCAACTTCTCGATAGTGAGCAACAAGTCCAACCGCTACACGAAGAAGTCTCAGATTATACTGGAGGGCAAGTCTCTACACGCCGATGCTGAAGAAGGTATGTCAATGGCCGTGTTCGTTGGCGTTTAGCGCATACGCTTGTAAAGCACCAATCAAAAACCTTTATTTTCTATTATTCTTTTATTGATATATTAAGCTATTGCATAGCTTCTATCGCGGGCATTGTGCGTGGGGACCGAATCCAGAAATTCCGTAACGAAAAAACCTAATACCCCCTAAACAACACTCTCTTGGCCCTTTGGGTGGTGGGGTTCGAATCTTCAAATAATAACTCAAACTCGTTACTAATAAGAATTATATTTCCGAACATAGTCCCACAGTCCCACACAACAATAAAAATTCTTCACAATACTCGTACTTAGGTATATATTTCACTAATGTTTTCGATAGCGAGATGTAGAAAACCGCAGAAAAGTAACAACGCCATCTAGGTTTAACATTGTGAACTAAAAGTTACATATTAAGTTTATTGAACCATATAAAATAAAAAATACTTTACCGCGACAGTCCCCGAGTGCCACACGTCTTTTTAAAGAAAATGTGATAACCATAATAGAAATACTCGGAATAAGAATAAACTTGTTGTTCCAGTGACTAGACTAAGCAAAGTAAAGAATTCGTTTAAGGGCCAATGTATACGCCTATACAATAGGATCCCAGAAAACGTTCAAAATTTTCAACTAATAAGTTTAAGAAAGTAGTCAAAGAACGTTTGTGTGCAAAAGCTTACTATAAAGTTAATGATTATATGAATACAAGGCTAATTATATATAGAATGTACCGGTAGTAATGTTATTTAGTTTTAGCAATGATGTATGTATATGTAAATTCTATCCCTTTTTTTAAAAGAGAAATTTTCCATCCTTTTGGTAAAATGGGCCCACCATGCGAGTTCCCGAACCGGTGGTAGGCATCATATAGAAACGACGTTCAGAAAACATTTTTTGTAAAATTTACTCTGAATATAAATATTTGATTTGATTTGATATTACCTGTCAATTTTAATTGAAATAAATTGACGGGTAACTGAAAATAAATTTAAAGAATTCCATATGTTATTGAATGTACTGTAGGTTCTTGATGGAAATACATTGTACACAGTAATAATACACAAATTACTTGCACTTTCAAGTCATCATCAGGTGTATACTTAGTCGAAACCGGTCGTGTATTTCAATAAATCTTATGTTTAACAACTAATAAAGTGGAGAAAGTGCAAGTGATTTGTGTATTATTACTGTGTTAAAGATTTACGTCTACTCAAACTATCTCTCCGTCACCCTGAGGTTGGCTGGTAGAGAATGCCATAAGGCATTAAGCCCGCCTTTGTTAAATGCACAAAGTGTTGTAAATCTTTATACAGTAGAACCTCGTTAAGTCGAACCTCGATAAGTCAAAAACCTCCAAATTTCGAAAAAATGTTTTGTTCCCTTCCCTTCAAACACCAAAACCTCCATTACTTGAAATCTTGACCCTCTGTTAGTCGAAATAATCACCGAGTCCCTCCAAGCCATTTTGGTACATATTTTCACTCTATAACTCGAAAAAATTAATTTGACCTCTGTATCTCGAACATAGCAACGTTTTATTTTACAACCTCTACAACTTGATCATTTGGAATTTATTACCTCTATTGTTTGAACAAAAATAAGTTACCGACTTTAAGAACTTGCCGACAATGTGAGTACACTATTGTTTCTTAGAAAACATTTTATGAGTATACGATAATAAATTTATGACTCACGTAAACACGTGTTTGCTTGCTTGGTGTCAGGTGTTCAATTTTAACTCAAAATTTATAAGAATAAACCTCAAACTCTTTATGTCGAATCAAAATCCGCCTAAGTCGAAATCCTCCATAAGTTGAAAACTCTATAACTCGAAATTTTTGGCGTCTCCCTTGATGTTCGACTTATAGAGGTTCGACTGTATATAAAAATGGATCGCAAAATGTGTTGGTAAACGCATAACTCGAGAACGACTGAATCGATTCGGCTATTTTTGGTCTTAAAATATTCGTGGAAGTCCAGGGAAGGTTTAAACGGTTTGTATGCTCAACGAAGTGGGCACGGGTCAGCTAGTAAATAAATAAAATAAAGGTTTCTACAAAAATCCACTCTGACATTGGCAACTTACTGAGGCCGCCATAAACAAAATAAAAAGAAGAAGGTTTTTAATTGGTGAAAATATTTTAAAGTTTAAAACGGTCTGTTTTTTATTTGACACATCCAAGGATTGGAAAGAGAAAGAGGGCATCACTCTTTTTCTCCCTCTAACCTGTTGTAATATTATTCAATTATATAATAGGCTTTGTATCACAAAGCTAGTCGCAAACAGTAAAGTATAATTGCCTCATACATAATAATATCCTAATTGCATATTATTGTTTTATTTAGATTCACATCTCATTTTTTTCTGGGCATATCTTACAAGTTTGTGACACACATGTCACGCGATTTCGTGGTAAATTTATTTATATTAAACCACACTACACACTTCACTTCGGTACTTCTTGCTAACTTCATGTCATACACCATTGCGACTCTAGCGCCATTGTAGCCAATTCTTACACTAATTTAAGTACTGTAGTCGGACACTTGTACCCCTTATTTTGTGTATATTTTATCAAATAAATTATATTTTCTTTATTTTTTCTTTCTTGCTTGTGTCTTGGCCTACCGCCCCATACAATCTATCTTTAATACAAAAAAAAATGCAATAGATGTCACAATTATTAACGTTTGTAAATATTAGATGTAAATATGCCGAATTAAGTACAAATATTGACATTAAAATAAAGATAAGCATATTTTTAAAGCATAACATCACATAAAACTAAATTCAACTCCTTAATTAAGAAGAAGATACGAAACGAAATTAGTAATTAGTATTTTCTAATAGTGGCGCTAGATGGCGGTTTCCGGAATCGAAGAAAACAAAAATAGCCAGTCGAATTGCCAGTATTAGGGTGATACCATTTTCTAGTACTAGGTCGTGTCTCTGTTATATATATCTACTTTGTGCTTGTGTCTAGTCTCCTAGATCTACTAGATTGAAATGTATCAAATCGACTCTGCTATCCCCTCAGGTCCGATATCGGAGCCCGACCGGCAGGGGCAGTGGCTGCGGCGGCGGCGGCTGGACGGCGCGCTCAACCGCGTGCCCAGGGACTTCTACCCCAAGGTGTGGGGGGTGCTGGAGAAGGTATATTCCAATTCAGTAGTGGACGTCATAGCTGATGATGAATAAAAGTGGATTGTAAATATAGTCCAAGCTGAGGAATCGAGACGCCAAGTCTGTAACTGACTTGGACGTGTTTAGTGACGTTTGGCTATTGACAGCTCGTTTGACAAGTGTCACTTATGACAACGATGCCAACGAGGCTTTTGGAGAAGACACCGTTAGAACCGCACGTCTGTCAAGATGTGAGCCGACCTCGTCGCGTCATGAGATGAATCCGCTTGTATCTGTCGCAGTCATCTTATTGAATCTGGTTATTTAATTGAATCACTAGGCGGTTTTAAAATAGCGTCAAACAGCTCGTACAGATAGCAATGTGTTGATATATTTTTTGATTAATTTACTTTAATATTCGTTTTATTAGTACCCCTTTGGAAATTTCGAAGTTTAAAACTAAAATATTAAATGGCTGTCCTAGTCTCGGATTCTAAAATTTGTTGGTAAAAACAGGATTCAATGAAAGCGCTAGTCATTCAATTAAATAGCGGATTCAATCAGATGACTGCGACTAATCCATGACCTGTGTTTAATATTTTAGAGTGAAACTTATCATTTTTCGGTCAATATAAAAGTACAGTATAAGCAAGCAAGCAATCATGTGTAATGTGTCGAGCCAGCGAACGGCGCGCTCCGCGTTTCACACACGCAACAAAATATAATATTATTTATATTATTGCGAATCGCGCGGCTGATTGCCGCTGCCCCTGATCATGGCGCTCGTGGCCAATGAGTTGCTGGCGTTCATCCAGCATGCCATCGACACCATGGACGAGGTCAGCATCATGCAGATCTGCATACACCTTCACCAGCGAGGAGATTCGTAAGGGCAAGCAGCTGCTGTACGAGACGCTCGGCCAGAGCGCGAATATGCCATCACGACGGAAAGATGGGACCGAGAGAAGCGTGCAGAATATCATCTCCCTGATGAAGCAGACGGATCCAGACGACGTGCCGGCATTTGTGGCGAAGGATCTCCACAAGCTGCCGGTGGTGACGATGGACCACGTCGACGTCTCCAGCCTGTTGAAGAACTTCAACAGTATGAAGGCAGAGCTGGACGAGATGCGGGGTAGATTGGATGCATCGGAAAAGTGACTTACGTAGTGAATTATTACAATTAAAATGTAATAATTCATTAAGTGGGTCACCCGAGCATTCAACTGCCTACGTCAACACACGTCGTGGCGGCGCGCGCGCTGATACATCGTTTTGCGTGTCAGCGGAATCTGACGCGTCAGCTCTCTTTTTTTGTCGCACGAATAGCGGAAAAGCAAAAATATATATCAAATACAAAACAAATGTATACGAAAGTTATAGTGACTATTATTTTTACACCTGTTAGAAATATTTTTGTGTCACATAAATTTACCAAAAAATATATTATGTTTACAGTGCCAAGGTCTAGTGATCCAGGGCAAAGTGCTGCAACAGAACCTGACCCAAGAGATGACATCGGGGGAGCTTAAGTTCGCGCTCGCAGTGGAGACCGTCCTCAACTCCATACCGCAGCCGGAGTACCGCCAGCTGGTGGTGGAGGCGCTGATGGTGCTCACCCTGGTGGTGGAGTACAACGCGGTGGAGGACTTCGGTGGCACCATCACCGTGGAGCACCTGGTGCATCGTGCTAACGAGATATTCCTGGAAGATCAGGTGAGAAAATTTTCATAGGTTCCATTCTCAACTCTACACCGCAGCTGGTGGTGGAAGCGCTGATGGTGCTCGCTCTAGTGGTGGAGGACTTCGGGGGCACCATCACCGTGGAGCACCTGGTGCATCGCGCCATGGAAAATTTTTCGAACATTCCAATTTAATTCATAACATGAAGCTGTTTGAGCTTCCCCTACAATAAGTATAAAATATTTCCAGATGCACTGCAACGGCGACGCGACGCTGTGCTGCGCTAAGCCCGCGCGCGGCTCGGAGGCGCTCGTGTGCGGCGGCGCCGGCGGCGTGTGCCAGCTGCTGTACGACAGCGCGCCCAGCGGCAGCTATGGGACCATGACGTACCTCGCGCGAGCCGTGGCGCCGCTCCTGCCGCCCGAGCGCCCGCTGGAGTGCGCCGTGTGCTAATAAAAAAATCTGGATACGAGTATTTGGCCCAGACATTATATGCCCCATTCTGTAAAAGAAATGCCTTAGACTCGGCGTTAGTACTACCCCTGTCGGAGCGCCACCACACCCTCTAGAAGTGCGCTATGTGCTAAGCCTTCAATCAGAGTAGGAGTGTTTAGTACAGCCGCTAGAGGGCGCTGAGTGTTAGTTTTTTTTTAAATCTGGATACGAGTATCGCATGTATCGCTGTCAAATTTACTGAAAATGTGGCTTTTGTTCACAAGAATAAATTATAAAATTGCCAAAGAAAGAAGTTCTGCAGACGCAGCGTTTTATACTACTTACTACCGTCGGTGGTGCTCTAGGGTGCGCTGTGCACTATTTTTTTTAAAATCGGGATACGAATTATATTTGGCCCAGCCGCTAGAGGGCGCTGTGTTTTTTTTAATTCGGATATTTGGTCTAAATGACATTGTCATTTAGACATGTCATGCCAAACATATATGTGAGTATTTTGGCCACCAAGCTATGGTTTTTCCTGAATACGAGGTGTTTGCCTACAAGAATACAATGTACTTGAAATTTGTCCTTATGCCCCCGATCATTTCATGGAGAACAAAATATATTATGGAGTAAAATCTCATATGAAAACTGGTAATTTCCATTAACAATGATATTGTTTTAAAGAAATGCGAACCACTACTCGTAACCGTTATAAGAGGTTTGATCTTTTATATTTTCCTTTTCCATGGATTTCTTACAGTGTTTGTCTTCTAGGAAAGTTTTTAGGTTTGTTTAACCGATTTTTGTTAGTTACAAAAAAAAATATATATAATATCTATAATATAATATAATAATAATATCTATGTGCTAAGTATCCGAAGAACTTGTGTTACAGGTACCAGACAACGGAAATGTATATATTTAATACTTTAATACTATAAACATATTTAAGATTTTTTTTATACACATCCATGACCCAGGAACATAAAACTTTTTGTTCCCTCGGCGGGATTCGAACCCGCGACCTCTCGTTCGAGCACCAACGTGCTCAACCACTGCGCTACGGAGGTCGTCGAAAGTAGTCTAATAACTTCGTTTATCACCGTTAGTGTCTGATTTGTAGAAAGATATCAAATCCTATATTGACAATAATAATTATAAAATAGTAATAAGTATAGATACACAAAAACCTATTGCAACTTGACATTTTAGTTAATATTTTTATGAAACAATATATTATCGTTCTGTAGACTTTAGATTAAATGAAAATATTTTAACAAATAGATTACTTTATACAACTCAAGTTAATTTATTATAATTGTAGCAAAATGTTTCTAAATTTTCTTTCAACAAAATATTTATAAAATAGTGATAAAATTAAATATTATATTATGTTCCAAATTATTTTTTAGGCAATTTGTTTTCAGTATTTGTACTGGTATTGGCAAATTATATTTGTTTATAGATAATATTTTATAATGTTACTTTACTAATCAATAAATTACTTATAGTTTACCTGTATTTTTTTTACTTATTTATCTTATATATAAAAATGATGTTCGTTAGTCTCGCTAAAACTCAAGAACGGCTACTAACATTAGTTTATTAAAATTACTGTGCCCAAATTACATGGGGGGTCGTTGCCCTTACCACATTCTATTAAATATAGTCTATGGAGTCATGTAGCCAACAATAATAATAGCTCCCCTCACCGATTTCGGTGTCGGTAGCCGATTTTACTGAAACCAGGCCAGCTACGCAGGAGTTATTTTATAGCGCCCAAGTGTGTCCGCAATACACAGAAGCATTATCTCTTCCTTTTACTTACATAACCCAGTGGGACGGTAAATAATAGGCGCAGGACCGACTTTTTACATGCCCATCCGACGCGTGGATCATCTTCCTTGTCAGACAATCAGATGATCAGCCTGCATTGTCCTAACCAAACTTGAAAACAATTTTTTTTTTTGATTCAACGCGGGAATCGAGAACCCACGACCTCCGGGTCGAGAGCGAAGCTCTGAACTACTTGACCATGGAGGCCAACAATAATCATTGTATAAATATTGGCCAATTGGCATCACTGACTGTTGACTGTTGTTGTTGAATTTATCTCGGATGTACAATACCATACCCAAGGCAAGTTGGCAAACGCCATTTTCAGATAATAACAATGTCGTCCATTGCCAGATATAGAACAGTCACTATAGCTTTGGGATATGATTATACGACATCTTCTCGTTCCAGAAATTAAACTACATGTATACCTACCTGTTTCGGAACTGATCATCATTAATTCGGCTACTCTTATGTCCACAACTGAGCATAAGCCTCCCCCAAGTATTTCGTGACGAGGCACAGAGTAGATATACAACAGAGACACGACCTAGTACTAGAAAATGGTATCACCCTAATACTGGCAATTTGACTGGCTATTTCTGTTTTCTTCGATTTTCAGGCACATTCCGGAAACTTGGAAAATACTAATTACTAATTTCGTTTCGTATCTTCTTCTTAATTAAGGAGGTGAATTTAGCTTAATGTGCTGTTATGCTTAAAAATATGCTTATCTTTATTTTAATGTCAATATTTGTACTTATTCGGCATAATTACATTTTATAATTTACAAACGTTAATAGTAGTGACATCTCTTGCAATTTTTTTGTATTAAATATAGATTGTATGGGTTGGTAGGCCATGAGGAGGGTTAAAGGTATAAAATAATGTGTTCACTTAACAACAAATCATCTATTCTATTAAAATGATACAATTTGTCTACGTCTTTACTTTATAACTTTATGTACATTTTAACTTTAACTAGCTTCAAGCTTCATCTTTCTTTCCAAAAGGATTCATCTTTGACAGCCAAGATGTTGTATTTCTGTAAAAGAAATGGTTCATTCCATAAGCTTGTGTTTTATAAATGAGTCATCTTTTTGTTCAAAAGGATATTTGAAAGAACTTGGGTTTCTGAAAATATGACTTTGTTCTAAAATTTGTACAGTAAATATAGTATAAGTCCTTTATTTATATTCCTTTTGATGCAAAAAGTTAGTACTTAAATCTGGTCTTGAAACCAGTCTGGCTAGACACAATATATTTAAACAAATGTTTTTTATTCTTTCTTATGTAAAATCTCAACAGATTTTAATGAAATTCAGCTCCACTAAGTTACTGTGTGCTGCAACTTTGTTACAACAATGTGTGCAACGTCTCATGGGAATAACTTTAGATCAACACTACACGTCTCATTCAATAACAAGGCTTTTCAAGGCAAATGCAATTCTGTCTGCGTGGTACATGCTAATAGAGCTACATTTGTTTAATAACAAACTGAGACAAAAGTTTTAAAACATTTTAAAGTTGATTTGGAGATTTGATATGGCTAATTCAATCATTTACAATTTTTAAAAATCAGAATGTAAACACGTGTGTATTTAAATTTAGATTTTTTACAATTTGAAGTGACATAATTAGCAATTTCAAAGCATAATAACAGCTCATATTTCAAGTGAACTAATATTAGTGTATTGTTGATCAAAGGACAGATGTCATGACTCTCTTCTGGGATCAAATAAACTCATATTATTACTTATACTTACGAAATTTCCTTTACAGTTTCATCATCTTTTTCCAATTCTGCGGCTTTTAACTTTTCCACTAGATTTTTTCTATAAATATTTTTTAATGGTAATGGTCTATTGGCGGCTTCCTTTAACTTGGCTACTTTGTTCAGAGCTTCCACCCACGTCAGACCATACCACTCTACTTCCTCAGGCGTATACTGGAATATATAAATAAATAAATGGATGTAAATTAATTAATAAACATTTTCTATTCTATGATAAAACATTACGTGCTTTTAGAAAATTTTAGAAACCAATTTAAAAAATTGAAAATGAAACTTTTATAAATAAAATACAATCATAACATCAAAGAGAGTCTGTGTTAAATTATTAACCCAGTGTAGGCAGCTTCTTCACCAGTAATGACACATTCTCGCACATTATTGGGAGAAACACAGTTTTTCTCTATTCTGGTGCCAATATCGAACACTTTAAAATACAGTTACTAGCCGCTAGTTTACCTAAATATGGTAAATAAATATACATACCGATGATAAGTAGGTTTTATACTCCTCGTATATTTCCTTCTGCCTCTGTGGATCGTGAGAATATCTCGGACATCCGTTCATAAGCTCAATAAGTATTTGTTTCTTTAATTTCAAAGCTAACATTGAAATAAGATCACACGCTGGTGTTTTGAGTAAGTAGTGATCAAAGCCATAGTGATCATGGATAAGTTTGATAGTTCTGTCCGTCACAGTCACAGAGAGATGAGTGTTCAGCACTTCTGACTTCACCACTGTTCTCTTGAGCACAGGCACCCAGTAATGGGGAACACGTCGCCTTTTCAGGTCTTGCTTTTGGAATCCTAAAAAATCATTATATTAAATAACTAGGAAGCATCTTTGACCTAGCCAAGTGGTACAGACTTCCTGAAAATGCTGTCCTGGTCAGTAAATTGCTTCAAGAACTGACTGACTGGACTAAAAACTATTTGATACACTTAGCTATAGTCAGCTCAATAGCTGCAAATGTTATTACTATTTTATAGTTCTCTCATCGCTAAAATAATGAGATACCTTGAGTGACCTTAAGTAAATGAGTATTTATTTTATAGAAGTGTACCTTTTACAACGGCTTCTCCACCCCATATTCCTTGATGAATTTCATCAGGGAACTTCAATGGTATTGGTATATTTTGCACAGGCAAGGTTTCCCCAGTCAACTCGTCCCGTTTCCACTTGTTATCCTGGGGTACATAATGGACGGCAGCAGGTTTCAACACCTTCCATTCTCTCCAGAACTTTTTGTACGCTAGTGGTAACTCCGCAGCAATACCAATGTCAAATCTACTCTTTTTCTTAAATGTTTTTGATAGTGCGTGTGCTGATGCCTACGTTCGTAATGCGTTTTAAAATTAAACATGGATTAGATCAAAGCCATACAAAAATGTGATTAAATATTTTTATGAAAACATGAAAAAACAATTTTACCTGGATTCGCGATGCCATGGGAGTGTTTTTTTAATGTATTTTGGAAGAAATATTATTCACTTTCGTAACTATTGTATTTTCTTTCGTGCATAAAATTAAATTTTTGACGATTACTCAGTTTGACAAGTATGACAACTACCTTTTTTTCTTCAAGAAACTATCTATGCAATAAACAATATAGCTGAAGCAGATTATACACCTATCGTCTATGGCTAAATTGAATTGAAATTGAAATTACATTTGCATAATGACATTTGACAAAATACAAAGTCTACCCTTACGGCAAAACATGGGCAAAACGACATTTTTCACAATTGAGTTTACGCCAAAGATTATTAGTATCATATAGGAATGGTTTACGCTATACAAAAAAAAAACCGACTTCAAAAGGTAAACTAAAAAGCAAAAAATAAATTTACTTCGCACAAAGTAATACTTATTTTCACTTAAGTAAATAAATTTATTCTATAATTTTAAAGTCGGTGCCAAGTTCAGCGTTCTTTCATAATTTGTTTTCATTTAATATTAGTTTGTAAGCCAGTACTTTGGTAGGTACATAATATATAGTAATAGTTACATTGATAGTTGTATATTTTTTGATTCTTTTTTCTGTGATTGCCGACATAATTATATTGGCACCGACTTCAAAATTATAGAATAAATTTATTTACTTAAGTGAAAATAAGTATTACTTTGTGCGAAGTAAATTTATTTTTTGCTTTTTAATTTACCTTTTGAAGTCGGTTTTTTTTGTTTAAAATTATTTTATTTTAAGATTTTTAGTTATGGGTAGACTGAGTAGGGATATTTAGGTACCGCCAGAGCAGCGCAAAAATTATATATATCAAGTTGATTGACTATAAAATGATATACAAATTTTAATAATATCAAAGTCTGTACCAGCCAAACTGAATATGATTTCTATATAACTCTTTTATTATTTTTAGTCGATTTACATTTCTTTATTTGGCTTAAAACAATTTTTTCCCTTTTTAATATTTACCTATTTCGTCATATTGTTATGATAGTATATATGGATACCTACCATCTGGTGAAGACAGAGGTGGTGTTGAGTACTGTAATTGATATAGTGGCATCGCTTAAAGTATGCTTGCAGTACTTTATGCGATGTCGTAATTTCCAAACGTATAACTTCAAAGACTAAGCAGTCCTGTATGCCTGTTTCTGATTTATGCGGTATACCTTGATAGTTGATTCAAAATTATGTTTATTTTTAGACGGATATAAGCATATCGAGTAACATAAGCATGTTACTCGAAAAAAATACAAAATTACTATGAGTGTTCCTATGAATTTCGAGGAGTTCCCTCGATTCCTTACGACACCATAATCAGGCATGCACTTTGATAACTATGAGACCAAGTTCGACTGTATTTGACGTAGTGGCGTATGCTTGCATTTCTTTAACATATGCTTGGGCTACTTCAGAAAAAATCAAAATCGATATATGTTTCCATATAAATTTTGAGGAGTTCCCTCGATTCCTCACGGATTCTATCATCAGGTCACCACTTTGGTAAATACTGCTACAACACTGTAATTGACGTAGTGGCGTATGCTTGCATTTCTTTAAACAACGCTGCAATCTTCAAACGTTTATCTCTAAGGACTCAGAAGTTCTGTTCAGTACCTTAGGTCCAGGATATGGTGCAAAATCTTACTATTTGGTAACATATGCTTGGGCTACTTCAGAAAATATCAAAATCGATATATGTTTCCATATAAATTTAGAGGAGTTCCCTCGATTCCTCACGGATTCCATCATCAGGTCACCACTTTGGTGACAATGGGACCAAACGGGAAGCACCACCTTTCAAATAAAAAAAAATCATCCAAATCGGTTCACCCAGGCGAAAGTTATGAGGTAACAAACATAAAAAAAAAAAACATACAGACGAATTGAGAACCTCCTCCTTTTTTTGGAAGTCGGTTAAAAATACTCTCGATTTGTATGTAGCTATGTGTATCTTATGCAAAAAGCATAGTTATGTGCCATAAATCCGAAACCAAATTTTGTTACTTTTTTAAAACTCGAGTAACGGAAATCGACAGTTTTCACAATTGAGTTTACGCTAAAATACTCTAATTTGTATGTAGCTATGTGTATCTTATGCAAAAAGCATAGTTATGTGCCATAAATCCGAAATCAATATTGTTACTTTTTTTAAACTCGAGTAACGCAAAACGACAGTTTTCACAATTGAGTTTACGCTAAAATACTCTAATTTGTATGTAGCTATATCTTATGCAAAAAGCATAGGTAGTTATGTGCCATAAATCCGAAATCAATATTGTTACTTTTTTTAAACTCGAGTAACGCAAAGCGACAGTTTTCACAATTGAGTTTACGCTAAAATACTCTCATTTGTATGGAGCTATGTGTATCTTATGCAAAAAGCATAGTTATGTGCCATAAATCCGATTTCAAATTTTGTTACTTTTTAAAACTCGAGTAACGCAAAACGACAGTTTTCACAATTGAGTTTACGCTAAAATACTCTGATTTGTATGTAGCTTTGTGTATCTTATGCAAAAAGCATAGTTATGTGCCATAAATCCGATTTCAAATTTTGTTACTTTTTTAAAACTCGAGTAACGGAAATCGACAGTTTTCACAATTGAGTTTACGCTAAAATAAAAATACTTGATTTGTATGTAGCTATGTGTATCTTATGCAAAAAGCATAGATATGTGCCATAAATCCGATTTCATATTTGTTACTTTTTTAAAACTCGAGTAACAGAAATCGACAGTTTTCACCATTGAGTTTACGCTAAAATACTCTGATTTGTATGTAGCTATGTGTATCTTATGCAAAAAGCTTAGTTATGTGCCATAAATTCCATTTAAAATTTTGTTACATTTTTAAAACTCGAGTAACTGAAATCGACAGTTTTCACAATTGAGTTTACGCTAAAATGCTCTGATTTGTCTGGAGCTATGTATATCTTACGCAAAAAGCATAGTTATGTGCCATAAATCCGATTTCAAAATTTATTACTTTTTTTAAACTTGACTAACGGAAAACGACAGTTTTCACCATTGAGTTTACGCTAAAATGCTCTGATTTGTCTTGAGCTATGTGTATCTTATGCAAAAAGCATAGTTATGTGCCATAAATCCGATTTAAAATTTTGTTCCTTTTTTTTTATTCGGAATCAGCGGAATATCTGGCAATTGAGATTGTCGCTCATCACACCAAATTGCTCCTGATTGTTTTGTATAGCCCTAATTCTGGCATTGACTATTTTGACTCTCTTGACAATCTTCTTACAAATTTTCGCCTTGATTATCAGCATGTCATAATCATGGGTGATTTTAACACCTGCTTAATCAAGGCTGATAATCGATCAGAAAAACTGCAGTCGCTTCTTACTTCCTACAACCTACAAGTCCTTCCTTCTGGTCCCACTCACTACTTTCCTAACTGTACTCTCTCCAATAAGATCTCATGATTGTCTCTTCTCCTAATAACGTAGCCACCCATGGACAGCTTGATGCTTCTTTTTCCTATCACGACCTTGTTTTTTTGTCTTACAAAATAAAACCCCCTAAACGTAAACCCCAATCCTTCCTCTTACGCAGCTTTAATAAAATAGATATACAAGCGCTTGAAATTGGTGCCAAAAATTTGGATTGGACACATGTGCTTGAAAGCTCAAATATTAACGACAAAGTTGAAAGGTTTAACAGTACAATATTAAAACTTTACGATCTACATGCACCTGTCAAGAGAGTTAAAATAAAACATAATCCAGCTCCATGGCTGACAGAACTCATCAAGGAGCAAATGGCGGCACGTGATAAGGCCAAGAGGAAATTTAAACGTTTTCCTAATGAAGCCAACCACGCTAAATTCAAAACATTACGTAACCACTGCAATCACCTTTGCCGTGATGCCAAGAGGCGATATTTCTACTCCTCTCTCCAGAACCGTGGCACTGGAGATGTCTGGAAGTTTCTAAAAACTGTCGGAATTGGCAAAACTACTTTTTCCTCTTCTTCTGTTGATCTGAATGCCCTCAATAAACATTTTTCTCAACCCCCTATGACTTTAAATGATTGCACTAAATTGAATACATTACAAGCACTGTCTAATCAACCTTTTACCTGTCCTTCCTTTTCCTTTCTCCCTTTTCCTGAATCAAACGTAAGAATGGCAATTTTATCTTCAGAGGCTGCTATTTGTGATAAGATTTGTTCTAAAATGATAAAATTGATTCTCCCTTGTTTATTGCCTATAATCACCCATATCTTTAATTTCTCTTTATCTTCTTACAGTTTCCCACAATCCTGGAAAATTGCGAATATCCTTCCTCTACCAAAAGTTCCTAACCCCACTTCTCTTTCCAGCTTTCGTCCTATATCCATACTACCTTTCCTATCCAAAGCTTTAGAACATATCGTTCACCAGCAGCTCTCTACATTCTTACTTAATAATAAACTTTTAAGTACACTGCAATCAGGCGTTCGAACTGGCCATATTACAGTTTCTGCGATTTTAAATGTAACTGATGACATTCGGTGGGCCATGGAAAATAAATCTCTTACTGTCCTTGTCCTTTTAGATTTTAGTAATGCCTTTAATTCAATTAACTTCGATATTCTAGTTGGTATGCTCCAATCCTTTAACATGTCCCCTTCTGTCCTATCTTGGTTTAACTCCTACCTGCGGGGCCGCTTGCAGCGAGTACAGATGAATGGTGATCTCTCTGATTGGCATCATCTTGATGCAGGTGTTCCCCAAGGAGGTGTAATGTCTCCTCTTCTTTTTTCAATCTTTATTAACTTTCTTACCAAAGTTATAGTCGCTAAACATCATCTTTACGCAGACGATCTTCAGATATACAGCTTGGCAAAAAAGAGTGTGGAATAAATGAGGTCGCTTTTCCTTTTTAGTGGCAACCCTCAATAGTACCTCTATAAACAATTTTAATACTTGTAATTTTTAGTTTTGACCGATTTAAACGATTTTAGGGATCTTACTCACCATAATATTATTATAATAAAATATCTTTTATTTTATTATAATAATAAAAATTTTAACAATTTTATACTTGTAATTTTTAGTTTTGACCTATTTAAACGAGTATAGGTTACCTTACTCAAAATAATTATTATAATAAAATATATTTTATTTGAAATGTGATATCGTTCTTAAAGACTAACGATGTCTAAGACGCGCTAGTTATTCAATTAAATAAGAAGATTCAATCAGATGAATGCGACATATAAACACACACACACAGTTTTATTCTATTAATAAAATGTATTTTAAATTTAACACTTAAGTATACAGTATGTAAAATCTAGAGGAAAAGGGTATGTTAACCCTTACTACAGGTTTACCAGCATATCAAGGTTAAGAGGGCTTCACTCATGATGCAACTCTAATGTGTATTTTAAAATTGTATGTACCTTTTTATAAGAAACATTATTCGTATCTACTTCTTTACACAATCAACTTTGGCAACAATAAACTTTTTTATTTTTATGTAAATATCACTAGTAGTTCCTGAGATTAGCGCGTTTAATCAAACAAACAAACAAACTCTGCTGCTTTATAATATAAATATAGATTTCATTCTACTAATATTATTCACGGAATTACTATAATAATATGACTTATAACACAAGATTTTTTAAAGTGGGTATACATTAAAACTAAATATTAAAAATTTTTCGTATTTCTATAATACTTTAATCAGAGTTTAACAAAGTTTCGTCTAAATATTCTACGCCTGAAAACATTGTCATAACGCTGGAGCTTCCAGCAACTTCAGAATCATATTCTGAATCTGATGATTCACAGCTGTCTGTCGTCTCTGAGGATAATTACCAGCTGTTCAATATCTTCATAAATTGTTTTAATTACCTAAAACAAAAAAATACACATAATATGTAAATAATTTAATTTTAATAATGTTATAATAACTTCAAGTATCATTGTTATTCGTGTTGAAGTATACATTAATTGTCAGTCGGAAAAACATAACCTCAAAATCAGATGTTCGTAAACAAGACTAAAAATCACTGAAATATAGTTTAAACAAAACTATAAATTCATATGCAATATAATAACATATGTAGGAACCTTATTATGCTGATAAATAGGGATAAATACCTGTCATATCAGCAGTTCTTTGATAAACATTACCTATTTGTGATAAAATTTGTCCTGCTTCAGATTGAGCCAAACATCGCAATAAAACGTTATAAATCACTGCTCTACCACTACTACGAATAGTTTTGTTCATTCTGAACAATTCAGAAGAGCTAATTTGAGCTACAATTATAATTAATCAATGTAAATAGCTTGCGTGAACGGACTGTTGACATAAAATGTACTAGTAGTTGACATGTTCAGTTCAGTAGTGTTGCCACATGTGTAAAATTTTAGTTTCCGCTGTCACCGCGTCAGACTCTTTTTTGCCAAGCTGTACCATCATTTTACTATTCCTCATGCTGCATCCGCTATAGCCCTTATTAATGATGACCTTAGAAGAATTAGTGAATGGGTACAGTCTTTTGGACTCCTTGTAAACCCAGCTAAAACTAAGGCATTATTGATAGGTGGCAGACGGATGTTAGCATTAATAAATAAGGCAACACTTCCTCCCATATTTTTAAATGGTACTCAGATCCCCTTTTCCGATTCTGCCAAAAACCTAGGAGTTATTTTTGATTCACACCTATCTTGGAATGCGAATACCAAGAACATAAGTAGGAAAGTTTACCACTCCCTCCATTCACTCAAGTTACTCCAAAACTTCCTTCCAGCTCCTACAAAAATTCTTTTAGCACAAGCCCTTATACAACCTTTGATTGATTACGCTGATGTCTGTTCTTTAGATGTAAACGAAGAGATTCTAAACAAATTAGAACGACTGCAGAATCTCTCAATAAGGTTTATCTTTGGTTTAAAGAAACGAGATCACGTATCCCAATACAGAAATCAGCTGCAGTGGCTTCCTATTCGCCTTCGCAGAAACTACCGAATACTCTGCTTTCTGTTTAATACCCTATTTTGTCCTTTATCTTCTTCTTACTTAAACGAACGCTTTTCCTTTCCTAATTTACACAACCTATCCTGTAGACCCTTCAGACGCACCCTTCTAGATATCCCTTCCCATCGCACTGACTTCTTTGCCTACTCCTTCACTGTACACGCTGCTAAGCTCTGGAATTCTTTGCCTGCTCAGATTCGAGAGTGTAAGACTCGACTGTTTAAAAAAAAATTGCGTGAACACTATCATAATTTAGCCTGACAGCAAACCCCGATTTAAACTAAATATATTTAATTTTTATTAGTCTATTATAATGATTATGTATAATATGTATGTACAATAGTAATGATTATATATTAGTATGTTATAGTATTATTTATTTATGTATTCGTATTTAATTATATATATATATATATACTTATATAATATATTTCTTACCAACTATTGAAGTATGTTGTACGCGCCTAATTGTTTAAATTTAAGTTTTTCCTTTGTTAGGTTAGGTTAGGTTTTTTTTTTTTTTTTTTTTTTTATTTTTATTTTTTTTTTTATACTTCGCCCCTATCATATCGCCGCTCGTTCTTTTTCTTTTTTATTAATCATTTATCTTTTTTTCAATCTTTTTTGCAGTTACAATACAATTTACACTAATATAATAAAAATACAATTCTGAATTTTTTCCGCTTAAAATACAAATCTCCTAATATTACCAATTTTAAATACAATTCCAATAACAATTTTACAATTTAAATACAATTCAATTTTAAATTTCCAAAAATAGCAACACAATAGATTAATTTTAAATTACCAATAAATACAATAAAAATACAATTACAATGATAAAAATAAATTCCAATTAAATTACAACTTCAATAGACACTTTCGGTCACCCAACATACATTTTCTTTTCAATTTAACATTCAATAAAATATTTGTCAATTACATACAATAATAAAATTTCAATAAAATGTCAAAAATGACAATAAAATACAGTTAAAATAAATTCCAATAGTTAAAATACAATTAAATAAAATTTTCGTCAATAAAATACAATAATAAATTCCAATTTTCAATAAAATACCAATAAAATGCAATTAAAATAATTTTCAAATACAAATAAATTAAAAGCCTACTACTAATATCACAGTTTTTCACTACTCACTCCACACCATCACTATGCCTCTTGTTGACGCTTTTAACTATCTTAGTGCAATATTGCAAGAAAACTTCCCTTTTCTTGCTGTCCCCCAGCATGCTTGGCAGACTCTCACCCGTCATCGCGATGCCCAATTTCTGCTCAATAGCGTATCTATTGGTTGCAAAAATTGGGCACTCGAGTAACAGGTGGGGGACTGTCTCCGCAACTCCGGGCTGACACAGACACGACGGGTCCTCCTTCAATTTGAATCTGTTCAAATAGAAGGCGAACCCGCCGTGGCCAGTCAGTACTTGTGTGGTGTGGTGTGTTATGTCTATTTTGCGCACTATTCTGTGCGCCGCGGCAGCATTGGGGAAGAAGAGCTTCGTGACTCCGGCCGTCCCGCCTGACGTATATCTCCTGTCCCATTCCTCAATCGTGTCCTGTCTTAAGACACGCTTGACGAATGACACAGGACACAGATCGTAATCGGGTTTCTTCTTCGATCCCAGAGCGGCCTCTTTGGCTAATTGGTCAACCCTTTCATTCCCCCTAAGCCCTGCGTGCGCCTTGATCCAAAACAGGGAGACCTCCCGCCTCTGCAATGCAGCTTTTCGGAGGGCCCCCCTAGTTTGCACTGCCAGGGGATGGGGGGAACCAAGGGTGACCGCCTGAAGGGCCGCTCTGGAGTCGCTGAAGATACCGACCTTAGTCACTCTGCCCTCGCAGGCAATTTTTACGGCCTTGCTCAGTGCGAGGAGTTCGGCCTGGTAGACGGTGCAATACGTCGGCAAAGCAAGTTTGACGGCCCTGGTCTCGGCCTCACCTTTCCAAACGGAAAGTGCGGCTCCGACCCGACCCTCAATCTTGCTGCCGTCCGTGTATACTCGGTGTTCGTGGTCACAGACCACGTCCGGATATACAGCCTCGTCTACCAGTCCGAATCCAAGCCCAGTCTGCTCTGCCGGATGGGGTTCCTCGATCGCTGGAGCCCTTCGCTCCACCTCCCTGTCTCTCAGTACCGGGTGTGACACCCCCTTCTTGATCTCATAGAGCCTCGATACTTCGAGTATCCTGAGATCAAGAGGGAGTATCCCAGCCAACAGTAGTGCAGAGTTCAGGGAGACGGTCCGATAGGCTCTGCAAATCTTCTGGGCAAAACCCCGCTGAACGGTGTTTAGCCTTTTCTGGACCCCCATCTTTTCTGCTGTGCTAGCCCAAGCCGCCGCCGCGTACAGAATAGTGGGCTCTACTACCGCGGTATAAATTAGTTTAATAATCTGGGGGTTAAGCCCCCATCCTACTCGTGCTGTCCTAGCTAAAATCTTGTATCTACTTAGTGCTTTCTTACAGACAATGCCCACGTGGGCATTGAATGTAAGACCGCTGTCAACGGTGACGCCTAGAATTTTTATTTCGTTATAAAAACGAATGTCCACCCCACCCATCTTCAGACGTGGTGTGTCGTATTTTAATTTCCTGGTGGACCAACATGGCGCAAGTCTTGTGGGGGGCAAACTTTAATTTGTTCGCCTGTCCCCATTTGTTCACCTCTTCGAGAATCGGGTTTGCCCTTAGTTCTATTTCCAGTGCCGTCCTCCCCTCAAACACAAGCACCACGTCGTCGGCAAATGCCTGACAAAAAACATTCTTTTCCTCTAGCATCCAGAGTAGGGGGTCCAACAAGAGGTCCCACAGGAGAGGTCCTCCAATGGATCCCTGTACACACCCCTTGTTGGTCTCCCTACTCACTTCCACACCCGCATACCTAACACTCACACTCCTTTGGTTAGGTTAGGTTAGGTTAGGTTTTTTTTTTTTTTTTTTTTTCCCACAGGCCTAGGTGGCCCGTGCCCTTGGATTGCTCATTTTTTATATTATTTATTTATAATCGCTCCTTAGTTTATTATTTAACATTTTGTAGCCCAGAGGGGGCTACGCACTACAATTTACAATATTGCCCTGAAGGGGCTGCATGCTTTGTTAGTGATATGATGTTAGTTTTGCCCTGAAGGGGCTTATTTATCATGGCCACCGGTTGGTGGCTGTTGTCGTCTTTTTGGGATGTCATCTGCTTGACCGGGATGTCCTCGATGTCTTGAGTCTTCCCGGTGATGTCATCTTCTTCTATTGGTTCGACACTTCCCGATACCTCCCGTTTTGTTGGTGGTTGGCATCGGACTGTGCCGGACTGAAGTTGTGATGTGTTGACATCCCATAGTTTGGTGTTAGTAGTATATCTGGTGTCAAGTCCGTGAGATTTCCACCGGTTGGTGGCTGGTGTCATCTTTTGGGATGTCATCTGCTTGACCGGGATGTCCTCGATGTTTTGAGTCTTCCCGGTGATTCTTCTTTTGGTTCGACACTTTCCGATACCTCCCGTTTGGTGAGTTTGTTTCCCCCTCGATATCTTTTGGTGGTTAGATATTTGCTCGGTGTTTCTACCTCACGCGAGCTCGAGTAGGGTGGATGTTGATGGTTGGTATCGGTCTGTGCCGGACTGAAGTTGATGGTGTGTTGACATCCCAATTTTTGGTGTTGTTAGCTGGTTAGTCCGTGGGTTGCCACCGGTTGGTGGCTGATGTCGTCTTCTTGCCCGGGATGTCATCGCTGTCTTGATTCTTCCCGGGTGTTGGATGATGTTAGTTGTTGGTGCCACCGGTTGGTGGTTGATGTCCTCTGTTTTTCGGTGTTATGTCTTGTCCGGTGTGCCATCATGGATATTGGCCGGGACCATTTTGTTGATGGTTGTTTGGTCCCTGTTCTTGATTGCCATTTTTAGGTTGTAATCCATGATGGTCTTTGGTGTTGTGTTGAGAGCTCCTTTTATGAGTGAGCCCAGCGCGTCATCTCCGTCGTCGGTGTAGTACACCAACTCCTTTGTGTGACGCGATAGGGCTACCACCGCGTGTGAAGCGCTGTCGTGTAGTTGGATTTTCCTCCCTTGGTGTTTGATGATGTAGACTCGTTCGTAGCACAATCCCTGAGCCTCGTGGATGGTGAGGATTTTGGAGTTTTCGCCGGTCCCGTACCCCTGTTCTTGTAGGGTTTTCTTTTCTAACTGGGTGTACGTTAGAATGAGGGTGTTCGACGAATCCTTTGGGATCTCCTCTCCTGTCTTAGGTCTCATTGACAGGGATTTGATGATGGTGCTTGAGGAGTAGATGCCTTTGTGGATTTTTTGTAGGGCGTACGCCACGTCCTTTGGGCATCTATGTGTACACAGGAGTTCTTGAGTCACATCTGTGAGGTGGTTAGGGCGGTAGTAATGGAGGGTGAATAGATTTTCACGATCTATGTAGGGGAGTTGGTTGATGTCCCCTATGAGGAGCAGGTTCTTGGCGTTGACTATACGCACAAGCATGACGATGGATCCGAAGTGGTTCATTAGTGCCTCGTCCACGAGGAGCCTGTTGCACTTTAGGCTTTCGAACCCCTTCTTTCCATTCGCCAAGACTGACGCTATTGTGCGTATTCTGGTCTTAGCCTCCTCCCCTGCTCTCTTTGTGATCCTCTCCATTAGGTCGTTTTTCGCCTCTATTGTTGTGGTCACAACTACATCTTCTTCTTTATTGAAGTTGGAGATTATCCATGTCGTCTTCCCACATCCCGGAACACCGTTGACCCAACTTATTTCCGGTATGCGCCAGTCGTCGAGGGGTTCTACTAGAGTCAAGGTTTCTGATACCTCTAGTATCTTGTCCTCTAGCCAAATTTCTGTCCCCTTGGTGGTGACTACGACTGGATCATGTGGTGGGGTATTATAGACTGGGTAACCTCTTCTCTTGGTCCTGTCCTCGTCGAGAAATACGATTCCTGATGTGGCGCTGTACGCCGCCATGTGTTTCCTCGTATCTTCTCCCCTTAACGCGGACGATGTGGTGTTGTTGTAGATCGCCGCGTCTTTTTCCTCTAGTTGTATTTTGAGGATTCCCTCCTTTTTCAGCTTGAACAGCTTCATAAGGTCCTCGCATTCCTTGGTTTTAATGACTTTACTGGCCTTTATTGTGGCTATGTATTCAAGGAACGCGTTGACCATGTGATCTTCAAGCCGTTCGGCTTTCCTGAGGGTGGGAGGTTTGACAAGACCAAGTTGCGCTTGTGTTGGTTTTGGTTTTTGGTGTTGTTTTGCTGGTGGTTTTGGAGCTCTGTGGAATCTTGAGAGCGCCTCTGCCTGGATGGTTGGGCTGTTGAAAGTGCCTGGTTTCAAGGGAGCTTCTTCTTCCAGGTATTCTTGGGGTTCCCTCCTGAATGAGAGGTTTTCCCTTGTAGCCAGCTGGTGGATGTGCTGGTCTACCCTGGTGCTGGAGGATGTTAGGTGTTTGTTCCTTATTTGTCCTTCCAGCATTACCGCTTCCCCTTGGTCCCTTTTTTCCTTTTCTTTTTCAGCCCAATTTTCGGCGCTTGATTTAGGAGGTGTTGTTGTTGTTGTTGAGGATCCTGGGAGTGGTGATCTCCCTTCGGATATTCCTGTTTGATGGTTTTCTTTCCATGTTGTTAAGGCTCTTATTTTTGACCTCAATTTGTATATGATGTTCTTCTTGGATTTTGGGTTGAGGTTGGGATCAGCGTCTCCTGTTGTTGGTTGACTTGATGTTGATGGTGGTGGTATTTCTTGTGGTGATGGGGTGGTTGGTACGAGGAAGGTTAGGTCTTGGTTCCTTCCCTCGTACACTACCACTTCGTGCCTCTCAGATGCCTTGATGCAACCGAGGTAATCCGCCACTTCTCCTCTGTCGAAGTCAACCTCCATTTGGTCTACGCTGATGACTCTTGATCCGATGGTGGTGTTGGATTCTGCTAACTTGAGAAGGAAAGAGCACGCCTGAACGAATTGGGTCCCTCCGGGTGTCCGGTCGAATAGCAGCACTGTTTTGTTTTTAGTGCGTACTATCCGACAGTGTATCCCAGCGATCTCCGCTACGCCCAGTTCCTCGTATCTCTTCCTCTTCATGGTAGTCCTTGTTGTGCTTTCTTTTAGCAGTAGAGCCAGCCCTGGTGATATGGCGACTCTTTTTGTTCCAACACTGGAACAGTAGCTCAACCCGAGCTTCTCATAATTGTTGTTCATGAACAGGACCACCTTCCTTGTCCTTATTTGTGGTGCTCCACTTTCCCCTCCGCTTAGCCACCTTTCCATGTTGAAGTGGGGGGTCTCCTTCTGTGGTCTTTCTTGAAGTGGAGCACTAAGAGTGATTTGGGTGGTCTCTGTTGATGTTGGAGTTGTAGCGAGATCCTTGTGTCTCTGTCTCGCTATTGTGAAGATCTCTTGGATGTAGGTGAGGAACACTTGTTTTATTTGCTGGTTCTCCATATATGTTTGTATGTCCGCTTCCTGTAGATTTATGTTGAGGTGGTGTTCAACGTTATGTCTCTGGAGTAGGAAGCGTGGACAGTCGAAGATGATGTGCCACACCATTTCTTGCACTTCTTGATCACACTCACATCCGGGGCTGTCCTTGATTTTGAACCGGTGAAGGTATTGTGCGAATGCACCGTGACCGGTTAGCGCCTGGATGTGGGTGGGTGATAGTTTTGTTGTTCTTACGAAACGGTATGACTTGTTGATGTTAGGTAGGAATCTCCTTGTTGTTTCTCCTGTTTCCGCGTTGGTGTACCTGTCCTGCCATTTGAGTATTGACTCTTGGCGAATCCTTCTCTTGATGTAGGACAGTGGGATTTGGTTGTAGTCCGGGGGGTCCTTCTGAGCGAGAGCAGCTTGTTTCGCTAGCTCATCAGCTCTCTCATTCCCCGGTGTCCCGACGTGTGCGCGTAGCCAGAAGAATCTGATTTTCCTACCTTGATCTTCTATTGTTTTGATATTTTCTTTGATGTCCGCCGCCAGTTGTAGAGTTGGTTTGGGGTTTCTTATCAACTCCAGGGAGGATCTGGAATCACTCAGGATGTTGACCTCTCTGTGGTTGTTCTCCTTCACCATCTCCACTGCTTTATGGAGAGCGAACATCTCCGATTGGAACACTGTGCAGTTTGGATCGAGTGATAGTTTGATGTTCTTTATTTCTTCACCGTTTTCCCACCATGTGACTGCCGCCCCTGTTTTGCCCTCTATTTTGCTTCCGTCTGTGTAGATTTGAGGGCCCACGATGCGGTGTTCTGCTATCGTTTGGGGTTGCATGTTTTCCAACTTCTCGAAGGTGGTTCTAGTGAAGTCGGATGGGTGGGGTAGGGTAAGGATGTCTGTGTGCTTTTGTAGATCCTTACCTGGTGGTATGTAATCACTCGATAGGCCCTTTTTGGTTTTGTAAAGGGCCGCTGCTTCCTGAACACGGATGTCCAGGGGCAGTACTCCTGCCAGTGTTAGTGTTGATGTTAGTGATGCTGTCCTGTATGCTTTGCAGATTTTTATTGCAAAGCTTCTTTGGATGGAGTCCAGCAAGTTTTTTACTGTGTTGAGCTCAGTGGCTGAGGCCCAAACACTAGCTGCGTAGAGGATGATCGGCTCTATTACCGATATGTAGATGGTTCTTATTATTTCTCCGTTGAGCCCCCAGGTCACCTTCGCCGAATGTGCTATCTGTTTGTAGATGTTAGCGGCTTTCTTGCACACGGATGTTAAGTGTGAAGTGAAGGTGAGTGTTCTGTTTATGGTGACTCCTAGAAGTTTTACTTCGTCCACGATGTTGATGTTTTTTTTTTTTTTTTTATTATTTATTTATTTACAATTTTTTACATAATCTGGCATTAACTGCCTCTAACCCTTCACAGAGTTGTGTAGGCAATATGAGTTCTCTTATTTTCTAGTGGCCGAATAAAAAAGGAAAATAATAATAATGGTACATACATACTTAAAATACCTACGTTACCTTACAATAAACCATAATATGTACATACGTCTTGATAGTGCGCACGACCACAGAACAACTGCACTCGCTCAGTCTGTACCTCGTACATATTATTATGTTTATGCTCAGGCGCCATGCGATTGTAACCGGTTTGTGTAATGAATATAGGATGCTCCTGACTAATTATAATTAGTTAAATGTTGAAAAATATACTATTGTGTTTAAAAATAGAAACTTTAAGTTTAAACGATTGAGATATAGTCTTTTACATATTATAGTCTTTTTTTTTTATTACTTGTTTAGTTTATAGTTTATATAATAATATTTTACCTAAAATAGTTTTTAGTTTATTTATGTTACTTAAATTTAAAGAGTCTATTTGTATTATTGATAGTAAAAATTAATTAGTTTAAACAATAAATAAATGTTTGTAAATGTATGTATGTAGGTTTCTCAGGCCTATTAATATCCTATCTTGGGACATGGACATTGTTAGTTGATATTATCTAAGAAGTAAATTTTAAGTTTATTCTTTATGTTTATTTTAGTTATTTTGTCTTTTACATCAGCGGGCATGTTGTTAATTAAATGAGATATGAGATACTGGGAAGTTCTCTTGCCGTACTGATTGTTAAATTTTGGTGTATCGAGTTTATTATTCGATACACTTCTTGTTGTAATATGATGTTTTCTTTTAATTTGAATGTCATCGCGAAAGTACTGTTCTAAAAGAAGTTGGTACTGGACCTTATTATGAATTGGTAGAACATTACAGTATTTAAATAGATCGGCAGGGTTGTCAAATTTTTTATTATTTTTTAATGAAGTTATAATTTTTAGAAATCTGTATTGAATGTTATATATTTTATCTAAATACGTTTTGTATGTTCGGCCGTAGGTACTCAGACCATAAGAAATTATGCTTTCAACTAAGGCCTTATACATTGTCAGAAGTGTATGAAATGTTAGTTTGTTTTTAATGATGTAAAAATTTGCCATTATGTTTCTTAACTTTGTACATATTTTGTTTATGTGATTTTCCCAATTAAATTTATGGTCTATGGTAAGGCCGAGATATGTGTGTTCCAGAACTTGTTCTATTTGTGAACAGTTATTATTACAGTACTGTAAGTTTGTAAGGTGAAGACAAAAGTGGCTATGAGCTATGATTTTTAAAGTATTAGATTTATAAGGATTTCGCATATAGCTCGATCGTACGTGGATAAACTTAGTTTTTTTAGTGTTTAGTACCAATCCGGAGTCATGAGACCATTTACAGATATCGTTGAAGTCTGATTGAAGGTAGTATTCAGCCAATTCAATATTTTCGTGGGCGACCATTAGGCATGTATCGTCTGCGAATTGGTAAACAACAGAATGCTTAATAATATTGATGACATTGTTTACATAGGCCAGGTAATGCAAAGGACCGATTACCGAGCCTTGTGCAGTTCCTTCCGTCACACTAACCCTATCACTAAACGAGTCTGCTATTTTGACTTGATAGCTTCTATTATTCAGGTAATCTTTGCACCAGCTTAGCAGCTTACCTCGAATCCCACTATCATGTAGTCTTTCGATTAGTAGGTCATGTCGCAGTGTATCAAAAGCCTTGCTATAGTCTATAAAAAGGAGAATAACATTTCTTTTTGCATTTAAATGAGCATTGATATCATCCGCGAATCGAGACAGCAGGAGAGTAGTGCTTTTACCAGGCTGAAAACCGTATTGTCTATCGGATAGTACATGATTCAGTGAGTAGTACGACTGCATTTTACTTCCGATGTACTTTTCAATAATTTTATCAAATATTGGTAATATAGTTATCGGCCGATATTGTTCACAGTCATGGCTGCTGCCACCTTTGTGGACTGGGCGTATAATTCCAGTTTTCAGACCTTTAGGATAGTTACCAGTAGAGATAGTTACATTTACAAAGTGTACAATGTTGGTTCCGGACATGTGTAGTTGAGGTACTCGCAGCTTCAGCTTCCTTGTAAGCAGCATCGCATTTGTTTTGTGTGCTGCGAAATTCAGCTTATTCCGCTTCCCCCATTCTGATACTGTCCGGAGCGCGTGGTTCGCTTTTTCTTCTAGCTCCTCGATGTTGGTTTCGGAGAATAATAATGTGATGTCGTCGGCAAAAGCCTCGCATTGGACTTGACTGGAGTTGAGTTCGTCAAGTAATGGGTCCAATATTATGTTCCAGAAGGTTGGTCCGCCGATTGATCCTTGGACACATCCTTTGTTGGTACCCTTCTCGCTCTTTTTGCCGACGTAGTTAACCTCTATTTTCATGTCTTGTAGATAGGAACAGATCATCCTGTAGATGTTGGAGGGGCATCCCTTTTTGATGAGTTGGTGTTTTAGTGATGGCCACCACGCATTGTCGAACGCGCCTTCTATGTCTAGTGAGACTAGGAGTACAATCCTCTTCTTGTTTTGGACTTCTTCCTTGATTTGGTCCACTAGATTGTAGAGCGCGTCCTCTGTGCTTTTTTGTGGGATAAAGCCATATTGGTTCTTGTTGAGTGTGGGGAGTATATGCCATTGAACTCTACCTATCATTAGTTTCTCCACTATCTTCCCTAATATAGATAGTAATCCAATGGGTCTGTACGACTTTGGTTGTGTGTAATCTTCTTTCCCAGGTTTCCGAAGTATGACCACGTGTGCCCTTTTCCATTGTGTTGGGAAGTGTCCTAATCTTTGGCATCTGTTTGCCAGTTCCAGGAACACCTCCGGGGCGCACATTATGGCCTCGCTACAGATGTCCGATGTTAGACCGTCTGGACCCGGAGCTTTGTTTGGGTTTAGAGACGATAGGATTGTCTCTAGCTCCGCCATGATGAAGGGTGGGTCGTCTTCCTGTAGCTCTTCCTCTGGGTAGTATGTTCTGAGTTGTTGGTGGTAGTGAGAGTCGTTCTCCTCTGTATCATCAGGGTAGAAGGTTTTGGCCAGGAGGTCCGCTGATTTTTGCGGTGATAGTGTGTTGCCTTGTTGGTCTCTTAGCAACACGCTCTCCTGGTTTCTGTCTGTCTTCCTGATGATCCTGTAGATCCCGTCCCACATACTCTCTTTTTGTTGGGTAGCACAGAACTCCTTCCAACTTTTGGTTTGTGCCTCCTCCATTTCCTTTTTATATTGTTGTTTCGTGGCTCGGTATTCGTCGATGACGTATTGCCTCCTTGTTGGTGCCGCATTCCGTATTCGTCTCTTTTTCCTGAGAACATCCTTTTGAAGGAGTTCGAGAGACTTGTTCCACCATTGCGGCACCGGTTTTCCTCGATGGTTACCTATTTTTGGGATTGCTGCTTCGCAAGCATCCTGGATGTTTTTTATATAGGTATTTGTAATGTCTTCCAAGGTTGTTGGTGTTGTTATTTTCCTTATTACATCCTTGTTGATGTTGTTTTGCACCAGAGAGTTTTTGAATGATGTACGGAACGCTGACCAATTCGCCTTTTTGGTGTTGAACCTCCTGGTTGTCGACTTTGGGGTGGGTTTTGGTTTCCCCTCTAGTCTCACCTTGAAGGTTATGGCATTGTGGTCCGATGTTGTGGCGTCCCTGTTCACCATCCAGTCTTCAATCCTCGACAGCAACGGCAAGCTGCACGCTGTGACGTCCACTATACTAGTGCACATCTTGCCGTTTCTCTCCGTCTCGAAGGTTGGTGTGTCTCCAGTGTTGAGGATGTGGAAGTCCATTTCGTCGAGGAAGGTAGAGTAAGTTTGTCCTCTTTGGTCTTCGGATGAACTACCCCACCAGTGGCTCCACGCGTTAACGTCACCTGCCACTATTGTGTTTGTTGTTGTTAATTTTTGGAGTGTGTTCCTCACTCTGTTGATGTTCTCGGTGATGTTTTTGTCTCCCTCGAAGTAAACTGAAATTAATCCTAGCTCCAGGTTGGCCACTTTGATGGTTACTGCTGCCTCGGTCTCCGTGACCAGTTGTGGATCGTGTAACACCTCTAAGGTGTCACCGAATAACACGACAGCGGCTTTGTTTGGCCCCTCTCTATTTGTGGTACACTGGATGATCTGTGTACCTTGGTGTTGTTTGAGAGTTCCTGCACTTCCTACATATGGCTCTTGTAGTAGGGCTATTGAGATGTTTTGTTCTGCGGCCAGCCTCATGAGTTCTAACGTGGCCGCTTTTGATCTCTGCAGGTTTGCCTGGATTATTTTCAGATGGTGTTGTTTGGAGGGAGATTGTGTCGTGCTCGACGTGTTGTCCTCCTCAGCACAGGTATGATATTCTCGACCGAGCTATAGTGTCCCATTTGTGTCTCACCATGCATTCATTGCTGAATGCTATGTGTGAGGTGTCTAGGGGAGATGATGGTTTTTGCTCGGTCTTACAGTTGTAACATGTTGGGGGTTTGTTTTCCTTCCTATCTCTGCAATTTTCCCAGTCATGGGTGTTACCGCCGCAGTAGCTGCAGCGACTTTTTTCCTCCTCACAGATCTTCTTAGTGTGCCCATACCCTAGGCATTTGGCACACTGGATGAGGGGTGATTGATCCTCCACTGGTCTTCTTTGGAGGTCAATATATACTTTGCCCGCTTCCAGGAAATTTTTGTGAAGGATAGGGGTAACCTCCAATACCACGTGGCACTCTTGGGTGTTCCGTGCCCGTTTTCGGTATTTTACCCGTATTTGAATATCTTTTTCTCCGACGTTGTTGAACACCTGTTTGTTTTGTGCTTTAAGGTGTTCTATTAGTTCGTCGTCGGTGTGATAAGACAACACGTCTTTGATGAGAAGGAGAGGGTTATTAATTCTCGCTTTTTCCTGTTTGAGTTGATCACTGGTTTTTAGCCTCGCCGTGATCAGTTGGAGGTCTTCTTTGGTGTTACAGCTTAACACTATCTTCTGATTTTTCACCTTCCTCAGGTGATCGACCCTGGCTCCGGTTTTCTTTGGGTCTAGAACCGTTCTTATTATTTTGAGGGTCTTTTCACTTGTGTTGGATGCGTCCACAGAAGATATTATTATACTGTGTTGTTCTCTTCTTTTTGGTGGTGGAGGTGGTTTCTTAACTGCGTTTGAGTAGGATGTTGGTTTTGGTTGGCTCTTTGCCAACTCCGCTAGAGCCATTTCCGCTTCAAGGCTTATTGATGGTTGAGGGGGTGACTCCATCTTCTCTTTCCTCATTGATTTTATTTCTGAGGTCACCATCTTTAGCCTTTCACTTATCGGCTCCAGCTGCTCCTTGAGCTCAGTTGATGTTGATGTTGTCGGAGCCCTTGTTGATTTCAAAGCAGATTCCACTTCCTCCAACTTAAAAGCTATGTTGGTAATTTGGGATGTTATTTGCTCTGGTATAATTGGTTGAGTCACTGTGTCCAGGTTTGTTTTGGATTTTAGGTCCTGGAGTTCCTTTCTGTTTTCCTTGTGGAGTTTGATGTTATTGTCCTCCATTTTCTTTATTTGTTTGTCCAGATCCTCCAGTTTGAGCTTTAAGTTTTTGAACTCTGGCTGGAGGTCCTGTTGTGGTTGTTGTGGGTCTTGTCCGGTTTTGTTAGCCATTTCTGTTGTTATTTTGGCTAACGTTTTTATGTTGGTGTCCATTATGGGTGCCAGCCTGTGGGTTTCTTTGATTTTTTTCCTTGTAGACAGCATGGCACATGTTTTGTGGGGGGCAAACTTTAGCTTGTTAGCTAACCCCCACTTGTTTACCTTCTCAAGTATAGGATTGGCCCTCCTCTCTATCTCTAGTGCCGTCTTCCCCTCGAACACTATCACTACGTCGTCGGCAAAAGCCTGACAGAATACTTCCTCTTCCTCTAGCATCCACAGTAGGGGGTCCAACAAGAGGTCCCACAGGAGAGGTCCTCCAATGGATCCCTGTACACACCCCTTGTTGGTCTCCCTACTCACTTCCACACCCGCATACCTAACACTCACACTCCTTTCACTCAGATAGCTGCTGATCACCCGTCTCAAGTTCACCGGACACCCAACCTCCGCCAACCGAACCTTTATGGCTGGCCACCAAGCACTATCGAAGGCGCCCTCTATATCCAGCGACACCACAACAGAAATCTTTCTCTCCTCCCTCTTCTTCCTGATGTGGTTCACTAGTCTGTAGAGGGCGTCTTCGGTGCTCCTTTGGGGCATAAAGCCATACTGGTTGGGGCTTAATTTGGGCAGCAGATAGAACCTGAGTCGGGCAACCAGCATCTTCTCGAAGATTTTGCCAAGAACAGGCAGGAGGCCGATCGGGCGATAGGCTTTTGGTACCCTGTATGATTCCTTGTCCGGCTTCCTCAGTACTACCACTGTTGCCTGCTTCCACTGTTTGGGGAAGCAGGCAAGAGCGATACACCGGTTCAGCAGTGCAAGGAACCATTCAGGGTTACATTCTACAGAGTGCTGGCAGATGTCGGCCGTGAAACCGTCCACCCCGGGGGCCTTTTTGGGGTTGAAGGACCTTACGGCTCTCTTCAACTCCTCCATGATGAAAGGAGGGTCGTCCGGGCCCGTCGGCGCTTCGGTGTCTAAAGACTCCGCGCGCCGACGCACCCGCCGATGTTCCTCGCTTTCACCATTTTCTTGGTCCACGGGGTAGAAGGTCTCGGCCAACAGTTCTGCGGAGTTCCGGGCGTCATGGTTTCACCGTCCCTGTTAAGGGGCAGATCCTCCTCCCTCCCGGTCGCTCTGTTCATCACTCTGTAGATGCCCTCCCATACCCCCTCCCTATCCTGTTTTTGGCAAAAGTCCTTCCAGCTACTCACTTGCGCTTCTTTTACAGCCTTTTCATACTTCTCCTTTTCCTCCAGGTACAGCCCAACTACGCGGTTTCTGCGATCTGGCGCTGCGTTTCGGATCCTGCGTCTCCTCGTGGACACCTGTTTCTTCATCTGCGCGAGCTCATCATTCCACCACGACAGGGTGAATTTCTGTGTGTGTTTCCTAGCTGGCATAGTGTCTCTGCATGTCTGTGTAATCGCTTCTGTGTATCTGTCTACTACCTCTTCTACTTGTTGTGTGCTGTGTATTGTGTTTATGTCTTGTATAGTTAATTGTCTGTCTGACATCAACTGAGTCAATTTCTCATGAAATTGACCCCAGTTTGCCTTGCGTGTGTTAAATATGCGTGTTGTACGTATTGTGTTTGTGCCTGTGGATTTCTGTTGTCTGATGCCAAATGATATGCCGTTGTGGTCCGAGCTCGTCAGACCCTCCTCGACTCTCCAGTTGTCCACTCGGTTCAGCAGATCGTCAGAGCATGCCGTCACATCCACGTAGCTACTGTACCTTTTCCCCCCTCTGACGGTGTCGAAAGTCGGGATGTCACTGGCATTGAGTATATGCATACCCATGGCTCCCAGCACACCAGACACTTCCCTCCCTCGCGGGTCTTCCACGTCGCCACCCCACCACGGGCTTTTTGCGTTCGCGTCGCCTCCCAAGACCATCCTATCGGTGCCTAACTCTCCTCCTACACCCATAAGATGGTCCAGGTAGGGCTCCACAGGCTTATCAGGCTCGAAGTAAAAGGACACTACAATGATCTCCCAGGCTTTGGTTTTTAAGGTGGCCACGACTACGTTGTTGTTGGTGAGGCGCGTGTGGAGCACGACATCTATGGTGTCGTCAAAGACCACCACACACGCCTTTACTACACCGCCACCTTCTCCATCGCTCTGGTAGACTCTAATCCCATTGTAGGTCCTCATACTCCGTGCCCCACCTATGTAGGGCTCCTGCAGCAACGCTACGCATGCCTTACGCTTGGTGGCCTCGAGTAGAAACTCCTGTGTGGCGACTTGGCTCCGCTGGAGGTTGGCCTGTAGAACGCGGTACTGGAAGTTCTCCTGGACACCCTTAGCAATACGCCACCGCCGACCGAGCTAAAGCGTCCCACCTCTTCCTCTCCGTACATTCATCCGCAAAGGCATTGTGCTCCCCGTTACCTTTCTTGGCCCTCGTGCAGTTGATGCATTTGGGCGCTTCTCCTCGCTGCCACTTGTCGCATTGGGTCTTCATATGAGGACCCGCGCAGTGGCTGCATCTTTCCTCCTCCTCCTTGCACCACCTTTTGGTATGCCCATACCCAAGGCAACGGGAGCACTGCACCAGTGGGCTCTGGTCATACACTTTGACCCTACCCAGACCTATGTGGGCATGGCCAACATCCATCCATCTCTTCCATACCTGTGGGCTCACTCTAGCTACTACATGGTTTTGGAGGGGGTTCCTCGCATTCTTCCTAAACCCTCAAAGACGTTGGCGTTTTGGTTTCGGAGCGCGATATTAAAGTCCTCGTTGTCACGCTTCATTACGTCTCTGAAGATTAGAAGGGGATCCTTGTTCTTCACTTCTTCCACAATTAATCCCTCATTCTTTCCTATTCTTTCCTTTACCTTATCTCTTTCCTCCTCATTTACGCAGGTTAGGTTAGGTTAGGTTAGGTTTTTTTTTTTTTTTTTTTTTTTTTTTTTTTTTTTTTTAATGGACCCGTGTAAAAGGTGGGTCCGACTTGTTCCCCCTATCAGAGACAGGGACAATTATTTGCTATTTTTACATTCTTGTTTGTGTTTTATGTTTTACTTTTCAAAAATTTATTTACTTAACACTGTTTCTAAACTTATTTATCAAGCATTTTTGTTTGTTTCATTTCTTACTACATTATTTGTACATTCTCATTTACATTTTTATTCACTTATACTACTTAGACATGTTGCATTACTTATACTATATTTGCTGTTTTTTATGTTCTTATTTCTATTACATTTATTTCATATTTTAATATTCGTATAACATTTTATATCATTTTTATTTGCTTGGTTTCGCTACATTATGTCTCTTAATTCAATGTTCTTTATTTATTTTATTTCTTCTTTTGTACATTTTTACCGTATTATAGTCTTGTTCATTGTTACATCTACATTCATATCACTATTACATTAATTTATTACCTATTCGTATTGTTTGTATATTATGTATATAAGTTTAGTATTTGTTATTATAATATTTTTAGTTACACTCTTTGCTGCTGTTACTGTTACATATTATGCTTCAGCGCAAAGCCCCCCGCCGGTTGCTATTGCTACATTTTATTTACATAATAATACGCTTCAATTGTGGTTTGCCACCACCGCCATGAACCACACTAACACCAATTAACATTACTGATTTATAGATTTTTATACATATTTTATATTTAGATACATTATATTTATATATATTATTTTATTACTATATTAACTTAATTACTAAATTTGTTATTGCTTAAGCCATAATATATGCTCTGCTATTTTGTTTACAAATATCTTTCTATTCTCTCTCCTTTTTTTTTTTTTTTTTTTTTTTTTTTTTTTTTAAATATTAAAATACATATAAATGTGCCATACATACAATTTTATTTGCTAGTTTTGCATTAGGTTTCCTAAAAACATTTTAGGAAGAATCCAATGCTTATTACAGAATACTATTAATATTATATTACATATTATTACATATTTGATATATATATTGTTGTCTATTTATTGTCTATTTTTATTTATTCGGTGCTAGTGTAGGCCACGGTTGCGCGTGTATGGCATCCCATCTACGCCGTACGGGGCAGTTTGCGCTGAATGCATTGTGGTCAGTGTTTTCTGCTTGCTCTTTAGTACAGTTAATGCAACATGCCTTTTTGCCCTCTTTTAGATCCTCACACTGGGACTGGTGGTGCGCCCCGGAGCAGTGGCCGCACTTCTCTCCGCTGTTATTATTACAGTGCCGCCTCCCATGTCCGTACCCTAAACAGCGCGAGCACTGTATTAGGGGGGACTGGTCGACAACACGATTGCGCTGCATATCCACATATAAGTGGCCCGCCTTTGTGAAGCACTGCCACAGCCCCGGTGACACAGTCAACACCACGTGCTCAGTTGAATCATCCTTTCCTTTCTTTCTATATTTTATTGCCATTCTATCTTCCTTCCCGCCAAGCAGTGGTTGCATGATGTGCTCATTTTGAGTCCGGATTGAACTGAGGATATCCTCGTCGGTATTCGATTTGAGCACACCATACATCACTACTTGCGGGTCCTTATTTGCCATCTTTTCTACTTCAAAGTTACTATTACTATTTTCTATCTTGTTTTTAATTTTGTCCCTGTCTTCTTTATTACTAAATCCTATAATTACTTTCCTCCCTTTTCCCTTTCTAATTCTGTCTATTTTAATTCCTTCCTTTCTTGCTTCTATTATTTTACCCAATTCGTCTACTATCTCCGACCCTGACTTGACGTCCTCTTTATCCGTGATAGCCAAAGAGTGGAGAGTCACGTGCCTCGGTTCCGGTGTTGGGGTCTGGGCCCCTCCACCGGTGACCACACTTGCGTACGACGCGGGTTGCGGTTCCACCGTAGTCCTAACCCCCCCCCACTCTTTGAGTGCCACGTCTAAATTTTCTTTGCTATCCTTCACCATATCCTTACACGCTGTATTAATTAACCCTACATACTGTTCTAAGTTTGTCCTTAGAGCGTCCGTCTCCTCCATTATCTGCTCATTTACTTTTATCGTTTTACTAAGTTTACTATTTATTACATCATTCATTGCATCAAATTTATTATTCATTTCCTGCTTCAATTCCTTAAACATATTCATTATTTCACTCTTACATCCACAGTCCATATTCATTTGTGTATAATTTTACCTATCCGTTCCTGTACCATTTCTATTGTCGCTCATAATTTTCCTACTCATAGCTGTTATTTTTCCTATTTTACTAGTCATCTTTCCTATGTTATTTGTTAAACCAGTCTTTATTTCCCCTTTTAGGTTTTTAGACTGGTTTACCAAATCCATACTTTTCCTCGTTAGTTTTGCCGTTTCTGCCAAGAGAGCAAATATATCTGCAGTGGGCCCAGTGAGTGCTGGGTCCACTGCATATATACCTGGGTTGTCCTTGTCAGGGGAGCTTCCTCTGCTACTAATACTACTGTAGCTAGTATTGCATCCTAGGTCTAATTTTCGTTGGGGTATGTTTTTGGCAGGGTCTTTAAAATTGGGAGTGTGTATCATTGCCATTTTGGCTTAAAAGAGGATGTAGTTATTTTATAAAAAGAAACTTTTAATAAGAGGGGGAATGTGTCAGTAGTATATAAATTGTCTATAAAAAATATGTCTAAAAACTTGTATATAATAAATTTATTAGGGTTTATACTAAGAGTTGCTCTCAATAGAGAGACAATGGTCAGCTAAAATATATGTCAATAATAAGTGTCTAAGTCTTGTGTATAATAAAGTAAAATAAAATTTATCTATCAAACTACAGTTAAAATTGTCCAATAATATTATTAGATTTGCCCTCAATAGAGAGGCACTTGTCAGTTAAAATATTGCTTCAATAAAAGCCTTTTTGTCCTTTAGTATAACCCCTAAACTAAACTAGCAGTTGCCCTAATAAGGGACAGACTGGTCAATGTATATACTAACTAAATTTAAAACTTATCTCTAACAACTACGCCAAAAATGACGCGGTTGGTCCTAGTGCTAGTGACTAAATAGTTCGGCTTTTCGCCTCGTTTTAATGTCCTAATATTACCGTAAGTAACCCACCCCAATCTAGAATGTTATTTAAGTTTTTAGTTTTAAGTTTAGTATTTAATGAAGTTCCTTTCTGTTTTTAATAGCAATAACACTCGCGTGTTTTCGATTTATTTTCCGATTTAATTTTGTATTTTTACCTATATCTTTGTTATGTGAATGAAAAGTTGCCGAAAAAGTATTGTATATTACGTGTTATTAAATTTCCTAACGTTTTTTACTAATTTCCGATCCTATATTAATCTATTTTAAGAAATAATCCTATGGTTTTGAATTTAATAAAGCGCCTGTTGAAATTTAAAAGCAACACCAGCTAGCCGCTCGGTGTCCTCGGCCTATCTCCAAGTCGGGTTAGGTTAGGTTTTTTTTTTTTTTTTTTTTTTTTTTTTCATGTCCCCTAACATAGTCAGGGCTATTATATTTTTAATCATCTTTTATATTTTTAATCATCTTTTCCATTTTTACAATAATTGTCCATTTGCTTTACATCTAATTTATATACAATTCTTTTTTAGTTACAATATTTTGGTTTCTAATATTACATGTATCACTACGATTTCCTAACCCTAACACATAACATAAAAAAAAAAATAATTAATACAAAATTTAATAATCATAATAAAATAGTCAATGTCAATAATAATTTATACAAAAAATTTCAATAATTATAATTAAAATATCAATGTCAATTTACTATAACTCTATACAATATTCAATTACAAATTTTTAAAATATCCAATACATTCTCTTAAGCCTAATATCACAGATTACACATTCTTACACTAGTTACACACCAGAGCCATTCCTTTTGCTAACCGCTGTTACAATTTTTGTGCAGAAAGCCAGGAAATGCTCCCTACCTTTTCCCCCCAGTATGCTCGGCAGATTCTCACCCGTCATCGCGATGCCCAATTTCTGCTCAATAGCGTATCTATTGGTTGCAAAAATTGGGCACTCGAGTAACAGGTGGGGGACTGTCTCCGCAACTCCGGGCTGACAGAGACACGACGGGTCCTCCTTCAATTTGAATCTGTTCAAATAGAAGGCGAACCCGCCGTGGCCAGTCAGTACTTGTGTGGTGTGGTGTGTTATGTCTATTTTGCGCACTATTCTGTGCGCCGCGGCAGCATTGGGGAAGAAGAGCTTCGTGACTCCGGCCGTCCCGCCGGACGTATATCTCCTGTCGTGTCCTGTCTTAAGACACGCTTGACGAACGACACAGGACACAGATCGTAATCGGGTTTCTTCTTCGAACCCAGAGCGGCCTCTTTGGCTAATTGGTCGACCCTTTCATTCCCCCTAAGCCCTGCGTGCGCCTTGATCCAAAGGTTAGGTTAGGTTAGGTTAGGTTAGGTTAGGTTAGGTTAGGTTAGGTTAGGTTAGGTTGGGGGCGGGTTAGGTTAGGTTAGGTTAGGTTAGGTTAGGTTAGGTTAGGTTAGGTTAGGTTAGGTTAGGTTAGGTTAGGTTAGGTTAGGTTAGGTTAGGTTAGGTTAGGTTAGGTTAGGTTAGGTTAGGTTAGGTTAGGTTAGGTTAGGTTGGGTGAGGGGGCGAAGCCGGTCCCTCCTCGTGGTGTCCCTGGGCAACGTCTGAGTGCCCCACGTCGTGTCCTTTGCGGCGTGAGGCATTCAGACGGCTGAACGCCGGTTCTTTCTTTCTTTCTCTCTACTCTGTCTTTCAACTCCTGTTTAATTAGTACTCTTCTTTGCGTCGTTTATTTTGGTTTTATCTGTCTTCAACACCTTTATTTCTTCTCCGACTATCTTTCCGTTTTTGTTAACTCTTGGTGATAGGTGAGCTCACACCTGAAAAAAGAGACCGCGACCCGGGGTGTCGGAGTTAGTATGGTGTATGAAAATGGCAAATTTTAAAAATACATTACCTCAGGAGGGTACCTTCACAGGAGAATCCCTCGGCGGACCGTCAGGTCCGTCCAGCCCCACGTATTCTGAGGGGGGCAAAACTTTGCTTACTAATACGATGATCTCCGGGGACTTTAATGTCCCCAAAACCGACGAATTTACGCACGAAATACGGATTCCGATTGTGCAGCTGGAACGGATGACGGACTCAGATTGCTCTTTGAGAACGGCGTCGAGCTCTCGCGCATCTTCGCGCGGTCGAGCGGGTAGTGTGTCGGGCAAGCGGAGACTTTCTTGCTCTGATTCTGGCTCGGAAGATGGAGGCTTAGACCGCTCGGTGCGGTCAAACGTAAGACGGTCAAAAAAAACCCCAGCCAAGCGGGGTAGAGGGCGCCCCCCAACACCAGGGGACTATGTTGGAATAGCGGCAGCCAAGAGAGAGCTGCTGAACCTGGAGCGGGAGGATCTACAGCTCCAGGCGGAAAAAGAGGTCGCTGCGGCTCTTAAAAGAGCGCTGCGGCGAGACGAAGAAGCGGCCAAAAAACTGGCTGAACGCGTGACTCTCGACGGGCTTCCGGCCGCCACCAAACTCAAAACGGTTGGCGAGCAAGGCTTGGAGCTCATCAAGATGGTCCGCATGAAAAGTGGAAACCTAAAGGGCACGTTTTCTAAGGCCCTTAAAGAAGGAGAGGCAAAGGTTGAGGAGTCGGTTCGCGGCCTCGCCTCGCTCAAGGAAGATACGCTCAGGCTTGAGGCCGAGAATATACAACTTCGGGAGGAAATAGTGCTGTTGCGGGAAAAGGCGAATAGGGTGCAGGAGGTGCCATCGATACCGCCACCCCAATCAAGCGCTTCTGTAGATCATGAGATCATGGCACATGAAGTGATAACCGTTGCAGGACTGAGGGCCATGTTTGAGGAACTCTCTCATTCAATTATGGAGAGGACCTCAAATATGATCAACGCCCGCATCGGCGTGATAGAAGATCGCCTGCTACCAGCCAAGCGACTCCGACCGCCGCTGGCTGCAGATAATAAAAACAGAGATGTCGAAACTCACCTGACTGAAGATTGGCCCGCTCCTTCACAGGCGGGGCCCTCTAGTAGAACGGCGACTTCGGCTCTGGCAGTGACAAAGAAGCCAGCAGCTCCTCCAACTCCGGCGGTAGCTGCATCTGAAACAGAAAAGAAGGGTAGCGGAAAGAAAGGAAGGAAGAAGAAAGACAACGCGCAAGCAAATGAAAAGCCGGCAGAACAACAGTCGGCTCCAACAGTAGCTGCTGTTCCGGGCCCCTCATCAGAACGCGAGGGCTGGAGCACAGTAGTGAAGAAAAAGGGAAAGAGGAAGAATGTACCGGATGCGACAAACTCGGAAAAGACACACCTGGACAAGACAAAGGCGCGGCCGACCAAGAGAAAACCGAGAAGAAAGAGAAATGCAGCTCCTGCTACGGCTGCAGTGATCATTACACTGCAGCACGAAGCAGTCGAGCGCGGTACCACCTACAAGGACGTCATCTGCAAGGCCCGACAAGAAATTAACTTGGCGGACCTAGGCTTGTCGGAGGGCGTTCGAGTCAGGCAGGCAGCAACTGGGGCTCGAATCATGGAGCTTCCCTCCAGCGCTACAAGTGAGATGGCTGACCGTCTTGCTGAGAAACTGCGAGGAGTTCTGGCCGGTGCCGCTAGAGTAGCTAGGCCAGTCAGATGTGGGGATATACGTGTCACTGGTTTAGACGACACTGTGACTAAGGAGGACGTTTTGACGGCGGTCATGACGAAGACTGGCTGCTCTCCGGAGCATGTGAAGGGAGGTGAAATCCGAGAGGGCCCCGGCGGAATTGGGACTATGTGGGTGCAATGCCCTGTGGCTGCCACTAACATCTTGGTTGCTGCGGGTCGTCTGCTGGTCGGCTGGAGCTCAGCGCGAGTTCAGCCTCTGGAGCCTCGCGTGATGAAATGTTACCGCTGCCTCGAAGTCGGTCATACGGGGCGGCGGTGCAAGTCGGACGTGGATAGGAGCGGTTTGTGCTTCCGGTGTGGGCAGGAGGGACACAAATCATCCTTTTGTACGGCCAAGCCCAATTGTGCTGTGTGTTCGGCGGCAGGACGGAACTCCAGCCACACAGTCGGCGGAAAAGGATGTGCCCCCCCAAAGAGGGGCAGAAACAGACGAGCTAAGTCTCGAGCGGCGGGTCGGCCACAAGGTCAACAGGTAGAAGCAATGGAGACCAACAATGGATAGACGCCCATCTCAATTTCTACAGGCGAATCTGAACCACTGCGCTGCCGCCCAGGACTTGTTCTTCCAGGCGTTGGTTCAGTGGCAGATAGATTGTGCGATAGTGTCAGAGCCATATTATGTTCCAGCCCGCAACACCTGGGTTGGAGACCTGCTCGGCACTGTAGCTATTTATTGTTGTGACACAGGCCCACCGCTTCTACTGCGGGAGAGAGGCCAGGGATTTGTGGCGGCGGATTGGGGGGAGTACACAGTCTTTGGGGTGTACTTCTCTCCCAATAAGACCTTCGCCGAATTCGAGGATTTCCTGGGTGAGCTGCAGGCGGCAGCTTTAAGAGCGGCCCCAAGGCCCGTTCTTGTCGCCGGCGATTTTAACGCCAAGCACTTAGCCTGGGGCTCGCGTGTGACCGACATTCGGGGCGATGCCGTGCTGGAGTGGGCCCTCATGACCGGTCTCTCGATTTTAAACCGCGGGAACGCACCTACATGCGTTCGGCCGCAGGGGAGCTCGATTGTTGATCTCTCCTTCGCCAGTCCCGCGGTTGGAGAGCTGGTCCAGGACTGGAGGGTGGAGGAGGTAGAGACACTGTCGGATCACCAGTACATTCGGTTCAGTGTCTCCCCCTCGAGGGTAACTCAGGCGGTCCCGCGATCTTCGACGAGTGCTCCAGAATTCCCGCGCTGGGCACTCACGAGGATGGATAAGGAGGCGCTCGATGAGGCGGTGGAAGTAGAAGCCTGGACTCCAAGGCCCACAGCACCAGTAGCTGTTAATGAAGAGGCGCTCTGGTTTAGGGAGGCTCTCACTAGGGTTTGCGACGCTTCTATGCCTCGCGTTAAAAGACGCCCCTCTAAGCGGCAGGTGTACTGGTGGTCGGAGGTGATCGCGGAGCTCCGGCACCAGTGCGTCAGAGCACGCAGGCCATTCCAACGGCAGCGGGCGCGAAGAGTCCGAAACGAAACCCTGGAGAGACAGCTCGGGGAGGAATATAAGGCGGCGAAGAACGCGCTGCGTGTGGCGATCATGCTTGCCAAAGATACTGCCAGGGAGGAAATGCTGGAGGACTTAAATCGGGACCCTTGGGGTCGCCCGTATCGCGTAGTGCGGAACAAGATCGGCCGCGGTCCTCCAGCATTGGAGACACTGCCTTCAGAACAGCTGCCACGGATTGTGTCGGCGCTGTTCCCGTCGTCGGAGGATTCGGAGCCGCTCGAGGAAATTGGACCGTTATCCGTTGAGGAGGTGCCTCCTGTCACGGATGGAGAGATCGATGCAGCCATCTCAAGGCTAAGCGAACGAAAGACTGCACCGGGCCCGGACGGAATTCCCGGCCGAGTCTGGGTAAAGTCCATGGGGCCACTCAAAGACAGGTTGCGGGACCTGTTCAGTGAGTGTCTCGCGCAAGCTGAGTTCCCTGAGTGCTGGAAGGAGGGAAGATTGGTTCTGCTGAGGAAAGACGGCCGGCCTGCTGACTCGCCTTCGGCCTATAGGCCAATCGTCTTGCTGGACGAAGCCGGGAAGCTGCTGGAGAGGGTGATCGCATCAAGGGTCACAAACCATCTGGAGGGAGAGGGGCCTAACCTATCGGAGGCGCAGTACGGGTTCCGCGCGCAGCGCTCGACCATTGATGCGATCCTCCAGGTGAAGCAGTTCACGGAAGAACAGACGGAACGTGGTGGAGTAGTGTTGGCGGTGTCGTTCGACATCGCCAATGCTTTTAATACCCTGCCCTTCAGGGCCATCGAGGAGGGTCTCCGCCATCATGAGGTGCCTTGGTATCTGTGTAGGACCATCGGCGGGTATCTCAGGAGTCGAAAAATAATATGTGTCGGGCGTAACGGCGTCGTCCTACGAATTGTGACTCAGTGCGGTGTTCCACAGGGGTCTGTCCTCGGTCCGCTCCTGTGGAACATCGGATTCGACCGCGTTCTGCGTGTGGCGCTTCTCCGGGGGCTACGCGTAATTTGTTACGCAGACGACACATTACTTCTAGCCCGCGGAGAAACTTTCGAGGAAGCCATTCGTTTGGCAAGAGTCGGCGCGTCGCAGGTTGTGGCGCGTATTGAGAGTCAAGGGGTACGCGTCGCACTGGAGAAAACGGAGGCCATATTCTGTTATGGACCCCGGAAACGCCCCCCTTCTGGGGCGTCCCTCTCAATCGGAGGTGTGAACGTACCAATCGGCTCGGAGATGAAGTATCTGGGTCTGGTCCTGGACTCCAGATGGACATTCGCCGCTCATTTCCGCCGATTGGTACCGAGACTAAAGAAGACGGCCGTGGCCCTCGGGCGCCTCCTGCCCAACATCGGAGGCCCGGGGTCCACGTGTAGGAGGCTCTATACGGGGGTCCTCCAATCCATGGCCCTCTATGGAGCCCCAGTCTGGGCGGACAGTCTGAGCGCCGCGAATAGAGCGCTCCTGAAAGGCCCGCAGCGCACAATGGCGCTGCGGATGATAAGAGGTTACCGCACGATAGCCGGCGATGCAGCGTTGGCGCTGGCGGGGTCCCCTCCGTGGGACCTGGAGGCTCGGGTACTATCCGAGGTATATCACCGCACTGCTGAGGTGAAAGAGAGGGGAGAACGGGTGCCACCAGACCAGGCATCTCGATGGCGCCGCCAGGCGCGAATTATTATCGTGCGCACCTGGCAGGACCGCATGGCGTCTCCAACGGCTGGCCGCAATATCGTGGCAGCCATACGGCCCATTCTGCAACAGTGGCTGCAGCACTGCAGAGGCGCCCTCACTTTCCGGGTGGTGCAGATGCTGACAGGGCACGGGTGTTTCGGGCACTATCTGCACCACACGGCAAGGAGAGAGCTTACGCCCCAGTGCCACCACTGCCCGGACCCAGATGACACGGCGCAGCATACGCTCCTGACCTGCCCCGCTTGGGCGGCCCAGCGAGCGGAGCTATGCGCCGTCATAGGATTAGACCTCACCCTCCCGGCCATATTAACAGCCATGGTCCGGTCGAGGGAGGCTTGGGAAGCCGTCGTCGCCTTCTGCGAGACCGTAATATCGCAGAAGGAGACGGCCGAAAGGGAACGTGAGGCGGACGAAGCCGCTGCTCCCATGAGAAGGAGGCGTGGAGGGCGCAGGCGCGCACAACACGAGCGCCAACTCCCGCCTTAGAGGGTCTCGGGCGACGGACTGGGGAGTTCGTCGCCCATTGCACGAGCCCGACCGGTCGTAGAGCGTCCGGTGCCTCGGACTGCTCTCCCGGTGTCAGCGACCTCCGATAGTCGCGAGCAGGATCTGCGTTGCGGCAGGTTACCGCTAACTGGGCCGCTGCAGTTATCGCCACAGGCGGGTCCGGCGGCCCAGCAACAAGCGGAGGAGGAGGCACCGATGGGTTTTAGTGCGGTAACCCCGGGTGCGCTCCTCACCGCGCCACCCGGGCGAGTCCCACATATCCCGGTGGCTACTCCCCTCACGCCGCCGGGAATTCATAAAGAACTTCCCATCGTAAAAAAAAAAAAAAAAAAAGGTTAGGTTGGGGGCGAAGCCGGTCCCTCCTCGTGGTGTCCCTGGGCAACGGCTGAGTGCCTTTCGTCGCGTCTTTTGCGGGGGGAGGCATTCAGGCGGCTGAACGCCGGTTCTTTCACTATCCTTCTTGTCTTTTTAATAACTTTCTTCTGTTTTTGTTTGTTTTTGTTGTTCTGTCTTTCAACGTCTTTCCTTCCGCTATCTTTCATTTTATGTTATACTCTTCTGGAGATGGTGAGCTGCACCTTAACTAGCCCGCGACCCGGGGTGTCGGAGAGTTTGAGAAATGGAAGGTCATAATGTCGAAAGTATTCTCCGGGTGGGTCCCGACAACGTCGGGGAATCCCACACCCTGTCTTCGGACAGGGTCTGGCCCTTGTATACGGAGGGGTCACGCATTATGAGGAAGCAGGAGGAGGCCGTGGATACGGCAAAAGAGACGAAAGGAGTGGAGCAAGGCGCGACTTTACGCGCCAGTTCGAATCCAGTGCCCCTAACCGCACTGGGGGCGGACATGATCGAGAAAAACAACGACCACAGGCTATTCAATCGGATTCCGATCGTACAATTGGAAAGAATGTCGGACTCGGATTGTTCGTTGCGCACTGTGGAAAGCTCTCGCGCATCTTCGCGCGATCGAGCGGGTAGTCTGACGGGCAAACGGAGGCTTTATTGCTCCGATTCTGGCTCGGACGATGGAGGCTCTGACCGATCTGTGCGGCCAAATGTAAATCGATGGAAAGACACCCCCGCCAAGCGAGGCAGAGGGCGTCCTCTGACAACAGGAGATTACATTGGAATAGCGGCAGCCAAGAGAGAGCTGCTGAACTTGGAGCGGGAAGATTTACAGCTCCAGGCGGAAAAAGAGGTCGCTGCGGCTCTTCAAAGAGCGCTGCGGCGAGATGAAGCAGAGGCCAAAAAGAAGGCTGAACGCGCGACTCTCGACGCTCTCCCGGCCGCCACCAAACTAAAAACTGTTGGTGAGCAGGGCTTGGAGCTGATTAAAATGGTACGGATGAGGAGTGGCAACCTCAAGGGAACCTTCACTAAGGCCCTGAGGGAAGGCGAGACAAAGGTGGAAGAGTCAGTACGCGGCCTTGCCTCACTCCGGGAGGATACTTTAAAATTGGAGGCTGAAAACATTCGCCTCAAGGAGGAGATTGCACAACTGCGGGAGGCGAGTCAGGCACAAAAGTTGTCATCAAGACCGCCTCCCCTAGCAAACAACACGACCGAGTCTGGAGCACCAACACCTCAGGGTAGCCCAGACATACTTACCGTAGCCGGACTGCGGGCCATGTTCGAGGAGTTCTCCAGCTCAATCATGGAGAGAACCTCGAACATGGTCAACGCTCGCATTGCGTTTATGGAGGACCGACTGCTGCCCGCTAAGCGGCTCCGCCCGCCACTGGCAGCAGATAAGCGAAAAGATGACACTGTTGGCGCCATGGACCTCGCAGAGGATTGTCCTATTCTTCCGCTGGCTGGACCTTCAGTTCCGACAGCAATATCTTCTGTGGCTGCTACACCTGCCGCACCTGAAACAGAAAAGGGAAAGATTATAAAGAAGAAGAAGACTAAGAAGACAAAGAAACAGGAAAAGGAAAAGGAGAAGCCGGCAGAGCAACAGTCGGCCCCGACGGCAGATGCTGCTCCCGGCCCCTCAACTACCGAGGAAGGCTGGAATGTAGTGGCTCGCAGAAAGGGAAAGAGTAAAGGAATAAAGGAGACAAACCCGGACTTGACAAAGGCAAGGCCAAAGGAGGCTTCCAAAACCCCCCTAAAGCCGAAGCCCAAGAAGAGGAACAGGAAGCGGAGGAACACAGCTCCCGCGACTGCTGCAGTCGTAATAACACTGCAACATGAAGCGTTGGAGCGTGGTGCTACTTACGGCGATGCTATTGTAAAAGCCCGCCAAGAGATTAACTTGGCTGAACTGGGTCTAAGTGATGGCGTCAGAGTAAGGCAGGCGGCAACAGGGGCTCGTATTATGGAACTCCCCATAGACGCGACGAGTGAAATGGCTGATCGTTTTGCCGAAAAGCTGCGGGGCGTTCTCGCTGGCATGGCCAAAGTCGCTAGGCCGGTCAGATGCTCGGATGTGCGCATATCCGGCCTCGACGACTCAGTCACGCGCGACGCCGTTCTGTCGGCAGTTGTAGAAAGGACAGGTTGCTCTCCGGAACATGTAAAGGGAGGCGACGTCCGCGAGGGCCCGGGTGGAACGGGAACCATGTGGGTTAAGTGTCCTGCGGCTGCCGCCAACACCTTGGTGGCTGCAGGTCGCTTGCTAGTGGGTTGGAGCTCGGCGCGCATTCAGCCTTTGGAGCCTAGAGCTATGAAGTGCTACCGTTGCCTTGAAATCGGTCACACAGGGAAGCGGTGCACTTCCGAGGTCGACAGAAGCCAACTGTGCTTCAGATGTGGTCAAGCTGGGCATAGGTCGTCTTTTTGCACGTCCAAGCCACATTGTGCAGTATGCTCGGCGGCGGGGAGAAATCCCAACCACACCATTGGCGGCAAAGGTTGCGCTCCTCCGAAGAAGGGGCGTAACCGAAGAAGATCTAATCCGGCGGGTCGGCCTCAAGCCCGACAGGAGATGGAAACAGATACCAATAATGGATAACGGGCCCATAAAGGTATTACAGACAAACCTGAACCATTGCGCCGGCGCACAGGATCTTTTATTCCATGCGCTGGTGCGATGGCAGATTGACGTGGTCATAGCGGCTGAACCCTACTACGTCCCAGCCCGCAACACCTGGGTTGGAGACCTTACGGGCTCTGTCGCCATTTTCGGAAGTGACACTGGTCCCCCACTTCACGTGAGGGAAAAAGGTCGAGGATTTGTTGCTGTGGATCGGGGAGAGTACACAATCTTCGGCGTGTACTTCTCTCCAAACAAATCACTTGCTGAATTCGAGGCCTTTCTGGGCGAATTGCTGGCGGCAGTGTTGAGAGCGGCCCCGAGGCCCGCTCTTGTCGCCGGCGACTTTAATGCAAAGAATGTAGCATGGGGCTCTCCGGTGACCGACGCTAGAGGAGACGCCGTTCTGGAGTGGACTGTTCTGACCGGTCTGTCGATTTTAAACCGCGGGAACGCACCGACATGCGTTCGGCCGCAGGGGAGTTCAATCGTCGACCTCTCCTTCGCCAGTCCCGCGGTTGGACTGCTGGTCCAGGATTGGAGGGTGATGGAGGACGAGGAGACGCTGTCGGACCACTTGTATATCCGTTTCAGTGTTTCGCCCTCCCGCGCAATGAGAAGTGACCCGCGCCCGTCGGATGGTGCGCCAGTGTTCCCACGCTGGGCACTGATCGGAATGAACCCAGTTGCGCTTAAAGAAGCTGCGGAGGTCGAGGCCTGGACTCCAAAACCCACGGCTCCTGTTGACGTGAATGAGGAGGCTCGCTGGTTCCGGGAGGCCTTGTCCCGCATATGTGATGCAGCGATGCCTCGCGTTCACGGCCCTCCATCGAAAAAGGAGGTGTATTGGTGGACGGACGCGATTGCGGAGCTCCGGAGGCAGTGCGTAAGGGCACGCCGACCGTACCAGCGGCAGATGCGCAGGAGGACACGGGATGAGCCGCTTGAAAGACGACTCAGAGGAGAATACAGCGCCGCCAAGAACGCTTTGCACCTGGCTATTCGACAGGCAAAAGATGCAGCTCGGGAGGAAATGCTGGCGGAGCTGGATCGGGACCCATGGGGGCGCCCATACCGAGTAGTGCGCAACAAGATCGGTCGCGGCCCGCCAGCTATTAAGGCAATGCCTGCAGAACAGCTGCCAGTGATCGTGGCGGCGCTGTTTCCGACTTTCGCTGTTTCGGAATCGCCAACCGATTTGGAGGAGGCGCCGCTGGAAGAAATTCCGCCTGTTTCGGAGGGTGAGCTCGACTCTGCCATCCTTAGGCTGAGCGAGAGAAAGACTGCGCCCGGCCCGGACGGCATTCCCGGGCGGGTTTGGGTAAAGTCCATGGGCCCGCTTAAGGACAGAATGCGGGAGCTGTTCGACGCGTGTCTGAAACAGGCGGAATTCCCACAGATGTGGAAGGAGGGGAAGTTGGTGCTTCTTAAAAAGGATGGTCGACCGGCCGACTCCCCATCAGCATACAGGCCGATAGTGCTGTTAGACGAGGCCGGAAAACTTTTGGAGAGGGTGATCGCGGCTAGGGTGACCAAACATCTTGAGCGAGAGGGACCAAACCTGTCCGCGGCCCAATTCGGGTTCCGCGCACAGCGCTCCACCGTAGACGCGATCATGGAGGTAAAAGAGTTCTGCGAGGAACAAACGGCGAACGGCGCGGTAGTGTTGGCGGTGTCTTTTGACATCGCCAACGCTTTTAACACCTTGCCTTTCACGGCAATCGAGGATGGTCTCAGGCATCATGGCGTACCTCTGTACCTGCGCCGAACAATTGGAGGATACTTGAGAAGGAGGACGGTGGTCTGTGTGGATCGTGACGGAGTGCTTTTGAGGTCTCTCACATGGTGCGGTGTTCCACAGGGGTCTGTTCTTGGTCCACTCTTGTGGAACATCGGCTATGATCGCGTCCTGCGAGTGGCTCTTCTCCGCGGGCTGCGTCTCGTCTGTTATGCGGACGACACGCTTCTTCTAGCTCGCGGAGAATCGTTTGAAGAGGTGATTCGCCTGGCGAGAGTGGGAGCATCTCAGGTGGTGGCGCGTATCGCGGCGCAGGGGGTGCGTGTGGCTGTTGAAAAGACGGAGGCCATGTTCTTTCATGGGCCCCGGAAGCGCCCCACCGCCGGTTTGTCCCTCCGCATCGGAGAAGTTGATGTGCCAATCGGTTCGGAGATGAAATACCTGGGTCTGGTTTTGGATCCCAGGTGGTCCTTTACACCTCATTTCCGCCGATTGGCACCGAAGTTGAAGAAGACGGCAGTGGCCCTCGGACGGCTCCTGCCCAACATCGGAGGTCCAGGGTCCACTTGCAGAAGGCTCTATACGGGGGTCCTCCAGTCCATGGCCCTCTATGGAGCCCCAGTTTGGTCGGAGAATATGAGCGCTCAAAACAGGGCGCTTTTGAGAAACCCGCAACGCACAATGGCATTGCGGATGATTCGCGGCTACCGCACAGTGGCTGGCGAGGCGGCGTTAGCGCTTGCAGGGTCTCCTCCATGGGACCTGGAAGCTCGTGTGCTGGCGGAAGTTTACCACCGCACAGCAGAGGTGAAGGAGAGAGGGGAAAGGGTACCGCCAGAACAGGCAGCCCGATGGCGCCGTCAGGCGCGCGTTATCCTTCTGCGCACCTGGCATGACCAAATGGCGTCCCCAACTGCTGGTCGCAGAGTTGTGGCAGCAATCCGGCCTATCCTCGAACAGTGGATGGCACAGTGTAGGAGTGCGCTAACTTACCGGATGGTACAGATGTTGACCGGGCATGGATGCTTCGGCCATTACCTGCACCACATAGCCGGAAGAGAGCGCACACCCCAGTGCCACCATTGCCCGGAAGAAGACGATACGGCGCAGCACACGCTCGAGGCTTGTCCTGCTTGGGTAACCCAGCGAGCGGAGCTCTGTGCCGTACTTGGACTAGACCTGACTCTCCCGGCCATATTAACATCCATGGTCCGGTCGAGAGAAGCCTGGCAAGCAGTCTCCGACTTCTGTGAGTCCGTCATGACGCAGAAGGAGACTGCAGAGAGAGAAAGGGAAGTGGATGAAGCCGCTGATCCCTTGCGGAGAAGGCGAGGAGGGCGTAGGCGTGTGCAGCACGAGCGCCGGCTCCCGCCCTAGTGGGTCTCGGGTGACGGATTGGGGAATTCGTCGCCCATTGCACGAGCCCGGCCGGTCGTAGAGCGTCCCGTGTCTCGGACTGCTCTCCCGGTGAAAAAGCGACGCTTAGTCGCGCGAAGGTTCTGCGTTGCGTAGGAACCGCTAACTGGGCCGCTGCAGTTATCGCCACAGGCGGGTCCGGCGGCCCAGCAACAAGCGGAGGAGGAGGCACCGATGGGTTTTAGTGCGGTAACCCCGGGTGCGCTCCTCACCGCGTCGCCCGGGCGAGTCCCACATATCCCGGTGGCTACTCCCCTCACGCCACCGGGAATTCATAAAGAATTTCCCATCGTTAAAAAAAAAAAAAAAAAAAAAAAAAAAAAAAAAAAAAAAAAAAAGGTTAGGTTAGGTTAGGTTGGGGGCGAAGCCGGTCCCTCCTCGTGGTGTCCCTGGGCAACGTCTGAGTGCCCCACGCCGTGTCTTTTGCGGGGTGAGGCATCCAGACGGCTGAACGCCGGTTCTTTCTTTCTTCTTCTTTACTATCTTTCAACACCTATTTACGTAGAATTCTTCTTTTGCATTGTTTTATATTTTTATTTTGTCTATCTTTCATCACCTGTGTGTTTCGTCTTTCTTCCTGTTTTGTTAACTCTGCTTGGTGAGCTCACACCAGAAAAAAGAGACCGCGACCCGGGGTGTCGAAGGTATTGTATGATGGCAAGTTTTAAAAATTATATACCTCAGGAGGGTACCTTAACCGGAGAATCCCTCGACGGGCCGTCAGGCCTGTCCAGCCCCACGTATTCTGAGGGGGGCAAAAAATTGCTTGAAAACACGATGATCTCCGGGGACCTTGGTGTCCCCAAAACCGACGACATACTGCATGATTCACGGATTCCGATTGTGCAAATAGAGAGAATGTCTGATTCTGACTGTTCACAGTCTACTATGAGGACTGCAGGGAGCTCTCGCGCATCATCGCGCGATGGAGCGGCTAAACGTAGGTTTACAAACTCTGGGTCGGGCTCGGATGATGGTGGCTCAGAGCGATCGTATCGGTCGGAAACTCAGGGTAGGAAGTTCGCCTCTGCTAAACGGGGTCGTCGACCTACTACTGGGGAGCACGCTGATATAGCAGCGGCCAAACGAGAGCTGCTGGACCTCGAGCGTAAAGATCTACAGATCCAGGCGGAGAAAGAAGTCGCTGCTGCACTTCAAAGAGCATTGCGGCGGGACGAAGAGGAAGCAAGAAAACAGGCTGAAAGAGCGACCCTTGATGGGTCCCGGCCGCAACCAAACTCAAAAGGGTTGGCGAGCAGGGCTTGGAGCTAATTAAGATGGTGCGCATAAAAAGCGGGAACATCAAAGGGACGTTCACGAAGGCCCTTAAAGAAGGAGAGGCAAAGGTCGAGGAGTCGGTCCGTGGCCTAGCCTGTCTCAGGGAAGATACTTTGAAGCTAGAAGCGGAAAATATCCGTCTGCGGGAGGAAATAGGGCTTCTGCGGGAAAAAGTGAGTCGGGCACAGGAGGCCCCATTGAGACCGCCGCCTACAGCACAAGACTCTGAAGTAATAACGGTTGCCGGACTGAGGGCCATGTTTGAGGAACTGTCCCATTCCATCATGGAGAGGACCTCAAATATGATCAACGCCCGAATTGACGTATTACAGGATCGTTTGCTCCCAGCTAAGCGGATCCGACCGCCATTGGCAGCGGATATAAGAAAGGAAAATGAAACTCACCTGACTGAAGACCGGCCCGCCCATTCACAGGCGGGGCCTTCCAGAGGAAAGGCGACTTCTGCACCAACGGCGACTACGAAGGCTGCAGCAGCTCCAACTCCAGCGGCGGCTGCACCTGAAAAAGAAAAGACAAAGAAGGTTAGCAATAAGAAAAAGAAGCAAGAAAAGGAAAAGCCGGCAGATCAACAGCCGGCTCCGACAGCAGCTGCTGTTCCCGGTCCCTCGTCAGAAGGAGAGGGCTGGAGCACAGTTGTGAAAAGGAAGGGAAAGGGAAAAAAGACATCGGATAAGACACAACTGGATCTGACAAAGACTCGGCCAAAAGGGGCATCTTCAGTCTCCCAAAAGCCGAAGTCCAAGGGAAGAACTAGAAGGAGGAGAAACGCAGCTCCTGCCACGGCTGCAGTGGTCATTACACTGCAGCACGATGCAGTAGAGCGCGGCACTACGTACAAGGACGTCATCTGCAAGGCCCGTCAAGAGATTAACTTGGCGGATCTAGGTTTATCGGAGGGCGTCCGAGTCAGGCAGGCGGCTACAGGAGCTCGCATAATGGAACTTCCCGGCAGCGTAACTAGCGAGGTGGCAGATCAATTTGCTGAAAAGCTGCGGAGCGTGCTAGCGGGTGCTGCCAGGGTGGCTAGGCCGGTGAAATGCTCAGAAATACGTGTCACAGGATTGGACGATACGGTCACCAAAGAGGACGTCTTAACTGCAGTTGTGGCCAAGACGAGTTGCTCCCTGGAACACGTGAAGGGGGGCGATATCCGCGATGGACCTGGTGGAACTGGTACAATGTGGGTGCAGTGCCCTGTAGCTGCCGTGGATATCTTGGTGGCTGCGGGTCGCCTGTTGGTCGGTTGGAGTTCGGCGAGAGTTCAGCCTTTGGAGCCTCGCGTCATGAAATGTTTCCGCTGTCTCGAAGTTGGCCACACGGCGAGGCGGTGTAATTCCGAGGTGGATAGGGGCCAATTGTGTTACCGGTGTGGTCAAGCCGGTCATAAAGCGTCCTTCTGCTCGGCGAAGCCACACTGCGTTATCTGTACGGCGGCGGGAAAGGACCCTAACCACACTATGGGTGGAAAGGGCTGCGCTCCTCCGAAGAAGGGGCGCAACAGAAGAGCGAAATCTCGAGCGGCGGGTCGGCCTCAGGACCGACAAGAGGAACCAATGGAAACGCATAATGGATAGCAGGCCATCACAGTTCCTCCAGACGAACCTGAACCACTGTGCAGGCGCCCAAGACCTGTTTTTCCAGGCTCTGGTGCAGTGGCAGGTGGATGTTGCGATCGTGGCCGAGCCCTACTACGTCCCGGCCCGCACGAACTGGGTTGGAGACCTACAGGGCTTAGTTGCTATCTGCGCCTCTGAGGCTGGCCCACCGCTTCTGTCGCGGGAGAGGGGTCATGGGTTCGTTGCGGCGGATTGGGGGGAGTACACGATCATCGGCGTGTACTTCTCTCCCAACAAAACCTTCGCCGAATTCGAAGATTTCTTGGGCGAATTGCAGGTGGCAGCTTTGAGAGCGGCCCCAAGGCCCGTTCTTGTCGCCGGCGACTTTAACGCCAAGCATTCAGCCTGGGGCTCTCGTGTGACTGACGGCCGAGGAGATGCCGTGCTGGAGTGGGCCCTCATGACCGGTCTCTCGATCTTAAACCGCGGGAACGCACCCACATGCGTTCGGCCGCAAGGGAGTTCAATTGTTGATCTCTCCTTCGCCAGTCCCGCGGTTGGAGGACTGGTCCATGACTGGAGGGTGGAGGAGGTTGAGACACTGTCGGATCACCAATACATCCGATTTAGTGTTTCCCCCTCGAGAGGGACTCCGTCGGTCCCGCGACCATTGACAAGTGCCCCAGAGTTCCCGCGCTGGGCGCTCACAAAGATGGACAAGGAGGCACTGGACGAAGCTGCTGAAGTGGAAGCCTGGACGCCGAGACCCACGGCGACCGTTATGGTTGATGAGGAGGCGTGTTGGTTTCGCGAAGCCCTGACCAGGATTTGCGACGCTGCAATGCCTCGTGTGAAACATCGCCTCTCGAAGAGACAGGTGTATTGGTGGTCTGAAGTGATTGCGGAACTTCGGCACCAGTGCATCAGGGCTCGTCGGCCATACCAACGGCAGCGGGCGCGGAGGGTCCGGAATGAAGCTTTGGAAGGGCAACTCAGAGCGGATTATTGTGCGGCCAAAAATGCCCTGCGTGTGGCCATCGCAGTGGCAAAGAACACGGCTAGAGATGAAATGCTGGAGGACCTTAATCGGGACCCTTGGGGTCGTCCGTACAGGGTAGTGCGGAATAAGATCGGCCGCGGTCCTCCAGCATTGGAGATGATTCCCCCGGAACTATTGCCCGGGATTGTATCGGCGCTGTTTCCGTCTTTCGACGGCTGGGAGCTGTCAGACGAAGTCGGGCCGTCACTGGCCGAGGAGGTGCCTCAGGTCACAGAGGTAGAAATGGATGCTGCCATCCTCAGGCTCAGCGAGCGCAAGACTGCCCCAGGCCCGGACGGAATTTCCGGCCGAGTCTGGGTGAAGTCCATGGGGCCACTCAAAGACAGGATGCGGGACCTGTTCACTGAGTGCCTCGTGCAAGCCGAGTTCCCCGAGTGCTGGAAGGAGGGAAAGCTGGTGCTGCTGAGGAAGGACGGCCGCCCCGCTGACTCGCCTTCGGCTTACAGGCCAATCGTCTTGCTGGACGAAGCCGGGAAGCTGCTGGAGAGAGTGATCGCATCAAGGGTCACAAAACATCTGGATCGGAACGGGCCTAACCTTTCAGAAGCGCAGTACGGCTTTCGCGCTCAGCGCTCGACCATTGATGCGATCCTCCAGGTGAAGCAGTTTACCGAAGAACAGGCGGAACGTGGTAGAGTAGTGCTGGCGGTGTCTTTTGACATCGCCAATGCTTTTAATACCCTGCCCTTCAGGGCCATTGAAGAGGGTCTGCACCACCACGGGGTGCCATGGTATCTCCGCAAAATCATAAGCGGGTACCTCAGGCGGCGAAAGATAATCTGTGTCGGACGTAATGGCGTCGTCTTGCGGGTAGAGACTCAGTGCGGTGTTCCACAGGGGTCTGTCCTCGGTCCACTCCTGTGGAACATCGGATTCGACCGTGTTCTGAGTGCGGCGCTTCTCCGCGGGCTACGTCTCATCTGTTATGCGGATGATACCTTACTTCTAGCCCGCGGAGAAACTTTTGAGGAGGCCATACGTCTGGCAAGAGTTGGAGCGTCGCTAGTTGTGGCGAGAATTGAGAGACAGGGGGTGCGAGTCGCGTTGGAGAAGACGGAGGCCATCTTTTTCTATGGACCCCGGAAACGCCCCCCTGCCGGAGTGTCACTCCACATTGGAGATGTCGATGTGCCAATCGGATCGGAGATGAAATACCTGGGTCTGGTTTTGGATCCCAGGTGGTCATTTACACCTCATTTCCGCCGATTGGCACCAAGGCTGAAGAAGACGGCAGTGGCCCTCGGACGCCTCCTGCCCAACATCGGAGGCCCGGGGTCCACGTGTAGGCGGCTCTATACGGGGGTCCTTCAGTCAATGGCCCTCTATGGAGCCCCAGTCTGGGCGGACGATTTGAGTGCCTCGAATAGGGCGCTCTTAAAAGGCCCGCAGCGCACGATGGCGCTACGAATAATAAGGGGCTACCGCACGGTGGCAGGTGATGCGGCCTTAGCACTGGCAGGGTCCCCTCCGTGGGATTTGGAGGCTCGTGTTCTGTCGGAGGTGTACCACCGAACGGCAGAGGTGAAACTGCGTGGAGAAAGGGTGCCACCAGACCAGGCATCCCGATGGCGCCGTCAGGCGCAAATTATAATACTGCGCACCTGGCAGGATCGAATGGCGTCGCCAACGGCTGGCCGCAACATAGTGGCAGCCATCCGGCCAATTCTGCAGCAGTGGTTGCAGCACTGCGGAGGCGCCCTGACCTTCCGGGTGGTGCAGATGCTGACAGGGCACGGGTGCTTCGGGCACTATCTGCACCACACGGCAGGGAGAGAGCTTACGCCCCAGTGCCACCACTGCCCGGACCCAGACGACACGGCGCAGCATACGCTCCTGACCTGCCCCGCTTGGGCGGCCCAGCGAGCGGAGCTCTGCGCCGTCATAGGATTAGACCTCACCCTCCCGGCCATACTAACAGCCATGGTCCGGTCGAGGGAGGCTTGGGAAGCCGTCGTCGCCTTCTGCGAGACCGTAATATCGCAGAAGGAGACGGCCGAAAGGGAACGTGAGGCGGACGAAGCCGCTGCTCCCATGAGAAGGAGGCGTGGAGGGCGCAGGCGCGCACAACACGAGCGCCAACTCCCGCCTTAGAGGGTCTCGGGCGACGGACTGGGGAGACCGGTCGTAGAGCGTCCGGTGCCTCGGACTGCTCTCCCGGTGTCAGCGACCTCCGATAGTCGCGAGGAGGATCTGCGTTGCGGCAGGTTACCGCTAACTGGGCCGCTGCAGTTATCGCCACAGGCGGGTCCGGCGGCCCAGCAACAAGCGGAGGAGGAGGCACCGATGGGTTTTAGTGCGGTAACCCCGGGTGCGCTCCTCACCGCGTCACCCGGGCGAGTCCCACATATCCCGGTGGCTACTCCCCTCACGCCGCCGGGAATTCATAAAGAATTTCCCATCGTACAAAAAAAAAAAAAAAAAAAAAAAAAAAAAAAAAAAAAAAAAAAAAAAAAAAAAAAAGGTTGAACTCAAACTTTCCTAGGCGAAGCCTATGCCAGCTGTCGGAAGTTTGCGTTCAACGTGGCGAATAATAGTCTTTTTACAGGGCTTTTGTTTGTCGTTTGAATCATCTGGGTGCGCCTCTCGGTTCCCGAGATATTCAATTTTTAAGTGATTTTATCTTGGGGCCACTTTTGTTTATACCCAATCACAAAGTCATCCACATAAAATCGATACTGGTGACGAGTTCGTCTCAGTGTTGTTTTTGTGTGTGTGTGCGTGTTTGTGTGTTGGAGTTATTTTTATATAATTAGATTAGATTTACTCTTAATTATGGTGTTGGTTTTCTTTATTTTTTGGTGTTGGTTTCATAGTTATAATTAGTGTTAGTTATTTTTAAGTGTATAGTAAGTTTTTTCTATACATTTGTTAGTTGTTGGCGTGTGTGGTCAATTTTATAGTTGGCAATATGTCAAGGAAAGGAGTAAGAACTAAAAATAGGGATGACACCTTGGAGGATGACATCCCTATCATTAGTGAAGGGGGGTTTCTTCTAAGTTACGGAGAAGATAGATCGGAGGTGGACGAAGTCGCCTCGGTTGAGGAAGTTGAGAGGAGAGTCGGAAACGGTGAAACGGAGAAGGGAAGAAGGTCGTATGGGCCAGCTACGGCCGTGAGTTCGCCTAGGCCTCGTGCAGGGATAACCCTGGACGAAATTCTGGGCCGTGATTGGTCGATGCCGTCTGCCCCGGTGTCGGAGTCGGAACGTTCCCGTCGCAAGAGGTTATGTTCGGATGACTCTGGCTCTGATACTGAGTGCCCAGATGGTACTCTGGTGTCGGGCCGTCTTAAGAAGATCCCGACGGCGCGTCGTGGGAAGTCGCGTGGGGTGGCGAGCTCCGGCTCACGTAAGGTCGAGGGAGCGGCTCAGGACTTTGTTGCGTCTCTGGAACGCCAGTCATATCGGAAGTCGCCGGCGACTGCTGCTGTGGAGAGACCGGGCCCATTGGATTTGGACGTGGACCAAATGGGCATCGAAGAATTGATGCAGTCGGCGGTGGGAGGTCTCGATGAGATATTGGATCTTGCGGGCCGATCCACAAACCTCAAGGGCGGGTACGCCAGTAAGATCCGTAAAGCTACTGGCGTCATCAGGGTGGTTATCGACACGCTTGCGACGAGGACTGAAGCGGAAGAGACGCGTCGCTTACGTGCCGACAATGCGCGGCTGCAGCGAGAGGTTGGGAACCTGAGGGAGGAGGTCCGAAGTTACCGGCGTGAATTTGAGGACGCCAAAAAGGCAGCGACGAAAAAGCGGAGTAGTCTATTGACCTCCGAACAGATGAGTGAACTTGAGGGCAACTTGGCGCGGCTAGTCGGCAATATGATCGACGGTCGACTTGCTGCCCTCGAGGAAAGGCTTTTGCCGCCTGTGACGGTTCGTCCGCCTTTGGCGTCTGACAGGAGGAGCGTGACGGTTTTGGAACCGATACGTGCAGTGGCGGCTGTCGGGGAGAGAGTGTCGAGTGCAGTGGACTCTGGTTCTTCAAAGCGTTCTGCCCCTGTACAGGTTGCTGCAACAACAAGGGGGCGTGAAGATTTCCCAGCTCTGCCGGTTCGTCCCTCAGTGCGTCCGGCGTCGGCTAGGGCCCAAAAAGCTAGTAGGAAAGGGTCGGAATGGACTAGTTTTGGTCCAACAGCGTCGCGGTCCCTAAATGTTGTGGCGGGTAGTGAGCGCAGGGCCGGCGTCTCTGATGCAGCTGTGACTGCGCCGCCGGAGGCAGGTCCCTCATCTGGCTGGTCGGAGGTGGTCCGTCGTAGGGCCCCTAAAAAGAAAAAGTCGAAGCAGCCGCAGAGAGCGGCTTCACAAGGGAAGAAGTTGATCTTACCGGGGTCTTCGGCGGTGGTGGTGAAGCTGCGTCCGGAGGCTGCTGAAAAAGGGGCTACTTACGGCGAAGTCCTCATGAAGGCTGAGCGGGATCTGGGTGATTTGAAGGAATTGGGAATCCCATCTCTACGAATCAGGAGTGCGGCCTCTGGAGCGAGACTTATAGAGGTGCCTGGAAGGTCCAGTGGAGAGATGGCGGATTCCCTGGCAAGTAAACTGTCGCAGGTTTTGTCGGGTGTCGCGGATGTCGTCAGACCCGTTAAACACACCGATTTTAGACTGACGGGTCTCGACGACACTGCAACGAAGGAGCGCGTTCGGGCGGTTGTGGCAAAGGAGGGTGGTTGTGTTGAGGATCAGGTGTGGGTGGGCGAGATCTATCGCGGCCCGCGTGGAGGTGACGCCTGTTTCGGATGGCGAGCTTAGCGCGGCTATCCTCAGGCTCAAAGAAAAGAGCAGGACGGCCCCGGGCCCGGACGGAGTACCGGGACTTGTCTGGGTCAAGGTGTTGGGCCCATTGAAGGATAGGCTCCGGGAGCTATTTAGCGCTTGCCTAGCACAAGGCGAATTCCCGGAATGTTGGAAGGAGGGGAAGCTTGTGCTACTCCGGAAGGAAGGTCGGCCTATCGACTCTCCATCGGCGTATAGGCCCATTGTCCTTCTGGACGAGGCGGGCAAACTGTTGGAACGAGTGATTGCGTCAAGAATTGTTCGTCATCTCGAGCGGGAAGGTCCTAATTTGTCGGACGCGCAATTTGGCTTCCGCGCGCAACGTTCAACAATTGACGCAATCCTCGAGGTGAAGGATTTTACCGAGGAAGGCACGGCAAATGGTGGCGCGGTAATGGCAATATCCCTTGATATTGCCAACGCTTTTAATACGCTGCCCTTCGACGCTATCGAGGAGGGCCTCCGCCACCATGAGCTTCCTAAATACCTGCGGAAAATAGTCGGCAAGTACCTGCGTCGACGGGCCATCGTTTGTGTCGGGAGAGATGGAGTTCTGGTCCGGATCTCTACATGGTGCGGTGTTCCACAGGGGTCCGTCCTTGGCCCGCTCCTGTGGAACATTGGATACGATAGGGTCCTGCGAGTGGCACTTCTCCGGGGGCTACGTGTCGTGTGTTACGCGGACGACACTCTGCTGCTGGCCCGAGGAAGATCGATGGAGGAGGTGATCCGTCTAGTAAGAGTGGGTGCGAACCAGATGGTGGCGCGAATCGAGAGCCAGGGTTTGAGAGTAGCGTTGGAAAAGACGGAGGCTATTCTTTTCCTGGGCCCTCGCCAGCGACCCCCGGCGAATGCGACAGTCCGGATAAGGGACGTGAGCGTCCAAATCGGGAAGGAGTTGAAGTACCTGGGTCTCCTCCTAGACTCAAGATGGACGTTCACCGAACACTTTCGTCGGCTGGCGCCCAAATTGAAGAGAACAGCTGCGGCTCTTGGAAGCCTCCTGCCCAACATTGGTGGACCAGGGTCCAGCTGCCGGCGGTTGTATACAGGGGTCCTACGATCTATGGCCCTGTATGGCGCCCCTGTATGGGCGGAGGGATTGAGCGTCCAAAACAAAGCTCTCCTGCGAGGTCCGCAGCGAATTATGGCGCTACGCATGATACGCGGTTACCGCACCATAGCGGCCGATGCAGCACTCGCTCTAGCCGGAACGCCGCCGTGGGACATAGAAGCTCGCGGTCTGTCGGAGATTTACTTCCGCACGATGGAGTACAAGAGGAGAGGGGAACGGGTGTCACCCGAACTGACAGCCCGATGGCGCCGCCAGGCGCGCATCATTACAATGCGCGCTTGGGATGACAGACTGGCGTCCCCAACAGCCGGACGGAGGACAGTGGTGGCAATAAGGCCCCACCTGCAAGAATGGTCGGCGCATTGGAGAGGCACCCTCACGTTCCGGATGGTGCAGGTATTGACAGGTCACGGGTGTTTTGGGCATTACCTGCACCATATGGCCAGGCGAGAACCAACGCCAGTGTGCCACCACTGCAATCACGGCGACGACACCGCGCAGCATACGCTCGAAGATTGCCCCGCGTGGGCGGAGCAACGAGCGGTGCTTTGCGCCAATATCGGCTTTGACTTTTCGCTCCCGGCTATAATAACAGCAGTAGTCCGGTCGAGCGACTCTTGGAATGCGATGGCGACCTTCTGTGAGGACGTGATGTCACAAAAGGAAGCCGCCGAGCGGATAAGGGAGGCGGACGTGGCCGCAGACCCCGCTCGAAGAAGGCGAGGAGGGCGCAGGCGCGCTATACATGAGCGCCAGCTCCCGCCTTGAACAGGACTCGGGCGACGAACAGGGGATTTCGTCGCCCATTGCACGAGTCCCTCCCGGTAGCAGAGCGCCCGGTGCCTCGGGCCGCTCTCCCGAAGTAGATGGCAGATAACATCTAGCCATGCGAAGGATCTGCTGTTGCGCATGCAGATGCCGCTAACTGGGCCGCTGCAGTTATCGCCCCAGGCGGGTCCGGCGGCCCAGCAACAAGCGGAGGTGGAGGCACCGGAGGGTTTTAGTGGGTAACCCCGGGTAAGCTCCTCACCGCAACGCCTGGGCGAGTCCCACATATCCCGATGGCCACTCCCCCAGCGCCATCGGGAATTCATAAAGAATTTGTCGTCCCAAAATCGACTCGCCCTTGGAAGACTCCAGAGGATGATGGCGACGCGGGCAGTGCGTGGATACCGCACCATATCCAAGGATGCGGCATGCCTGCTCGCCGGGAGCGTCCCGTGGGATTTAGACGCTCGAGCCCTCGCCGATGTCTACTGGCGTGGTGCAGAAATACGCGCGGGAGGCAGCAACCCCCTACCTGACGCAGTACGTCGGTGGAGGGCTCTTGCCAAGGACCGGACGATAGAGCTGTGGGAGGAGCGGCTGCTAGAGCCGACAGTTAGTGTAAGCCTGGTGCTGGCGATACACACACAGCGTACTCTTCGTGCATCGCGACACCAGAGAGTTAGGCCTACACAAGCCCTGGAAGGGCCTCTGTTCGGCCTTAGGAGCCTTGGAGTGCTCCAGAGAAGAGGGGCCTGCTAGTGGCAAGCAGGCGCACGCTCGTCGGGTCGCGGAGTAAGCTCGCGCGTTCCCGTGGTCCGGCATAGCGGTACGTTGAAGAGTACCGACGGGTTTTAGTGGGTAGGGCTGTGGCCAATTTACCATCTTCTCGGCCGCAGCGAGCCCCACATACCCTTGGGGGGTCCCCGTCTCCTTTGGGATGCGTAAATGCATTCCCCGTCGCAAAAAAAAAAAAAAAAACAAAAAAAAAAAAAAAAAAAAAGGTTAGGTTAGGTTAGGTTAGGTTAGGTTCATGGTGGATGGGGGCGGTACCGGTTCCTCCAAGTTGGTGTCCCTGGGCAACGGCTGAGTGCCTTTCGTCGCGTCTTTGCGGCCTCTGGAGCGAGACTTATAGAGGTGCCTGGAAGGTCCAGTGGAGAGATGGCGGATTCCCTGGCAAGTAAACTGTCGCAGGTTTTGTCGGGTGTCGCGGATGTCGTCAGACCCGTTAAACACACCGATTTTAGACTGACGGGTCTCGACGACACTGCAACGAAGGAGCGCGTTCGGGCGGTTGTGGCAAAGGAGGGTGGTTGTGTTGAGGATCAGGTGTGGGTGGGCGAGATCTATCGCGGCCCGCGTGGAGGTGACGCCTGTTTCGGATGGCGAGCTTAGCGCGGCTATCCTCAGGCTCAAAGAAAAGAGCAGGACGGCCCCGGGCCCGGACGGAGTACCGGGACTTGTCTGGGTCAAGGTGTTGGGCCCATTGAAGGATAGGCTCCGGGAGCTATTTAGCGCTTGCCTAGCACAAGGCGAATTCCCGGAATGTTGGAAGGAGGGGAAGCTTGTGCTACTCCGGAAGGAAGGTCGGCCTATCGACTCTCCATCGGCGTATAGGCCCATTGTCCTTCTGGACGAGGCGGGCAAACTGTTGGAACGAGTGATTGCGTCAAGAATTGTTCGTCATCTCGAGCGGGAAGGTCCTAATTTGTCGGACGCGCAATTTGGCTTCCGCGCGCAACGTTCAACAATTGACGCAATCCTCGAGGTGAAGGATTTTACCGAGGAAGGCACGGCAAATGGTGGCGCGGTAATGGCAATATCCCTTGATATTGCCAACGCTTTTAATACGCTGCCCTTCGACGCTATCGAGGAGGGCCTCCGCCACCATGAGCTTCCTAAATACCTGCGGAAAATAGTCGGCAAGTACCTGCGTCGACGGGCCATCGTTTGTGTCGGGAGAGATGGAGTTCTGGTCCGGATCTCTACATGGTGCGGTGTTCCACAGGGGTCCGTCCTTGGCCCGCTCCTGTGGAACATTGGATACGATAGGGTCCTGCGAGTGGCACTTCTCCGGGGGCTACGTGTCGTGTGTTACGCGGACGACACTCTGCTGCTGGCCCGAGGAAGATCGATGGAGGAGGTGATCCGTCTAGTAAGAGTGGGTGCGAACCAGATGGTGGCGCGAATCGAGAGCCAGGGTTTGAGAGTAGCGTTGGAAAAGACGGAGGCTATTCTTTTCCTGGGCCCTCGCCAGCGACCCCCGGCGAATGCGACAGTCCGGATAAGGGACGTGAGCGTCCAAATCGGGAAGGAGTTGAAGTACCTGGGTCTCCTCCTAGACTCAAGATGGACGTTCACCGAACACTTTCGTCGGCTGGCGCCCAAATTGAAGAGAACAGCTGCGGCTCTTGGAAGCCTCCTGCCCAACATTGGTGGACCAGGGTCCAGCTGCCGGCGGTTGTATACAGGGGTCCTACGATCTATGGCCCTGTATGGCGCCCCTGTATGGGCGGAGGGATTGAGCGTCCAAAACAAAGCTCTCCTGCGAGGTCCGCAGCGAATTATGGCGCTACGCATGATACGCGGTTACCGCACCATAGCGGCCGATGCAGCACTCGCTCTAGCCGGAACGCCGCCGTGGGACATAGAAGCTCGCGGTCTGTCGGAGATTTACTTCCGCACGATGGAGTACAAGAGGAGAGGGGAACGGGTGTCACCCGAACTGACAGCCCGATGGCGCCGCCAGGCGCGCATCATTACAATGCGCGCTTGGGATGACAGACTGGCGTCCCCAACAGCCGGACGGAGGACAGTGGTGGCAATAAGGCCCCACCTGCAAGAATGGTCGGCGCATTGGAGAGGCACCCTCACGTTCCGGATGGTGCAGGTATTGACAGGTCACGGGTGTTTTGGGCATTACCTGCACCATATGGCCAGGCGAGAACCAACGCCAGTGTGCCACCACTGCAATCACGGCGACGACACCGCGCAGCATACGCTCGAAGATTGCCCCGCGTGGGCGGAGCAACGAGCGGTGCTTTGCGCCAATATCGGCTTTGACTTTTCGCTCCCGGCTATAATAACAGCAGTAGTCCGGTCGAGCGACTCTTGGAATGCGATGGCGACCTTCTGTGAGGACGTGATGTCACAAAAGGAAGCCGCCGAGCGGATAAGGGAGGCGGACGTGGCCGCAGACCCCGCTCGAAGAAGGCGAGGAGGGCGCAGGCGCGCTATACATGAGCGCCAGCTCCCGCCGTGAACAGGACTCGGGCGACGAACAGGGGATTTCGTCGCCCATTGCACGAGTCCCTCCCGGTAGCAGAGCGCCCGGTGCCTCGGGCCGCTCTCCCGAAGTAGATGGCAGATAACATCTAGCCATGCGAAGGATCTGCTGTTGCGCATGCAGATGCCGCTAACTGGGCCGCTGCAGTTATCGCCCCAGGCGGGTCCGGCGGCCCAGCAACAAGCGGAGGTGGAGGCACCGGAGGGTTTTAGTGGGTAACCCCGGGTAAGCTCCTCACCGCAACGCCTGGGCGAGTCCCACATATCCCGATGGCCACTCCCCCAGCGCCATCGGGAATTCATAAAGAATTTGTCGTCCCAAAATCGACTCGCCCTTGGAAGACTCCAGAGGATGATGGCGACGCGGGCAGTGCGTGGATACCGCACCATATCCAAGGATGCGGCATGCCTGCTCGCCGGGAGCGTCCCGTGGGATTTAGACGCTCGAGCCCTCGCCGATGTCTACTGGCGTGGTGCAGAAATACGCGCGGGAGGCAGCAACCCCCTACCTGACGCAGTACGTCGGTGGAGGGCTCTTGCCAAGGACCGGACGATAGAGCTGTGGGAGGAGCGGCTGCTAGAGCCGACAGTTAGTGTAAGCCTGGTGCTGGCGATACACACACAGCGTACTCTTCGTGCATCGCGACACCAGAGAGTTAGGCCTACACAAGCCCTGGAAGGGCCTCTGTTCGGCCTTAGGAGCCTTGGAGTGCTCCAGAGAAGAGGGGCCTGCTAGTGGCAAGCAGGCGCACGCTCGTCGGGTCGCGGAGTAAGCTCGCGCGTTCCCGTGGTCCGGCATAGCGGTACGTTGAAGAGTACCGACGGGTTTTAGTGGGTAGGGCTGTGGCCAATTTACCATCTTCTCGGCCGCAGCGAGCCCCACATACCCTTGGGGGGTCCCCGTCTCCTTTGGGATGCGTAAATGCATTCCCCGTCGCAAAAAAAAAAAAAAAAACAAAAAAAAAAAAAAAAAAAAAGGTTAGGTTAGGTTAGGTTAGGTTAGGTTCATGGTGGATGGGGGCGGTACCGGTTCCTCCAAGTTGGTGTCCCTGGGCAACGGCTGAGTGCCTTTCGTCGCGTCTTTGCGGGGGGAGGCATTCAGACGGCTGAACGCCGGTCTATATCTATCTTTCTCATCTTTTTTGTAACATTCTTCGCTTGTTTCGTTTTGTTTATGTTTTCTATCTTTCCACATCTTTTCTACTCTATCTTTCTCTTTTATTTAACTCTGAAGATGGTGAGCTGGCATCAAAACTAGCCCGCGACACGGGATGTCGGAGTTTTTAGTAATGGAAGAGCGTATTTTGAAAAATATTCCCCGGGTGGGTCCCGGCAGCGATGCTGGGGAATCCCACCCCTCCGCTTCGGCGGGGGGCTGCTCCTTGTATACGGGGGGGGCACAAAATGCGTCGAGGAAGGAAGAGGTCGCTGCGGCGACGGGTGGAAAGCGAGGCGCGAAGGCGCGAGCGAGTCCGAAACCGGCGCACCTAACCGCGCCGGCTACGGATTTGCTTACGGATGAGGAGGTGGACTTCTCGCAGCCGGTTCCTGATGGGAGACGCCGGATGCTTGAGCTCTTTAAGAAGAAGACACTCAGGGGGGACGTTGATCTGCCGCGCGTGATGCTCACGCGCGCGCTAATACCCGAACCCTCTCAATATGGACTAGACAGCGAGGACTGTCTCTCCGACTCCAGTGACATGTCCTGCTTGTCACTGGACTCCGAGGGGCTGCCCGCACTCCCGGACAAGACGCGTCGTAAACGGCGCAGCTCTGAAGATGACATGGGCCCGCCCCTCAGCAAAGCGGGCCCCAAGTCGAAAAGAGGTCGTGGTCGGCCGCCGACGACGGGCCAATATGTTGGTCTGGCGAAGGCGCAGGCCCAACTTAATCGCGAGAAGGAGGAGGCCCTTCGGCTGGAGGCTGAAGCTGAGTTGGCTAGTGCAGTTAGGACGGTAAGGGAGGCGCGGGTGTCTGACCCGGCTCCCCCTGGTCCCACAACACACCCGATCAACGACGCGGATAGGTCGACTGTCGAATTGGCTAGGAAGGTGGAAAGTTCGTTGGAGGCCATCACAATGGTAGCCACCAAGTCGTCGAACCTGAAGGGCACGTACCAAAGGTTCCTGAAGGAGGCGGCCGCGACCATTCGGGTGGCCTTCACCGAGGTGAGGAGCCGATCCGCTACGGAGGAAATACGGAGGCTGGAGGCGCAGAACGCTCGACTGGAAGAGGAAGTGGCGCAGGTGCGTCGCGAGCTCGACGAGTTGCGCAAACGTGCCCCAGGTCCTCCCCAAAAAGAAGAGGAAATGCGCCAGCTGTTGTCGGAGGTCTCTCGCTCCAACATAGAGACCTTCGGCAACATGCTGAACGCGAGACTGGCCGGGTTGGAGGACAGACTCCTCCCCGCGCCTCGGACGAGACCACCGCTAGCGGCGGATGGTGCTGGCACGTCTGCCGAGCCCCCGCTGCCGGCGAAGAAGAGGGCGCCGAAGCCTAAGAAGACGTCGGCGCCAACTTTCGCGGAAGTGACAACGGCGAGTGCAGTGCCTCCTCAAGTGGCTTCTGCACCGGCCAAGGCCCCTAAGGCCAAGAAGAAGAAGCGGCCCACTATGGCGGCTAAAGAGGCGGCGCAAGGGGGTGCGAAGACGACGCCCTCTCCAGCTGAAGTCCCGTGGACCACAGTTGGTTCGCGCAAGGGCGCAAAGAAGAAGACGGGTGCGGCCACAACATCTAAGGCCGCGCCCAAGAAGAAGAAGAAGAATAGGCTCCGCCCTCCGACATCCGCGGCCGTCGCCCTCACCCTGGAGGCGGGGGCTGAAGAGAAGGGGGCATCATACGCGAGCTTACTGCGCGAGGCTCGGTCTAAGATTGGCCTGGGGGAGTTCCAAATCCCCAGGCTGGTCCACAAGAGGGCCCACACCGGCTCGGTTCTCCTCCTAATTGACGGGGAGGGGGCCGGTGAGAAGGCGGTCGCTTTTGCAGCGTGGCTGCGAGAGGTGCTGAGCCCAGAGTTGGTCAGGGTCAGCTGCCCGGTGAAGTGCGCGGAGATGCGGGTCACCGGGCTGGACGACGCGACGTCGGCCGCTGAGGTCGTAGCGGCGGTCGCAAGAGAAGGAGAGTGCCCGGCCACCAACATCCGGTCGGGCAGAGTCGTTGCTGGCCCGAGAGGGAAATCTCTGTGGCTCAGCGTCCCGGTGAAGGCCGCTCAGAAGCTTCTGGGCACTGGGCGGCTTCAGATAGGGTGGTTTGAGGCAAAGGTGGCGCTGCTGACCGCGAGGCCGAAGCGGTGCTTCCGCTGCCTCGATACCGGCCACATGGCGGCGCATTGCACGTGCCCGGTGGACCTCAGTCGGAGCTGCTTCCGCTGTGGAAAGCCTGGGCACAAGGCGCTCGCCTGCGAGGAGGCTCCGTGCTGTCCAGTCTGCGAGGCAGTGGGTAAGCCGAAGGGGCACGTGCTGGGGGGTGACGGCTGTATTACAGTAAAAAAGCCGTCCCCCGGCGCAAAAAAGAAGAGAAGGGCGCCAGCCAAAAAGGGGCGGCAGAAAAAGCCGCACCCTGCTGCCGACAGGGCGATTCCGCTCGTCCCGGTCGAAGAGGCAATGGAAGCCTAGGCCCGTGTGCGGCGATCGGGGGATCGACCGCTCACAAGATGGGTCCCGAGTGAAAGGCTCCCCTAGATGCCCGGGGAGCCCTCGGTGAGGTAGGCGGCGGCATCTCAACAGGCCGCCGCATATTGAGTTGAGCCGGACGCGGCAAGCGCTATGGGCTGCGGAAGTAATATTTTCAGTTCCCGCGGCCCACAAACAGCGCAGAAGGCGGGCATGGGGGGTTTTAGTCGGTAAACCTCGGCGCACTCACACGCGCTGAGGGAGTCCGACATACCCCGCCGCCTTCCCCCGGAGTCGGTGGGGATGCGTAACGCATTTCCCCCCTTAAAAAAAAAAAAAAAAAAAAAAAAAAGGTTCATGGTGGATGGGGGTCTGCCAGTTCGTCCAAGTTCGTGCCCCTGGGCAACGTGTGGGTGCTCCGCTTCGCTCTTTACACGGGGTGGGCGCTCACGCGGCTGAAGGCTGGCTCTGTCTTTTCTACTCTATCTCTCACCATCTGTTTTATTAAACTCTTGTTTGTACTGTTTTTCTTTTGGTTTTACTATCTTTCACCATCTTTTCTTTCATCTATTGCTATATTTCCTTTTGGTTATCCTCTTCTCTACCGTTTTGTATGTTTGTTTGAGAACATGAGTGAGTGTATGATTTGATGGATGGACCCGTGGGTCCCCAACCCTAAGTTGGCAACGTCCGGCGATGGGGTGCATTGCGAGTGGGAGACTTCGTACCAAGGATGTGGGGCAGACTCACCCCTTAATGATCAACCATGGAAACAGGCAATGGAAAAAATACTCCCCGGGTGGGTCCTCTAACGAGGGAATCCCACACTCCTGCTCCGGCAGGAGGTCGCCCCAAGTATACGGGGGGGGCTCAAATTGCTTTGGTGAGAGTGGAAGACGTACTGAAAGGACATGACATATCGGATTTGACAACCACGGAATTGACATCTCTAATTGACAAACGAAGTGGATCGCGGACGGCAACTCCAACGACCACGATGGAAGTAGAGGGAAGTGACGAAACTTCGTCATTTTTTAGAAGACCCAGCAGAGGTACGTCAGTGTCTGAGGAGAGCGCCAACGAGACGGTCGCTGCAAAGGCACTGGCGCAACAATTATACCTGAAAGAGAAAACTCCGCTAAAGCGGAAAACCGGACAGGACGCAGATGGAGAGTCGGAGACCGATGAGGAATCTCCAAATCGGTCGTCGACAAAGGAGAGGACGAAGATATTCCGCGGCAAGCGTGGGAGAGGAAGACCGCCTACTACAGGCGAATATATGGGCCTCGCAGCGGCCATAAAGAAAAAGGCCGAATCAGAGCGAGAACTTCTCGCAGCCCAGATGGACAAAGAAGTTTTAGGACTGGCGCAGAGGATCCAGCCGGTTCGATCATCACGGACGTCAGGAGCCTCTGAATACTCGGACGCGTACGAAGACGTTGAGACGACTAGCGCACTTGGCGCATCTATTACGACCAGTTTGGCCGCCATCTCCGGAACGGTCAAAAAATCGAAGAATCTGAGTGGGCCCTGCGTCAAAACACTCAATGATGCAACGCGCACCATACGGATGCTTGCGCGGCCCTGCTCAGCCGCACTTCGACAGCGGAGACTAGAGCGCTGGAAGCTGAGAAGAAGACACGACCAGAGAAGAATAGTCTGGCGTCGACGTCAGTCACGACACTGATGCCGCCGACAAACCCCGGACCAGAGCTGAAAAAAGGAAAGAAGAAGACCCGAAAGACTGCTGCAGCTGCAGAAGCGGCTAGCGCGAGACAAGACGCTCCTGGGACAGCAGCAGCATCGGGAACACCTCGTACAGAAGAATGGACAGAGGTTGTTAAAAAGAGTAGGAAGAATAAAGGAAAAGAGACAGAGAAGAAGAATGGCAAGACGCCAAAGAAAAAGGAAAGGAAAAGTAGGAGACTACGCGCTCCAAATACTGCAGCTGTGGTCCTAACCCTACAGCCGGAGGCAGTGGAGCGCGGAGCGTCCTACACAGATGTGCTGAAGGAAGCGAAAAGACGCTTGGATATTCAAGCCCTCGAAATTCCGGCGGTTAAAGTTAAAATCGCGGCAACCGGGGCCCGCATACTCCAGATCTCGGGAGACGCACGCAATGAAAAAGCGGACGTCCTAGCCGGCAAACTCAGGGAGGTCCTAGGCGACCAGACTGTTAGAGTCTCCAGGCCCCAAAAGTGCGCCGAGCTCAGAGTGACAGGTTTAGACGACTCGGTGACGTCTGTCGAAGTTGCTGAGGCTATTGCGAGAGCTGCGAACTGTCCTGCCGAAACTATTAAGGTGGGCGAAATACGGAGTGGCAGGAACGGGCTAGGCACAGCTTGGGTCAGCTGCCCAATCGACGCAGCAAAGACGGTATCAAGCCCTGACATCAAGCTGTATGTGGGATGGGTCATTGCACGAGTGACACTGCTACCGTCTCGATCCATGCGGTGTTATAAATGCCAGGAAACGGGTCATACGAAGGCGAAATGTGCCTGTGACGTCGATCGCAGCGGACTCTGTTTCCGCTGCGGCCAACCAGGCCACACATCGCAGCAATGCCAGAACGCACCCCATTGTGTTCTCTGTGCCTCGAAAGGAAAGCCGGCTGACCATCGTGTGGGAAGTAAAATATGCGGAAGACCGGCACCTAAAAAGAAGAATGGCTCTGAAAAGAGCCAAAATGCACCGAAGACAGTAACGACACCTGCTGTCATCTCCGCAGATGAGAGGGCAAACGATACGGTTCCAATCAACAATGGCCAATAGTTTCCTCCAGTGTAATCTGAACCACTGCGCCCCTGCACAAGACCTAATGGTCCACTCAATGGCGCAGTGGTCCATAGACATAGCGGTAGTGGCTGAACCGTATCGCGTGCCATCTCGTACGGATTGGTTTGGCGACATTGAGTCCTCGGTAGCTGTGGTCTTAGGTCCTAAGGTCGTGTTGTCATCCGGCGGCGTCGTGATCCGGGATCACGGTTTTGTGGCAGTCGGTCTGGAATCGCTGGTGATTGTGGGTGTATATTTTTCGCCCAACAAGTCTTTAGCTGACTTTGAGGCCCTCCTCTTGCGTCTCACCGCCCTCTTATGTGGACTGTCCCATCCGGTAGTCGTCGCCGGTGACTTCAATGCGAAATCCACGCTATGGGGTTCGCCGGCGACGAATGCCAGAGGGCGAGCAGTATCCGACTGGATGATGACGACTGGTCTCGTTATGTTGAACCGCGGGAATGCAGGTACCTGTGTACGACAAAGAGGGGAGTCAATAGTGGATATAACGTTGGCCAGTCCAGCTCTTGCGCGTCGAGTTGACAACTGGTGTGTGCTGGAACAGGTGGAAACGTTGTCTGTCCACCGATATATTCGCTTTGACATCCCCACCTACGTCTTTGGCAGTCGCGGTCGCGCTTCTGCGTCAGACCTAGGCCCAAGGTGGTCGCTTAAAGGATTGGATAAGGAAGTCTTGGTAGAAGCCGCGATCGTGGCGTCTTGGGGATCTCCGCCAACAGATACAGGAGTTGATGAAGCAGCCGAATGGCTCAATGAAGCGATGGTTGGCGTGTGCGACGCTTCGATGCCGAGAGTTAAACCATTTGAGCCCCGGCGCCGAGCTCACTGGTGGCGTCCGGAAATCAAACAGCTCCGGGACGAATGTGTAACTGCCCGACGTCGCTATGCCAGATATCGGCGCAGACAGAGCAGGAGTCGGGAAGAGGAGGAAGCTTTCTATGCCGCATACCTTGCGGCACGTAATGCACTGAGTGACGGCATAAGAAGAGCAAAGACTGAGGCATGGGAGGAATGGCTCGCAACGCTAGAGCGGGATCCGTGGGGGAGGCCGTACAAATGGGTGAGGCAGAAACTTCGTCCTGCCGCCCCGCCTCTCACGCAGAGTCTCGACCCGGAGTTGCGCCATACGGTTCTGTCGACCTTGTTTCCGGCCAGAGCTGACTGGACTCCGCCGACAATGACTCCACACTCAGAGGAGCCTGAGACGGAAGAGGTGGTCCCGCCCGTGACGTCTGCTGAGTTGAGCGTGGCTGTATATAAGATGGGCCTTAAAAATACTGCCCCTGGGCTTGATGGTGTGCCCGGTCGAGCATGGGTCTTGGCCATGAAAGAATTGGAGCCGCAGGTACTCGCCGTTTTGACCAGTTGTCTGGTCCAGGGCAGAGTACCCCGCCGCTGGAAGACAGGAAAGCTTGTGCTTCTCCGAAAGAGCGGCCGGCCAATCGATCAGCCGTCGGCGTACAGGCCCATCGTGTTACTAGACGAGGCCTGTAAAATGTTAGAGAGGGTAATCGCAGCGCGCATCACACAACACCTGGATCGCGTTGGGCCGAACCTCAGCAACAGGCAGTACGGGTTCCGAGCAGGCCGATCGACGATTAGCGCGATCGCGAATCTGCGGGATATCATCCAGGAAGTGACACCCCGGGGCGGGGTAGTTTTGGCGGTATCTTTGGACATTTCTAACGCGTTCAACTCCCTGCCCTGGCAGACTATAAATGAAGGACTCAGGTACCACGGAGTGCCGAATTATCTCCGCAAGGTCACCCGCGATTACCTCTCCGCTCGTTCGGTGCAGTATCCGACGCGAGACGGATTAGAGCGTCAGGAAGTTGTGTGCGGTGTCCCACAGGGATCGGCTCTCGGACCACTCCTGTGGGACATCGGGTACGACTGGGCACTCCGTGGTGCCTTCATCACCGGTGTGGACGTACTCTGTTACGCCGACGACACATTAGTCGTCGCGCGTGGACAGACGCACAGAGAGGCGAAGGTTCGTGCGACAGCGGCGGTTGCACAGGCAGTGCACCGGATCCGTGCTTTGGGCCTTACAGTGGCCCTCGAGAAGTCTGAGGCCATCGTATTTCACGGGCCGAGGAATGCACCGCCTTCCGGCGAAGAAATAGTGGTAGGAGGGAGTCGAATTAGCGTCAAGACATCAATGACGTACCTCGGTCTCGTGTTGGATGGTCGCTGGACCTTTAAGGGCCACTTCAGTCGCCTCTCGGAGAAGGTAACCAAAGCTGCTGCAGCGCTGGCATGGCTCCTCCCGAATCTTGGGGGTCCGAGCCTCGGTTGCCGCCGTCTTTACCTTGGCGTGATACAGTCAATGGTAATGTACGGCGCACCAATCTGGACGGAGAGCCTGGGGCCTGACAATCGGCAAGTTCTCGGCAGGCTCCAGAGAATAATGGCGACAAGAGCGGTACGGGGATACCGCACAGTGTCTGGAGACGCGGCATGCGCCCTCGCCGGTAGTATACCTTGGGACTTGGAGGCCAAGTCCCTAGCCGAGGTGTACTGGCGCTGCCAGTCCGAACGCGAGGCGGATAACCGAAACCCACCACCTGACATCATCCGGGGGTGGCGAAACAGCGCCGCAGAACAGGCGCTCGATATTTGGAGAGAGAGGCTGGAAGAGCCACGTGTGAGTGTGGACTTGCTCACGGCCATACGCCCCATCATCAAAGAATGGGTGCAGAGAAGAGGAGGCGTACTCACCTTTCGCCTCACACAGGTACTGACCGGGCATGGTTGCTTCGGTCGGTACCTGTGTGAAATTGTCAGACGCGAGCAGTCCACAGCTTGCCATCACTGCAGCGACGACCGGGACACGGCACAGCACACTCTGCTAGTCTGTCCTGCATGGAGTGACCAAAGAGCGGCTCTTCAAGCTGTCATCGGAGCAGACATATCGCTGCCAGCAATCCTTCGTATGATGCTGAGCAGCGAAAATTCGTGGAAGGCGGTCGCGACATTTGCCGAGTCGGTGATGTCGGCGAAAGAGGAGGCAGAGCGCAGGAGGGAAGTGGAAGCGCAAGACCCTCAGAGAAGGCCAAGGCGGAGACGAAGAGCCAGAAATGGCAATGACATCCCGCCCTAGCAGGGATCTCGGGGCGGTGGCAGGGGAAACCGCCGCCCAGGAATCGAGTCCCAGAGTGAAGACGCGATGCGCATCGTGTTCCGTGCATCGCGTCAGAGTGTGTGATTATGTGTACGTGTGTGTTTTTGGGCCCTTCGAAGGCCAGAGTAGAGTCTGCATCGGCAGACACCCGCTAGCAGTCACGGAAGTCATAGCAATAGTTCCCGTGTCTGCAACAACAGCGGTTGTGCAGGAACACTGACGGGTTTTAGTGGGTAGGGCTGCGGTCAATTTACCATCTTGACGACCGCAGCGAGTCCCACATACCCTCTGGAAGTTTTTCGTTGATAGTTAATTAACTGTTTAGGTTTTATCTCTGAAATTTCTGGGGTGGGTTCCTTCTGGTTCTCTTCACACACTACTAAATCTGAAAACAAGTGTTATTACTTACTTCCGCAGTTATTCTGCTTTTTGTGCTATTTTGGGGGCGTTCCCAGTGGGCGGAGCCCGCTTACGTGTTCCTATGCAATTTAATTAAAATAAATTTTTTAAACTCAATTTCTGACTAAATTACTAATGCTAAAAATCTAGAACTTTACTACTTTATAACTGCACTAATCCTCTATACTATAGACTATTTTTCTTCTATAAAAAATTTATATTTCACTCTTTTACTTATACTTTTCTAAAACAACTTCTATTTTTCTACCAATTAACTGACATTAATATGCTTAAAACTATGACTTAACTTTATCTTCTGTTTCTTCCGCTTCCGTAGTCGACCCGTAGGGATGGTCCGGTGGTCCCCTGAAAATCTAGACCTCGTAGGTCGAAGTCTAGATTTTCAGGTTTTTCTTTATTTTCTCCGGATCCGGTGACCGGATCGGCTCCAAATTTTTTCTAAATTATCTCCTCACTGTCCTTCACTTTGTCCACTTAAATTATATATACCTTCTCGCTTTAAATTTAAAGTTATTAATTTTTGAAAAAAGTCACAATTTTAAAATGTCAATAACTTTTTTGTTTCTTGTCCGATTTTGATTTTCTTTTCTGATCTGGGCTGCCCCGGCTGTCCCGCTTTTGGATATGTATTTGGTTTCCCCCCCACAACCTTCCGAGTGCCCCCGTCCCGGGACCTCTTTTCGGCTTTTTGCCTAAATCTCCGAAGTCCTTTACCGGAAAATTCCGGAATTTCGTCAGATGTAGGACGGGGTCATGAGTCGTCGAACTGCAGTCAAAAAAGGGGGGGTCACCATGACAGATCTGGCGCCGCACGCGTCCGAAATTTTTCGAAGTGAAAATTTTTTAGTTTTTCCGCGATAACTTTTTTGTTTTTCGCACTATCACTACGCGGTTTTCAGTTTAGTGTTCGTCACTTTTTCCCGGTTAATTTGACGTATCACACGTAATTGTAGCTATATTTTTGTCACTTCCATTGAATTTAATAAGCTTTTACTGATTTCCGCGGACTTTGCGTGTGCGTAACTCGCGTTTGGCGCGTGCTGCCTCGACCGCGGTTGAAGCGGAACTGGTTAGGTTTTTTTTTTTTTTTTTTTTTTTTTTTTTTTGCTATCGCCCCTAACATTGTCAGGGCTCGTTCTTTTTCTTTTTTTTTTATTAATCATTTATCTTTTTCTTATTCTTTTTTGCATTAATTATAGTACAATATCCACTTAATATATTACAATTACAAAAGTTTTTTCAATGAATACACTAAAATACCAATTTACGAAATTTTACATACATAATTCAAATCCAAAAACCACAAATAATGTTTAAATACAAATAAAATACAATAAAAATTTCCATTCATAATATGCAATAATAAAATTTCCTAATTTACAGTAAAATGCCAATAAAAAATACAATTAAATTAATATTTAAATACAATTACATAAAATTCCTATCAATACAATACAATAATAAAAACTTTTAAAATTTCCAATACAATACAATTGAAACACAATTACAATATAATAAATTCCAATTAAATTAAATACAGTAATAAAATTTCCAATAAAATACCAATATAATACAGTTAAAATAAATTTCAAATACAATTAATTTCCAGTTACATAAAATTTCCATCAATAAAATGCAATAATAATTTCCAAATTTCAATAAAATACCAACAATACAATTAAAATAATTTTAAATACAATTAAATTAAAAACCTACTACTAATATCACAGTTTACACTAATTCTTACTCCACACCATCACTATGCCTTTTGTTAACTATTTGAACGATCTTTGTGCAATATCGCAAGAAAACCTCCCTTTTCTTGCTGTCCCCCAGCATGCTTGGCAGACTCTCACCCGTCATCGCAATGCCCAATTTCTGCTCAATAGCATATCTATTGGTTGCAAAAATTGGGCACTCGAGTAACAGGTGGGGGACTGTCTCCGCAACTCCGGGCTGACACAGACACGACGTATCCTCCTTCAATTTGAATCTGTTCAAATAGAAGGCGAACCCGCCGTGGCCAGTCAGTACTTGTGTGGTGTGGTGTGTAATGTCTATTTTGCGCACTATTCTGTGCGCCGCGGCAGCATTGGGGAAGAAGAGCTTCGTGACTCCGGCCGTCCCGCCTGACGTATATCTCCTGTCCCATTCCTCAATCGTGTCCTGTCTTAAGACACGCTTGACGAATGACACAGGACACAGATCGTAATCGGGTTTCTTCTTCGATCCCAGAGCGGCCTCTTTGGCTAATTGGTCAACCCTTTCATTCCCCCTAAGCCCTGCGTGCGCCTTGATCCAAAACAGGGAGACCTCCCGCCTCTGCAATGCAGCTTTTCGGAGGGCCACCCTAGTTTGCACTGCCAGGGGATGGGGGGAACCAAGGGTGACCGCCTGAAGGGCCGCTCTGGAGTCGCTAAAGATACCGACCTTAGTCACTCTGCCCTCGCAGGCAATTTTTACGGCCTTGCTCAGTGCGAGGAGTTCGGCCTGGTAGACGGTGCAATACGTCGGCAAAGCAAGTTTGACGGCCCTGGTCTCGGCCTCACCTTTCCAAACGGAAAGTGCGGCTCCGACCCGACCCTCAATCTTGCTGCCGTCCGTGTATACTCGGTGTTCGTGGTCACAGACCACGTCCGAATATACAGCCTCGTCTACCAGTCCGAATCCAAGCCCAGTCTGCTCTGCCGGATGGGGTTCCTCGATCGCTGGAGCCCTTCGCTCCACCTCCCTGTCTCTCAGTACCGGGTGTGACACCCCCTTCTTGATCTCATAGAGCCTCGATACTTCGAGTATCCTGAGATCAAGAGGGAGTATCCCAGCCAACAGTAGTGCAGAGTTCAGGGAGACGGTCCGATAGGCTCTGCAAATCTTCTGGGCAAAACCCCGCTGGACGGTGTTTAGCCTTTTCTGGACCCCCATCTTTTCTGCTGTGCTAGCCCAAGCCGCCGCCGCGTACAGAATAGTGGGCTCTACTACTGCAATATAAATAAGTTTTATTACTTGGGGGTTAAGCCCCCATCCTACTCTGGCTGTTCTAGCGAGTATTTTGTACCTATTGACGGCTTTCTTACAGACATTGCCCACGTGGGCATTGAATGTAAGTCCGCCGTCGATAGTGAGCCCCAGAATCTTAATTTCTGTTTGGTAGGTGATGTCCACTCCACCCATGTTTAGCCGTGGTGTATCGTACTTAAGTTTTCTGGTGGACAGCATGGCACACGTTTTGTGGGGGGCAAACTTTAGCTTGTTAGCTAACCCCCACTTGTTGACCTTTTCCAGTATCGGGTTGGCCCTCCTCTCTATCTCCAGTGCCGTCCTCCCCTCAAACACTATGACTACGTCGTCGGCGAAAGCCTGGCAGAAAACATCCTCTTCCTCCAGCATCCACAGTAGGGGGTCCAACAAGAGGTCCCACAGGAGAGGTCCTCCAATGGATCCCTGTACACACCCCTTGTTGGTCTCCCTACTCACTTCCACTCCCGCATACCTAACATTCACACTCCTTTCACTCAGATAGCTGCTGATCACCCGTCTCAAGTTCACCGGACACCCAACCTCCGCCAACCGCACCCTTATGGCTGGCCACCAAGCACTGTCGAAGGCGCCCTCTATATCCAGTGACACCACAACAGAAATTTTTCTCTCCTCCCTCTTCTTCCTGATGTGGTTCACCAGTCTGTAGAGGGCGTCTTCGGTGCTTCGTTGGGGCATAAAGCCATACTGGTTGGGGCTTAATTTGGGCAGCAGATAGAACCTGAGTCGGGCGACCAGCATCTTCTCGAAGATTTTGCCAAGAACAGGCAGGAGGCCGATCGGGCGATAGGCTTTTGGTACCCTGTATGATTCCTTGTCCGGCTTCCTCAGTACTACCACTGTTGCCTGCTTCCACTGTTTGGGGAAGCAGGCAAGAGCGATACACCGGTTCAGCAGTGCAAGGAACCATTCAGGGTTACATTCTACAGAGTGCTGGCAGATGTCGGCCGTGAAACCGTCCACCCCGGGGGCCTTTTTGGGGTTGAAGGACCTTACGGCTCTCTTCAACTCCTCCATGATGAAAGGAGGGTCGTCCGGGCCCGTCGGCGCTTCGGTGTCTAAGGACTCCGCGCGCCGACGCACCCGCCGATGTTCCTCGCTTTCACCACTTTCTTGGTCCACGGGGTAGAAGGTCTCGGCCAACAGTTCTGCGGAGTTCCGGGCGTCGAGGGTTTCACCGTCCCTGTTAAGGGGCAGATCCTCCTCCCTCCCGGTCGCTCTGTTCATCACTCTGTAGATGCCCTCCCATACCCCCTCCCTATCCTGTTTTTGGCAAAAGTCCTTCCAGCTACACACTTGCGCTTCTTTTACCGCCTTTTCATACTTCTCCTTTTCCTCTAGGTACAGCCCAACTACGCGGTTTCTGCGATCTGGCGCTGCGTTTCGGATCCTGCGTCTCCTCGTGGACACCTGTTTCTTCATCTGCGCGAGCTCATCATTCCACCACGACAAGGTGAATTTCTGTGTGTGTTTCCTAGCTGGCATTGTGTCTCTGCATGTCTGTGTGATCGCCTCAGTGTATCTGTCTATTACCTCCTCTATTTGTTGAGTGCTGTGTATTGAGTCTATGTCTTGTAGAGTTAATTGTCTGTCTGACATCGACTGGGTCAATTTCTCATGAAATTGACCCCAGTTTGCCTTGCGTGTGTTAAATATGCGTGTTGTACGTATTATGTTTGTGCCTGTGGATTTCTGTTGTCTGATGCCAAATGATATGCCGTTGTGGTCCGAGCTCGTCAGACCCTCCTCGACTCTCCAGTTGTCCACTCGGTTCAGCAGATCGTCAGAGCATGCCGTCACATCCACGTAGCTACTGTACCTTTTCCCCCCTCTGACGGTGTCGAAAGTCGGGATGTCACTGGCATTGAGTATTTGCATACCCATGGCTCCCAGCACACCAGACACTTCCCTCCCTCGCGGGTCTTCCACGTCGCCACCCCACCACGGGCTTTTTGCGTTCGCGTCGCCTCCCAAGACCATCCTATCGGTACCCAACTCTCCTCCTACACGCATAAGATGGTCCAGGTAGGGCTCCACAGGCTTATCAGGCTCGAAGTAAAAAGACACTACAATGATCTCCCAGGCTTTGGTTTTTAAGGTGGCCACGACTACGTTGTTGTTGGTGAGGCGCGTGTGGAGTACGACATCAATGGTGTCGTCAAAGACCACCACACACGCCTTTACTGCACCGCCACCTTCCCCATCGCTCTGGTAGACTCTTATTCCATTGTAGGTCCTCATACTCCGTGCCCCACCTATGTAGGGCTCCTGCAGCAACGCTACGCATGCCTTACGCTTGGTGGCCTCGAGTAGAAACTCCTGTGTGGCGACTTGGCTCCGCTGGAGGTTGGCCTGTAAAACTCGGTACTGGAAGTTCTCCTGGACACCCTTAGCAATACGCCACCGCCGACCTGGCTAAAGCGTCCCACCTCTTTCTCTCTGGACATTCATCAGCAAAGGCATTGTGCTCCCCGTTACCTTTCTTGGCCCTTGTGCAGTTAATGCATTTGGGCGCTTCTCCTCGCAGCCACTTGTCACATTGGGTCTTCATATGAAGACCTGCGCAGTGGCTGCATCTTTCTTCCTCCTCCTTACACCACCTCTTGGTGTGCCCATACCCAAGGCAACGGGAGCACTGCACCAGCGGACTCTGATCGTTCACTCTAACCCTACCCAGACCTATATGGGCATGGCCAACATCCATCCATCTCTTCCATACCTGTGGGCTCACCCTAGCCACTACATGGTTTTGGAGGGGGTTCCTCGCATTCTTCCTGTACGCTACTTCAACCTTACATTCCTCCCCCTTCAGACCTTCAAAGACGCTAGCGTTCTGATTTCGCAACGCGGTTGTGAAATCGTCATTGTCACGCTTCATAACGTCTCTGAAGATCAGAAGAGGATCCTTGTTTTTCACTTCTTCCACAATAAGACCCTCATTCTTTCCTATTCTTTCCTTTACCTTGTTTCTTTCTTCCTCGTTCACGCAGCCGACGACTACCTTCCTATTTCTAACCTTTCTCACTCTTTCCACTTTCACCCATCCATCCTTCGCATCTACCGTCCTTCTTATCTTTTCCAGTACCTCTTCACCTGTCTCTTGCTCATCCCTGGAGGACACCACGACTGAGTGCAATGCTCTTGCTTCGGGGAGTCTCTCAGAGACTCCTCGCGAGGCAACGCTCGCGTAGGTCGCTACTGCGGCCGCAGTCGTGTTGTTCTCCAGCAGCGTGCTTAGCTTTTCCATCCTTCTTTCACTCTCTTCTACTACCTTCCTATTCCCTTCCATTCGTCTCCTCATTTCCTCCATACTTCTCATATTTTCTACTAATAGCTTATTATTCTCTTTCAGGTTTTTCACCAGTTCGTCACTCGCAGCAGTCGTCAACGCGGTTGGTTTGGGGGAAGGGTGTAAAGGGCCCTGTCCCCGCTCTTCGTGCTGCCCTATTTTTGTTTTCCCCGTTCCCTGCTCCAGATCTTTAATAATGTTGTAGAGCCTGTCTAACATTGCATTCACACCATCCTTGATCTCCGTTTTGAGATTTCGGGATGTGCTTATATACATTTTTGCTCTGTTTAGACAGGCTCTACCTTCCTCCGTTTTAGTTCTATAAGACATGGAGGGGCTCACTGCGCCCTCTTCCACGTGTTTTTTATTGTTTCTACTTTTAAGGGTGGCGGGTTCCTGGCTACTCTGTGATTTTTCCGGAGGGGAGACGGCGCTGGTAAAAGCCTCTATCCTATCAATACTTTTTCTTACGGCCGATTTTTTGTCAGGTTGAGTTAATGATATACCCCTGTCCATGCTGTCTCTGTCTGGCGATGTAATGACGAATGTGTCGCTTGCCCTCTTTGGTGTGTGGAACATCTTGTTTTGAGGTTGGTATACCGAATATGATAAAAAGAAATTAGAATAAAATAATGAATAAAGTAAATGATTAATAAAATGAATTGAAATAAAATAAAATATTATGTCAAAATGTTTAAAAAGTCAAAGTACCTAACCTAGCAGCTGTTCCAAGAGGATACAACTGGTCCAAAAATTGTAAATATAAATAAATTAAAATTACTATACTAACTAACCTAACAGTTGCTCCAATATAGAGACAAACTGGTCCTATTCTATAAATATATACCTAGCACTTATATATATACGGTGTTAATAAGATGTTGTGTGGTAAAAATCCCTAGGTATATTATGCTGTACACTTGTCAATCAAAGGTAAGTCTTGGTGTACTAACAATCTTAACTCTAATCTTAAACTAGCAGCTTCACCAAAAATGATGAAGCTGGTCCTTATCTCTAATTATAAATAGTTTTAAGCTCTTTTTCAGGTACCTTTTTTCTTTCAGGGTTTTTTCTTTCAGATGGAGGTTCTTCTGCGGGTCTTCTTTTCTTTTCTTCTCTTTCAGGTTTTTCTTCCGTTCCGGTTTCTTGTCCGGTTTTCTTTCAGGTTCTAGAAGTTCTCCTGTTCCTGTTCTTCCTGATGCAGAAAACCCCACTCCTCTACGGTTTTCAGGGGCTGAGTTATGGACGGGCGTGCTTGGTGACCTTGAGAAACAAAGATGGCGGCTGCGTATCCAAAATCTTCCGACTTGTTGTTATGCTCTTCGTTTCAGGTTCACCGTTGGTGGAAACCCCGTCCTTCTACGACCTCTAGGAGCCGAGCTATGAGCAATTGAATTTTTCCAATATGGCCGCCAAGATGGCTGCCAATATTTTCAAACTCCTGTAGCTCCTGAGCCGTTTGCCGTAGAGGGGTGGTGTTTGGGCTCTTTCTTCTTACTTTTCCTTCTTCTTTCTTGTGCTTTTGTTTTCTTCTCTGTTCTAGGTCCCGAAGGTTCGTGTTTCCCGATTTGGATAATATTCGGTATGTGGGTAGCCGACGTAGTCCCTTCTATCTAGAAAAAAGTCCCACTCTCGTAGCTTGGTTTGGGGCTGAGTTATACCGCTTTTTGTCCGGAGTTTGACAGTTGATGATCTGTCAGATGTCAACTTTGGCGGTCTGTATCTCTTCAGCCGTTTGTCGGAGATACGTCGTTTTTGGGCTTATTCTCCTTGTTTTTATCTCCTCTGTCCAGTCCTGGTGTTTTCCTATATGGAAATTTTCCGGGAAAATTTTCCGGGTTTTTTCGGAAAATGTGAGTTTTTCCTATTTGGGCAGCTAGGTGTTAGTGCGTAGAGCTGGATGTCGAAAACCGCACCTTCCTAGGGCTCTTGGTTGCCGAGTAATTCAGCTTCTAATTTCTCCAAGATGGCCGCCCAAATGTCAAACTGATTTTTGTCAGCTTGTTTCTCCGTCAGTTTTTGTCGCCGCTGATCGCGGTTTCCTTTGCTGGGGGGTTACCTTATCTTAGGCTTTTAAAGGGGGGGGAGTTTGGGGGGGTTGCAATCCCCAAAAATTTTGTCCTGATTTTGGGCTGGGTGGCTGCTCCTCCTTGCCACCTTTCAGGAGAGCTATCGCTCGTCTCTGTCGTCCTTTTCGTTCAGGAGTTATAAACGTGCAAACTTTTCACAAAATGGCGGACAAAATGGCCGCCAAACGTTTTTTCGTTATAACTCCTGTAGTTTCTGTCCGATTTTATCGTGTAAGGTATCAGGAGGTAGGTCTCACCTTTGGCTATCCACTTAGGTTGGTCTGGTTCCCGTCGCTCCCGGCTATCCCGAAATATTCCAGAAAAACACTGTTTTACCTGTATCTCCGGTGTCTGATGACCTAGAGAGGTAATTCTTGAGATGTTCGTAAGGTATTAGCTCAAGCTGTATTGCTATGTATTTTGGAACGGGTTTCGGTGTTGCCAATAGTAAGAATTTTTGGTTTTTCTGGAATATCGGTTTTTTCGGCCTGGTGGAAAATTTTTGTATGGGCGACTTACTTTTTGGGCTCTGGTCGGATAGCTGGTGTGGTGAAGCTAATTTAGAAGCTGTCTAAATCCACGCGTCTCTACAGGTTCGGTTATGAGAGCTATTTAAAGTTTCGTTTTTCTAATTAGAGTGACTCACCCCCCTTATGTTCTAAAATTTTTCTTTTTGCGGATTTTTTGTCCTCTTTAAGTGCTCTTCCACGCACAATGCAAGAAGATTGTGTAAGGTGGCGAAATCACCCACCTCGTGGGGACGCCAAAAACTAAAACTAAAGGTCAAAGCCACTTACACTAGGTCTATAATTCTAAATTTAACTACACTAAAAGAGGTCTCTGTCCTACACAATGTCCACTAATGTTCTTAAAAATCCGTCACTAACTTTTTGTTTTATATCACTTTTAAGTTTCAAAATTTTTTCACTTTCCGTTTTTTCAACTTTTTTCCACTTTTTTCACTTTTTTAAGTTTCGGCACTATTACCCGCGGGTGGGCGGCACTGAGACGCGTCGAACAACACCTTATTTATGAAAATCGGTTGAGTTTTACCCACTTTTTCGTATTTTTGAAGACGGAGCTTTGTGAAAAAGGTGTGGTCTGGTCGGCAGATGGCCTGAAACTGAACTGGTTAGGTTAGGTTAGGTTAGGTTAGGTTAGGTTAGGTTTTTTTTTTTTTTTTTTTTTTTTTTTTTTATATTGGGACCCATGTAAAATGTGGGTCCTACTTGTTCCCCCTATCATAGACAAGGCCAATTCTTTACTTTATATATTTTTACTTTCCTTATCGTAGGTAGTATTATGTTTTATATTTATTTGCAATTACTATCTTTTATTCATGTTTTATTATTTCAATTTTTATTTATTTATTTACTATTATTTATTTACAATATTTCAAATTTTTTACTTCTATTCCTTACTATCACATGTGCGCCCAGCGCAGAATCCTCCTTAAGCTGCCATTGCTAATCCTTATTACAGTATAATTTTTACCAATTTGTGGTCTGCCACACCACCGTCGCCGGCCCACGCCAGCTACTCCACAACACACTTACATTGCATACACTATTGTTTTATTTCCAAATTATTCATTTTTACAGTTTTTACTTTTGCTATACACTTTATTTCTAAATTTTGTTACATTATTATAATATGTTTTATCTATATAATTTGCTACTAACTTGTCATTTTTTATTTTTACTAACAGGTACTATACATTTCGTTTATTTTTATACTACATTTATTTTTGTTCATACATAATATCTTTTATCTTTACGACCTAATTATATTTTAATTCCAACTGAGTGGATTACAACTTGTTTAATATTTATACTATTGGTACTTTCATCTGGTTGCTATTGCATTGTTGTTTTTATCCATTATTTTGTATGTCGACATTTGGTATTTTACTTACTATATTATATTTTTACGTATATATACTTGAATTCTTACATATGCTATTATATTAATTATTTGTTACTATATATATTGGAAAAACTTAACTTATACACGCCTTCGAGAATATTTAGATTTAACCCCCTTATATTTGTACCAGTAGTCTCAACGAACTACCGGATGAACTCCTTTGTATTGCGCGTGGGTAACAACTTTAATAATGTCTGTAGATCCGTGAACATAGATTTATTTAACACCAATACAACTAAAGCTAAACGATTACTTTATGAATATTTGCTCCAGTAAAGCTGACTTGTCTCTTGTATAAAATATATACTTACTCTAAATTGTTATAAATAAGTATTATATAAATGTTATTATCCTTTATTATGTATATGTTATTGAATGTACTGTTGGTTCTTGGTCGAAATTAGGTTATATAGTAAAACACAAGCTTCTTGCGCTTTTTTTTTCCCTTTGTTTGATATTTTGCATTAATACATTAATATATTAATGTAAAGTGACAAATGGTGTGGGGGGTGCGAGTGGTTTGTGTTCTACTACTATATATAACTATTACTTTAGCTATGTTGTGGCTACGCTATGCTTGCTACTTGATAGTCTACTGTAAACTCGTTATTATTTAGTTTATACTCCTTAGCGTGTGGGAACTACCTGTTACTATGTTTAAGTTCTATTGTTAACATATTCAATGTCTATATGTGAGGACCTGTTATTGGCTTTCCAATTTCTATTTAAGATGCATATTGTAATTATTAATAGCTGTTGGTCTTCCTTACAAATAAAATAAAATAAAAATAAAAATAAAATATATCTAATATCTTATTATAGTTCCATATTAATTTTTTACCTTATGCCATATATGCTATTGTTATGTATTAGCATAACCATATATATGCAAAGTTTTTTTTTTTTTTTTTTTTTTTTTTTTTTTTTTTACATAAATTACTTTATTAAGTACATTAACATATAATTTTTTACTTGGTTGCATTGGGAACAACAAAGTAATTTTGTTGAAACCCAATGCTTACATACATTACTATATTATACATAGATTACTTATTACATATACTCTAATACTATACATAATTATTTATTACATATTATATTTTTCTTATACATATTTATTTAGCTTATATATATGAATTTATCTTACATATTACATTCTATATTTGCTTGTATGCTGTGTATGCTATGTGTGTGCGGATCGTCGCTGGCGTAGGCCACCGACGCCCGTGCTATTGCATCCCACCTTCGCCTAACGGGGCACTCTGCGCTAAACGCATTGTGACATGCTTTACTCTTTTCTATCCCTTCTCTCCTGCAATTTATGCACCATGCTACTTGGTCATCATTCACACAATCAGACTGGTGGTGCTCTCCAGAGCAGTGGCAGCACCTCTCTCCATCTTCGTGCTCACAGTGCCGCCTTCCGTGTCCGTACCCTAAACAGAGCGAGCACTGTATTAGGGGGGACTGGTCGGCGACGCGGATACGCTGCATGTCTATATAGACATGCCCCGCTTTCGTGAGGCACTGCCACAGCCCCGGGGACACGGTCAGTACCACATGCTCCGTCTCATCATCCTTCCCTTTCTTTCTATACTTAACATTCATCCTATCTTCCTTTCCGCCCAGCAGTGACTGTATGAGGTGCCCATTTTGGGACCGAATTGCACCGAGGATATCCTCGTTGGAATTCGCCTTGAGCACCCCATACAGCACCACTTGGGGATCCTTGTTCACCATTCTTTCAACCTTTAGTTTAGTACTGCTTTTTTCAATCTTTCTTTTCACTTTCTCTCTGTCCTCTTTCTTACTAAATCCTAATATGACCTTTCTTCCTTTCCCTTTTCTAATTCTGTATACTTTTATTCCTTCCTTTTTCGCATCTATAATATCGCCTATTCCTGCTATTATTTCCGTGCCTGACATTATGTCCTCTTTGTCCGTGACGGCTAGGGAGTGGAGGGTCACGCACCTAGGCTTTGATGGCGAGGTTTGAAGACCCTCGCCACTCACCACACTCGCATATGTAGCGGGTTGTGGTTCGGCCGTAGCCCTAACCCCCCCCCACTCCTTAGCCGTCCTTTCCAAAATTTCCTTGCTTTCTCTATTTGCCTGTTTTATCTCTTCTACTCTATTTACTACCTCTGCTTTTATCCCCTTGCATTCTTCTATCATCTCCCTGTTCGTCCTCTTTATGTCCTCAAACTTGCTATTAAATTCGTGTCTTAAGTTGTCAAATAATTCTAATATTAAATTCCTATTGTCATTTACACTTTCTGCATTACTCTGAGCTGGTTCAATCTTATTTTTATCTAAATATACTATTTTCTTTACCTGGTTTAGTATCCCATTTAAATTATTTAATAATCCTGATTTAATGTCACTTTTTAAATTTCTAGACTGGCTTATTAATTTCAAACTATCCTCGGTCATTGTGCACATGTCAGTCAGAAGGACTTCCAAAGGTTCGGGCTCCAAATAGCGGCCCACTTGCATGGTGTCCGTTATGGTGCCCGAGGGACACTTTTCTGGGGTGCTACCCCTACTGCTTATACTATTGACGCTTCCTATGCTACCTCTATTTTTCGCGCCCTTGGGGTTCTTTAGCTTAGGGGTATGTACCATGGCCATATTGGTCTTACTTTAATTAAATTAATTTAAAATTATATATAAAAACTGATAGGGGGAATGTGTCAATAAAATTGTAAAATTAATGTCTCAATAGAGTATTAGATATACTTAAATAACCTAACAGTTGCCCTTAATAAAGAGGCAACTGGTCAAAAATATTTAATACTTCAATAAAAGTTTCGTGTCCTGTATAACCTATAACTAACAGCCACCCTAATAAGGGACAGCTGGTCCTGTAAAAACTAAAATGGAGTCAAAGTATATATAAAGTCTAAAAACAAAGCTTTAAGAGCTATCGGCTAAGTCAAGTGACCCCAGTAGAGGGACAATGGTCAATTGAATGTTGCTTTAGTAAAAGCTTTTTGTCCTCTAATATAATCTAAAAACTAACAGTTGCCCTAATAGGGGACAAACTGGTCAATGTATATTCTAACACCTAATTAATTAAAACCTTAAATCTAACAACTACGCCAAAAATGACGTAGTTTGTCTTAGTTCTAATGACTAATAGTTCGGCTTTACGCCTCGTTTTAATGTTCCAATGTCGGTTTAGGTAACCCACCTCAAAAAGAAAAGTAATTTAAGTTTTTAGTTCTAAGTTTAATATTTAATAAGGTTCCTTCCAGTTTTTAATAGCAATCACACTCGCGTGTTTTCGCTTTATTTTACTGTTTAATTTTGTATTTTTATTTATAACTTTGTTATTTGACTAAAAAGATGCCGAAAATGTATTATATATTATGTATTATTAAATTTACTAACGTTTTCTACTAATTTCCGATCCTATAATTGTCTATTTTAAGAAATAACCCTATGGTTTTGAATTTAATAAAGCGCCTGTTGAAATGTAAAAGCAACACGCCAGCCGCTCGGTGTCCTCGGCTTATCTCCAAGTGCGATCTTAGGGGCGTGTCGGGGGCGTGTCAGGGCTGCGTCGTGTTTGAAATTTAATATTTCTAACAAATGAGCTTTACTATTACCTGATGGGATTGAGTGTTTTATTATTATTTATTTATGTGTTTTATTTAAATGTTATTTATTATTATTATTTACCCCTTTTTAAGTTATTTTGTCTACTAAAAATTTTTGAAATCTATTTATTTAATGTGGTTGTTTATTTAATTCTAAGTACTTTTACTGTTAATTTTATTTACTATGTATTATTTATTTATTTATTATATATTTATGTTTTATTTGTTATTTACTTAGGTTTTATATTACTATAGAAATTTAAATTTTTCGCTATTTATGTACTCTATTTTATATGTATTTATTGTTTATTTACTTTATTACTATTTAGTTACAATGATATTAATGAATTATTATTATTTTCTAGTTTAAGTTTCTAGGTTAAAATTAAATATTATTTGTTTAAAAACTATGTCATTTGCAGCCCTGAAAACGCTTCGGCATTGACCTACTTTTGTGTTCCAAGGGGGCGTGTCGTGGGCGGGTTGTTTACTCCGAGTGTCTTATCTTCGCTCGCGTCCCTATTCTGGTTCGGGGCTTCGGATTTCTATTTTATTATTAATTTTTATGTATTGTTTTACTGTTTTTAACCTGAAATTGGTTTATATTATCTATTTATTTATAATGTATTGGAGGTTATTATAAATGAAATGGTTTATTACGTGTTTTTATTTGTTTAAGGAAGTTTACTGATTATATTTACTATTTTTAATATGAAATTTGTATTTTAATGTATTTAGTTTGTTTATGTATGTATTTATTAAGTAGAAACCGATTTTTAATAATTTTAATTCCGACTTTTAATTTTGATTTTAATAAACGATAACGTTTTTTGCGATATGGGGCTCCACCATGAATACGGACACGGGGCGTGGCCTATCTGGTGTTACGATAGTGTCGACTGTCTTGTCCGCGAATGACACGTTTTGGGGGCGGGGCCTGTCTGATGTTGTAATCGCGTTGGCTGTATTATCTATAATGGGCGGGGCGTTGTGCTAGGGTTATGCTAGGGCTGTATAGGGATGTACTGTGGGATTATTTTTATCGAATTTATCGATAGTGGAGATGAATATTATTAGATTTTAGTTGGTATTTAAGGCTGATTTTGGTTTATGTTGTATGTTTGGTTTAATTTATATCCGAAACTAGTTAATTCTATTCTTTATAATATGATATATGTTTTATATTTTAAAGATTTTGTAATTCTATTTTTATATTATTTACTATATTTAACTATATATTTACTATTATTTATTTGTTTTAATTATTTATATTAATGAGTTATGCGAGTTTTTTATACTTATGATTTAAACAAAGGGGGATTTTATGCTAATTTAGTTTAAGTTGAGTTTTGGAGATTACGTTGAAAAGAACACGGTATTTTAGGTTTATTAATTTGCTATTTCGTTATTAGTTACTATTAATTGCAAGTATAAAATGTATTATCTTTAATTTATTAATTTAATTTTATCGATAAGAACCGTAATGTTCACAACCCTAGTTTTGTATTACTCCGCCTATTACGTGACGTCACGTAAAAGTTTCGTTTTTTGTGATTAACGTTTAACTGGGTTCGCGTATGTGCTTGAATTTTTTGGGGTGGGTTCCTCCCGGTTTCCTTTACACTGTACACAACCTGGAATAAATTATTATTACAAAACTTCGCAGTTATTCTGCTTTGTCGTATTTTGGGGGCGTTCCCAGTGGGCGGAGCCCACTTACGTATTCCTATAAAATATTATTGACAGAAATTTTTAAAAACACAATTTCTAGCTAAACTACTTATTCTAAAAATCTCGGACTTTAACTAACTTGTGGCCACACTCTTCGACTATATTATATACTAATTTACTTTCTTACAGCTTCTTTACTGCATCGGTTACATACAAAATTCCTCAACTAGGTCTACTTTTCTACAGATTTCCTAACACTATTTTAATCAAAACTACAACTTAGCTTAATCTTCAGGTTCTTCTACTTTTGGCGTCGACCCGTGGGGACGGTCCGGTGCTCCCCCAAAAATCTAGACTTCGTAGGTTGAAGTCCAGATTTTTAGGTTTTTCCTTATTTTCTCTGGATCTATCCGCCGGATCGCCGCCAAACTTTCCACAATTATTCTGTTCACTGTTCCTCACAATATAAAATTTTTAACTGTCACTGTCACCGATCTTGTTCTCGAGTTACGAATTTTCCAATTTTCTTCACTTTTTGTTTCCTCTATTTCTTCTAAACTGCTGGTCCGATTTTAATTTTTCAAAAGGGGCTGGTAAGCCCTGGTTGTTCCGCTGCTGGGTGTGTATTTGGTTTTTACCCCCCGGCCTTCCCCGCGCCCCTCCCCTGGAGCCTCCTCGGATGTTTCTGGGTGCAACTCCTGAATCCTTCGCCAGAAAAATCTGGGATTTCGTATCGTGTAGGGGGGGTCCTCTGCGCGTATGTTGGGATCAAAAAACGGGGGGGTCGTCGCGACTAATCGCGCGCCGCACTCGTCCAAAGTTGTAAAAACGGGTTTTACACCAGTTTTTCGTCTATAACTTTTCTTCTGTTGCTCCGATTTTCACGCGGTTTTCACCGTTGCACTTGTCGTAATTTTACGCGTCTTTTGGTGTATTGCACTAGTTTATACGACCACTTTCACTGTTACACGGATTTTAAACGGAGTTATACGTGCGGAGCGCGTGTATTTGGACTCGCGGGCGCGTGCTGCCTCGACCACGGTTGCCGCGGAACTCGGTTAGGTTAGGTTAGGTTAGGTTAGGTTTTTTTTTTTTTTTTTTTTTTTAAATAGTGGACCCATGTAAAATGTGGGTCCGACTTGTTCCCCCTATCGTAGACAAGGCCAATTATTTGCGTTTATTTAGTTATTACAGTTCCAGTTTTTTCATTTTATACTATCTATTTTATACAATCCGTTTTATGTGCTAACATTATTTTTAACAATTTTGTATTTATTTAGTTACTTCCTTTTATTCTACAATTTCTTAGTTCCGTTCATTATATTACATTTAATTGTTTACTTCTTTACATTCTATTTTACTTTTTACAGTTTTAATTTAATACTATTACTTTTGTTTAACTTCCAATTTACACTTTTACTTTTTATACTATTGCTAGGGATATAATTTTTATATTGCATTTCCTCTTAATTCTAAATTTTACAATTTTTATGTTACATGTTTTATTTATGTACTTCCTTATACTGCTTCCTTTCAATTTCTATTTCCTTTACATTTTTTATTTATTTGGTTCCTTGTATTCTGCCATCCTTTACAGTTTAGAGTTTTTATTAATACAATTTCAGTTTTTTAATTCTACAGGTTTTATTTATTTACTTTTAACAATTTTAATTGTGCTTACATTTATCTTCATTTACATTTATCTTTATTAATTTGCTTTTTATCTAATTGTACAATTGAATTTTTCTACTGCGTCCAGCGCGGAAATCCTGCTGGCTGCCATTTCTACATTTTATTCTTTATAATAATATGCGGTAATTCGTGATTCGCCATCAGTAATGTTCTACACCACTACCAATCCACATCTCCTACTTACAATATTTTACATCATTTTTTATACGATATTTAAATATTCTACTATATATACAATATATTTTACTTAATAACTAATAGGTATATTCTTGTTTTTATTAATTATTCATATTCACTTTCACACACGTACTGCCATTTTTTAATGCTTTTTTAATATTTTCTGCTTGGGCCATATATGCTCTGTTATAGTAACTATAACCATATATATGCTAAGACTGGTGGTTTTTTTTTTTTTTTTTTTTTTTTTTTTTTTTTTTTTTTTTTCCCGTTCATTCTTACATTATCATACCATTCACACATATTGCTGTATACATATTTATATTGTTTCTAGTTTTGCATTGGAATTCGCAAAACACAGTTTTGGAATACCAATGCTTATTACATTTTAATATTTATTTATTACTATATATATTTTTACTATCTATTTATTATACTATTCTTATATATATGTTGGAGTGCATGTTATTGTGGATCGGTACTGGTGTAGGCCACCGTTGCACGGGCAATGGCGTCCCACTTACGCCTAACAGGACATTCCGCGCTGAAGGCGTTGTGATCTATTTTGTTTGCTCCCTCTTTTTTGCAATTTACACAGCACGCTTTTTCTCCCGCCTTCAGACTTTCGCACTGGGACTGGTGGTGTTCACCGGAGCAGTGGCTACATTTTTCTACACTTTCTTTGTTACAATGTCGCCTTCCGTGTCCGTACCCTAGACAGCGCGAGCACTGTATTAGGGGGGACTGGTCGGCGACGCGGATTTTCTGCATATCTAGGTATATATAGCCCGCCTTAGTGAGACACTGCCACAGCGCCGGCGACACCGTCAGTACCACGTGCTCGGTCTGATCATCTTTCCCCTTTTTCCTATACTTTACACTTATCCTGTCCTCCTTCCCGCCAAGCAGTGGCTGTATGAGGTGCCTGTTTTGGGTTCGAATTCCTTCGAGGATATCCTCGTCGGAATTAATCTTAAGCACCCCATACATCACTACTTGGGGGTCCTTATTTTCCATCATTTCTACTTTAAATTTGCTTTTCCTACCTTCCAATTTACACTTAATTTTGTCTCTATCTTCCTTGTTACTGAAACCTATAATTACTTTTCTATCTTTTCCTTTTCTGATTCTATCTATCTTTATCCCCTCTTTCCTAGCCTCTATAATTTTGCTAACTCCTTCTACTATCTCTGCTCCTGACATTTTGTCCTCCTTATCTGTGACAGCCAAAGAGTGGAGGGTCACGCACCTCGGCTCCGGTGGTGAGGTCTGAAGGTCCCCACCGCCACTGACCACACTCGCGTATGACACGATCTGCGGTTCTGCCGTAGCCCTAACCCCCCTCCACTCTTCAGCTACCCTTTCCAACTGTACTATGTTTTCCTTAGCTACTTCCTCATTCTTCTCTCTGATCTCTTCCACTCTACCTATTACATCTGCTCTGATCATCTTGCATTCATCTACCATATCCTTATTTGACTTCTTCACATCCTCAAATTTTTCCTCTAACTCTTTTCTCAATTCCTGGAACATTTCCCTTATCATACTTTTGCATCCACATTCCTTGCTTGTCTGGCCCCCCTGTCCCGTCCCTACTGTGCTCTGTATTCCTATTTCACTACTATCTAAACTCATTTGTTTTCTATTTATTACCGCTATTTTTCCAATCTTTTTTGTGATATATGTAATATTTTCTGTTAGTCCTACTTTAATTTCACTTTTTAAATTCCTTGACTGGTTTATTAAATACATGCTCTGTCTAACCATCTTTGCTGTCTCCGCCAGAAGGGCGTCCATCTGTGCGGCTGGGTCACGTGGGAGGGGGTCCGTTTTAAGGTCTCTTTCCGGGGTACTTCCCCTGCTACTACCGATACTGCTATTACTCATACTTGAGTTTACTTCCAACGCTAGTGTTCTTTTTGTTATTGTTGTATTATTAACTTTTCGGGGTGTACGCATCGTGGCCATTATTAAAAATTTCTAAGGTTTTTAAAGTATTGAATACTAAGGGGAACGCGTCAATGTTAAAGTTTTTATTAAAATAGCTTGTATTTAAATTTAATATATTAATGTGTCTATATTATTTGCAAACTATTTTATATTATGTAATTAAGAGTAAGATTAATTGTAAATTATTATATTATTAGTATTTTACCAGTGAAATTATTAAGTGTATTTATGTCTTAAGTGATTATCAATTTAATTTATATAAAGATTCCAAGCTATTTCAATACGTTTTAAATTTGTCCGATACTATTCTAACAATTGCCCCAATAGGGTACAAATTGGTCAATAAAATTAGGTTCAATAAAACCTATTATCACAGGGTATTATGCTAATATATACTATTTTATTCAGCCGCTCTAAAAGAAGACAGCTGGTCCTGTGTCAATAAATATGTGTATATAAGTCCTAATATTACGTTCTTAAAACTAACAACTACGTCAAAAATGACGCAGCTGGTCCTAAATCTAGTGTGTGTACAGTTACCTAAACTACGACTATAACTACAGTTATCCCAAAAGGGAATAACTGGTCCTTGGTATTTTCTGGTTTCTAAAAACCTCGTTTTCCTACTCTAAGAGAGTCCCTTCGGGAATCCCACTCCAGAACTGTATTTTATATTTATTACTGTAGTTAATCCAAAGTATACTGTTTTATTCTATCTTAATTTAATCCTAAATTTTTGAACAATGTTAAACTATTATCGATCTATTTATTCCGCTCCTGTCAGTTTTTAATAGCAATGAAGCTATTGCGTCTTTATTTAATTTTAAGGTTTAGGTTTACATTTTTGGTTATAACTCTGTTTTTTGGCTATTTGAATTCTGAAAAAGCAATTTATATTATGTATTATTAAATTCCCTAACGTTTTTTAGTAATTTCTAATGTTATATGACTCTATTTTCAGAAAAAACCCTATGCTTTTGATTATAATAATGCGCCTGTTGGTTTTTAAAAGCAACGATATGCTACTATTCTGTTATATTATTACGATTTTAAGCCTAATATTACGTTCCTGTGAATTTATAAAAGCAATCTCACTCTTGAGTTTTTAATGAATTTTTCTATCTAGTCTTATGTTTTTAGTTATAACTTTTCTATATGAATACAAAGAAGCCGAAAGAGTATGTTATGTTATGTGTTATTAAATTTCCTATCGTTTTCTATGTATTTCCAACCTTATATCACTCTATTTTCAGAAAAAACCCTACGCTTTTGAATAAAATAATGCGCCTGTTGAAACGCAAAAGCAATACGCCGGCCGCTCGGTGTCCTCGGCTTATCTCCAAGTTCGATCTTGGGGGCGTGTCGGGGGCGTGTCAGGGCTGCGTCGTGTTTTAAATTTAATATTTCTACAAATGGGCTTTTTTTATTACCTGATGGGATTTAGTGTTTTGTTTTTAATTATATAAGTGTTTTATCTAAATGTTATTTATTATTATTATATACCCGTTTTTAAGTTATTTTGTCTACTAACAATTTTAAAATCTATTTATTTAATGTTGTTGTTTATTAAGTTATAGGTACTTTACCGTTAATTTTATTTACTATGTATTTATTTATTTATTTGTTATATATTTATGTTTTATTTGTTATTTACTTAGATTTTATATTACTATAGAAATTAAAAAATTTTTGCTATTTATGTACTATTTTATATGTATTTATTGTTTATTTACTATGTTACTATTTTGTTACAATGATATTAATGAATTACTATAATTATCTAGTTTAAGTTTCTAAGTTAAAATTTTAATATTATTTATTTAAAAACTATGTCATTTGCAGCCCTGAAATCGCTTCGGCATTGACCTACTTTTGTGTTCCAAGGGGGCGTGTCGTGGGCGGGTTGTTTACTCCGAGTGTAAGAATCTTCGCTCGCGTCCCTATTCTGGTTCGGGGCTTTGGATTTCTATTTTGTTATTACGTAATATTTGTTTGAATTTAGTGTTTTTAGCCTGAAGTTAATTTGTATTATCTATTTATTTATAACGGATTAGAGTTAAATATAGATGTTATGGTTATTTTACTCGTTTTAGTTTGTTTAACCCTAGATAACTAATCATTCGTCTACACGACTACGCTACTACCCACGATAGTCGAGTACACCTAGTTCCTCGTACCCCCCGCTCACGAATCTTTTTCTACCTTCCTAAATAGTCAATTTAGTACATCATGTGAGGAAATTTCAATCATACGATAATTAGAAATTGAATTACGGTCATATCGTCGTCCGGTCGACGAAAGTTTAGTAATTACGTAGTATGTTTTGCAAAGGTGTATACATTACTTTTTTATAATTTTTTTCTATATAACATAAGAAACACACAATATTTTTTATAATAAATATAGTTTATCTATATTTTACCAAAAACTTATAAAAAATTATTAGGTATATAAAGATATACTTTGTGTACTTCAATTAGAAAACCTATGTAGTTTTCTTTGTTTGTTCATAGGAAACTAAGTTATTAGCCATTTTTTTATACATTTTTATAATTTTTATAAACGGATATGAGGAACTGAGCATCTGAGAAACAGAAGATGTGGTCGACAAGCGGTCTGACAATTCGGGAGACTGAGGAAATTTTGACGGATAAAGATCATCACGACACTAACAGAGCTTTATAGATTGTCCTAGTGAATTTTTAGATTCAGAAAACGTTATTATACAACCAAGCGAGAGTAAATAACATCAAATTATAGATTCTAAATCAGAAATAATCAAGTTTTATCATGTTAATAATGGCGGATTAGTCTCAGTTTATCAGATGTGCCCCAATACATGTACTAACAGAAAAACTTAAAGATAGTTGCTATAAATTTTTATAATATTATATGCTAAATCTGTTATTTTATTAATAAGTATTCACAAATAACACAATAAACATAAAAAAAACCAATGTCAGGGCGCGATTTTTTAATGAATGTGGGAGATCAACTAATGGAGCACTGGCTGCGGCAGCGCATTCAGACGGTGACTTTGCGGAGTGATATTAAAGTCATAATACAAAAAATTTTTTGGCAATTGTTTCAACATATAAGTTCTTTTTCCTACTGTTTCAATCGTGCGCAAAATCTGCATGTCATGTCATGTCCATCGAAAGCTCGTAGAATGACAAAACATCGCTGCATAAAATGCAAACAGCTATTCGAGGCTCCCACAATATTATCATATGTAGCTGTATGATGAATTAAATAATTATTATTACTCTTATTTTTAGTTTATATTAAACCAAACTTAAGTGACATGTAACAATTTCCTGGTTTCATTAAACATTTTTGATAATATTCACGTTTTTTACAGCGTAGTCCGCTCGACGAATGTTTAGTTACTATGTAACTGTAAATATAGTTTAGTTATCTAGGGTTAAGGAAATTTAGTGACTATATTTGTTATTTTAGTATGAAATTTGTATTTTAATGTATTTGGTTTGTTTATGTGTATGTTTATTAAGTATAATCCGATTTTTAATAATTTAAATTCCGACTTTCAAATTTGATTTTTAGAAACGATATCGTTTTTTGCGATATGGGGCTCCACCATGAATACGGACACGGGGCGTGGCCTATCTGGTGTTACGATAGTGTCGACTGTCTTGTCCGCGAATGACACGTTTTGGGGGCGGGGCCTATTAGATGTTTTGATCGCGTTGGCTGTATTGGCTATAATGGGCGGGGCGTTATGCTAGGGCTGTATAGGGATGTTTTATGGAATTATTTTTATCGTATTTGTCGATAAATAAATTGTAATTGTTTGATTTTAGTTAGTATTTAGGTTTGATTTTGGTTCGTATTGTATGTTTGGTTTAATTTAAGTCCGAAACTACTTTGTTCTGTTATTTATAGTATGAAATATTTTATATTTAAGAACTTTTATTATTCTAATTTTTATATTATTTACTATGTTTTATTATATACTTATTATTATTTATTTGTATTGGTTATTTATATGAATAATTTTATGATTTTTATATATTTATGATTTTAACACGGGAAGTTTTGAATTAAAAGTTTACTTATAAGAGTTTATTTTTAAGGGAAAACAGTATTTATCTTTATGAAATTAATATTACGTTGTTTATTACTCTAATTTTAAGTTAAAAAGTATTATCTTTAAGAATGTTTAATATATGTTATCGATAAAATTTTTACGTTCACAACCCTAGTTTCACGTTACTCCGCCTATTTTGTGACGTCACTTAAAAAGATTGTTTTTCGTTGATAGTTAATTAACTGTTTAGGTTTTATCTCTGAAATTTCTGGGGTGGGTTCCTTCTGGTTCTCTTCACACACTACTAAATCTGAAAACAAGTGTTATTACTTACTTCCGCAGTTATTCTGCTTTTTGTGCTATTTTGGGGGCGTTCCCAGTGGGCGGAGCCCGCTTACGTGTTCCTATGCAATTTAATTAAAATAAATTTTTTAAACTCAATTTCTGACTAAATTACTAATGCTAAAAATCTAGAACTTTACTACTTTATAACTGCACTAATCCTCTATACTATAAACTATTTTTCTTCTATAAAAATTTTATATTTCACTCTTTTACTTATACTTTTCTAAAACAACTTCTATTTTTCTACCAATTAACTGACATTAATATGCTTAAAACTATGACTTAACTTTATCTTCTGTTTCTTCCGCTTCCGTAGTCGACCCGTAGGGATGGTCCGGTGGTCCCCTGAAAATCTAGACCTCGTAGGTCGAAGTCTAGATTTTCAGGTTTTTCTTTATTTTCTCCGGATCCGGTGACCGGATCGGCTCCAAATTTTTTCTAAATTATCTCCTCACTGTCCTTCACTTTGTCCACTTAAAATATATATACCTTCTCGCTTTAAATTTAAAGTTATTAATTTTTGAAAAAAGTCACAATTTTAAAATGTCAATAACTTTATTGTTTCTCGTCCGATTTTGATTTTCTTTTCTGATCTGGGCTGCCCCGGCTGTCCCGCTTCTGGATATGTATTTGGTTTCCCCCCCACAACCTTCCGAGTGCCCCCGTCCCGGGACCTCTTTTCGGCTTTTTGCCTAAATCTCCGAAGTCCTTTACCGGAAAATTCCGGAATTCCGTCAGATGTAGGACGGGGTCATGAGTCGTCGAACTGCAGTCAAAAAAGGGGGGGTCACCGCGACAGATCTGGCGCCGCACGCGTCCGAAATTTTTCGAAGTGAAAAATTTTTAGTTTTTCCGCGATAACTTTTTTGTTTTTCGCACTATCACTACGCGGTTTTCAGTTTAGTGTTCGTCACTTTTTCCCGGTTAATTTGACGTATCACACGTAATTGTAGCTATATTTTTGTCACTTCCACTGAATTTAATAAACTTTTACTGATTTCCGCGGACTTTGCGTGTGCGTAACTCGCGTTGGGCGCGTGCTGCCTCGACCGCGGTTGAAGCGGAACTGGTTAGGTTAGGTTAGGTTAGGTTAGGTTAGGTTAGGTTAGGTTAGGTTATGGTGCGGTGTTCCACAGGGGTCTGTTCTTGGCCCACTCCTGTGGAACATCGGATATGATCGCGTCCTACGAGCGGCTCTTCTCCGCGGGCTGCGTCTGGTGTGCTATGCAGACGACACACTTCTTCTAGCCCGCGGTAAATCTTTTGAGGAGGCAGTTCGCCTGGCGAGAGTGGGAGCGACGCAGGTGGTGGCGCGGATCACGGCGCAGGGGTTGCGCGTGGCTGTGGATAAGACGGAGGCCATGTTCTTTCATGGGCCCCGGAAGCGCCCCACCGCCGGTTTGTCCCTCCGCATCGGAGAAGTTGATGTGCCAATCGGTTCGGAGATGAAATACCTGGGTCTGGTTTTGGATCCCAGGTGGTCCTTTACACCTCATTTCCGCCGATTGGCACCGAAGTTGAAGAAGACGGCAGTGGCCCTCGGACGGCTCCTGCCCAACATCGGAGGTCCAGGGTCCACTTGCAGAAGGCTCTATACGGGGGTCCTTCAGTCCATGGCCCTCTATGGAGCCCCAGTCTGGTCGGAGCATATGAGCGCTCAAAACAAGGCGCTTTTGAGAAACCCGCAACGCACAATGGCACTGCGGATGATTCGCGGCTACCGCACAGTGGCTGGCGAGGCGGCGTTAGCGCTTGCAGGGTCTCCTCCATGGGACCTGGAAGCTCGTGTGCTGGCGGAAGTTTACCACCGCACAGCAGAGGTGAAGGAGAGAGGGGAAAGGGTACCGCCAGAACAGGCAGCCCGATGGCGCCGTCAGGCGCGCGTTATCCTAATGCGCACCTGGCATGACCAAATGGCGTCCCCAACTGCTGGTCGCAGAGTTGTGGCAGCAATCCGGCCTATCCTCGAACAGTGGATGACACAGTGTAGGAGTGCGCTTACTTACCGGATGGTGCAGATGTTGACCGGGCATGGATGCTTCGGCCATTACCTGCACCACATAGCCGGAAGAGAGCGCACACCCCAGTGCCACCATTGCCCGGAAGAAGACGATACGGCGCAGCACACGCTCGAGGCTTGTCCTGCTTGGGTAACCCAGCGAGCGGAGCTCTGCGCCGTACTTGGACTAGACCTAACTCTCCCGGCCATATTAACATCCATGGTCCGGTCGAGAGAAGCCTGGCAAGCAGTCTCCGACTTCTGTGAGTTCGTCATAACGCAGAAGGAGACTGCAGAGAGAGAAAGGGAAGTGGATGAAGCCGCTGATCCCTTGCGGAGAAGGCGAGGAGGGCGTAGGCGTGTGCAGCACGAGCGCCAACTCCCGCCCTAGTGGGTCTCGGGTGACGGATTGGGGAATTCGTCGCCCATTGCACGAGCCCGACCGGTCGTAGAGCGTCCCGTGTCTCGGACTGCTCTCCCGGTGAAAAGCGACGCTTAGTCGCGCGAAGGTTCTGCGTTGCGTAGGAACTGCTAACTGGGCCGCTGCTGTTATCGCCACAGGCGGGTCCGGCGGCCCAGCAACAAGCGGAGGAGGAAGCACCGATGGGTTTTAGTGCGGTAACCCCGGGTGCGCTCCTCACCGCGCCACCCGGGCGAGTCCCACATATCCCGGTGGCTACTCCCCTCACGCCGCCGGGAATTCATTAAGAATTTCCCATCGTAAAAAAAAAAAAAAAAAAAAAAAAAAAAAAAAAAGATTTAGTATTTCTTTTTTTTTTTTTTTTTTTTTTTTTTTTTTTTTTTTTTTTTTTTCGCCCCTATCATTGACAGGGCTCGTTATTTTCTTTTTTATTAATCATTTATCTTTTTTTTTTGAATTTTTTGCATTGATTACAGTAAAATTTACAGTTAATATATTACAATTACAATAAGTTTCCATTAATACAATTAAATTTCCAATTTCTAATAGCAAATACAATTTACATAAATTTTGAGATACAAATAAAATGGAATTACAATTATTACATCAATAAGTACAATTACAATAATAAAATAAATTCCAATTAATAAAATTTTCATCATTAAATACAATAATAAAATTTCCAATTTCAATAAAATACAATTAAAATAAATTCCAGTAATTAATATACAATAAAATAAAATTTCCATCAATAAAATACAATAATAAATTCCAATTTCAATAAAATACCAATAAAATACAATAAAATAATTTTCAAATAATACAATAATAAAATCCTACTACTAATATCACAGTTTACACTACACACCATCACTATGCCTTTTATTGACTATTTGCACGATCTTTGTGCAATATCGCAAGAAGACCTCCCTTTTCTTGCGATCCCCCAGCATGCTTGGCAGACTCTCACCCGTCATCGCGATGCCCAATTTCTGCTCAATAGCATATCTATTGGTTGCAAAAATTGGGCACTCGAGTAACAGGTGGGGGACTGTCTCCGCAACTCCGGGCTGACAGAGACACGACGGGTCCTCCTTCAACTTGAATCTGTTCAAATAGAAGGCGAACCCGCCGTGGCCAGTCAGTACTTGTGTGGTGTGGTGTGTTATGTCTATTTTGCGCACTATTCTGTGCGCCGCGGCAGCATTGGGGAAGAAGAGCTTCGTGACTCCGGCCGTCCCGCCTGACGTATATCTCCTGTCCCATTCCTTAATCGTGTCCTGTCTTAAGACACGCTTGACGAATGACACAGGACACAGATCGTAATCGGGTTTCTTCTTCGATCCCAGAGCGGCCTCTTTGGCTAATTGGTCAACCCTTTCGTTCCCCCTAAGCCCTGCGTGCGCCTTAATCCAAAACAGGGAGACCTCCCGCCTCTGCAAAGCAGCTTTTCGGAGGGCCCCCCTAGTTTGCACTGCCAGGGGATGGGGGGAACCAAGGGTGACCGCCTGAAGGGCCGCTCTGGAGTCGCTGAAGATACCGACCTTAGTCACTCTGCCCTCGCAGGCAATTTTTACGGCCTTGCTCAGTGCGAGGAGTTCGGCCTGGTAGACGGTGCAATACGTCGGCAAAGCAAGTTTGACGGCCCTGGTCTCGGCCTCACCTTTCCAAACGGAAAGTGCGGCTCCGACCCGACCCTCAATCTTGCTGCCGTCCGTGTATACTCGGTGTTCGTGGTCACAGACCACGTCCGAATATACCGCCTCGTCTACCAGTCCGAATCCAAGCCCAGTCTGCTCTGCCGGATGGGGTTCCTCGATCGCTGGAGCCCTTCGCTCCACCTCCCTGTCTCTCAGTACCGGGTGTGACACCCCCTTCTTGATCTCATAGAGCCTCGATACTTCGAGTATCCTGAGATCAAGAGGGAGTATCCCAGCCAACAGTAGTGCAGAGTTCAGGGAGACGGTCCGATAGGCTCTGCAAATCTTCTGGGCAAAACCCCGCTGGACGGTGTTTAGCCTTTTCTGGACCCCCATCTTTTCTGCTGTGCTAGCCCAAGCCGCCGCCGCGTACAGAATAGTGGGCTCTACTACTGCAATATAAATAAGTTTTATTACTTGGGGGTTAAGCCCCCATCCTACTCTGGCTGTTCTAGCGAGTATTTTGTACCTATTGACGGCTTTCTTACAGACATTGCCCACGTGGGCATTGAATGTAAGTCCGCCGTCGATAGTGAGCCCCAGAATCTTAATTTCTGTTTGGTAGGTGATGTCCACTCCACCCATGTTTAGCCGTGGTGTATCGTACTTAAGTTTTCTGGTGGACAGCATGGCACACGTTTTGTGGGGGGCAAACTTTAGCTTGTTAGCTAACCCCCACTTGTTGACCTTTTCCAGTATCGGGTTGGCCCTCCTCTCTATCTCCAGTGCCGTCCTCCCCTCAAACACTATGACTACGTCGTCGGCGAAAGCCTGGCAGAAAACATCCTCTTCCTCCAGCATCCACAGTAGGGGGTCCAACAAGAGGTCCCACAGGAGAGGTCCTCCAATGGATCCCTGTACACACCCCTTGTTGGTCGGTTAGGTTAGGTTAGGTTAGGTTAGGTTAGGTTAGGTTAGGTTAGGTTAGGTTAGGTTAGGTTAGGTTAGGTTAGGTTAGGTTAGGTTAGGTTAGGTTAGGTTAGGTTAGGTTAGGTTAGGTTAGGTTAGGTTAGGTTAGGTTAGGTTAGGTTTTTTTTTTTTTTTTTTTTTTTTTTTTTTTTTTTTTTTTTTTTTTTTTTTTTGCTGCACTTCCCTGATTTTGATTCGAGGGGTTTCTTTTTCTTTTCGTTTAATGTCTTTCTTATTAATTACAAGCATCGTCCTCCTTTCTGTCTTACATTGCGTTTTACATTTATACCTATACTATCTATTATATCCCAATACATTATCATTCTTGTTTCTTTTATTTACATGTTTCACTACACTTACACAAAATTCCAGCAGTACTTCTCTACTTTTCCTATTCTTACAAATTATGCCTAAATTCTCTTTCTTCAGTTCAGTGTCCAATTTATGCTGCAACTCATATCGTTTACCAGCATAAATCGGACACTCCACCAGCAGGTGAGGTATATCTTCTTCTTTAGCGGGATCACATGCACACGATGGGCTCTCTTTACATTTGAATCTGTACAGGTAGCTAGAGAGCCCACCGTGTCCAGTGAGCGCCTGCGTTAGCTCCCTGCTGGGGGCAACTTTCTTAACCAATTTATGTGCCGCGAATACATCCTCCATAAAAAGTTTTGTTATCGCTGCGGTTTCGGCCTCCCGGTATCTCCGATCCCACTCGCGAAGGGTGTCCTGGCGGATCTCTCTCTTCGCGAATGATACCGGACACAGGTCGAAGTGTGGCTTGGTCTTCAATTTAATCGCTGCGTCCTTGGCCAACAGGTCGGCCCTCTCGTTCCCTTCCAGCCCGACGTGTGCCTTGACCCAGAAGAGTAAAATTTCTCTATTCTGGCTCAAGGCACGCGCCATACCGTCTTTGGTTTCGAGGGCTAACCTGTTCGTGGTACCAGCGCTGCACACGGTCTCGATCGCCGCCCTCGAATCACTATATATACCGATTCTTCGGTCCGGTAGTTCGAGGGCGATTTTCGTTGCCCTGTTCAGCGCTAGTAGCTCTGCCTGGTACACTGTACAATGGTCAGCAAGCTTGAGCTTATGGTTTCGCATCTCCATGCCATCCTTCCAGACGGTCACGGCAGCGCCCACCTTACCCTCAAGCTTGCTACCGTCCGTGTATATTTTAACGTCTGCATCAGTTGCGTCTACTTGTTCTTGGTCTACCAGGCAGGTGTATTTATGTGTGGTGTTGGTGCATGGGTGTGGCGTGTTTATGTATTGTTCCACCATCTCGATCTCCAAGTCCCGGAAACCGCTCTCCACTGTGCCCTTACGGGCTAGGTAGAGTCGCGCTGCTTCCTGAACTCGGAGGTCGAGTGGTAGAATGCCGGTTATTGCTAAGGCCGAGTGCAACGAAACGGTTCTGTACGCATAGCAGATTTTTTGTGCAAATCCCCGTTGTATTGCGTTCAACTGCTTCCTTGCACTCAGCTTTTTTGCCGAGTCTGCCCACGCACAGGCCGCATATGTGATAATCGGCTCTACGGCCGCTGTATATATTAAGCGTGATACGTTGGCCTTCAACCCCCAACTGACTCTAGCCGCTCGCGAGAGCTGTGAGTGTAACTCTACAGCTCTGCGGCAGACATTGTCTATGTGGGGGTTGAAGGTCAACTTATCGTCTATGGTCAAACCTAGCAATTTTATGCTGCGGGCCATCTCTATGGGCACTCCTCCCATACTTAATCTCGGGGTGTCGTACTTGAGTCTGCGAGTGATGACCATGGCTTGCGTCTTGTGTGGGGCGAATTTCAGTTTGTTGTCCGCCCCCCACACGTGCGTATAGTCTAGGGCATCCCTCGCAGCCCCATTTATGGCCTCCGTCGTTGTCCCTGAGAAAAGGAGCACTATGTCATCGGCAAAAGCCTGTACATAGTGTCCCTTTTCCATTAAGTTTTTAAGCAGTGGGTCGATCAGCAGGTTCCACAGAGTGGGCCCACCGATCGATCCCTGCACACATCCCTTATTCGTTTCCCTAGCACACTCCTCTCCGGCGTACCTGACCACCACTTTCCTGCTGGACATATAATCGTCCATTGTTTTCCTGATGTTGATCGGGCACTTCTCCTCCGCCAGTCTCACTCTTATCTTTGGCCACCATGCACTGTCGAAAGCCCCCTCGATATCTAATGACACCATCACAATTATCATTTTGTCCTTTAGTTTTCCTTTTATCTGGTGCATTAGCTCGAAGAGGGCGTCCTCAGTGCTGCGTTGTGGGGTGAATCCATATTGGCGGGTACTCATTCTCGGTACTAGATACCACCTGAGCCTCCTCACCAGCATCTTTTCGAACAGCTTCCCCATCACCGGGAGGAGACCTATTGGTCTGTACGATTTTGGTGCTGCGTAGTCCTCCTTATTTGGTTTACGCAGCACCACAACCGTAGCTACCTTCCAGGTGACTGGGAAGCATCCGAGTTCGAGGCATTTGTTGAAGAGGGTCAGGTGGTACCCAGAGTCTGCATAAATGAGTCGCTTTACGATGTCCGAAGTGAGTCCGTCGCCCCCTGGGGCTTTCTTTGGGTTGAAGCTGTCCATGGCAATTTTCATTTCGGTCTCCGTGAACGGGGGGTCATGATACTCATCATCATGTCCCCGATTCACGAGATCTGCGGCCTGTCTTATGCTTCTGTGGAGCTGCGTATCTTCTTTCGGATCGTCCCAGGGGTAGAAAACTGCCGCCAGTTCCTCTACTGACTCTTTGGCATTAAGAGTCCTCCCTCCTTTCACTAGCAGCATGTCCTCATGTCTTTTTCCTGTTTTCCTTAATATTCTATAAATCCCATCCCATACTGTCTCCTTGTCCTGCTTTCCACAAAAGTCCTTCCAGCTCCTTATCTGTTCCGTTTTCGCTCTTTGTTCATATTCTTCTTTTTGTTTCAGGTATTCACCCACCACGTACTCCCGTCTATCCGGTGCTGCCCAACAGATTCTTCTACGTAAGGTTCTTGTTCTTCTTTTCATTTCTTCCAGGTCTCCATTCCACCAGGGGGGCTTCTTATTGCTGAACTTCATTTTCTTTTTAGGGAGGGTGTCTTCACACGCTTTTCTCATAATGGCATCGTATTCTCCTATGGTATGTTCTAGATCCTGTTTACTGTTTATATTTCTAATTGTATCTATTGTTATATTGTTTTCTATTTTTAATTGTTCCATTTTCTCTAAGAAAGTGGACCAATTAGCCTTTTTTGTATTATATTTCCTAGTTGTACTGTTTTTAATTTCCTTTAAAGGTCAATGTATACGCCTATACAATAGAATCCCAGAAAACGTTCAAAATCTTTGTATAAATAAATTTAAAAAATTAGTTAAAGAACGTTTGTGTGCTAAAGGGTATTATAAGGTTAATGATTTCATTGATGATTGCACACCCTGGGAATAAGGTGCCTCTATGCTAGGTTACAACTTTGTACTCTTTGTTTTTATAATTTTAGTTTTAAGTCATAACATTGTTATGTATATTGTATATTATATTATATTTAAAAAGAAAAAGAACAATTTTCCAATCTTTTTGCTAAAAGATGGCCCCGCGCGAGTTTCTTACGCCGGTTCTTCTCGCCGGGTTAGTTTCCGAACCGGTGGTAGGCATCATGTAGGACAATTCTATAAGTGTTATTTAATAACCTATATGGAAATAAAATGTTTTGATTTTGATTTTGATTTTTGATTTTTATTTTATGTTTTCCCATGGAGAATACGATGGCATTATGATCTGAGCTAACTAGTTCTTCGACTACCTCCCAATCCTTCACTATGCTCTGGAGGTCTGGTGAACATGCCGTAACGTCGATGACGCTGCTGCATTCCCTTCCTCCCCTTACCGTATAAAAAGTAGGTTTCCTTCCCGTGTTCATAACCACCAGACCCCACTGGTTTAGCAAGCCCATTATTACATCACCCCTGGGGTCGCTTTCCCGGCTTCCCCACCAGATACTCTTCGCGTTTGCATCACCCCCCATGATTACACATTCCGGCCCAAGGTCTTCCACTATCTTGTCGATCCGGCCCAGGTGTTCACTCACGTCTTGGTCGGGTTCGAGGTAGAATGACACAGCTGTTATTGCGATGTCTCCCAGTCCGATCCGGGCGGTGGCTATATTTTCCGAGGTGTGTTTGGCCACAATAGCGGCCTCGATATTAGGATCGAAGACCGCTATTGCGGCTTTTACCTTAGCCACGCCCGTCTCAGACTGGAAGATTCGCACCCCACTAGTGTCCTTCATCCTCTTCCCCGCCCCCGTGTATGGCTCCTGGAGCAGGGCGAACGAGAATTGGTTTGCCATCATCATTAGTTCGTCAGTGGCCAGCTTCTTACGTTGTAGGTTGGCCTGGACCACCCTGCACAGCTTTCTTGGGGGGTTTTCTATGCTAGTTGTTGCGTCATGGGTGCCCTTAGCAGTATGCAACCGCCGATCTGGCGATTGCGTCCCACTTTTGCCTTACTGTGCAGCAATCGCTAAAGGCGTTGTGCTCCACGTCTGGTGATTTTGCCCGGACGCAATTAACGCACCTGGGGGGTGCCTGCTCCGCTAGTTTCTCGCAATTCGTTCTCTGGTGCGGGCCCCCACAGTGGCTGCATATCTCTATTGACTCGCGGCACAGTCGTTTCGTATGGCCATAGCCCAGACATCCAGAGCATTGCACCAGAGGCGACTGGTCCGCCACTGCAATCCTCTGGATGTCTATATATACTGAGCCACATTCCGTCATTCGCTGCCATATCTGGGGGGAGACCCGCATAACCACGTGGTGGGTGTGCGGATTTCTCGCCCTCTTCTTGTATTTTATCTCCATCATCTCCTCTTCCAAGTCCTGCAGAATGTGCGCGTTCTGTCTCTTTAGAGCTTTAATAATGTCCTCGTCTGAGTTTATCTTGAGCACATTCTGCAGGACCACCAGAGGATCTTTATTTCTGATCTCTTCCACCCGCAACATTCCATCTTTTTCTATTCTTTCTCTAATCTTTCCTATTTCTTCCTTATCCTTACATCCTATAATAACTTTCCTGTCTTTTGCTTTTCTCATTTTGTCTATCCTGACTCCTCCTTCTTTTGCCTTTACTATCGACCTTATGTTTTCTATTACATCATCTGATGTTTTATTTTGGTCACTGGAGGCGACAGCCACAGAGTGTATGGTCTCGGCAACGCCTGCCCGTGATGTCGGTTTCCCGGCTACCACCGTGGCATACGTCGCCGATTCCACCTTTGCTGCTGTCTCCTCCAGTGCCTTCTTTAATACTTCCATACTATTTTTGTTCTCAATTAATAATCTATTATTTTCTTCCAGCTTTTTCATTAGGTCCTGGTTTCTTTCATCGGTTCCTGTTGTTGCGGTGGGGTTCTCCTGTGGCATTGGGAGTGGAGGGGAGGAGGGATGTATAGGGTCCCTTCCCCTTTCCTCACTGTGTGCCTTCTTCAGCAAGGTAAGTTCGTTTTCCGAGAGCTTAACCAGTTCTTGGAGCCTCTTTAGCGCTTCCAATACTCCATCCTTTATATCGCCTTTCAGGTTTCTGGAGCTCGCTATATGTTGTCGAGCGCTTCTTATACAGGACATCATCTCTTGCGTTCGTCTCTTATGTGTTCCCGGGGGACTGTTTGGTATATGTAGTGTAATTCCTTTTAAAAGTTTCTTCTTCCGAGCCAGCTGTTCGTGTTCCTGCTTCTGTTCACTCCCGGAGGGAGCAGTCGTTAGGGCTGGCGGAGCACTGCAGGATATTTCTGTGACCTCTGTGGTCTCCGTTCTATGTTCGTCCATGCTGGTATTTGGACGCGGTGAGATGGTGAATGTGTTTTCGGTACTTTTAAGAGGGGTGTGAAACATTTTATTACAAAACTATGAGGCTTATTGTATAAAGTTATTTTTAGTTTGTATATATATGTTGTAAATGTAAATATAACTGTAACTATAAATTATTACTTGTAGATCATAGATTTTAAAGGCCGTAGATAGCAGCTATATTGTAATTTGTATACTGTAAATGTAAATATATAGTATTAATTGTAAATTGTAACTTGTAAAATACAGGAAGCAAATATAAAAATGTAAAATGCTAATATAAATTGTGTAAATTAAATCTGTTGTAAATAAGGTAAGTAAACATAAAAAGTGTAAAAAGCTAATTAAAATTGTAAATTAAAGTAATATAATTGATGTCTGTAGTAATTTAGGATATTTATAGATTGTTTCTGTAGGAGCCGTTCCAGGATCCGTCCCAGTCCTTTCGTATTCTTTTTGTAAGAAAACAAAATACTTCAGAACCGATGCCAGAACCGGGTCCCAGTACCAATCCTGTACTCCCAACGCTACTACTTGTGGTGTGGTTTGTGTGTGTGGTGTTGTAGGTGTACTGATGTGGTGGTGTGTGGTCAAGGTCGCAGCAATGCTATGTTAGTCGCTATTCTTAATTTGTTATTGTATTTCACAGGAAGGACGTATTCCGGTCACTAATGGAGTGCCTGTTGGTTTAAAATAGCAACAAATATGCAGCGCTTATATTATCAGTTACGTTAAAAATAACGCAGCTGGTCTTAAACAAGTATCTTATATGCTATATAAGTGTTCCAATAGGATGTATAAATAAAATGTAAAATGCTATACAAGTTTCCCAATAGGGGTTTACTAGTCTTATATACTCTATTCTATATAATTCGGGTTGGTAACCTCGTTTATTTTACACTTCAATAAGCGTCTCAAGTAATACACTTTTATGTAGTCAATTGCTCTTAAAGACGCAAACTGGTTTTGTAATTTTTGTATCTACTATCTAATAATATACTTATAAAAGTTTTGTCAAGTGTACAGTAGTCCTTATAGTTTAGCTAAATATTGTCTTACAACTAGCAACTGCGCCAAAAATGACGCAGCTGGTCTTACAACTAAACGTGTGTATATTTGTCAAATTATATCTAACAATAAACAATTATCTCAGATAAGAATATCTTGTCCCACTTTAATTCTGGTTTCTAAAACCTCGTTTTATTTAATCTAAAGGAATCCCTTCCGGAACCCCACTCCAAAAATGTATTTTATATTTATTTATGAGATTAGTTCTATATTAATATAAGCTTAAGTTATCAAAAAGTATTTAGTTATTTTAGGTTTATTTATTACGTTCCTGTCAATATTTATTAGCAATTAAGCTCTTGCGTCTTTAGTTAGTTTTGTGGTTTGAGTTTACGTTTTTTACTCGTGACTTTGTTTTTAAGATATTTGAGAACCGAAAAAGTAATTTATATTGTGTATTATTAAATATCCTAACGTTTTTTATTAGTTTCCAATGTTATAAAGATCTATTTTCAGAAAAAACCCTACACTTTTAATTATAATATTGCGCCTGTTGAAACTCAAAAGCAACACGCCAGCCGCTCGGTGTCCTCGGCTTATCTCCAAGTGCGATCTTGGGGGCGTGTCGGGGGCGTGTCAGGGCTGCGTCGTGTATGTAATTTAATATTTCTAACAAATAAACTTTACTATTACCTGATGGGATTGAGTGTTTTATTATGAATTATATATGTGTTTTATTTAAATGTTGTTTATTATTATTATTTACCCGTATTTATGTTCTTTTGTCTACTAAAAAATTTTTAAAAACTATTTATTTAATGTTGTTATTTGTTGAGTTGTAAGTAATTTTACTGTTAATATTATTTGCTATATATTTATTTATTTATTTATTCTATTTTTGTTTTATTTGTTTATTACTTGAGTTTGTGTTACTAGAAATATTTAATTTTTATACTATTTATGTACTCTAATTTATATATTATTAATGTTTATTCAAGTAATTTACTGTTTTATTGCAATGATGTTAATGAATTTATATTATTTTCTAATTTAAGTTTCTTAGTTAAAATTTTATATTATTTGTTTAAAAACTATGTCATTTGCAGCCCTGAAATCGCTTCGGCATTGACCTACTTTTGTGTTCCAAGGGGGCGTGTCGTGGGCGGGTTGTTTACTCCGAGTGTCTTTTCTTGGCTCGCGTCCCTATTCTGGTTCGGGGCTTTGGATTTCTATTTTATTATTAAGAGTTTTATGTATTGTTTAGCTGTTTTTAGACTAATTATGGTTTATATTATATATTATTTCGAGATGAATTAAAGTTTAGGATAATTGTTGTAGGTATTTTAAGTATTTTAATTTATTTACGAAAACTATGAGTGATATTTACTATTTTAATTTGAAATTTATATTTTAATGTGTTTAGTATATTTATATGTATGTTTATTGAGTATAATCCGATTTTTAATAATTTTAATTCCACCTTTTTATTTTGATTTCAATAAACGATATCGATTTTTGCGATATGGGGCTCCAACATGAATAAGGACACGGGGCGTGGCCTATCTGGAGTAATGATAGTGTCGAGTGTCTTGTCCACGAATGACACGTTTTGGGGGCGGGGCCTATTTAATGTTGTAGTCGCGTTGGCTGTATTGTCTATAATGGGCGGGGCGTTGTGCTAGGGCTGCGTAGGGGTGTACTATAGGATTATTTTTATCGTATTTATCGATAAATTTAATGAAATTGTTTGATTTTAGTTAGTATTTAAGTTTGATTTTGGTATGTATTGTGTGTTTGGTTTAATTTAAGTCCGAAACTAGTTTATTATGTTATTTATTATATGATATACGTTTTATATTTTAGGGGTTTATTATTATATTTTTATATTACTTACTATGTTTTACTATATATTTACTATTATTTATTCGTTTTAGTTATTTATATTAATGAATTTGTAAATTTTATATATTTATGATTTAACAAGGGGGGTTTTTTAATTGAAATTTTACTTTTGAGAATTACTTTTTTAAAAAGGGGGCCGGTATTTACTTTTATTAAATTGTTATTTCGTTATTTACTACTAATAATTTTAAGTTAAATGTACTGTCTTCAAAATATTAATTTTATATTATCGACAAAATTTTTACTTTCCCAACCCTAGTTCAACGTTACTCCGCCCGTTTCGTGACGTCACGTAATATGAAAGTTTTTTGTTGTTTGTCGGTTTATGCTTCTACCTAGGTCCTAGTGATTTTTGGGGTGGGTTCCTTCCGGTCTGCTTTACGCTATGCTGTGCCTGTAAAGGTTAAAAATGGTCGAGATCCGAAGTTATCCTAAGATTTAACAATTTTTTGGGGCGTTCCCGTGGGCGTGGCCTGTCGTTATGCTGTCACTAGAATTTTACTTAACTAAATCTTAAAACCTTAGTTCTAGCTAAACTATATAACCTTTTTGTGTGGGTCTTTTTCTACTGTGTAGCGTCACTATTCTACTTTACTATCCTTATTTTTACTTTACTATATATCTTAAACTTTTCTATTTATTTACAATTTTCTAACTATATGTCTATTTTACTTTTACAATTTTACTTATTTAAGCTACTTATCTATTTTCTTCTGCGCTCCCGGCTGCTGTAGTTGACCCGCTGTGTCGGTCCGGTGGTCCCCTGCGAATCTGGACGTCCCGGGATGAAGTCCAGATTTTTCGGTTTTTCTTTATTTTCTCCGGAACCCTTCACCGGATCAGCTCCAACTTTTCAGTCCGGAAAGCTCTCGTCACTGCCCACACTGTCCACTAATAAAAACACTCTCACCCCGATCTAGTTTATGAGTTATTAATTTTTGAAATTTTCTTGATTTTTAAATTGTCTCTAACTTCCAAAATTATTGTCCAAATTTAATTCTGCAAACGGGTTTGTGTTCCTGTTTTTGTTCCGCTTCTGGCTATCTGCTTTCTTTTTTCCCCACTTTCTTCCGAGCGCCCCCGCCCTTTTTCCTCTTTTAGGTTTTTAGCCTGTATCACGGAGGTCCTTAGCCCTAAAAATCTAGGACTTGGTCACGGGTAGGGCGGGATGTTCCTTCGTCTTCTGGTAATTTAAAAAGAGGGGGTCGTCGCGACAGATCGCTCGCCGCACGCGTCCAAAGTTTTAAACTCGGATATTTCACCGGTTTTTCACCGATTTTTCCGCCTGTGGTGCTCCAATTTCCACGCGGTTTTCTGCGTTGGGATTGTCGTATTTTTCCGCGTGTTTTGATGTACAACACTTGTATATACGACACTTTTTCACTTCCAAACTGAATTTAACTGATTTCTACGTGCGGAGCGGTTAGGTTAGGTTAGGTTAGGTTAGGGTAGGTTGGGTTAGTTTTTTTTTTTTTTTTTTTTTTTTTTTTTTTTTTTTATTAGACCCATGTAAAGTGTGGGTCCGACTTGTTCCCCTTATTATTCTACAAGGACAATTATTTTCTTTTATTTAATTATTACAATATCCTTTTTCATTTTACACTCCTTTCTTTGTTACAGTTCATCTTATATACTGACATTTTTACCTTTTTTTGTTTTGTTTGTTTACAGTTTCTTTACATTATTCTACAATTTCTTGGTTCTATTTACTTTTATACAATTTTCTTATTACAATTTGTTCTATATACTGACGTTTTACAATTTTACTTTTAATACTTTGACTATTATTGATACACTTTTCTATTACATTTCATAGTTACTTCTACTTATTACTCCTCTGCTTTCTGTTACAATTCCATTTCTGTTTCCTTTATTACATTTTTATTTGCTCTTCTACCTTTTATTCTGCCATCTTCTACAATTTTAAGTTTTTTATTTGTACTATACATTCATGATTTAAAAATTTTTATTAACAATTTTAATTTTTGCTATTACATTTCATTTAACAATTCTGATTCATTTACTTTTAACTTCTCTAATTATTCTGCTATTTCATTTTTAACTAAGTTCTTCTACACTACTGCATCCAGCGCGGAAATCCTGCTGGCTGGCATTTCTACTTTTTATTATTCACAATAAATTGCGTTAATTTGTGGTTCGCCACCAATACTGATCTGCACCACTACCGATCCACATATACTTACATTCCAATGTTTGTCATAATTTTATACAATATTTAATAATACAATTGTTTTTACTATACATACTAATTAATAATATTATATTCTTGTTTCTTATATTATATATGTTTATTATGTTTTACTTTCACACATACTGTTTAATATTATTTGCTTGGGCCATATATGCTTTGTTATAAGTTACTATAACCATATATATGCTAAGCCTTTTTTTTTTTTTTTTTTTTTTTTTTTTTTTTTTTTTTTTTTTTTTTTTTTTTTTTTTTTAAATTCTTACATTTATCATATCATTCACACATCTTGCTGTATACATATTTATATTATTTTCTAGTTTTGCATTGGCATTCGCAAAACACAGTTTTGGAATACCAATGCTTATTACATTTTAATATTTATTTACTACTATATATATTTTTATTATCTATTTATTATACTATACTTATATATGTTGGAGTGCATATTATTGTGGATCGGTACTGGTGTAAGCCACCGTTGCACGTGCAATGGCGTCCCACTTACGCCTAACAGGACATTCCGCGCTGAAGGCGTTGTGATCCATTTTATTTGCTCCTTCTTTTTTACAATTTATACAACACGCCTTTTCCCCCGCCTTCAGACTATCGCACTGGGACTGGTGGTGTTCACCGGAGCAGTGGCTACATCTTTCTACACTCTCTTTGTTATTACAATGTCGCCTTCCATGTCCGTACCCTAGACAGCGCGAGCACTGTATTAGGGGGGACTGGTCGGCGACGCGGATTTTCTGCATATCTAGGTAGATATAGCCCGCCTTAGTGAGACACTGCCACAGCTAGGTTAGGTTAGGTTAGGTTAGGTTAGGTTAGGTTAGGTTAGGTTAGGTTAGGTTAGGTTAGGTTAGGTTAGGTTAGGTTAGGTTAGGTTAGGTTAGGTTAGGTTAGGTTAGGTTTTTTTTTTTTTTTTTTTTTTTTTTTTTTTTTTTTTTTTTTTTTTTTTTTACTATCGCCCCTAACATTGTCAGGGCTCGTTCTTTTCTTTTTTATTAATCATTTATCTTTTTTCTTTTATTTTTTACAATTACAGCAAACTTTACAATTAATAATAATACTTAATAATATAATTCTACTAACATTACCAATTACAATACGATTCGAATAAAATTTATAATTTTTCCCTTTAAAAAAAAACAATTCAATTTAAATTTCCAAAGAATACTTTTTCAATATATTAGATTCAAATTACCAGATAAAATACAATAAAATATAATTACAATAATAAAATAAATTCCAGTTAAATTTCAGCTTCAACATACAATTTCGGTCACCTAACATACAATTACATTTTACAATTAATAGTCAATAGAATATTTGTCAATTTGATACAATAATAAAAGGAGAAAGCCCACTCTCTATAGTGTCTCAGGCCCAATGTGGACATCAAAAAATCGCATTAAAAATGAGTGTTCTAAAATGTTAATAGTATTAGATATCTGAGAAAAAAACTTAAAATGCAGCCATTATTGTAGAAATATATATTTTTTTACTTTTTGTCTATTTTATTTTCAAGGCCTTTTCCGACTTTTCAATAATTTATAATAGTAAGATATAATAAGATAGCCCTTGTTGTAGTGCAAGACTTTCAGTTATTGCTACCCAGCAATCGTGGCAAACAAGATTATCGCCTGACACCTAAAACATATTAACATTAATGATAAATATTTTCAACCGTAAAAGATTGAACGATTAAACCAAAATGAAAGAAATAATAGAAACATTTTATTATAATATTATCATTACCTGCTGCCGTGCAACCCACTGCTGTATGACACTTAATTCTTCGGGCTCTAAAATACGGTTCTCGGTAACATTATTACCACAACAAATACAATGTTCTTCAGACATTTTGGTATGCACAATCAAATAGCGTAATCCTTTAATCCAGGGCTAAGTAATCGTAGAAGGAGAGAACAAAACTAGTAAAGCAATGCCAAAGTCGTATGTGAAAAGCCGAAACAAGTTCAGGCGAGAAAGCCAGATTGCGGTGAAAAAAATCGAAAACAAAACAAAACGCTTCTTTAAGCAAACAAGTGAACGCTCGAAATCATTCGTTTGAAAAATGACATTTCAGTCATCAGTGTTGCCGCTTGTCGCAAAAAATGAAATCGATAAATCGATTACGTAAAAAATAATCGATATAATATGACTTTTTATTAATCTTTATCGTTTATAGTAACAAACGTAAACATTGGTTTTAAGATAAATGTTTTCTTTTGATTAATTCTTTACAGAATTACCAACAGTGACCCGTAATTTGTATTTCACATGAGTTTATTTTATTTGTTTATAAATCGATATTCGGATTGATTGATTAGAGTTTTATCATCGGGTAACATTTCGCGTCAACGTTCTACTTAGGTTCCAAATAATCCAATAAAATTCCTTTTTTTATTGGAACATTACTGATTATAGTGGCGGTTATTTAAATGTTATCAAAAATCATGTCTCTTTATGGTACATTTCTGGAGAAATTAAGTCTTCTTAAGACGGCTGTCCGCTCTGGGCCTGAAATGGGCTTTCTCCTTTCTATAAAATGTCAAAAATGACAATAAAATACAGTTAAAATAAATTCCAATAGTTAAAATACAATAAATTAAAATTTTCGTCAATAAAATACAATATTAAATTCCAAATTTCGATAAAATACCAATAAAATACAATTAAAATAATTTTCATATACAAATAAATTAAAAACCTACTACTAATATCACAGTTTTACACTACTCACTCCACACCATCACTATTCCTTTTGTTGACTTTTTTAACTATCTTGGTGCAATATTGCAAGAAAACCTCCCTTTTCTTGCTGTCCCCCAGCATGCTTGGCAGACTCTCACCCGTCATCGCGATGCCCAATTTCTGCTCAATAGTATATCTATTGGTTGCAAAAATTGGGCACTCGAGTAACAGGTGGGGGACTGTCTCCGCAACTCCGGGCTGACACAGACACGACGGGTCCTCCTTCAATTTGAATCTGTTCAAATAGAAGGCGAACCCGCCGTGGCCAGTCAGTACTTGTGTGGTGTGGTGTGTAATGTCTATTTTGCGCACTATTCTGTGCGCCGCGGCAGCATTGGGGAAGAAGAGCTTCGTGACTCCGGCCGTCCCGCCTGACGTATATCTCCTGTCCCATTCCTCAATCGTGTCCTGTCTTAAGACACGCTTGACGAATGACACAGGACACAGATCGTAATCGGGTTTCTTCTTCGATCCCAGAGCGGCCTCTTTGGCTAATTGGTCAACCCTTTCATTCTCCCTAAGCCCTGCGTGCGCCTTGATCCAAAACAGGGAGACCTCCCGCCTCTGCAAAGCAGCTTTTCGGAGGGCCCCCCTAGTTTGCACTGCCAGGGGATGGGGGGAACCAAGGGTGACCGCCTGAAGGGCCGCTCTGGAGTCGCTGAAGATACCGACCTTAGTCACTCTGCCCTCGCAGGCAATTTTTACGGCCTTGCTCAGTGCGAGGAGTTCGGCCTGGTAGACGGTGCAATACGTCGGCAAAGCAAGTTTGACGGCCCTGGTCTCGGCCTCACCTTTCCAAACGGAAAGTGCGGCTCCGACCCGACCCTCAATCTTGCTGCCGTCCGTGTATACTCGGTGTTCGTGGTCACAGACCACGTCCGAATATACCGCCTCGTCTACCAGTCCGAATCCAAGCCCAGTCTGCTCTGCCGGATGGGGTTCCTCGATCGCTGGAGCCCTTCGTTCCACCTCCCTGTCTCTCAGTACCGGGTGTGACACCCCCTTCTTGATCTCATAGAGCCTCGATACTTCGAGTATCCTGAGATCAAGAGGGAGTATCCCAGCCAACAGTAGTGCAGAGTTCAGGGAGACGGTCCGATAGGCTCTGCAAATCTTCTGGGCAAAACCCCGCTGAACGGTGTTTAGCCTTTTTTGGACCCCCATCTTTTCTGCTGTGCTAGCCCAAGCCGCCGCCGCGTACAGAATAGTGGGCTCTACTACTGCAATATAAATTAGTTTTATAATCTGGGGGTTAAGTCCCCACCCTACTCTGGCTGTCCTAGCTAGGAGCTTATATCTATTCATGGCTTTCTTACAGACATTGCCCACATGGGCATTGAACGTAAGTCCGCCGTCAATAGTGAGCCCCAGAATCTTTATCTCACTGTAGTAGGTTATGTCCACTCCACCCATTGTGAGCCGCGGTGTGTCGTACTTGAGTTTTCTAGTGGACAGCATGGCACATGTTTTGTGGGGGGCAAACTTTAGCTTGTTAGCTAACCCCCACTTGTTAACCTTCTCGAGTATCGGATTGGCCCTCCTCTCTATCTCTAGTGCCGTCTTCCCCTCAAACACTATCACTACGTCGTCGGCAAATGCCTGGCAAAATACATCCTCTTCCTCTAGCATCCACAGTAGGGGGTCCAACAAGAGGTCCCACAGGAGAGGTCCTCCAATGGATCCCTGTACACACCCCTTGTTGGTCTCCCTACTCACTTCCACACCCGCATACCTAACATTCACACTCCTTTCACTCAGATAGCTGTTGATCACCCGTCTCAAGTTCACCGGACACCCAACCTCCGCCAACCGAACCTTTATGGCTGGCCACCAAGCGCTGTCGAAGGCGCCCTCTATGTCCAGTGACACCACAACAGAAATTCTTTTCTCCTCCCTCATCTTCCTGATGTGGTTCACTAGTCTGTAGAGGGCGTCTTCGGTGCTCCTTTGGGGCATAAAGCCATACTGGTTGGGGCTTAATTTGGGCAGCAGATAGAACCTGAGTCGGGCGACCAGCATCTTCTCGAAGATTTTGCCAAGAACAGGCAGGAGGCCGATCGGGCGATAGGCTTTTGGTACCCTGTATGATTCCTTGCCCGGCTTCCTCAGTACTACCACTGTTGCCCGCTTCCACTGTTTGGGGAAGCAGGCAAGAGCGATACACCGGTTCAGCAGCGCAAGGAACCATTCAGGGTTACATTCTACAGAGTGCTGGCAGATGTCGGCCGTGAAACCGTCCACCCCGGGGGCCTTTTTGGGGTTGAAGGACCTTACGGCTCTCTTCAACTCCTCCATGATGAAAGGAGGGTCGTCCGGGCCCGTCGGCGCTTCGGTGTCTAGTGACTCCGCGCGCCGACGCACCCGTCGATGTTCCTCACTTTCACCATTTTCTTGGTCCACGGGGTAGAAGGTCTCGGCCAACAGTTCTGCGGAGTTCCGGGCGTCGAGGGTTTCACCGTCCCTGTTAAGGGGCAGATCCTCCTCCCTCCCGGTCGCTCTGTTCATCACTCTGTAGATGCCCTCCCATACCCCCTCCCTATCCTGTTTTTGGCAAAAGTCCTTCCAGCTACTCACTTGCGCTTCTTTTACAGCCTTTTCATACTTCTCCTTTTCCTCCAGGTACAGCCGAACTACGCGGTTTCTGCGATCTGGCGCTGCGTTTCGGATCCTGCGTCTCCTTGTGGACACCTGTTTCTTCATCTGCGCGAGCTCATCATTCCACCACGACAAGGTGAATTTCTGTGTGTGTTTCCTAGCTGGCATAGTGTCTCTGCATGTCTGTGTGATCGCTTCTGTGTATCTGTCTACTGCCTCTTCTACTTGTTGTGTGCTGTGTATTGTGTCTATGTCTTGTATAGTTAATTGTCTGTCTGACATCAACTGAGTCAATTTCTCATGAAATTGACCCCAGTTTGCCTTGCGTGTGTTAAATATGCGTGTTGTACGTATTATGTTTGTGCCTGTGGATTTCTGTTGTCTGATGCCAAATGATATGCCGTTGTGGTCCGAGCTCGTCAGACCCTCCTCGACTCTCCAGTTGTCCACTCGGTTCAACAGATCGTCAGAGCATGCCGTCACATCCACGTAGCTACTGTACCTTTTCCCCCCTCTGACGGTGTCGAATGTTGGGATGTCACCGGCATTGAGTATATGCATACCCATGGCCTCCAGTACACCAGACACTTCCCTTCCTCGCGGGTCTTCCGTGTCACCACCCCACCACGGGCTTTTTGCGTTCGCGTCGCCTCCTAAGACCATCCTATCCGTACCCAACTCTCCTCCTGTCCGCATAAGATGGTCCAGGTAGGGCCCCACCGGCTTTTCGGGCTCGAAGTAGAAGGACACTACAATGATCTCCCAGGCTTTGGTTTTTAAGGTGGCCACGACTACGTTGTTATTGGTGAGGCGCGTGTGGAGTACGACGTCTATGGTGTCGTCAAAGACCACCACACACGCCTTTACTACACCGCCACCTTCCCCATCGCTCTGGTAGACTCTAACCCCACTGTAGGTCCTCATACTCCGTGCCCCGCCTATGTAGGGCTCTTGCAGCAACGCTACGCATGCCTTACGCTTGGTGGCCTCGAGTAGAAACTCCTGTGTGGCGACTTGGCTCCGCTGGAGGTTGGCCTGTAAAAATCGGTACTGGAAGTTCTCCTGGACACCCTTAGCAATACGCCACCGCCGACCGAGCTAAAGCGTCCCACCTCTTCCTCTCCGTACATTCATCCGCAAAGGCATTGTGCTCCCCGTTACCTTTCTTGGCCCTTGTGCAATTGATGCATTTGGGCGCTTCTCCTCGCTGCCACTTGTCGCATTGGGTCTTCATGTGAGGACCCGCGCAGTGGCTGCATCTTTCCTCCTCCTCTTTGCACCACCTTTTGGTATGCCCATACCCAAGGCAACGGGAGCACTGCACCAGTGGGCTCTGATCGTACACTTTGACCCTACCCAGACCTATGTGGGCTTGGCCAACATCCATCCATCTCTTCCATACCTGTGGGCTCACTCTAGCTACTACATGGTTTTGGAGGGGGTTCCTCGCATTCTTCCTATACACTACTTCTACCTTACATTCCTCCCCCTTCAGACCTTCAAAGACGTTGGCGTTTTGGTTTCGGAGCGCGGTCTTAAAGTCCTCGTTGTCACGCTTCATTACGTCTCTGAAGATTAGAAGGGGATCCTTGTTCTTCACTTCTTCCACAATTAATCCCTCATTCTTTCCTATTCTTTCCTTTACCTTATCTCTTTCCTCCTCATTCACGCAGCCGACGACCACCTTCCTATTTTTAACCTTTCTTACTCTTTCCACTTTTACCCATCCATCCTTCGCATCTACCGTCCTTCTTATCTTTTCTAACACCTCTTCCCCTGTCTCTTGCTCGTCTCTGGAAGACACCACGACTGAGTGCAAAGCCCTTGCTTCGGGGAGTCTCTCAGAGACGCCTCGAGAGGCAACGCTCGCATATGTCGCTACTGCGGCCGCAGTCGTGTTGTTTTCCAGTTTCGTACTCAACTTTTCCATCCTTCTTTCATTCTCTTCTATTACTTTCATGTTTCCTTCCATACATCTCCTCATTTCCTCCATACTTTTCATGTTTTCAACTAATAATTTATTACTTTTTTTCAGATTCTCCACCAGTTCGTCGTTTGCAGCAGTCGTCAAGGTGGTAAGTTTGGGGGAAGGGTGTAAAGGGCCCTGCCCCCGCTCTTCGTGCTGCCCTATTTTTGTTTTAGTAGCTCCCTGCTCTAGATCCTTTATAATGCTGAAGAGCCTGTCCAACATTGCATTCACACCGTCCTTTATTTCTGTTTTTAGGTTTCGGGAGTTGCTGATATATTGTTTTGCTCTGTTTAGACAGGCTCTACCTTCATCTGTTTTGGACCTATACGACATGGAGGGGCTCACTATGCACTCCTCCACATGTTTCTTACTATTTTTGTTTTTAGGAATGGTGGGTTCCTGGCTACCGCTTTGTGATTTCTCCGGAGGGGAGACGGCGCTAGTAAAGGCCTCGATTTTATCTATACTCCTCCTTACTGCCGATTTTTTGTCTGGCTGGGTTAAAAACCTGATCCCGTCCATGCTGTCCCTGACTGGCGATATGATAGTAAAAGTGTCGCTTGCCTTTTTTGGTGTGTGGAACATTTTGTTAATAGTTAATAGACCGAATGTGTTGAGTTGAAATTTGAATGAATGAATTAATAAAATAAATGATTAATAAAATGAAATAATTAAAATAAATGTCAAAGTCAATTTAAAATGTCAAAATACTAACCTAGCAGCTGTTCCAAAAGGATACAGCTGGTCCAAAATTGTATATAGTAAATAAATAATTAAAATTACTAAACTAACTAACCTAACAGTTGCTCCAATATGGAGACAAGCTGGTCCTATTCTATAAATATATACCTAGCACTTATATATATAATGTTAATAAGGTGTTGTGTGTAAAAGTCCCTAGGTATGCAATGCAGTACACTTGTCAGGTAAAGGTAAGTATTGGTGTACTGGTGATCTTAACAACTATAATCTTAAAACTAGCAGCTGCACCAAAAATGATGCAGTTGGTCCTATTTTAACTTATTCTAATACTAGGAAGTCTGTTTTTATTTTAGTTTAAGCTCTTTTTTCAGGTACCTTGGTGTTTTGCTGTCTTCTGCAGGTCTTCTTTTATTTCAGATTCTTCGTCCGGTTTTTTCCCTTTCAGGTATTTGTTTCCGGTTTTTCTTCTAGGTGGTGTTCTTCTGCTGGTCCTGTTCCTGATGTTGGCGAAAACCGCGTTCCTCTACGACTTTCAGAAGCCGAGATATGTTCCAGTGATGCTGGTGCTCTTGGAAATCCAAGATGGCGGCCGCGTTTGCTGTATTTCTTAACTCGACGTTGTGGTGCTCGATTCAGGAACTACAGTATCGAAAACCGCGTCCTTCTGCGACCTCCTGGAGCCGAGTTATGGCCGATTGAAAATTTTCAATATGGCCGCCAAGATGGCTGCCAATTTTTCTTTCTGGCGTGGTTCCTGAACCGTTTGTCGTAGAGGGGCGGTGTTTGGGTTCGTTCTTCCTAGTTTTTTGCGCTCTTCCAGATGTTCCCGGTTTCTTCCCTATTCCTGTTCCCGAAAACTCGTAGTCTCAGATTGCTACGTAATTTGGTTTGTAGGTAGCCAAGGTGGTGCCAACTATCCTACAAAAAGTCCCACTCTTCTGCGTCCTCTGGAAGCTGAGATATTCGCGTTTTTATCCGGGATTTGACAGTTTGTCAACTGTCAAATGCCGACTTTGACAGCTTATATCTCAGCAACCGTGGATCGGAGATACGTCGTGCTTGGGGTTGCTGTCTTTGTCTTGATCTCCTCTGTTCGAATTTTTACTTTTTAGAGTGGAAAATTTTTCGGAAAATTTTTTCCTGTTTTCCGGGAAATCTGGAAATTTTTTATGCTCGATGGATGGCTGGGCTCCCCCGCTTGTCGTTGGTTTTTTCCGCGCTTCTCTGCGGCTTCCGGTCTCGGAGTAACCGCCGTTTAAAAATTTTCAAAATGGCGGCCCAACTGTCAAACTTAAGTTTTCTGCCTTGTAACTCCGTCAATTTAACTCTGCGCGGATCGGGGTTTCCTTTGGTCTAGGGTTACCTGACCTTGGGTATGTTATGGTGGGGGAGTTTGGGGGGGTTACACTCCCCCCAAAAAGTACCTAGATTACCCTCTTGTCTCGTAGAGCTCACTTTTTCCTTTCCGAGGAGGTGTCGCACGTCTTTTTAAGACGAGTGGTTTCGGAGTTATAGAAGTTTTAATTTTTGACAAAATGGCGGACAAAATGGCCGCCAAACGTTTTTTGTCTATAACTTCGCAATCCCAAGTCGGATTCGGCCGTTCGAGGTGTCCCCTGAAAGGTCTCGTCTTTTTCTATGTTGTGGGCTTGTTGTTTTGGCTGCTGCTCCTGTCTATCCCGTTTTATTCCAGGAATTTACCTTTTTTGGCGTAGCTCTGGTCTCCGACGTCCTAGGGGGGAGTTTGAGGTGTCCCCTGTTAGCTTCTGGTGTCGTCTATATTACTAGCTGGTTCTTTGCTAGTTCCAGTCCCTCCGGTGGCTTTTATTTAGGTTTTCCCGGAAAAACGGTTTTTCCGTCCTGGTGGAAAATTTAGTATGGGTGACTTACTTTTCTCCTATTAGGTCGTTTAGCTGGTGGGCTCGACCTAATTATCAGGTGGTTAAATCCCACGCGTCTCCACAGGGTGCTCTGTAGGGGATGTTTCCGTTTCCAATTTTCTAATTTATGTAACTCACCCCCTGGCTTCTCTAAAATTTTTCTTTTTAGTGCTTTAAGCTTCTCTCGGTGCACACTTTCGTATACGCCGGTGTCTGGTGTTGTAAGTGAGCGAATTCACCCACCTCGTGGGGACGCTAAAAACTAAATCACAAGGTCATTGGCACTTACACTATGTCTATAATTCTAAATTTTTCTACACTTAAAGAGGTCTCTATCCTGCACTATTGTCACTATAGTTTGTAAAAATCCGTCAATAACTTAAGTTTTTATTGCACTTTAAAGTTTTAAAATTTTTCCACTTTTAGTTTTTCTAAGTTTTTCACACTTTTTCGCACTTTTTAGGATAAGGCACTATCACCCGCGTGTAGGGGGCACTGAACCGATTCTAACGACACCTCGTTTGTCAAAATCGGCCCAGGATTTCCCAGTTTTCACGATTTTTGAACGCGGAGCGATGTAAAAAAGGTGTGGTTCGGCCTGCGGATGGCGTGAAAACTGGTTAGGTTAGGTTAGGTTAGGTTAGGTTAGGTTAGGTTAGGTTAGGTTAGGTTAGGTTAGGTTAGGTTAGGTTAGGTTAGGTTAGGTTAGGTTAGGTTAGGTTAGGTTAGGTTAGGTTAGGTTAGGTTTTCCGTCTTTCGACGGCTGGGAGCTGTCAGACGAAGTCGGGCCGTCACTGGCCGAGGAGGTGCCTCAGGTCACAGAGGTAGAAATGGATGCTGCCATCCTCAGGCTCAGCGAGCGCAAGACTGCCCCAGGCCCGGACGGAATTTCCGGCCGAGTCTGGGTGAAGTCCATGGGGCCACTCAAAGACAGGATGCGGGACCTGTTCACTGAGTGCCTCGTGCAAGCCGAGTTCCCCGAGTGCTGGAAGGAGGGAAAGCTGGTGCTGCTGAGGAAGGACGGCCGCCCCGCTGACTCGCCTTCGGCTTACAGGCCAATCGTCTTGCTGGACGAAGCCGGGAAGCTGCTGGAGAGAGTGATCGCATCAAGGGTCACAAAACATCTGGATCGGAACGGGCCTAACCTTTCAGAAGCGCAGTACGGCTTTCGCGCTCAGCGCTCGACCATTGATGCGATCCTCCAGGTGAAGCAGTTTACCGAAGAACAGGCGGAACGTGGTAGAGTAGTGCTGGCGGTGTCTTTTGACATCGCCAATGCTTTTAATACCCTGCCCTTCAGGGCCATTGAAGAGGGTCTGCACCACCACGGGGTGCCATGGTATCTCCGCAAAATCATAAGCGGGTACCTCAGGCGGCGAAAGATAATCTGTGTCGGACGTAATGGCGTCGTCTTGCGGGTAGAGACTCAGTGCGGTGTTCCACAGGGGTCTGTCCTCGGTCCACTCCTGTGGAACATCGGATTCGACCGTGTTCTGAGTGCGGCGCTTCTCCGCGGGCTACGTCTCATCTGTTATGCGGATGATACCTTACTTCTAGCCCGCGGAGAAACTTTTGAGGAGGCCATACGTCTGGCAAGAGTTGGAGCGTCGCTAGTTGTGGCGAGAATTGAGAGACAGGGGGTGCGAGTTGCGTTGGAGAAGACGGAGGCCAGCTTTTTCTATGGACCCCGGAAACGCCCCCCTGCCGGAGTGTCACTCCACATTGGAGATGTCGATGTGCCAATCGGATCGGAGATGAAATACCTGGGTCTGGTTTTGGATCCCAGGTGGTCATTTACACCTCATTTCCGCCGATTGGCACCAAGGCTGAAGAAGACGGCAGTGGCCCTCGGACGCCTCCTGCCCAACATCGGAGGCCCGGGGTCCACGTGTAGGCGGCTCTATACGGGGGTCCTTCAGTCAATGGCCCTCTATGGAGCCCCAGTCTGGGCGGACGATTTGAGTGCCTCGAATAGGGCGCTCTTAAAAGGCCCGCAGCGCACGATGGCGCTACGAATAATAAGGGGCTACCGCACGGTGGCAGGTGATGCGGCCTTAGCACTGGCAGGGTCCCCTCCGTGGGATTTGGAGGCCAGAGTTCTGTCGGAGGTGTATCACCGCACGGCAGAGGTGAAACTGCGTGGAGAAAGGGTGCCACCAGACCAGGCATCCCGATGGCGCCGTCAGGCGCAAATTATAATACTGCGCACCTGGCAGGATCGAATGGCGTCGCCAACGGCTGGCCGCAACATAGTGGCAGCCATCCGGCCAATTCTGCAGCAGTGGTTGCAGCACTGCAGAGGCGCCCTGACCTTCCGGGTGGTGCAGATGCTGACAGGGCACGGGTGCTTCGGGCACTATCTGCACCACACGGCAGGGAGAGAGCTTACGCCCCAGTGCCACCACTGCCCGGACCCAGACGACACGGCGCAGCATACGCTCCTGACCTGCCCCGCTTGGGCGGCCCAGCGAGCGGAGCTCTGCGCCGTCATAGGATTAGACCTCACCCTCCCGGCCATACTAACAGCCATGGTCCGGTCGAGGGAGGCTTGGGAAGCCGTCGTCGCCTTCTGCGAGACCGTAATATCGCAGAAGGAGACGGCCGAAAGGGAACGTGAGGCGGACGAAGCCGCTGCTCCCATGAGAAGGAGGCGTGGAGGGCGCAGGCGCGCACAACACGAGCGCCAACTCCCGCTTTAGAGGGTCTCGGGCGACGGACTGGGGAGTTCGTCGCCCATTGCACGAGCCCGACCGGTCGTAGAGCGTCCGGTGCCTCGGACTGCTCTCCCGGTGTTAGCGACTATTGTCGCGAGATGTTTCTGCGTTGCTGTAGATGCCGCTAACTGGGCCGCTGCAGTTATCGCCACAGGCGGGTCCGGCGGCCCAGCAACAAGCGGAGGAGGAGGCACCGATGGGTTTTAGTGCGGTAACCCCGGGTGCGCTCCTCACCGCGTCACCCGGGCGAGTCCCACATATCCCGGTGGCTACTCCCCTCATGCCGCCGGGAATTCATAAAGAATTTCCCATCGTTAAAAAAAAAAAAAAAAAAGGTTAGGTTAGGTTAGGTTTTTTTTTTTTTTTTTTTTTTTTTTTTTTTTTTTTTTTTTTTTTTTTTTTTTTTTTTGGACCCATGTACAAGGTGGGTCCTTCTTGTTCCCCCTATCATAAATAAGGACAATTTTTAACTTTTTATTGTTACAATTTTTTGAGGATTATTTTAAACTATTACATTATTTTCTTTACTTAAATACTTAACTTTTCTTATTACATCATTACATTTCTATCATTACATCATTTACATCACATTACGTTACGTCACACATGCGCCCAGCGCGCGAGGCTTCCCGTAGGTTGCCATTGCTATACATTATTACACAATAATTACATACATCAATTTGTGGTTTGCCACACCACTGCTACTGATCCATTTATTACTCAGCACACCGTTCCACTTTACACACACCACTCTTAATTACATATTATATTATTATTACATATATTGTATTTTTACTTATTACACATACATACATTATTATACTGTTTACATATTAAGTTACTTAAAGATACTACATACATTCTTTATTACATATAAAAATTTTTACATTCTTGTACTTATGCTATATATGCTTATCATATATATGCAAAGTTTGCATCATCTTCTTCTCTTTTTTTTTTTTTTTTTTTTTTTTTTTTTTTTTTTTTTTTTTTTTTTCCCCAGTATTATATATTTCTTTTTTATTATATATGCTTATATTATTGTTTTCATATTATATATATCTTCATTATTATATATGCTTATCTATAGGGTTACATTGGGATGCATTGGGTTCGACAAAAACATTTTTGCTCCCCCAATGCTTACTACAATTTTTACATTTTATATGTAATTCTACTTGTATATTATACATATTTTTATTTATATATTTTCCTACATAGTGTGTGTTTAGTGGTTTACGGTTCTGTGCTGGTGTAGGCCACCGTAGCACGTGCTATGGCATCCCACCTTCGCCTAACAGGGCACGTCGCGCTGAACGCATTGTGGTCCGTACTTTCTACTCCTTCCTTATTACAATTAATACAACATGCTTTCTCTCCTGCTTTCAGGCTTTCGCACTGGTGCTGGTGGTGTGCACCGGAGCAGTGGCTACACTTCTCTTCCCCTCCGTTGTTGCAATGTCGCCTCCCATGTCCGTACCCTAAACAGCGCGAACACTGTATTAGGGGGGACTGGTCGGCGACACGGATCCGCTGCATGTCTACATAAATGTAGCCCGCCTTGGTAAGAGATTGCCACAGCCCCGGCGACACCGTCAGCACCACATGCTCAGTCTGACTGTCTTTCCCCTTCTTCCTGTATTTTACTACCATCCTATCCTCCTTTCCTCCAAGCAGTGGTTGTATGAGGTGCTTATTTTGGGTACGAATTGCTTCGAGGATGTCCTCGTCGGAATTGGCCTTGAGCACCCCATACATCACTACTTGGGGGTCCTTGTTTTCCATTTTCTCTACTTTAAAATTACATTCTCTGTCTTCTAACTTGCTTTTAATTTTGTCCCTATCTTCCCTGTTTCTGAAGCCTATGATTACTTTTCTGTCTTTTCCTTTTCTAATCCTATCGATCTTTATCCCCTCTTTTCTAGCCTCTATTATTTTACTCACTCCTTCAATTATCTCTGCTCCTGACATTTGATTTTCTTTATCTGTGACAGCCAAAGAGTGGAGGGTCACGCACCTCGGCTCCGGTGGCGAGGTCTGAAGGTCCCCACCACCGCTGACCACACTCGCGTATGACGCCTGCTGTGGTTCAGCCGTAGCCCTAACCCCCCCCCACTCTTTGAGTGCCACATCTAGGGTGACTTTGTTTTCCTCAATCATATCCTTACACGTTTGATTTGTTATTTCTATGCATTCTTTTAAATTTAACTCACTATTATTAAACTCCTTTATTATCTGCGTATTTTGTTTTCTCATTTCATCAATTTTACTATTTGTTTCTTTAAATCTACTGTTCATATCCTTTTTCAACTCCTTAAACATTTCTAGTATCATACTCCTACAACCGCATTCCTTATTTGTTTCAATTTCCTGACCCGTTCCTATTTTACACTGTACTCCTACTTCACTACTTTCCTTATCCTTACTTTTGTTTTTATTTACTGTTACTCTTTCACTGCTAATACTTATTTTTCCTCTATTTATTTCTACTATTTTACCTATTTTATTTGTTATGTCTGTAATATTTTCTGTGAGTCCGTTCTTTATCTCGCTTTTTAAGTTTCTAGATTGATTTAATAATGTCATACTATTTCTTACTATGTTTACAGTTTCAGCCAGAAGGGCGTCCACTTGGTCTGCGGGGGTTTGTATACAATTTTTGGCCAGAGGGGCTATTTCGGGAGAGTAATACACTTCCGGGTTGCTTGCCGGCTCCCGGAATAACTGTTTTGATATTTGTTGTGCAGTAGGTGTAATATCTATTGGGTGGTAACATGTCTGAAACTCATGTTCTATCACCTCCCCTACATCCTCGTTAAACAATTCACTTTCACTTTCCAAATAATCCATAAACGGGTCCCTACGTTTGTATCCTACTATGTCATTTTTATGTGTCGGCTCTATTTTCTTTCTTATTTTGGTTTTAACTTTAGGAGTATGTACTGTGGTCATTTTATAGGCTTCTTAGGAATTTACAATTTTTATTTATATTAAGGGGGAACGTGTCAAACTGTATGTAAAATTATGTTATAATAATTTAAATTTGTATATATAAAATTACGTCTGTATAAGTAAGTTTGTCCACTAATTAAACTAGCAACCGCTCTTAATAAAGAGACGGCTGGTCTCTAAAAGTACCTAATATGTGTATATAATAAAATGTAAAAGGGGGTATATATAAGATGTAAATGACCTCAATAAAAGTCTTGTCCTAGTGTAGTATTAGAATATCCCTAGTAATAAAACTTATACCTAACAACTGCGCCAAAAATGACGCAGCTGGTCCTCAAACTAGTCTAGATATAAGGAGAACTAAAACTTAAATCTAGCAGCTATGCCAAAAATGACACCGCTGGTCTTGGTCTTACTTACTAATAATCGGCTTACGCCTCGTACCTATTTATTAATGTCCGCTTAAGTAACCCACCCCAGTTGGAGTGTTTGTTGTATATTAGGTTAAGTTATTAATAGTTTAATATATATTTAAGTCCCTATAACTGTTAAAATGGTCGTGTCGCAATTTATTTAAAAGCTTGTGTTTATTTATGTATACTATTTTACTTATATTCTTGTTCCTGTTTATATTTCCGACCGGATTTATTCTATTTATTATGTATTTTAAGTATATTTATTATATTATGTAAGTTTTTTGCCGTAAAATAGCCTATTTTCCGTGAATTAACTAAGTTTTACAATTTTAATAACACGCCTGTTGGTTTTTAAAAGCAACGATATGCTACTATTCTATTTTATTTTTACGATTTTAGACTAATATGAAGTTCCTGTTGATTTATAAAAGCAATTTCACTCTTGCGTTTTTAATGAAATTTTCTATCTTGTTTTACGTTTTTTGTTATAACTTTTTTATATGATGGTAAAGATGCCGAAAGAGTATATTATATTATGTGTTATTAAATTTCCTAACGTTTTTTACTAATTTCCGATCCTATATTAATCTATTTTAAGAAATAATCCTATGGTTTTGAATTTAATAAAGCGCCTGTTGGAATTTAAAAGCAACACCAGCCAGCCGCTCGGTGTCCTCGGCCTATCTCCAAGTCGATCTTGGGGGCGTGTCGGGGGCGTGTCAGGGCTGCGTCGTGTTTGAAATTTAATATTTCTAATAAATGAGCTGTATTATTACCTGATGGGATTTAGTGTTTTATTATTAATTATATATGTGTTTTATTTAAATATTATTTATTATTATTATTTACCCGTATTTAAGTTATTTTGACTACTAAAAATTTTTGAAATCTATTTATTTGTGGTTATTGTTTATTTAATTCTAAATATTTTTACTATTAATTTTATTTACTATGTATTTATTTATTTATTTATTCTTAATTTATGTTAAATATGTTATTTTACTTAGGTTTTTATTATTATAGGAATTTAGTTTTTATGTTATTTATGTACTCTATTTATATGTATTTATTGTTTATTCACTTTGTTACTATTTAATTACAATGATATTTATGAATTATTATTATTTAGTAATTTAAATTTCTAAGTTAAGATTTAATATTATTTGTTTAAAAACTTTGTCATTTGCAGCCCTGAAATCGCTTCGGCATTGCCCTACTTTTGTGTTCCAAGGGGGCGTGTCGTGGGCGGGTTGTTTACTCCGAGTGTAAGAATCTTCGCTCGCGTCCCTATTCTGGTTCGGGGCTTCGGATTTCTGTTTTATTATTAAGAGTTTTTATGTATCTTTTTACTGTTTTTAGGCTAATTATAGATTATATTATATATTATTTATAGATGAATTAAAGTTTAGGATAAATGTTGTAGTTATTTTAAGTATTTTAATTTATTTAAGGAATTTTGATTGATATTTACTATTTTAATATGAAATTTGTATTTTAATGTGTTTAGTATATTTGTCTGTATATTTATTAAGTATATTCCGATTTTTAATAGTTTTAATTCTAGCTTTTAATTTTAATTTTAATAAACGATATCGATTTTTGCGATGTGGGGCTCCAACCTGAATAGGGACACGGGGCGTGGCCTATCTGGAGTTATGATAGTGTCGAGTATCTTGTCCACGAATGACACGTATTAGGGGCGGGGCCTATCTGATATTGTGGTCGCGTTGGCTGTACTATCTATAGTGGGCGGGGCGTTGTGCTAGGCTGTGTAGGGATGTTCTAAAGGGATTATTTCTTATCGTATTTTCGATAAATGAAATGTGATTTTCTGGTTTAAGCTAGTATTTATGTTTGATTTTAATGTATATTGTATGTATGCTCTTTTTTAAGTCCGAAACTAGTTTCTTGTGTTATTTGTTATATGATATGTTTTAATTTTTTAATGATTTTAATATTCTATTTATGTGTTATTTACTATATTTTACTATTTATATATACTATTGTTTATTTGTTTTAGTTATTTATATTAATGAATTATGTGATTTTATATACTTATTATTTAAACAAAGGGGATTTTAGGTTAAAGTTAAGTTTTTTGAATTTCTTTTAAAGAATCCGGTATTTACTTTTATGTAATTACTCTTCCGCTATATACTATTACTAATTTAAAGTTAAAAAATGTTATCTTCGAAAAATTTAATTAATATTGTCGATAAAAATTTTTAACGCTCCCAACCCTAGTTTACTATTACTCCGCCTATTTCGTGACGTCACGTGAAAAGTTTGTTTTTTGTATGTAGTTCCTTAGCCGTTATTATTTTGTCCCTGAAAGTTTTGGGGTGGGTTCCTTTCGGTTGCCCGTATACTGTGCACTTCCTGTAAAGATATATAATGGTCCGGATTCAGAGTTATTCCACAATTTAGTTAGTTTTGGGGGCGTTCCGGTGGGCGTGGCCTCCCGCAATATTTTTCTGAAATAAATTCTTAAAACTAAGATTGTGGCTAATCCACTTAAGCTACGCTGATCGGGCTTTGGCTACTAATTCCTACACTATTCCTCTATCCTAAACACTATTTTTCTATTCTTAACTTTTAGTACTTTTCTATTTATTTACAGTTTTCTACCACAATGTCTATATTTACGCTAAGTTCTAAACACCAATTTACTTAAAACTATGACTTAGCTTTATCTTCTTCACTTCCTGCTTTTTGGCGTCGACCCGTAGAGCCGGTCCAGTGCTTCCCTGAAAATCTAGACCTCGTAGGTTGAAGTCTAGATTTCCAGGTTTTCTTCTGTTTTCTCAGGAACGGTTAGCCGGATCGCCGCCAAACTTTCCACAACTCTTCTCCTCACTGTCTCTCACACACTAAAATTATCTTTTGCTATTGTCACCGATCTAGATCCAGAGTTATAAAATTTTCTAATTTAGCCACTTTTTAAAAAGTCGATATCTTCTGAACCGCTTGTCCGATCTTCTTTCTCCAAACGGGTCTGGTAAGCCCTAGTTGTTCCGCTGCTAGTGGTATACTTCGTTCTCTCCCCCCGACCTTCCCCGCGCCCCCGCCCTGGAGCCTCCTGTGATGTTTCTGTCTGTAGCTCCGAGATCCTCCACCAGAAAAATCTGGGATTTTGTGTCGTGTAGGGGGGGTCTTCTGCGCGTATTGTGGTACTAAAAAACCGGGGGGTCGTCGCGACAAAACGCGCGCCGCACGCGTCCGAAGTTGTAAACTCGGCGTTTTTGCCGGTTTTTCGTCAATTTCTCCACTTTCTTTAGTCCAATTTTCGTGCGGTTTTCACCGTCACACTCGTCTCCTCTTTCCGCGTAATTTGGTGTATTGCACTTGTATCTCCGACACTTTTTGCTGCACTGACTTAATTTTCACTGTTTTAACGTGCGGAGCGCGGTGTTTCGGACTCGTGGGCGCGTGCTGCCTCGACCACGGTCGCAGCGGAACTGGTTAGGTTAGGTTAGGTTAGGTTAGGTTAGGTTAGGTTAGGTTAGGTTAGGTTAGGTTAGGTTAGGTTAGGTTAGGTTAGGTTAGGTTAGGTTAGGTTAGGTTAGGTTAGGTTAGGTTAGGTTAGGTTAGGTTAGGTTAGGTTAGGTTAGGTTAGGTTGGGCTTTCTCCTTTTCTAAGGTAGAGGGAGTTCTGCTGAAGGAAATTTGAGCTTGCGGTGTCTAATGATAGTGATTTCTTGTCTCTATCGTTCAGTGTATGGATTGTCTCGGTGCGCTGATTGGTTCCCGAGAAATAGTTGTTTTTTGTGTTTTTGGTCCTGGGGCCACTTTTGTTTTATATTATAGTCGAGTCATCTACATAAATCGGCATTGGTGGCAAGTTTTGTCCTCGTGTTGTTTTGTGTGGGAGACTGGCTGTAGGTGGAAAATTTACTTGTATATATTTTTTATTTATATAGTGTTAGGTTAGTTCTTATATTTAGGTGTGATGGTGTGGGGTCTTTGTTATTAATTAGTTAAGTCAGTTTTAAGTTAGGATTAAGGTACCACTTTGTTGGTACGGTATATCAGGTTGTCGTCTGCCAGAGATTTCTGGTAGGTGACTCACTTGGTGTGTGGGGTTATGTCTGAGGGGGAGGTAGGAAGTAGGGGGGGTGAAAAGAGCGGGGATGGGGGGGGGTTGAAGATTGTTTTTGGGAAAGATAAGCAGAAATCGCGGGCCCACGCTGGGTCTGAGACCGATGTGGGTGAAGATGTCCAGAGTTGCTCTGCAGCGGAGGATAGTGATGGAGTTACGTTTGGAAGGGAATGCGGTGAGGTATCGTCGCGCGAGGTTTCCAAAGACCGTAGTGGTGCCAAAGGTGGTGTTACCTACTATGAACTGTTGGGTAAGGACTGGTCGCTGCAATCGGAGTCGGAGCCCTGCGCGACTAAGCGGCGCATGCCGGCCTCAGAATCTTTGGCTGGGAAATCGGCCAAAGCAAAGAGAGGAAGAGTGAAGGGTGTAGCGAACAGACAATTAACTGCTCGCCATGAAATTAGGGACACGTCAGAGGAAACCAGGGATGGAGAATTTGTGGCTTCTCTTGACCGCAGGACTTTTCTCAAAGCAAACGAGGAAGCAATCGATGTGGATGCCCTTCTCCCCGGTCCTCTAGATATTGATCCGGATGGGATGGGGATGGAAGAGCTCAAGGTGTTGGCCGAGGCTAATCTAAAGGAGATCCTTGGCATTACGGGACGAAGTACCAACCTGAAGGGCGGGTATGCTCATAAAATACGTCGGGCCACTGGGGTGCTAAGGATCGTTCTTGAGACCTTGGCCACACGAACGGAGGCTGAGGAGACTCGTCGCCTTAAGGCCGATAATGGACGGTTAAGGAGGGAAGTGGCGAATCTCAGGGAGGAGGTTAGGGCCTATCGACGGGAATTTGAGGAGGTTAAGACGGCAGCAGCGTCCAAAAAGAAGAGTACGGGCCCAATGTCCAGCGAACAGTTAGGCATATTGGAAGCCAATATCGCCAGGTTGGTGGGCAACCTTGTCGATGGAAGGCTCGCGGCCATAGAAGACAGGTTGCTGCCGCCCGTTATTGTCCGTCCTCCGTTGGCGGCAGATAGGGTTGTGAAGGAGACTCGGGCCGCGAATGAGTCACGGTCTGCCATCGTGTGCCAAAAGTTATCGGTGGATCGACCCAACCTGTCAATGCCTCCTCCAAAGGAGCCGCAGACAAGAAAGAAGGCGCTGAGGCATGAAGGGACGAAGGAATTCCCTCCGTTGCCCGTGCGCCCCGTGACAAGGCCGGCTGCGGCCCCAAAGAAGAATAAGGGAAAGGGACGGAGTGAGACACAATGGTCCAGCTTCGGCCCCTCCACCTCGAGGGAGGACAGGATAACTGCGACGCTTCCAAAGGAGACGGCTACAAATCCTGATGCTACCGCCGATCCCAATGAAGGTTGGTCGACTGTGGCAAGAAAGAAGGCGCCGAAGAAAAAGGCGCCTCAAAAGAAGGATGCACCCCAGCCGGGAAACAAAGCGGCTAAGGGTGCTAGGTTGATGCGACCCACTTCATCAGCGGTCGTTGTAAGGTTGCGCCCAGAAGCTGCCCAGTCTGGGTTAACATACGGAGAGGCCCTTACTAAGGCTCAGCTCAAAATTGACATCAAGGAGCTGGGCATAGGGCCTCTAAGAATTAAGAGTTCGGCCACAGGGGGCCGTCTCATTGAGGTGCCGGGACGTGCTAGCGGGGAGAAAGCGGACGTCCTGGCTGACAAAATTGCGGAGGCTCTTGCTGATGTCGCGGAGGTGACCAGGCCTGTTAAGTCGACTGATTTCAAGTTGACAGGCCTGGACGATACCGTGACCCAGGATCGAGTGCGGTCGGCGGTCGCTGATGTGGGAGGGTGTTCTCACGAACAAGTTCGAGTTGGAGAAATTTACCGCAACCCAAGTGGATCCGGCTTCGCGCGTATGTCGTGCCCACTGTCGGCGGCTAGGAAGTTGTTGCAGCGGAGTCATCTGGTTGTCGGATGGAGCAGGGTCCAGTTTCATCATGAGGGGACTCGACCTATGCATTGTTTTAGGTGTCAGGGCCTGGGGCACACTGCTTCCCTGTGCCCCTCGGAGGTCGATCGTCGCGGTCTCTGTTACCGTTGCGGACAGCCTGGGCATAAGGCGCCTGGCTGTACGGCGGAGATCAAATGCGCCGTGTGCAGCGATGCTGGCTTGAAGGCCGATCATGTGATGGGGGGTAGATCGTGCACCCCCCCATCTACGCGAGGTAAATATTCTTCCCCTCGTCCATCGAGGGGAGAATCGGTGGCGCCAGGGGCTGAGATGTCCGAGTAATGCCAGGACATCTCAGTTTCCTTCAGGCCAATGTCAACCACTCCGCTGCGGCCCAGGATCTTCTCCTGCAATCCATGGCGGAGTTGGGGACTGGCATTGCTGTTGTGTCAGAGCCTTATAGCGTTCCTTCCCTGCCACACTGGGCGGGTGATGTTCTGGGCTCTGTTGCTTTAGTGGCGAGAACAGGTGTTGGTCCTCCCCTCATACCCAGAATGAGGGGGAACGGATATGTGGTGGCGGTTTGGGGAGAAGTAGCCGTCATCGGAGTATACTTCTCCCCGAACCGTAATTTGGAGGCCCTGGAACAGTTCCTCGACGTTTTGGGGCCGATAGTAAGACGGCTAGCTCCCCTCCCTGTTATTGTGGCGGGGGACTTCAACGCCAAGTCCTCGGCGTGGGGTTCCCCGGTCACAAATCCGAAGGGAAGGGAGGTAGAGGAGTGGGCACTGGCCGCTGGACTGTCCCTTCTAAATATAGGGGCGGTCCCTACGTGCGTGCGACATACGGGCTCATCAGTGGTGGACCTAACGTTCGCCACTCCCATTGCTGCACGTCGGGTAGTAAGGTGGAGGGTGGAAGCGGAGGTGGAGACGCTCTCGGACCACCGATATATTTTGTTTGAGATGTCTCCAGCCTCTGCATTGAGTCAGGGGTCATCGCAAGGGGGGCGTAGTAGATTCCCGCGTTGGGCGATTTCAAAGATTGACCGGGAAATGGCGGATGAGGCGGCCATAGTCGGCCGCTGGAGTCTCCCGCCCTTCGAGGGTATGGGGGTGGAGGAAATGGCTGGCTGTCTCGCCAACGTACTCAAAAATGTTTGCCGAGCAGCCATGCCAAGGATTCAGAGCTCTCCCCCACCTCGTCGGGCGGTGTATTGGTGGTCGGCGGAACTGGCTGATATTCGTGCCGCCTGCGATGCGGCGCGACGCGCCTTTGTTCGCAGCAGGCGGCGCCGCCCCCCGGATGTGGATCGTGATGGCCGACTGCTTGGGGTCTACAGAGAGAAAAGGCAGGCCCTGCAGTTAGCTATCGGTCGGGCTAAAGAAAGAGCGTGGCTGGAGCTGGTGGAGGGGATTGAAAACGATCCCTGGGGCCGACCGTACAAAAGGGCGCGAGACAAACTTCGCGTCCAGTCGGCTCCTTTGACAGAAACGCTCCAGCCCGACCTGCTGAGGAATATCGTTGGGGAATTGTTCCCCAGCCCCCCGGTGGGATTTGTTCCACCAAGTATGGCCCGACAGACGCCTGACTCAATGGAGGAAGGTGTTCCGCCACTCGTCACTGATTTGGAGATGGAGATGGTTTTGTCCCGTCTTCAAAGTAAGAAGAAGGCGCCTGGTCCGGACGGGGTGCACGGAAGAGTTCTGTGTATAGCTCTCGTGCACCTCGGGGATAGCCTTCGGGAACTTTTCAACCGCTGCCTTCAGTGCGGTCAGTTCCCGAGGGCATGGAAGGATGGTCGACTCGTCCTGCTACCAAAGGGCGGGCGGCCACCGGAATGTGCGTCAGCGGTGCGGCCGATAGTGTTGCTGAACGAGGTGGGCAAGGCTTTCGAACGCATATTGGCCTCCCGCCTTGTTCAGCATCTGGAGGAGGGCCCGGGGCCCGGACTGGCTGATACACAGTTTGGGTTTCGGGCCGGTCGGTCGACCATTGACGCGTTAAGGCGCCTCAAATCAGTGACGGATGAAGCGGAACACAGGAGGGAAGTGGTGGTGGCGGTGTCGTTGGACATCGCCAATGCCTTCAATAGCCTTCCTCACAGCGTAATACGGGAGGCACTGAGCTATTTTCAGGTGCCCCCGTATCTCGGAAGGCTATTGGATGCGTATCTCTCCGATAGAGAAGTTGTGCTCGAGGACCGGTTGGGGTCTCTAGTAAGGCGGCGAGTCGTATGTGGAGTTCCCCAGGGTTCGGTTCTGGGTCCGAACCTCTGGGACGTAGGCTACGACTGGGTCCTGCGGTGCAGCCTTCCCCCCGGGATGGGTGTCATCTGCTATGCGGATGATACCTTAGCCACATCCCGGGGACGAACATATCAGGAGGCTGCGCGACTGGCTGAGGAGGGAGTGTCGCTCCTAGTCAGTCGCATAGAGCAGTTGGGGCTTCGGGTACGTTTAGACAAGACCGAAGCCCTGCTCCTTCGCGGACCAGGGAGGAAAGGACCCCCATCGGGTGCACGGCTTCGTATCGGAGAAACGGAGGTCAGGGTGAGTCCCACATTAAAGTATCTCGGGCTCACCCTAGACGGGAGGTGGACCTTCGGCCCACATTTTCAGCAGTTGGGACCGAAGGTCATGAGGGCGGCATCAGCGCTGGGTCGACTCCTTCCAAATATAGGAGGGCCCAGCGAAGCCTGCAGGCGGCTATACTCCGGTGTTTGCAGGAGTATGGCCATGTACGGGGCCCCCATTTGGGCGGATTCCCTTACTGTTAGGAATAAGGCTCAGCTGCGAAAAGCGCAGCGAGTCATAGCAGTAAGGGTAATCAGGGGCTACCGTACAATCTCCTGGGTGGCAGCCACTGCTCTGGCCGGAGATCCGCCATGGGAGCTCGAAGCGTCGGTGCTCGCCGAAGTGCACCTCTTCCGCGCTGAGAAGAGGCTGCAAGGCGAGACACCGACCTGGGAGGAGCTCTCGCGATTGCGGAGGCTGGGGCAACAGTGGTTGCTACAAAGGTGGGGTGAGATCCTGGCGCAGTCTCCGTATGGTCAAAATACTGCCACGGCACTGCGTCCAGTCCTTGCGGCGTGGATGCGCCGCAAGAGAAAAAACCTCACCTTCCGCCTTACACAGGTACTCACCGGACACGGCTGTTTCGGTGCATATTTGTGTAAGGTTGCCAGGAGGGAGCCTACGCCAGCCTGCCATGAGTGTGGCGCTGCGGAGGACACGGCCCAGCACACTCTTAAGGAGTGTGATCGTTGGGTCGTGCAGCGCCATGATCTCATGGCAGTGATTGGGCGGGACCTCTCGCTCTCGAGCGTGGTGCGCTGCATGCTCGAGAGTGATGAGGCCTGGCAGGCGGTGGCCTTCTTCTGCGAATGCGTCATCTCGCAGAAGGAGGCCTCGGAGCGGGACAGAGAGATGGACCCATCCTCTGTCTCGTTTCGCCGGCGCAGGACGGGGGTGCGGAGGCGTCGTTATGCGGCCCTCCCATCCCACGTCTAGTACGGGGCTCCGGGTAGAGGGATGGGTAAACCTCCCCGGCTTTGTCAGTCTCGGCGTCGAGGAGAGCGCTTCAGTTTGTCGAAGAGCTCTCTTAATTTGATGGAAGTCCGGTCCCTATAGAGGTAGACCGGCCGGTCGGGGGGGCGTGGCCTGTGTTTGACAGATCCAGGGCACGCCTTCCACTCAACGGCTGATGGCAATCCGCAAGTGGTTTTAGTGGGTAAACCGGCCGTAGCGAGCCGGGAGTCCCACATACCCCTCGGGGACCCTCCCGGGGGGATGCGTAACGCATTTCCCTTGCGAAATCAAAAAAAAAAAAAAAAAAAAAAAAAAAAAGGTTAGGTTAGGTTAGGTTAGGTTAGGTTAGGTTAGGTTAGGTTAGGTTAGGTTAGGTTAGGTTAGGTTAGGTTGGGGGCGATCTCACATTGGAGGCGGGGGCCGTAGCTAAGGGGGCGACCTACGCAAATCTGTTGCGGGAGGCGAGGCTGAGGATCGACCTGGGGGAACTCCAAATCCCCAGGCTGACGATCAGCAAAAGCCAAACCGGCGGTCGCATCCTCACGGTAGCGGGTGAGGGTGCCCAGGAGAAGGCGGACGTACTCGCGGCGCGTTTGCGCGAGGTGATCGAGCCAGATGTGGCGAGGGTCAGTCGCCCGGTGAGGTGCGCAGAGTTGCGGGTCACCGGGCTTGACGACGCGACCGAGGCGGCAGAAGTCGTCGAGGCGGTCGCCAGAGAAGGGAATTGCCCGGCCACCAATATCCGGTCGGGCAAAGTCGTAGTGGGACCCAGAGGTGATAGATCCCTCTGGCTCTATGTCCCCACGGCGGCCGCCAAGAAGCTTGTGGGCTCTGGGCGGTTGCAGGTCGGCTGGGTCGTGGCGAAGGTGGTGCTGCTGGCTGCGAGGCCTAAGCGGTGCTACAGATGCCTCGACACCGGCCACGTGGCGGCGCTGTGTAAGTGCCCGGTTGACCTCAGTCGGAACTGTTTCCGCTGTGGCAAGCCGGGGCACAAGGCGCCCGCCTGCGAGTCCGCTCCAAGCTGCCCGGTCTGCGAGGCCGCGGGCAAGGCGAAGGAGCACGTGCTGGGTGGTAGCGGCTGCATTACAGCGAAGCCGCCTCCCAGCACGAAATCGAAGCGAAAGGCTCCGTCCAAAAAGGCCCGGCATAAAAAGCCGAGGGCCACGGTCGCGGGGGCGGTTCAGCCAGCCCCAGCCATGGACGTTGAGGCCTAGACCCGTGGGCGGCGATCGGGGGATCGACCGCTCACATGTTAGGGTCCCGAGCGTAAAGCTCCCTGGGTGCCCGGGGAGCCCTCGGTGAAGGCAGGCGGCGGCATTGTATCTGGCCGCCGCACCGTAGAGAGCCGGACGCGGCAGCGCTTGTGGGTCGCGGAAGAATGTAATAGTACCCGTGGCCCACAGTATGGCGCAGAAGGTGGCATGGAGGGGTTTTAGTCGGTAGACCTCGGCGCACTTTACACGCGCCGAGGGAGTCCGACATACCCCGCCACCTTCCCCCGGAGCTGGCGGGGATACGTAACGTATTTCCCCTCCCTAAAAAAAAAAAAAAAAAAAAAAAAAAAAAAAAAAAAAAAAAAAAGGTTGGGGGCGATACCGGTTCCTCCTCGTGGTGTCCCTGGGATAACTTTCTTCTGTTTTATTTATGTTTTGTTGATCTATCTTTCATCACCTTTCTTCTCTATACTTCCATTTTTATTTATCTCTTCTGGAGATGGTGAGCTGGCACCAGAACCAGCCCGCGACTCGGGATGTCGGAGAGTTTCGCTATGGAGGATCGTAATTTGAAAAAGATTCCCCGGGAGGGTCCTGGCAGAAATGTCGGGGAATCCCTCCCCTCCGCCTCGGCGGAGGGCTGCTCCACGTATACGGGGGGGGCACAACTTGCGATGAGGAAGGACGAGGTGGCCGCTACGGCGGTAGTGAAGGAGAGTGGCGTGAGTACGCGCAATAGTCCGAAACCGGCGCACCTAACCGCGCCGGGGGCGGAATTATTAACAGACGAAGACGTAGATTTCAGCGTGTCGCAGCCCAACGGGTTTGAGCGCATGCTGAAATTAATGAAGAAAAAGAAGGTTCGGGGTGACGCAGACTTGCCGCGCGTATTATTAACGCGCGATGTGCGAATGGCGCCCCCGAGTCCCAAATTACCGGATTGTGACGTCAGTGAGGACTGTCTCTCGGACTCCAGCGATGTGTCGCACGCATCGATGGACTCCGAGAGCCTGCCCACATCCCCACCGGACTTTCTTCGCCTCAGAAAGAGGCGCAACACGGACTCGGACGACATGGCGCCGCCCGCAACAGGTGCGGTGCCTAAGATGAAGAAGGGACGTGGCCGGCCTCCAACAACCGGCCAATACGTCGGTCTCGCCAAGGCGCAGGCGGACCTCAATAAAGAGAAGGCAGAGGCCATTCGGCTCCAAGCTGAGGCAGAATTGGCGGCGGATATGCTTCGGGCGGCAAGGGAGACGCGGGTTCCAGGCCCGGCTTCCCCCGCCCTGACTCCCGGAGAAGACAGGACGAGCGCGGCGCTCCACGAATGCGTCGAGAGGTCCTTGGAGTCCATCGCGATGGTGGCTTCCAGGTCCTCCAACCTGAAGGGGACCTTCCAACGGTTCCTCAAAGAGGCGGTCAGCAATATTCGCGTGGCTGTCAGCGAAATGAGGGGCCGTTGTGAAACGGATGAGCTGCGGGCTCTAGAGAGCCAGAACGCGCGGCTCCAAAAGCAGGTCGACGAGCTTCGTCGTGAGCTGGAGGAGTTGCGGCGCCAGGCGACCAAGCCCGCCGCTCCACAAGAAGATGTGAGGAAGCTGTTGTCGGAGGTCTCGCGCTCCAATATCGAGACCTTCGGCAACATGCTGAATGCGCGGCTCGCAGGGCTGGAAGACCGGCTCTTGCCGGAGCCGAGAAGACGACCTCCGCTGGCGTCGGATAGTGTCGATGTTATCGAAGACGCACCGGCGCCAACAGCACCGGAAAGACGAAAGGCGCCGAAGCCTAAGAAGACGGCGGCGCCCTCATATGCCGAAGCAGCGGCTCCGATTGCACCGGCCCCGCAAGAGGCCCGGCCTGCACCGGCCCCGGCTAAGGCTAAAAGGAAGAAGCGGCCAACAATGGCCGCAAGAGAAGCGGCGCAAGGGGGCGCGAATACAGCGCCTTCACCTGCCGAAGCCCCGCGGGAGAAAGCTCGCAGGGTTGAAAAGAAGAAAGGGGCGGTCACTTCACCTAAGACCGCCCCTAAGAAGAAGAAAAAGGCGAGGCTCCGCCCTCCAACTACTGCGGCCGTCGCCCTCACCTTGGAGGCGGAGGCTGCAAAGAAGGGGGCGACTTACGCCCAACTGTTGAGAGAGGCTAGGCAGAGGATTGACCTGGGGGAGTTTGGAATCCCCAGGCTGTCGATCTCCAACAGCCAAACTGGTGGTCGCATCCTTACTATAGCGGGTGAGGGTGCACAGGAGAAGGCCGACGCTTTCGCAGCGCGGCTGCGGGAAATGATCGGCCCTGAATTGGTTAAGGTCAGTCGCCCGGTGAAGTGCGTGGAGATGCGGGTCACCGGGCTCGACGACGCAACGGAGGCCGCTGATGTCATTGAGGCGGTCGCTAAAGAAGGAGGTTGCCCGGCTACCAACATCCGGTCGGGCAAAGTTGTTGTGAGTCCCAGAGGCGGTCGGTCGCTCTGGATGTATGTTCCGATGGCGGCCGCCAAAAAGCTCTTGAGCACGGGGCGGCTGCAAGTCGGCTGGGTCTCGGCAAAGGTGGTGCTGCTGGCCGCGAGGCCTAAGCGGTGCTACCGATGCCTTGACACCGGCCATTTGGCGGCGAGGTGCCAGTGCACGGTGGACCTCAGCAGGAATTGTTTCCGCTGTGGAAAGCCGGGGCACAAGGCGCCAGAATGTGTGTCTGCTCCGAGTTGCCCGGTCTGTGAGGCAGCGGGAAAAGATAAGGGGCACGCGCTGGGTGGTAGCGGCTGTATTACAGCAAAGCCGCCTCCCAGCACGAAACAGAAGAGGAAGGCTCCATCAAAGAAGGTGCGGCTTAAAAAGTCGCGCCCAGTTACCGGCAGGGACGTTCTGGCCGAACCTGCCGAAGAGGCCATGGAAGCCTAGGCCCGTGGGCGGCGATCGGGGGATCGACCGCTCACATGTGAGGGCCCCGAGTGTGTAGCTCCCTGGGTGCCCGGGGAGTCCTCGGTGAAGGCAGGCGGCGGCATTGTATCTGGCCGCCGCATTGAAGAGAGCCGGACGCGGCAGCGCTTGTGGGTCGCGGAAGAATGCGTTTAGTTCCCGTGGCCCGCAGTACGGCGCAGAAGGTGGCATGGAGGGGTTTTAGTCGGTAAACCTCGGCGCACTCTACACGCGCCGAGGGAGTCCGACATACCCCGCCGCCTTCCCCCGGAGTCGGTGGGGATACGTAATGTATTTCCCCTCCTAAAAAAAAAAAAAAAAAAAAAGGTTAGGTTAGGTTGGCCGCTGCTGTTATCGTCTCAGGCGGGTCCGGCGGCCCAGCAACATGCAGAGGAGGAGGCACCGATGAGTTTTAGTGCAGTATACCCGGGTGCGGCCCTATACCCCGCTCTCGGGGGAGTCTCACATATCCCGGTGGCCACTCCCCTCAACGTCATCGGGAATCTTTAAAAGATTTCTCATCGTAAAAAAAAAAAAAAAAAAAAAAAAAAAAAAAAAAAAAAAAAGGTTAGGTTAGGTTAGGTTAGGTTGGGGGTCTGCCAGTTCGTCCACGTTCGTGCCCCTGGGCAACGTGTGGGTGCTCCACTCCGCTCTTTACACGGGGTGAGGAGCTCACACGGCTGAAGGCTGGCTCTATCTTTTCTCGTCTATTATTTCATCACCTTTTTATGTAACGCTCTTGTTTTTTGAATTGTTTTATTTTGGTTTCTTCTATCTTTTCACCAACTTTATTTCATCTCCTACTATCTTTCCATTTTCGTTACCTCTTCTATACAACAGTGTGTGTTTGTATTGAATATTTCTGTGAGTGTTTGTGTGATGGATGGACCCGTGGGTCCCTAACCCTAAGCTGGTGACGTCCGGTGATGGGGTGCATGGCGAGCAGGTGGCTACGCATCGAGGATGTGGGGCAGAATCACCCCTTATAAATGATCAACTATGGAAGAAACGCATGCGAAAAAATCTCCCAGGGTGGGTCCCGGCGGCGACGTCGGGGAATCCCACACTCCCGCTTCGGCGGGGGGTCGGGCCAGGTATACTGGGGGCCCTACACATGCTGTGGAGGAGAAGGAGGTCGCGGTGGCGACGGGAGGAGTGAGAGAAGGAGAGAAGACGGAACACGATGACCTAAGGCTTACACAAAGGATACCGATCGTACAAGTGGAACGGATTGTTGGTTTGGAAGGCGGTTCGCGGGCGGCAACTCCTGTGACCGTAGAAAGCAAGTTTTTCGGCTTTGAAGGAGGAACTTCGGACGATTATGAGAGCGGCACCGACACCGCCGTCTTTCATAATCGAGAAGAGGAAGAAAAAGAAAAGAATAGGCAGAAGTACCGCAAGAGGCGCGTTAGTGAGTTGGAGGAAGAGACAGACTCTGAGAAAGGAAAGCGCGCGGCTACCCCGAACAGCTCCAAGCGTGGGAGGGGCAGACCGCCAACTACCGGAATGTACGCGGGCTTGGCCAAGGCCAAGAGGGACTACCTTGAAATCCAGCGGGAGTCCATCAGGCTCGAGACCGAGCGCCAATTCCTGGACGAGACAAAGAGGCTCCAACAGACACGATCTCAAAGGCTGTCGGAGTCCTCAAATTTATCAGACGCGACAATGTTTGAGGAAGACGTGGTCACGGCGGCGAAACTGGGCTCCCAAATTACCGAGAGTCTGGACTCGATCGCCAGAGTGGCTAAAACGTCCAAAAACCTGAGTGGTCCTTATGTAAAGGCACTCAAAGACGCAGTTTGCGTAATTCGAGAGTCATGCGTGGCCCTCCTCGGACGCTCATCGTCTGAGGAAACGAGGGCCCTGCAGAAGGCCAACACACGCCTCTCCAGAGAACTCGTAGAGATGAAGGAGGAGCTCGCGACTGTTAAACGCGAGCTCATAAATTTGAGACCACAGACTGCCCCTACGGCCCCCTTGCTCAGTGTAGAAGAGATGTTGGAGCGGGCGGTCCGAGAGGCGGTAGCCTTGTCCAGCGCACGGCTCGATGCCCGACTGGAATCCTTAGAGGCCCGGCTGCTCCCAGAGCCGCGGCTGCGTCCTCCACTCGCGTCGGATAAGAAGAGAGAGACGGCCGAAAGCGCAGATACACCAGCGCCGAGGTCCACAAAGAAGACAACGGATCCGGAAGCGGTGGTATCAACTCTTTCGCCCCCACTTAACCCGGGACCGGCTCTGAAAAAGGGAAAGAAGAAGAAGAAGTCTGCAGCTGCCACAGAAGCAGCTGCCGCGAGGCACGACGCTGCAGAAAGACCGGCAACGTCGAGTCCACTCCCCACTCAAGGTTGGGCAGAAGTGGTTAAGAGAAAAGGAAAAGGGCAGAACAAGGAAGAGAAGAATGGAAAAACAGTGCCAAATGGGAAGAGGAAAAGGAAAAATAAGAGCGGGAGCTTGCGGGCCCCTAAGTCTGCAGCCGTCGTGATCACGCTGCAGCCGGGCGCAACAGACCGTGGCGTCTCATATAAAGGCGTCATGGAGAAGGCCAAGCGCAGCATCGACATAACGGCTCTAGATATTCCGGCCGTTAAAAGTAAGACGGCCGTGACTGGTGCCCGCTTGCTCGAAGTTTCGGGAGAGGCCTGTAAAGAAAAGGCAGATGCCCTGGCTGCAAAGCTGCAGGAAGTACTAGGGGAGGATGCTCGGGTGTACCGGCCTCAGAAGTGTGCCGAACTGCGCGTCACCGGACTGGATGACACGGCCTCTGCGACCGAAATCGCAGAAGCCATCTCAAGGCCTGGCAACTGCGCAGTGGCCGACGTAAAAGTTGGTGAGATCCGGTTTGACAGGAGAGGACGAGGCGCAGCCTGGGTAAAGTGTCCGATCGAGGCTGCCAAAAGGGTGACGGCACAAAATACCAGGGTGTACGTCGGGTGGACCGTGGTGCGCGTGACGCTTTTGTCCGCGCGCCGAATACGGTGCTACCAGTGCCACGAGGAAGGGCACGCTCGCGCAACCTGCCCCCGTGAGACAGATCGCAGCGGACTCTGTTTCCGCTGCGGCCAACCAGGTCACCCTGCTGCACAGTGTGAAAACGCACCACACTGTGCGTTGTGCGCAGAGAAGGGTAAGCCGGCGGACCACAGCGTTGGTAGTAAGACCTGTGGCAAACCAGCGCCGAAAGAGAAAGGCTCTAAAAAGAGCCAAGCGCCACAGAAGCCCGCCACACCAGATACGGCGGCTTCAGGAGCAGGAGCGGCTGCAATGGAGGCCTCATAACGGCGTCACATCGATTTCTGCAGGGCAACTTGAACCACTGCGCTCGGGCCCAGGATCTCTTGGATCAAGCTGTAGCGCAGTGGTCAATCGATGTCGTGGTAGTGTCAGAGCCGTACCGAGTTCCGCAGAGAAGTGACTGGGTCGGAGACGCGGACGCAACGGTTGCGCTGGTTTTTGGCCCCAAAGTCGTGCCTCCATCTTCGGCAAACACGACGATAGGCCTTGGTTTTGTCGCTGTCGACCTTGGGGCCCTCACCGTGGTGGGGGTTTATTTCTCCCCTAATAAGCCGTTGGCCGACTTTGAGGCCTTCTTGACGCGGTTGACCGTTCCCGTGGGCGGTGCGTCCGGCATGGTAGTCGTCGCCGGGGATTTTAACGCAAAATCCACGTTGTGGGGTTCTCCGGCGACGAACGCAAGAGGCCGCGCGGTCGAAGATTGGATGGCGTCCACTGGTCTCGTCGTTGCGAATCGTGGATCGGTGAGCACATGTGTGCGTCGACAGGGCGAGTCCATCGTGGACCTGACCCTCGTCAGCTCGGCCGCCGCCAGTCGCGTCACTAACTGGCGAGTAGAAGAGGAGACCGAGACCCTCTCCGATCACCGGCTCATCCGCTTTGACATTTCTGCTCGCGCGTCGGAATTGGGCCGCACAACATCATCCAGCGTTGGCCCAAGATGGGCCTTGAAGCGGATGGACCGGGATCTGTTGGAGGAAGCAGCAGTCGTCGCGTCGTGGGCACGGCTCCCCTCAGACGATCCCACGGAATGCGCGGAGTGGCTGAACGAGGCTATGCGTAACGTCTGCGATGCCTCAAATCCGCGAGCGGGCCCGTTCAAACCACGGCGCCAAACGTACTGGTGGCGCCCGGAACTGAAGCAGCTACAGCGCGAGTGCACGGTGGCACGTCGTCGTTACAAGAGGTATCGCAGACGGCGCAATAGAATACAGCAGGAGGAGGACGCCCTGTATGACGGGTACCAGGTAGCGTGCCGCACGCTCCGCGACACCATTGTACAGGCGAAGACGGAAGCGTGGCAAGAGTTTCTGCGGACGCTCGAAGACGATCCGTGGGGCAAGCCCTACAAGTGGGTGCGACAAAAGTTGCGCCCGGCCGCCCCGCCACTGACGCAGATTCTCGAACCGGATCTCCGTAATAGAGTCCTCTCAGCCCTATTTCCATCCGGGGCTGAGCCGAGTCCAGTTTCAGTAGGGACTCACCGGGAAGAGATTTCTGAGATAGAAGAGGAGATACCGCCCGTGTCATCGGCGGAACTGGCGGTGGCGGTCCACAAAATGGGCCTCAAGAATACGGCACCCGGACTTGACGGCATTCCGGGGCGTGCCTGGACTCTCGCAATGAAGGAGATGGAGCCGCGTGTACTCACCGTTTTGACCAGCTGCTTGGTCCAGGGTCGAGTGCCGCGGCGATGGAAGACGGGAAAGTTGGTACTCCTTCGTAAAGCTGGTCGTCCGGAGGATCAGCCTTCCGCGTACCGCCCTATTGTGCTCTTGGATGAAGTCTGCAAGATGCTGGAGAGAGTTCTTGCGGCGCGTCTCGTCCAACATCTAGAGCGCGTCGGTCCAAACCTGAGTGAGAACCAACACGGGTTTCGCTCAGGCCGAGACACAGTAGGAGCGGTAGCGCGACTGCGGAACATAGTAGACGACGAGGTGTCCCGGGGCGGGGTAGTATTGGCTGTGTCGCTGGATATATCCAACGCCTTTAACTCCCTGCCCTGGGCAACCATCAAAGAGGGGCTGATTCGGCATGGCGTCCCTAGATACCTCCGAGACATTATCGGGGACTATTTATCGGAGCGTTACGTGCGATACCCGACCCAAGAAGGCTGGGAGGAGAAAGAGGTGGTCTGCGGTGTTCCACAGGGGTCGGCTCTCGGTCCGACGCTGTGGAACATCGGTTACAACTCAGTGCTCACCGGCGCAAATCTTCCCGGGGTGGAAGTGGTGTGCTACGCGGACGACACCCTTGTCGTCAGTCGCGGCAAGACACATCGCGATGCGACTGTCCTCGCGACGGCGGCAGTTGCACACGTCGTCCGGCGTATTCGCGCGCTAGGCCTAGCAGTGGCCTTGGAAAAGTCCGAGGCCCTCTCGTTCCACGGGCCGAGGAACTCGCCGCCGCCTGGACTGGCTGTAGTGGTGGGCGGGACCAGGATTAACGTCTCATCATCTATGACGTATCTGGGTCTCGTCCTCGACGGCAGATGGACTTTTCGAGAGCATTTCCGCCGTCTTTCAGTGAAGGTTATGAAGTCAGCTGGAGCTCTGGCCTCGCTGCTTCCAAACCTAGGGGGCCCAAGCCTCATTTGCCGAAGACTGTACATGGGCGTCGTACGCTCCATGGTCATGTACGGCGCCCCAATATGGGCCGACCAACTGCTGCCCCAAAATCGGCTGGTGATTGGCAGACTCCAAAGAGTGATGGCGACGCGAGCAGTGCGTGGTTACCGCACGATCTCCAAAGATGCGGCCTGCCTGCTCGCGGGAAGTGTCCCCTGGGACATAGACGCGCAGTCTCTCGCCGGCGTGTACTGGCGCTGCGCTGCGGTTCGCGCGGAGGGCGGCAACCCTCTTCCAGACGTTGTCCGCCGGTGGAGAGACTCCGCCCGAGAGAGGGCGATCGAACTGTGGGAGGAGCGGCTGCAGGAGCCGCAAGTCAGCGTGGATCTGGTGCTGGCCATCCGCCCAGTATTGAGGGAGTGGTTGAACAGGAAGACGGGCGCCCTCTCATTCCGCCTCACACAGGTGCTGACCGGGCACGGGTGCTTCGGTCGGTACCTGTGCGAGATCGCCGGGAGAGAGGAGACAACACGCTGCCACCACTGTGACGCGGACAGGGACACGGCCGAACACACTGTTTCGGTCTGTCCCTCTTGGACTAGACAACGGGCGGCCCTCATGGCCACCATTGGATATGACCTCTCGCTGCCAGTATTGGTGTCCTCCATGCTGAGCGGCGAAGAAAAGTGGAAGGCGGTGATAGACTTCGTCGAAGAAGTCATCGCTGCAAAGGAGGAGGCCGAGCGTATTAGAGAGAGGGAGACGCTCGACCCCCGACGAAGAAGTCGGCCCAGACGACGTAGAGTCAATCATGACAACGTTCCGCCTTAGCCGGGGAGCTCGGGGCGGCGGTATGGGGATACCGCTGTCCATTGCACCGAGCCTCCGAGTGGGTCGTGATGCGCATCATGCACCTGCGCATCGCGACACCAGTGTAGAGGGATGGCCTAAGCAAGCCCCCCAAGTGGGGCCTCTGTTCGGCCTGGGGGGCAAGTAAACGCCCCCACAGAGACGGGTCTGCTCCACACTGGCAGACGTCCGCTAATGGAGTCGCGGTTGGTCTGTCGTTCCCGCGGCTCCGCAACAGCGGGGTGAATGGCGCATCGTTGGGTTTTAGTGTAGTAAACCCGGGTGCGGCCCTTTACCCCGTGCCCGGGGAGTCTCACATATCCCGGTGGCCCGTCCCCAGCGTCATCGGGAATCTATAAAAGATTTCCCAACGTAAAAAAAAAAAAAAAAAAAAAAAAAAAAAAAAAAAGGTTAGGTTAGGTTAGGTTAGGTTAGGTTAGGTTAGGTTAGGTTAGGTTAGGTTAGGTTAGGTTGGGGGCGATGGGGGCGGTACCGGTTCCTCCACGTTGGTGTCCCTGGGCAACGGCTGTGTGCCTTTCGTCGCGTCTTTTGCGGGGGGAGGCATACAGACGGCTGAACGCCGGTCTTTCCTATTTTCTCCTCTGTTTATAATCTTCTTCTTGTTTTTGTTTTGTTTATTTACTCTATCCTTTCAACATCTTTTCTACGCTATCTTTCTCATTTTTGTTAACTTCTTCCGACGGTGAGCACACACGTTAAAAGCCCGCGACCCGGTGTGTCGGAGTTAGTAAAGATGGCAGAACGTATTAGTACAAATAATCTCCGGGTGGGTCCCGGCAGCAATGCTGGGGAATCCCACACTCCTGCTTCGGCGGGGGTCAGGCCCGTGTATACGGAGGGGCCAACTTCTACGTTGAGGGAAGAGGTGGTCGCTGTGGCGACGGTAAGAGAGGAAGGCGCGTTGGCGCAAGCAGGGGCGCAGCCGGTGCACCTAACCGCACCGGTAGCGGACTTGCTCACGGACGAGGACGTCGACTTCAGCGTGTCGCAGCCCAATGGGTTTGAGCGCATGCTGAAGTTAATGAAGAAGAAGAAGGCTCGAGGCGATGCTGACTTGCCGCGCGTTTTGTTAACGCGCGATGTGCGCATATCGTCCTTGAGCCCAAGACCTGGAAAAGACGCAAGTGAGGACTGTCTCTCGGACTCCAGCGATGTGTCGTGCGCATCGATGGACTCCGAGAGCCTGCCCACAACCCCACCGGATTTTCTTCGCATGCGAAAGCGGCGTAACACGGACTCAGACGACATGGCGCCGCCTTCTACTGGTGCGGTGCCAAAGACCAAGAAAGGACGTGGCCGGCCACCAACAACCGGCCAATACGTGGGCCTTGCGAAGGCGCAGGCGGAATTGAACGCTGAAAAGGAAAAGGCCATCCGGCTTCAAGCGGAGGCTGAATTGGCCACTAGCCTTATTCGTGCGGCAAGGGAGGAACGGGAGGCTCGGGTGTGTGGCCCGGCTCCCCCTACCCCACTTTCTGGAGAAGACACGAACGCGGCACTCAGTGCTCGCGTTGAGAGGGCTTTGGAGTCGATCACGTTGGTCGCTTCAAAGTCTTCTAACTTGAAAGGGACTTTCCAGCGGTTCCTCAAGGACGCGGTCGTCAACATCCGTGCGGCCGTAGCCGAGATGAGGGGCCGCTGTGAAACGGACGAGCTGCGGGCTTTGGAGAGCCAGAACGCGCGGCTCCAACAGCAGGTGGACGACTTACGTTACCAGCTGGAGGAGTTGCGGCGCCAGGCGGCCAAGCCCGTGGCCCCACAAGGAGAGAATTTGAAGCAGCTGTTGTCGGAGGTCTCGCGCTCAAATATCGAGACCTTCGGCAATATGCTGAATGCGCGGCTCGCGGGCCTTGAGGACAGGTTGCTGCCAGAGCCAAGAAGAAGGCCTCCGCTGGCGTCGGATAGTGCCAATGTCATCGTAGACACGCCGGCGCCAGCGCCAGCACCGGAGAAGAAAAAGACGCCAAAGTCTGTAAAAACTGCGGCGCCCACATTTGCCGAAGTGGCGGCACCGATAGCGCCGGCCCCGCAAGAGGCTCGAGCTGCACCGGCCCCACCAAAGACGGCAAGAAGAAAGAAGCGGCCTTCAATGGCTGCAAGAGAAGCGGCGCGAGGGGGCACGAATACAGCGCCTTCCCCTGCCGAAGCCCCGCGGGAGCAAACGAGCAGGGCTGAAAAGAAGAAAAGGGCGGCCAGTTCAGCTAAGGCCGCTCCGAAGAAGAAGAAAGCGAGGCTCCGCCCTCCCACTACCGCGGCAGTTGTCCTCACTCTGGATGAGAGGGCCGTGGCTAAGGGGGCGACCTACGCCAACTTGTTGAGAGAGGCTCGGCTGCGAATCGACCTGGGCGAGTTACAGATCCCCAGGCTGGAGATTAGCAGCAGCCAAACAGGAGGTCGCATTCTCACCATAGCCGGTGAGGGTGCCCAGGAGAAGGCCGATGCGTTTGCGGCGCGTCTACGCGACGTTATCGACCCGGATGTGGCGAAGGTCAGTCGCCCGGTGAAGTGCGTGGAGATGAGAGTCACCGGGCTGGACGACGCGACCGAGGCATCTGAGGTTGTTGAAGCGGCCGCCAGAGAAGGAAATTGCCCGGCCACCAATATTCGGTCGGGCAAAGTTGTTGTTGGGCCCAGAGGGGATAGATCCCTCTGGATGTACGTCCCTATGGCGGCCGCCAAGAAGCTTCTGGGCTCTGGGCGGCTGCAGGTTGGCTGGGTCGGGGCGAAGGTGGTGCTGCTGGCCGCGAGGCCTAAGCGGTGCTACAAGTGCCTCGACACTGGCCACGTGGCGGCGCAGTGTAAGTGCACGGTGGACCTCAGCCGGAATTGTTTCCGCTGTGGAAAGCCGGGGCACAAAGCGTCTGCTTGCGAGGCCGCTCCTTGCTGCCCGGTCTGCGAGGCCACGGGCAAGCCGAAGGAGCACGTGCTGGGAGGTAGCGGCTGTATCACAGCAGTAAAGCCGCCCCCTGGCACGAAGCGGAAGCGAAAGGCTCCCACAAAGAAGGCCCGGCAGAAAAAGCCGCTGGCTGGCGCAAGGGCACAACCTGCCCCCGCCATGGATGTGGTTGAAGCCTAGGCCCGTGGGCGGCGATCGGGGGATCGACCGCTCACATGTAAGGGCCCCGAGCGTAAAGCTCCCTGGATGCCCGGGGAGTCCTCGGTGAAGGCAGGCGGCGGCATTGTATCTGGCCGCCGCACCGAAGAGAGCCGGACGCGGCAGCGCTTGTGGGTCGCGGAAGAATGCGTTTAGTTCCCGTGGCCCACAGTATGGCGCAGAAGGAGGCATGGGGGGGTTTTAGTCGGTAAACCCCGGCGCACACTACAGCGCCGGCGGGAGCCCGACATAACCCACCGCCTTCCCCCGGAGTCGGCGGGTATGCGTAACGCATTTCCCCTCCTCAAAAAAAAAAAAAAAAAAAAAAAAAAAAAAAAGGTTGGGGGCGATACCGGTTCCTCCTCGTGGTGTCCCTGGGCAACGGCTGAGTGCCTTTCGTCGCGTCTTTTGCGGGGGAAGGCATTCAGACGGCTGAACGCCGGTCTTTCTCTATCTTTCAACGTCTCTCTTATAACTTTCTTCGTGTTTTTATTATGTTTTATGTTATTCTGTCTTTCACCACCTTTCTTCTCTGTCTTTCTTGTTTTGGTTTACTCTTCTGACGGTGAGCACACACGCTAAAAGCCCGCGACCCGGGGTGTCGGTGATAGTCATGATGGAAAAGCGTATTAGTACAAATAATCTCCGGGTGGGTCCCGGCAGCAATGCTGGGGAATCCCACACCTCTGCTTCGGCGGGGGTCAGGCCCGTGTATACGGAGGGGCCAACTAGTGCGTTGAGGGAGGAGACGGTCGTGGAGACGACAGAAAAGGAGAGAGGCGCTATGGCGCAAACGAGTCTGAAACCGGTGCACCTAACCGCACCAGGGGCAGACCTTTTAACCGACGAGGACGTCGATTTCAGCATTTCGCAGCCGAACGGTTTCGAGCGAATGCTGAAACTGATGAAAAAGAAGAAAGCTCGGGGTGATGCGGACCTGCCGCGTGTTTTATTGACGCGCGATGTGAGGATGACGCCCCCTCGAGCGAGTACATCTATGGAAAGAGACGAAAGTGAGGACTGTCTCTCGGACTCCAGCGATATGTCTTGTGTGTCGCTGGACTCTGAAGGGCTGCCCACAAACCCGGACTTGACACGCCGAAAACGGCGCAGCACGGACGAAGACATGGGGCCGCCCTCGACAGGCGCGGTTCCGAAGGTGAAGAGGGGACGTGGCCGGCCTCCTACAACTGGCCAGTACGTCGGTCTCGCCAAGGCGCAGGCGGACCTCAATAAGGAGAAGGCAGAGGCCATTCGGCTCCAAGCTGAGGCAGAATTGGCAGCTGATATGCTTCGGGCGGCAAGGGAGGCGCGGGTTCCAGGCCCGGCTCCCCCCGTCCTGACTCCCGGAGAAGACAGGACGAGCGTGGCGCTCCACGAATGCGTCGAGAGGTCCTTGGAGTCCATCGCGATGGTGGCTTCCAGGTCCTCCAACCTGAAGGGGACCTTCCAACGGTTCCTCAAAGAGGCGGTCAGCAATATTCGCGTGGCTGTCAGCGAAATGAGGGGCCGTTGTGAAACAGATGAGCTGCGGGCTCTAGAGAGCCAGAACGCGCGGCTCCAAAAGCAGGTCGACGAGCTTCGTCGTGAGCTGGAGGAGTTGCGGCGCCAGGCGACCAAGCCCGCCGCTCCACAAGAAGACGTGAGGAAGCTGTTGTCGGAGGTCTCGCGCCTCAATATCGAGACCTTCGGCAACATGCTGAATTCTCGGCTCGCGGGACTGGAGGATAGGCTCCTGCCCGAGCCTCGAAGACGACCTCCGTTGGCGTCGGACAGTGTCAACGCTATCAACGACACACCGGCGCCAATGCCAGCACCAGAGGCACGCAAGGCACCAAAGCCGAAAAAGGCAGCGGCGCCAAGTTACGCCGAAGCAGCGGCCCCAATCCCGCCAGCCCCACAAGAGGCCCGTGCGACACCGGCGCCGCCGCAGAAGAAGAGGAAAAAGCGGCCAACAATGGCCGCCAGAGAAGCGCGAAATCGTGGGGAGGCGAACATAGCGCCCGCTCCCGCTGAGGCTACGAGGACTCCTGTAGGTCCGCGGAAGGCCCAGAAGAAGAAAGTGGCGGCTAAGCCTACGAATGCCGCCCCTAAGAAGAAGAAAGCGGTGAGGCTCCGCCCTCCAACTACTGCGGCCGTCGCCCTCACATTGGAGGCGGGGGCCGTAGCTAAGGGGGCGACCTACGCAAATCTGTTGCGGGAGGCGAGGCTGAGGATCGACCTGGGGGAACTCCAAATCCCCAGGCTGACAATCAGCAAAAGCCAAACCGGCGGGCGCATCCTCACGGTAGCGGGTGAGGGTGCCCAGGAGAAGGCGGACGTACTCGCGGCGCGTTTGCGCGAGGTGATCGAGCCAGATGTGGCGAGGGTCAGTCGCCCGGTGAGGTGCGCAGAGTTGCGGGTCACCGGGCTTGACGACGCGACCGAGGCGGCAGAAGTCGTCGAGGCGGTCGCCAGAGAAGGGAATTGCCCGGCCACCAATATCCGGTCGGGCAAAGTCGTAGTGGGACCCAGAGGTGATAGATCCCTCTGGCTCTATGTCCCCATGGCGGCCGCCAAGAAGCTTGTGGGCTCTGGGCGGTTGCAGGTAGGCTGGGTCGTGGCGAAGGTGGTGCTGCTGGCCGCGAGGCCTAAGCGGTGCTACAGATGCCTCGACACCGGCCACGTGGCGGCGCTGTGTAAGTGCCCGGTGGACCTCAGTCGGAATTGTTTCCGCTGTGGGAAGCCGGGGCACAAGGCGCCCGCCTGCGAGTCTGCTCCAAGCTGCCCGGTCTGCGAGGCCGCGGGCAAGGCAAAGGAGCACGTGCTGGGTGGTAGCGGCTGCATCACAGCGAAGCCGCCTCCCAGCACGAAATCGAAGCGAAAGGCTCCGTCCAAAAAGGCCCGGCATAAAAAGCCGAGGGCCACGGTCGCGGGGGCGGTTCAGCCAGCCCCAGCCATGGACGTTGAGGCCTAGACCCGTGGGCGGCGATCGGGGGATCGGCCGCCCACTTGTGAGGGTCCCGAGAGAGAAGCTCCCTGGGTGCCCGGGGAGTCCTCGGTGAAGGCAGGCGGCGGCATTGTATCTGGCCGCCGCACCGAAGAGAGCCGGACGCGGCAGCGCTTGTGGGTCGCGGAAGAATGTAATAGTACCCGTGGCCCACAGTATGGCGCAGAAGGTGGCATGGAGGGGTTTTAGTCGGTAAACCTCGGCGCACTCTACACGCGCCGAGGGAGTCCGACATACCCCGCCGCCTTCCCCCGGAGTCGGTGGGGATACGTAACGTATTTCCCCTCCCTAAAAAAAAAAAAAAAAAAAAAAAAAAAAAAAAAAAAAAAAAAAAGGTTAGGTTAGGTTAGGTTAGGTTAGGTTAGGTTAGGTTGGGGGCGATGGGGGCGATACCGGTTCCTCCTCGTGGTGTCCCTGGGCAACGGCTGAGTGCCTTTCGTCGCGTCTTTTGCGGGGGAAGGCATTCAGACGGCTGAACGCCGGTCTTTCTCTATCTTTCAACGTCTCTCTTATAACTTTCTTCGTGTTTTTATTATGTTTTATGTTATTCTGTCTTTCACCACCTTTCTTCTCTGTCTTTCTTGTTTTGGTTTACTCTTCTGACGGTGAGCACACACGCTAAAAGCCCGCGACCCGGGGTGTCGGTGATAGTCATGATGGAAAAGCGTATTAGTACAAATAATCTCCGGGTGGGTCCCGGCAGCAATGCTGGGGAATCCCACACCTCTGCTTCGGCGGGGGTCAGGCCCGTGTATACGGAGGGGCCAACTAGTGCGTTGAGGGAGGAGACGGTCGTGGAGACGACAGAAAAGGAGAGAGGCGCTATGGCGCAAACGAGTCTGAAACCGGTGCACCTAACCGCACCAGGGGCAGACCTTTTAACCGACGAGGACGTCGATTTCAGCATTTCGCAGCCGAACGGTTTCGAGCGAATGCTGAAACTGATGAAAAAGAAGAAAGCTCGGGGTGATGCGGACCTGCCGCGTGTTTTATTGACGCGCGATGTGAGGATGACGCCCCCTCGAGCGAGTACATCTATGGAAAGAGACGAAAGTGAGGACTGTCTCTCGGACTCCAGCGATATGTCTTGTGTGTCGCTGGACTCTGAAGGGCTGCCCACAAACCCGGACTTGACACGCCGAAAACGGCGCAGCACGGACGAAGACATGGGGCCGCCCTCGACAGGCGCGGTTCCGAAGGTGAAGAGGGGACGTGGCCGGCCTCCTACAACTGGCCAGTACGTCGGTCTCGCCAAGGCGCAGGCGGACCTCAATAAGGAGAAGGCAGAGGCCATTCGGCTCCAAGCTGAGGCAGAATTGGCAGCTGATATGCTTCGGGCGGCAAGGGAGGCGCGGGTTCCAGGCCCGGCTCCCCCCGTCCTGACTCCCGGAGAAGACAGGACGAGCGTGGCGCTCCACGAATGCGTCGAGAGGTCCTTGGAGTCCATCGCGATGGTGGCTTCCAGGTCCTCCAACCTGAAGGGGACCTTCCAACGGTTCCTCAAAGAGGCGGTCAGCAATATTCGCGTGGCTGTCAGCGAAATGAGGGGCCGTTGTGAAACAGATGAGCTGCGGGCTCTAGAGAGCCAGAACGCGCGGCTCCAAAAGCAGGTCGACGAGCTTCGTCGTGAGCTGGAGGAGTTGCGGCGCCAGGCGACCAAGCCCGCCGCTCCACAAGAAGACGTGAGGAAGCTGTTGTCGGAGGTCTCGCGCCTCAATATCGAGACCTTCGGCAACATGCTGAATGCGCGGCTCGCGGGCCTTGAGGACAGGTTGCTGCCAGAGCCAAGAAGAAGGCCTCCGCTGGCGTCGGATAGTGCCAATGTCATCGTAGACACGCCGGCGCCAGCGCCAGCACCGGAGAAGAAAAAGACGCCGAAGTCTGTGAAAACTGCGGCGCCCACATTTGCCGAAGTGGTGGCACCGATAGCGCCGGCCCCGCAAGAGGCTCGAGCTGCACCGGTCCTACCAAAGACGGCAAGAAGAAAGAAGCGGCCTTCAATGGCTGCAAGAGAGACGCGAGGAGGGGCGAACATTACGCCCTCTCCAGCAGAGGCTCCGCGGAGGACGGTGGATCCGCAGAAGACGAAGAAGAAGGGGGCGGCCAGTTCAGCTAAGGCCGCTCCGAAGAAGAAAAAGACGAGGCTCCGCCCTCCGACAACTGCGGCCGTCGTTCTCACTTTAGAGGCGGGGGCCTTGGCAAAGGGGGCGACCTACGCTAATTTGTTGCGTGAGGCTCGGCAGAGGATCGACCTGGGGGAGTTCCAGATCCCCAGGTTGACGATTGGCAAGAGCCAAACTGGCGGTCGCATCCTCACCATTTCGGGTGAGGGCGCCAACGAGAAGGCGGACGCATTTGCGGCGCGCCTACGAGAGGTGATTGGCCCGGAAGTGGCAAAAGTCAGTCGCCCGGTGAAGTGTGTGGAGTTGAGAGTCACCGGGCTGGACGACGCGACCGAGGCAGCTGAGGTTGTCGAGGCGGTCGCCAAAGAAGGAAATTGCCCGACCACCAACATCCGGTCGGGCAAAGTCGTTGTTGGACCCAGGGGCGATCGTTCCCTCTGGCTGTACGTCCCAATGGCGGCCGCCAAGAAGCTTCTGAGCTTGGGGCGGCTGCAGATCGGCTGGGTCGTGGCGAAAGTGACACTGCTGGCCGCGAGGCCTAAGCGGTGTTACAAATGCCTCGACACCGGCCACCTGGCGGCGCAGTGCAAGTGCACGGTGGACCTCAGCCGGAATTGTTTCCGCTGTGGGAAGCCGGGGCACAAGGCGCCCGCCTGCGAGGCCGCTCCTTGCTGCCCGGTCTGCGAGGCCGCGGGCAAGCCGAAGGAGCACGTGCTGGGTGGTAGCGGCTGTATTACAGTGAAGCCGCCTCCCAGCACGAAATCGAAGAGAAAGGCTCCTTCCAAGAAAGCCCGGCACAAAAAGCCGGAGGCCACAAGCAGGGCGGTTCTGCCCGCCCCTGCAATGGAAGTGGAGGCCTAGACCCGTGGGCGGCGATCGGGGGATCGACCGCTCACTTGTGAGGGTCCCGAGAGAAAGGCTCCCTGGGTGCCCGGGGAGTCCTCGGTGAAGGCAGGCGGCGGCATTTTATCTGGCCGCCGCACCGTAGAGAGCCGGACGCGGCAGCGCTTGTGGGTCGCGGAAGAATGTTACAGTACCCGTGGCCCACAGTATGGCGCAGAAGGTGGCATGGAGGGGTTTTAGTCGGTAAACCTCGGCGCACTCTACACGCGCCGAGGGAGTCCGACATACCCCGCCGCCTTCCCCCGAAGTCGGTGGGGATACGTAACGTATTTCCCCTCCCTAAAAAAAAAAAAAAAAAAAAAAAAAAAAAAAAAAAAAAAAAAAAAAAAAAAAAAAAAAAAGGTTGGGGGCGATGGGGGCCTCGGCTGAGGATCGACCTAGGGGAACTCGCAATCCCCAGGTTGACGATCCAAAGCAGCCGGACCGGCGGGCGCATCCTCAAGATAGAGGGGGAGGGCGCGACCGAGAAGGCGGATGTATTTGCAGCAAAGCTGCGTGAAGTAATAGGCCCTGAAGTGGCAAGAGTCGGTCGCCCGGTGAAGTGCGCGGAAATGCGGGTCACCGGGCTGGATGACGCGACGGAGGCCGCTGAGGTTGTAGCGGCGGTCGCCAGCGAAGGAGGTTGCCCGGCCACCAACATCCGGTCGGGCAAAGTAGTCGTGGGCGCCAGAGGCGACAGATCCCTCTGGCTCAGTGTTCCCTTTGCGGCCGCCAAGAAGCTTCTGCGCTCTGGGCGGCTGCGTGTCGGTTGGGTCATGGCAAAGGTGGCGCTGCTGGCCGCGAGGCCTAAGCGGTGTTATCGGTGCCTTGACACCGGCCATGTGGCGGCGAGGTGCAAGTGCTCGGTGGACCTCAGCAGGAATTGCTTCCGCTGTGGAAAGCCGGGCCACAAAGCGCCCGAGTGTGAGTCGGCTCCAAATTGCCCGGTCTGCGAGACCGCGGGCAAACCAAAGGAGCACGCGCTGGGGAGCAGCGGCTGTATTACAGCGAAGCCGCCTCCCAGCACGAAGAAACGGAAGCGCAAGGCTCCCACTAAAAAGGCCCGGCAGAAAAAGCCGCAGGCCATGGATGTGGTAGAAGCCTAGGCCCGTGGGCGGCGATCGGGGGATCGACCGCTCACTTGTGAGGGTCCCGAGAGTGGAAGCTCCCTGGATGCCCGGGGAGCCCTCGGTTGAAGGCAGGCGGCGGCATCCTATCTAGCCGCCGCACCGAAGAGAGCCGGACGCGGCAGCGCTTGTGGGTCGCGGAAGAATGTGATAGTACCCGTGGCCCACAGTATGGCGCAGAAGGTGGCATGGAGGGGTTTTAGTCGGTAAACCTCGGCGCACTCTACACGCGCCGAGGGAGTCCGACATACCCCGCCGCCTTCCCCCGGAGTCGGTGGGGATACGTAACGTATTTCCCCTCCCTAAAAAAAAAAAAAAAAAAAAAAAAAAAAAAAAAAAAAAAAAAAAAAAAAAAAAAAGGGGGCGATGGGGGCGATACCGGTTCCTCCACGTTGGTGTCCCTGGGCAACGGCTGTGTGCCTTTCGTCGCGTCTTTTGCGGGGGGAGGCATACAGACGGCTGAACACCGGTCTTTCTCTATCTTTCTCATCTTTTTTATAACTTTCTTCGTGTTTTATTATGTTTTTGGTTCTCTGTCTTTTTCACCACCTTTCTTCTCTGTCTTTCCTTTTTATTTCACTCTGACGATGGTGAGCTACACCTTAACAAGCCCGCGACTCGGGATGTCGGTGAGTTGTAATGGATAAACGTAGCTTGAAAAATATTCCCCGGGAGGGTCCCGGCAGCAATGCCGGGGAATCCCTCCCCTCCGCTTCGGCGGAGGGCTGCCCCACGTATACGGGGGGGGCACAATCTGCGTCGACGAAGGTGGTCGCTGCGGCGACGAGTAAAGGAGATGGCGCGACGGCGCGAGCGAGTCCGAAAACGGCGCACCTAGCCGCGCCGAAGACGGACTTGCTAACCGATGAAGACGTGGACTTCTCCGTGTCGCAACCTGATGGGTACGCGCGGATGTTGAGGCTCATGCAGAGGAAGAAACTCCGGGGTGATGCTGACTTGCCGCGCGTGCTTCTCACGCGCGATGTGATCATGCCGCCTCGGAGTAACAATAAGGACTTAAGCGAGGACTGTCTCTCGGACTCCAGCGATATGTCCTGTATATCGCTGGATTCCGAGGGACTGCCCGCACTCCCGGACAAGACACGCCGAAAGCGGCGAAGCTCGGAGGATGACATGGGCCCGCCCATTAGCAAAGCGGGTCCCAAATCGAAAAGAGGCCGTGGTCGACCGCCGACGACGGGCCAATACGTTGGTTTGGCGGAGGCGCAGGCCCAGCTCAATCGTGAGAAGGAGAAGGCCCTTAGGCTTGAGGCTGAGTCCGATTTGGTTAGGGCAGTACGGACGGCAAAGGAGGCGCGGGTGTCTGACCCGGCTCCACCTGTTCCCACGGCACACGCTATTGACGACGCGGAGCGGTCGACCGCCGAATTGGCGAGGAAAGTAGAGAGCTCGCTGGAGGCCATCTCGATGGTCGCCACTAAGTCGTCGAACCTGAAGGGCACCTACCAAAGGTTCCTGAAGGAGGCGACCGCGACTATCCGAGCGGCTTTCAGTGAAGTGAGGAGCCGCTCCGCCACGGAGGAGATCAGAAGGCTGGAAGCCCAAAATACGCGGCTCGAAGAGCAAGTGGCGCAGATGCGTCGCGAACTGGACGAGTTGCGCAAGAAGGGTCCGGTCGCAAAAGAAGGTGACATACGCGAGCTGTTGTCGGAGGTCTCTCGCTCCAACATAGAGACCTTCGGCAACATGCTGAACGCGAGACTGGCCGGGCTGGAGAACAGACTCCTCCCCGCGCCCCGGATGAGACCACCGCTGGCGGCGGATGGTGCTGGCACGTCTGCCGAGCTCCCGCCGTAGTGCAGGGGGCGACTTACGCCAAATTGCTGCGGGAGGCTCGGCTGAGGATTGACCTGGGGGAACTCCAAATCCCCAGGTTGACGATCCAAAACAGCCAAACCGGCGGGCGCATCCTCAAGATAGAGGGGGAGGGCGCGAGCGAGAAGGCGGATGTATTCGCAGCGAAGCTGCGTGAGGTTATAGGCCCTGAAGTGGCAAAGGTCGGTCGCCCGGTGAAGTGCGCGGAAATGCGGGTCACCGGGCTGGACGATGCGACGGAGGCTGCTGAAGTGGTAGCGGCAGTCGTGAGTGAAGGAGGTTGCCCGGCCACCAACATCCGGTCGGGCAAAGTAGCTGTGGGCGCCAGAGGCGACAGATCCCTCTGGCTCAGTGTACCCTTTGCGGCCGCCAAGAAGCTTCTGCGCTCTGGGCGGCTGCGTGTCGGTTGGGTCATGGCAAAGGTGGCGCTGCTGGCCGCGAGGCCTAAGCGGTGTTATCGATGCCTTGACACCGGCCATATGGCGGCGAGGTGCAAGTGCTCGGTGGACCTTAGTAGGAATTGCTTCCGCTGTGGAAAGCCGGGCCACAAAGCGCCCGAGTGTGAGTCGGCTCCGAATTGCCCGGTCTGCGAGGCCGCGGGCAAACCAAAGGAGCACGCGCTGGGGAGTAGCGGCTGTATCACAGCAGCAAAGCCGCACCCCGGCACGAAGCCCAAGAGAAAGGCGCCATCTAAAAAGGCGCGGCACAAAAAGCCGCGCCCAGTTACCGGCAGGGAGGTTCTGGCCCAACCTGCCGAAGAGGCGATGGAAGCCTAGGCCCGTGGGCGGCGATCGGGGGATCGACCGCTCACATGTTAGGGCCCCGAGTGTGAAGCTCCCTGGATGCCCGGGGAGTCCTCGGTGAAGGCAGGCGGCGGCATCCTATCTAGCCGCCGCACCGAAGAGAGCCGGACGCGGCAGCGCTTGTGGGTCGCGGAAGAATGCGTTTAGTTCCCGTGGCCCACAGTATGGCGCAGAAGGAGGCATGGGGGGGTTTTAGTCGGTAAACCCCGGCGCACACTACAGCGCCGGCGGGAGCCCGACATAACCCACCGCCTTCCCCCGGAGTCGGCGGGTATGCGTAACGCATTTCCCCTCCTCAAAAAAAAAAAAAAAAAAAAAAAAAAAAAAAAAAAGGTTAGGTTAGGTTAGGTTAGGTTAGGTTAGGTTAGGTTAGGTTAGGTTAGGTTAGGTTGGGGGCGGTGGGGGCGATACCGGTTCCTCCTCGTTGGTGTCCCTGGGCAACGGCTGAGTGCCTTTCGTCGCGCCTTTTGCGGGGGGAGGCATTCAGACGGCTGAACGCCGGTCTTTCCTGTCTTTCTTGTCTTTTTATTAACTTTCTTCTAGTGTTCGTTTTGTTTTTGTTATTCTTTCTCTTCACCGTCTTTTCTACTCTGTCTTTCCGTTTATTTTATCTCTTCCGGAGATAGTGAGCTGGCACTAGAACTAGCCCGCGACTCGGGATGTCGGAGTTTTGAGTCATGGATAAGCGTAGATTGAAAAATATTCCCCGGGTGGGTCCCGGCAGCAATGCTGGGGAATCCCACACTCCCTCGAAAGAGGGAGTCTGCTCCACGTATACGGGGGGGGCACAACCTGCGTTGACGGAGGTGGTCGCTGCGGCGACGAGTAGAGAGAGAGGCGCGATAGCGCAAACAGGGTCGAAACCGGCGCACCTAACCGCGCCGGGGGCGGACCTTCTAACAGACGAAGATGTCGACTTCAGTGTGTCGCAGCCTAATGGGTATACGCGCATGCTGGAGTTGATGAGGAAGAAGAAGATACGGGGTGATGCTGACTTGCCGCGCGTGTTACTCACGCGCGATGTGATCATGCCACCCAAGATATCGGACAGGAGCATAAGCGAGGACTGTTTCTCGGACTCCAGTGACATGTCCTGTTTGTCACTGGACTCCGAGGGGCTGCCCGCAACACCGGACAGGACACGCCGTAAGCGGCGAAACTCGGACGATGACATGGGACCGCCCCTCTCTAAGGGAGCGGTGTCCAAGAAGAAGAAAGGGCGAGGGCGCCCGCCGACGACCGGCCAATATGTCGGATTGGCAAAGGCGCAGGCGGCCCTGAACAAAGAGAAGGAAGAGGCCCTTCGGCTGCAGGCTGAAGCGGAATTGGCGGAGTCCTTGAAGACGGTAAGGGAGGCGCGGGTGTTTGGCCCGGCTCCCCCCGTCCAACTACCGGCCATAGATGATGAGGAGCGGTCGACCGCCGAATTGGCGCGGAAAGTGGAGAGCTCGTTGGAGGCCATCGTTATGGTCGCCACGAGATCGCTTAACCTTAAGGGGACTTTCCAGAGGCACCTTAAGGAGGCGGCTGGCACCATAAGGACGGCCTTCAACGAGGTTAGGAACCGCTCCTCCACAGAGGAAGTAAGGAGTCTGGAGGCCCGAAATGCGCGGCTGGAAGAGGAAGTGGCGCAGATGCGCCGCGAGCTCGACGAGTTGCGTAGACTCGCCCCAGGTCCTCCCAAAGAAGACGACATGCGCCAGCTGTTGTCGGAGGTTTCTCGATCCAACATTGAGACCTTCGGCAACATGCTAAACGCAAGGTTAGCCGGGTTAGAGGACAGACTCCTCCCCGAGCCCCGAAGAAGACCTCCGCTGGCTTCGGACACTCCGGTGCCGGCGTCGATTCCGGAGAGAAAGGCACCGAAGCAGAAAAAGGCGACGGCGCCCACTTTCGCCGAAGTTGCGGCACCCACTGCTCCGGCCCCAGAAGAGGCTCGGCCCATACCGGCGCCGCCTAAGGCGAAGAAGAAGAAGCGGCAGACAATGGCCGCCAGAGAAGCAGCCGGGGAAGATGCGAATGCAACGCCCTCCCCCGCAGAGGCACCGTGGACCACCGTCGGCCCACGCAAGGCCAAAAAGAAGAAAGGTGCGACCAAAACACCAAAGGCCGCACCGAAGAAGAAGACGACGAGGCTCCGCCCTCCCACAACTGCAGCCGTCGCCCTCACCTTGGAGGCGGGGGCAGTAGAGCAGGGGGCGACCTACGCGAACCTCCTCCGTGAGGCCAGAATGAGAGTCAGTCTGGGTGAATTGGGAATCCCCGGGCTGACGATTCGTAGTAGTCGGACCGGTGGTCGCATCCTCACAATCGCTGGTGAGGGTGCAAGCGAGAAGGCCGACGCCTTCGCAGCTCAGCTGCGGGACGTCATAGGCCCAGAAGTGGCGAAAGTCAGTCGCCCGGTGAAGTGCGCGGAGTTGCGGGTCACCGGGCTGGACGACGCAACCGAGGCGGCGGAAGTAGTTATGGCGGTCGCTCGGGAAGGAGATTGCCCGGCTATCAACATCCGGTCGGGCAAAGTAGTGGTGGGACCCAGAGGCGACCGAACGCTCTGGCTCTACGTCCCCATGGCAGCCGCCAAGAAGCTTCTTGGCACTGGGCGGCTGCAAGTAGGCTGGGTCACGGCGAAGGTGACACTGCTGGCCGCCAGGCCTAAGCGGTGTTACCGTTGCCTAGACACCGGCCACCTGGCGGCGCAATGCAAGTGCTCGGTGGACCTCAGCAGGAATTGTTTCCGCTGTGGAAAGCCGGGGCACAAGGCGCCTGCCTGCGAGGCGGCACCCAACTGCCCGGTCTGCGAGGCCGCGGGCAAGGAAAAGGGGCACGTGCTGGGGAATAGCGGCTGCATAACAGCATCGAAGCCGGACCCCAGCACGAAGCGAAAGAGGAAGGCCCCATCGAAAAAGGCCCGGCACAAAAAGCCGGAGGCCTCAAGCAGGGCGGTTCTGCCCGCCCCTGCAATGGATGTGGAGGCCTAGACCCGTGGGCGGCGATCGGGGGATCGACCGCTCACTTGTGAGGGTCCCGAGCGTGAAGCTCCCTGGATGCCCGGGGAGCCCTCGGTGAAGGCAGGCGGCGGCATTTTATCTAGCCGCCGCACCGGAGAGAGCCGGACGCGGCAGCGCTTGTGGGTCGCGGAAGTAATGCAACACAGTTCCCGTGGCTCACAGTATGGCGCGGAGGGTGGCATGGAGGGGTTTTGGTCGGTAAACCTCGGCGCACTCTACACGCGCCGAGGGAGTCCGACATACCCCGCCGCCTTCCCCCGGAGTCGGTGGGGATACGTAAAGTATTTCCCCTCCTAAAAAAAAAAAAAAAAAAAAAAAAGGTTGGGGGCGGTGGGGGCGTTGGGGGCGGTACCGGTTCCTCCACGTTGGTGTCCCTGGGCAACGGCTGTGTGCCTTTCGTCGCGTCTTTTGCGGGGGGAGGCATACAGACGGCTGAACGCCGGTCTTTCCTATTTTCTCCTCTGTTTATAATCTTCTTCTTGTTTTTGTTTTGTTTATTTACTCTATCCTTTCAACATCTTTTCTACGCTATCTTTCTCATTTTTGTTAACTTCTTCCGACGGTGAGCACACACGTTAAAAGCCCGCGACCCGGTGTGTCGGAGTTAGTAAAGATGGCAGAACGTATTAGTACAAATAATCTCCGGGTGGGTCCCGGCAGCAATGCTGGGGAATCCCACACTCCTGCTTCGGCGGGGGTCAGGCCCGTGTATACGGAGGGGCCAACTTCTACGTTGAGGGAAGAGGTGGTCGCTGTGGCGACGGTAAGAGAGGAAGGCGCGTTGGCGCAAGCAGGGGCGCAGCCGGTGCACCTAACCGCACCGGTAGCGGACTTGCTCACGGACGAGGACGTCGACTTCAGCGTGTCGCAGCCCAATGGGTTTGAGCGCATGCTGAAGTTAATGAAGAAGAAGAAGGCTCGAGGCGATGCTGACTTGCCGCGCGTTTTGTTAACGCGCGATGTGCGCATATCGTCCTTGAGCCCAAGACCTGGAAAAGACGCAAGTGAGGACTGTCTCTCGGACTCCAGCGATGTGTCGTGCGCATCGATGGACTCCGAGAGCCTGCCCACAACCCCACCGGATTTTCTTCGCATGCGAAAGCGGCGTAACACGGACTCAGACGACATGGCGCCGCCTTCTACTGGTGCGGTGCCAAAGACCAAGAAAGGACGTGGCCGGCCACCAACAACCGGCCAATACGTGGGCCTTGCGAAGGCGCAGGCGGAATTGAACGCTGAAAAGGAAAAGGCCATCCGGCTTCAAGCGGAGGCTGAATTGGCCACTAGCCTTATTCGTGCGGCAAGGGAGGAACGGGAGGCTCGGGTGTGTGGCCCGGCTCCCCCTACCCCACTTTCTGGAGAAGACACGAACGCGGCACTCAGTGCTCGCGTTGAGAGGGCTTTGGAGTCGATCACGTTGGTCGCTTCAAAGTCTTCTAACTTGAAAGGGACTTTCCAGCGGTTCCTCAAGGACGCGGTCGTCAACATCCGTGCGGCCGTAGCCGAGATGAGGGGCCGCTGTGAAACGGACGAGCTGCGGGCTTTGGAGAGCCAGAACGCGCGGCTCCAACAGCAGGTGGACGACTTACGTTACCAGCTGGAGGAGTTGCGGCGCCAGGCGGCCAAGCCCGTGGCCCCACAAGGAGAGAATTTGAAGCAGCTGTTGTCGGAGGTCTCGCGCTCAAATATCGAGACCTTCGGCAATATGCTGAATGCGCGGCTCGCGGGCCTTGAGGACAGGTTGCTGCCAGAGCCAAGAAGAAGGCCTCCGCTGGCGTCGGATAGTGCCAATGTCATCGTAGACACGCCGGCGCCAGCGCCAGCACCGGAGAAGAAAAAGACGCCAAAGTCTGTAAAAACTGCGGCGCCCACATTTGCCGAAGTGGCGGCACCGATAGCGCCGGCCCCGCAAGAGGCTCGAGCTGCACCGGCCCCACCAAAGACGGCAAGAAGAAAGAAGCGGCCTTCAATGGCTGCAAGAGAAGCGGCGCGAGGGGGCACGAATACAGCGCCTTCCCCTGCCGAAGCCCCGCGGGAGCAAACGAGCAGGGCTGAAAAGAAGAAAAGGGCGGCCAGTTCAGCTAAGGCCGCTCCGAAGAAGAAGAAAGCGAGGCTCCGCCCTCCCACTACCGCGGCAGTTGTCCTCACTCTGGATGAGAGGGCCGTGGCTAAGGGGGCGACCTACGCCAACTTGTTGAGAGAGGCTCGGCTGCGAATCGACCTGGGCGAGTTACAGATCCCCAGGCTGGAGATTAGCAGCAGCCAAACAGGAGGTCGCATTCTCACCATAGCCGGTGAGGGTGCCCAGGAGAAGGCCGATGCGTTTGCGGCGCGTCTACGCGACGTTATCGACCCGGATGTGGCGAAGGTCAGTCGCCCGGTGAAGTGCGTGGAGATGAGAGTCACCGGGCTGGACGACGCGACCGAGGCATCTGAGGTTGTTGAAGCGGCCGCCAGAGAAGGAAATTGCCCGGCCACCAATATTCGGTCGGGCAAAGTTGTTGTTGGGCCCAGAGGGGATAGATCCCTCTGGATGTACGTCCCTATGGCGGCCGCCAAGAAGCTTCTGGGCTCTGGGCGGCTGCAGGTTGGCTGGGTCGGGGCGAAGGTGGTGCTGCTGGCCGCGAGGCCTAAGCGGTGCTACAAGTGCCTCGACACTGGCCACGTGGCGGCGCAGTGTAAGTGCACGGTGGACCTCAGCCGGAATTGTTTCCGCTGTGGAAAGCCGGGGCACAAAGCGTCTGCTTGCGAGGCCGCTCCTTGCTGCCCGGTCTGCGAGGCCACGGGCAAGCCGAAGGAGCACGTGCTGGGAGGTAGCGGCTGTATCACAGCAGTAAAGCCGCCCCCTGGCACGAAGCGGAAGCGAAAGGCTCCCACAAAGAAGGCCCGGCAGAAAAAGCCGCTGGCTGGCGCAAGGGCACAACCTGCCCCCGCCATGGATGTGGTTGAAGCCTAGGCCCGTGGGCGGCGATCGGGGGATCGACCGCTCACATGTAAGGGCCCCGAGCGTAAAGCTCCCTGGATGCCCGGGGAGTCCTCGGTGAAGGCAGGCGGCGGCATTGTATCTGGCCGCCGCACCGAAGAGAGCCGGACGCGGCAGCGCTTGTGGGTCGCGGAAGAATGCGTTTAGTTCCCGTGGCCCACAGTATGGCGCAGAAGGAGGCATGGGGGGGTTTTAGTCGGTAAACCCCGGCGCACACTACAGCGCCGGCGGGAGCCCGACATAACCCACCGCCTTCCCCCGGAGTCGGCGGGTATGCGTAACGCATTTCCCCTCCTCAAAAAAAAAAAAAAAAAAAAAAAAAAAAAAAAAAAAAAAAAAAAAAAAAAAAAAAAAAAAAAAAAAAAAAAAGGGGGCGGTGGGGGCGATACCGGTTCCTCCTAGTTGGTGTCCCTGGGCAACGGCTGGGTGCCTCTCGTCGCGTCTTTTGCGAGGGGAGGCATTCAGACGGCTGAACGCCGGTCTTTCCTGTTTTTCTCCTCTTTTTGTTAGTCTTCTTCGTGTTTTAGTATGTTTTATGTTATTCTGTCTTTCACCACCTTTCTTCTCTGTCTTTCTCGTTTTGTTTTACTCTTCTGACGGTGAGCACACACGGTAAAAGCCCGCGACCCGGGGTGTCGGAGTAAGATATGATGGAGAAACGTACTTTGAAAAATTCTCCCCGGGTGGGTCCCGGCAGCGATGCTGGGGAATCCCACCCCTCCGCTTCGGCGGAGGGCTGCCGCATGTATACGGGGGCGGCACAAACTACGTTGGGGGAAGAGGAGGTCGCTGCGGCGACGAGTTGTGGAGGAGGCGCTTCAGAGCGCGCGAGACCGAAACCGGCGCACCTAACCGCGCCGGAGACGGACAAGCTCACGGACGAGGAAATAGATTTCTCGCAGCCGGTTCCCGATGGGAGACGCCGGTTGCTCGAGTTATTCAAGAAGAAGGCACTAAGAGGGGACGCTGATCTGCCGCGAGTGATGCTCACGCGTGCGCTGATTCCCGAACCTCCAAATCTCGGACTTGACAGCGAGGACTGTCTCTCGGACTCCAGTGACATGTCTTGTTTGTCACTGGACTCCGAGGGGCTGCCCGCACTACCGGAAAGGACACGACGTAAGAGGCGTAGTTCTGAAGACGACATGGGCCCGCCCCTCAGTAAAGCGGGTCCCAAATCGAAGAGAGGACGAGGCCGCCCGCCGACGACTGGCCAGTATGTTGGCCTGGCGAAGGCGCAAGCGGCTCTCAACAAGGAAAAAGAGGAGGCCCTTCGGCTTCAGGCTGAAGTTGAAGTGGCGAACGCGGTGAGGACGGCAAGGGAGGCGCGGGTGTCTGGCCCGGCTCCGCCTGTTCCCGCATGCTCGATTGAGGACGCAGAGCGGTCGACCGCCGAATTGGCGCGTAAGGTGGAAAGCTCGCTGGAGGCCATCATCACGGTCGCCACTAGGTCGTCGAACCTGAAGGGTACCTACCAAAGGTTCCTGAAGGAGGCGGCCGCGACCATCAGGATGGCCTTCACTGAAGTGAGGGGCCGCTCTGCAAACGAAGAGATTAGGAGGCTGGAGGCGCAGAACGCGCGACTGGAGGAGGAAGTGGCGCAGATGCGTCGCGAGCTCGATGTGTTGCGCAAACGTGTCCCAGGTCCTCCCCAAAAAGAAGAGGAAATGCGCCAGCTGTTGTCGGAGGTCTCTCGCTCCAACATAGAGACCTTCGGCAACATGCTGAACGCGAGACTGGCCGGGTTGGAGGACCGACTCCTCCCCGCGCCTCGGATGAGACCACCGCTCGCGGCGGATGGTGCTGGCACGTCTGCCGAGCTCCCGCCGCCGGCGAAGAAGAAGGCGTCGAAGCCCAAGAAGACGACGGCGCCTACTTACGCGGAGACGACAGCGTCGGTTGCAGCGCCCCCCAAAGAGGCATCTGCATCGGCAACGGCCCCAAAGGCCAAGAAGAAGAAGAAGCGGCAAACTATGGCGGCTAAAGAGGCGGCGCAAGGGGGCGCCAACACAACGCCCTCTCCAGCTGAGGCCCCGTGGACCACTGTGGGTCCGAGAAAGGGCGGAAAGAAGAAGAAGGGTGCGGCCACTACAACTAAGGTCGCGCCCAAGAAGAAGAAGACGAGGCTCCGCCCTCCGAACACTGCGACCGTCGCCCTCACGTTGGAGGCGGGGGCACAAGAAAAGGGGGCGTCGTACGCTAACGTCCTGCGAGAGGCTCGGTCAAAGGTCGACCTGGGGGAGTTTGACATCCCCAGGCTCGTCCATAAGAGGGCCCACACCGGCTCGGTCCTCCTCCTGATTGATGGGGAGGGGGCCGGTGAGAAGGCGAGTAAGTTTGCAGCCCGGCTGCAAGAGGTATTGAGTCCGGAAGTTGTAAGGATCAGCTGCCCGGTGAAATGCGCGGAGATGCGGGTCACCGGGCTTGACGACGCGACTGAAGCCGATGACGTCGTAGCGGCAGTCGCACGCGAAGGAGGATGCCCGGCCACCAACATCAGGTCGGGCCGAGTCGTCGCTGGCCCTAGAGGGAGATCCCTGTGGCTCAGCGTACCAGTGGTGGCCGCTCAGAAGCTTCTGGGCTCTGGGCGGTTACAGATTGGCTGGTTTGAGGCAAAGGTGGCGCTCTTAACCGCGAGGCCAAAGCGCTGCTATCGCTGCCTCGACACCGGCCACATGGCGGCGCATTGCACGTGTCCGGTGGACCTCAGCCGGAGCTGTTTCCGCTGTGGGAAGCCTGGGCACAAGGCGCTCGCCTGTGAGGAGGCTCCGAGCTGCCCAGTCTGCGAGGCAGTGGGTAAGCCGAAGGAGCACGTGCTGGGGGGTGCCGGCTGTATTACAGTCAAAAAGCCGTCCCCCGGCACGAAAAAGAAGAGACGGGCTCCTACCAAGAAGGCGCGGCATAAAAAGCCGCGCCCGATTACCGACAGGGAGGTTGCGGCCGAACCTGTCGAGGCTATGGAGGCCTAGACCCGTGGGCGGCGATCGGGGGATCGTCCGCTCACCTGTGAGGGTCCCGAGAGAAAGGCTCCCCTAGATGCCCGGGGAGCCCTCGGAGAGGCAGGCGGCGGCATTCCAACAGGCCGCCGCATTTGAGTTGAGCCGGACGCGGCAAGCGCATTGGGTTGCGGAAGTAGTATTTTAAGTTCCCGCGGCCCACAAACAGCGCAGAAGGCGGGCATGGGGGTTTTAGTCGGTAAACCTTGGCGCACTCACACGCGCTGAGGGAGTCCGACATACCCCGCCGCCTTCCCCCGGAGTCGGTGGGGATGCGTAACGCATTTCCCCCCTTAAAAAAAAAAAAAAAAAAAAAAAAAAAAAAAAAAAAAAAAAAAAAAAAAAAAAAGGTTGGGGGCGGTACCGGTTCCTCCACGTTGGTGTCCCTGGGCAACGGCTGTGTGCCTTTCGTCGCGTCTTTTGCGGGGGGAGGCATACAGACGGCTGAACGCCGGTCTTTCCTATTTTCTCCTCTGTTTATAATCTTCTTCTTGTTTTTGTTTTGTTTATTTACTCTATCCTTTCAACATCTTTTCTACGCTATCTTTCTCATTTTTGTTAACTTCTTCCGACGGTGAGCACACACGTTAAAAGCCCGCGACCCGGTGTGTCGGAGTTAGTAAAGATGGCAGAACGTATTAGTACAAATAATCTCCGGGTGGGTCCCGGCAGCAATGCTGGGGAATCCCACACTCCTGCTTCGGCGGGGGTCAGGCCCGTGTATACGGAGGGGCCAACTTCTACGTTGAGGGAAGAGGTGGTCGCTGTGGCGACGGTAAGAGAGGAAGGCGCGTTGGCGCAAGCAGGGGCGCAGCCGGTGCACCTAACCGCACCGGTAGCGGACTTGCTCACGGACGAGGACGTCGACTTCAGCGTGTCGCAGCCCAATGGGTTTGAGCGCATGCTGAAGTTAATGAAGAAGAAGAAGGCTCGAGGCGATGCTGACTTGCCGCGCGTTTTGTTAACGCGCGATGTGCGCATATCGTCCTTGAGCCCAAGACCTGGAAAAGACGCAAGCGAGGACTGTCTCTCGGACTCCAGCGATGTGTCGTGCGCATCGATGGACTCCGAGAGCCTGCCCACAACCCCACCGGATTTTCTTCGCATGCGAAAGCGGCGTAACACGGACTCAGACGACATGGCGCCGCCTTCTACTGGTGCGGTGCCAAAGACCAAGAAAGGACGTGGCCGGCCACCAACAACCGGCCAATACGTGGGCCTTGCGAAGGCGCAGGCGGAATTGAACGCTGAAAAGGAAAAGGCCATCCGGCTTCAAGCGGAGGCTGAATTGGCCACTAGCCTTATTCGTGCGGCAAGGGAGGATCGGGAGGCTCGGGTGTGTGGCCCGGCTCCCCCTACCCCACTTTCTGGAGAAGACACGAACGCGGCACTCAGTGCTCGCGTTGAGAGGGCTTTGGAGTCGGTCACGTTGGTCGCTTCAAAGTCTTCTAACTTGAAAGGGACTTTCCAGCGGTTCCTCAAGGACGCGGTCGTCAACATCCGTGCGGCCGTCGCCGAGATGAGGGGCCGCTGTGAAACGGACGAGCTGCGGGCTTTGGAGAGCCAGAACGCGCGGCTCCAACAGCAGGTGGACGACTTACGTTACCAGCTGGAGGAGTTGCGGCGCCAGGCGGCCAAGCCCGTGGCCCCACAAGGAGAGAATTTGAAGCAGCTGTTGTCGGAGGTCTCGCGCTCAAATATCGAGACCTTCGGCAATATGCTAAATGCGCGGCTCGTGGGCCTTGAGGACAGGTTGCTGCCAGAGCCAAGAAGAAGGCCTCCGCTGGCGTCGGATAGTGCCAATGTCATCGTAGACACGCCGGCGCCAGCGCCAGCACCGGAGAAGAAAAAGACGCCGAAGTCTGTAAAAACTGCGGCGCCCACATTTGCCGAAGTGGCGGCACCGATAGCGCCGGCCCCGCAAGAGGCTCGAGCTGCACCGGCCCCACCAAAGACGGCAAGAAGAAAGAAGCGGCCTTCAATGGCTGCAAGAGAAGCGGCGCGAGGGGGCACGAATACAGCGCCTTCCCCTGCCGAAGCCCCGCGGGAGCAAACGAGCAGGGCTGAAAAGAAGAAAAGGGCGGCCAGTTCAGCTAAGGCCGCTCCGAAGAAGAAGAAAGCGAGGCTCCGCCCTCCCACTACCGCGGCAGTTGTCCTCACTCTGGATGAGAGGGCCGTGGCTAAGGGGGCGACCTACGCCAACTTGTTGAGAGAGGCTCGGCTGCGAATCGACCTGGGCGAGTTACAGATCCCCAGGCTGGAGATTAGCAGCAGCCAAACAGGAGGTCGCATTCTCACCATAGCCGGTGAGGGTGCCCAGGAGAAGGCCGATGCGTTTGCGGCGCGTCTACGCGACGTTATCGACCCGGATGTGGCGAAGGTCAGTCGCCCGGTGAAGTGCGTGGAGATGAGAGTCACCGGGCTGGACGACGCGACCGAGGCATCTGAGGTTGTTGAAGCGGCCGCCAGAGAAGGAAATTGCCCGGCCACCAATATTCGGTCGGGCAAAGTTGTTGTTGGGCCCAGAGGGGATAGATCCCTCTGGATGTACGTCCCTATGGCGGCCGCCAAGAAGCTTCTGGGCTCTGGGCGGCTGCAGGTTGGCTGGGTCGGGGCGAAGGTGGTGCTGCTGGCCGCGAGGCCTAAGCGGTGCTACAAGTGCCTCGACACTGGCCACATGGCGGCGCAGTGTAAGTGCACGGTGGACCTCAGCCGGAATTGTTTCCGCTGTGGAAAGCCGGGGCACAAAGCGTCTGCTTGCGAGGCCGCTCCTTGCTGCCCGGTCTGCGAGGCCACGGGCAAGCCGAAGGAGCACGTGCTGGGAGGTAGCGGCTGTATCACAGCAGTAAAGCCGCCCCCTGGCACGAAGCGGAAGCGAAAGGCTCCCACAAAGAAGGCCCGGCAGAAAAAGCCGCTGGCTGGCGCAAGGGCACAACCTGCCCCCGCCATGGATGTGGTTGAAGCCTAGGCCCGTGGGCGGCGATCGGGGGATCGACCGCTCACATGTAAGGGCCCCGAGCGTAAAGCTCCCTGGATGCCCGGGGAGTCCTCGGTGAAGGCAGGCGGCGGCATTGTATCTGGCCGCCGCACCGAAGAGAGCCGGACGCGGCAGCGCTTGTGGGTCGCGGAAGAATGCGTTTAGTTCCCGTGGCCCACAGTATGGCGCAGAAGGAGGCATGGGGGGGTTTTAGTCGGTAAACCCCGGCGCACACTACAGCGCCGGCGGGAGCCCGACATAACCCACCGCCTTCCCCCGGAGTCGGCGGGTATGCGTAACGCATTTCCCCTCCTCAAAAAAAAAAAAAAAAAAAAAAAAAAAAAAAAAAAAAAAAAAAAAAGGTTAGGTTAGGTTAGGTTAGGTTGGGGGCGGGGGGGGGCGATACCGGTTCCTCCTCGTTGGTGTCCCTGGGCAACGGCTGAGTGCCTTTCGTCGCGCCTTTTGCGGGGGGAGGCATTCAGACGGCTGAACGCCGGTCTTTCCTGTCTTTCTTGTCTTTTTATTAACTTTCTTCTAGTGTTCGTTTTGTTTTTGTTATTCTTTCTCTTCACCGTCTTTTCTACTCTGTCTTTCCGTTTATTTTATCTCTTCCGGAGATAGTGAGCTGGCACTAGAACTAGCCCGCGACTCGGGATGTCGGAGTTTTGAGTCATGGATAAGCGTAGATTGAAAAATATTCCCCGGGTGGGTCCCGGCAGCAATGCTGGGGAATCCCACACTCCCTCGAAAGAGGGAGTCTGCTCCACGTATACGGGGGGGGCACAACCTGCGTTGACGGAGGTGGTCGCTGCGGCGACGAGTAGAGAGAGAGGCGCGATAGCGCAAACAGGGTCGAAACCGGCGCACCTAACCGCGCCGGGGGCGGACCTTCTAACAGACGAAGATGTCGACTTCAGTGTGTCGCAGCCTAATGGGTATACGCGCATGCTGGAGTTGATGAGGAAGAAGAAGATACGGGGTGATGCTGACTTGCCGCGCGTGTTACTCACGCGCGATGTGATCATGCCACCCAAGATATCGGACAGGAGCATAAGCGAGGACTGTTTCTCGGACTCCAGTGACATGTCCTGTTTGTCACTGGACTCCGAGGGGCTGCCCGCAACACCGGACAGGACACGCCGTAAGCGGCGAAATTCGGACGATGACATGGGACCGCCCCTCTCTAAGGGAGCGGTGTCCAAGAAGAAGAAAGGGCGAGGGCGCCCGCCGACGACCGGCCAATATGTCGGATTGGCAAAGGCGCAGGCGGCCCTGAACAAAGAGAAGGAAGAGGCCCTTCGGCTGCAGGCTGAAGCGGAATTGGCGGAGTCCTTGAAGACGGTAAGGGAGGCGCGGGTGTTTGGCCCGGCTCCCCCCGTCCAACTACCGGCCATAGATGATGAGGAGCGGTCGACCGCCGAATTGGCGCGGAAAGTGGAGAGCTCGTTGGAGGCCATCGTTATGGTCGCCACGAGATCGCTTAACCTGAAGGGGACTTTCCAGAGGCACCTTAAGGAGGCGGCTGGCACCATAAGGACGGCCTTCAACGAGGTTAGGAACCGCTCCTCCACAGAGGAAGTAAGGAGTCTGGAGGCCCGAAATGCGCGGCTGGAAGAGGAAGTGGCGCAGATGCGCCGCGAGCTCGACGAGTTGCGTAGACTCGCCCCAGGTCCTCCCAAAGAAGACGACATGCGCCAGCTGTTGTCGGAGGTTTCTCGATCCAACATTGAGACCTTCGGCAACATGCTAAACGCAAGGCTTGCCGGGTTAGAGGACAGACTCCTCCCCGAGCCCCGAAGAAGACCTCCGCTGGCTTCGGACACTCCGGTGCCGGCGTCGATTCCGGAAAGAAAGGCACCGAAGCAGAAAAAGGCGACGGCGCCCACTTTCGCCGAAGTTGCGGCACCCACTGCTCCGGCCCCAGAAGTGGCTCGGCCCATACCGGCGCCGCCTAAGGCGAAGAAGAAGAAGCGGCAGACAATGGCCGCCAGAGAAGCAGCCGGGGAGGATGCGAATGCAACGCCCTCCCCCGCAGAGGCACCGTGGACCACCGTCGGCCCGCGCAAGGCCAAAAAGAAGAAAGGTGCGGCCAAAACACCAAAGGCCGCACCGAAGAAGAAGATGACGAGGCTCCGCCCTGGGCGGCTGCAAGTAGGCTGGGTCACGGCGAAGGTGACACTGCTGGCCGCGAGGCCTAAGCGGTGTTACCGTTGCCTAGACACCGGCCACCTGGCGGCGCAATGCAAGTGCTCGGTGGACCTCAGCAGGAATTGTTTCCGCTGTGGAAAGCCGGGGCACAAGGCGCCTGCCTGCGAGGCGGCACCCAACTGCCCGGTCTGCGAGGCCGCGGGCAAGGAAAAGGGGCACGTGCTGGGGAATAGCGGCTGCATAACAGCATCGAAGCCGGACCCCAGCACGAAGCGAAAGAGGAAGGCCCCATCGAAAAAGGCCCGGCACAAAAAGCCGGAGGCCTCAAGCAGGGCGGTTCTGCCCGCCCCTGCAATGGATGTGGAGGCCTAGACCCGTGGGCGGCGATCGGGGGATCGACCGCTCACTTGTGAGGGTCCCGAGCGTGAAGCTCCCTGGATGCCCGGGGAGCCCTCGGTGAAGGCAGGCGGCGGCATTTTATCTAGCCGCCGCACCGGAGAGAGCCGGACGCGGCAGCGCTTGTGGGTCGCGGAAGTAATGCAACCAGTTCCCGTGGCTCACAGTATGGCGCAGAAGGTGGCATGGAGGGGTTTTAGTCGGTAAGCCTCGGCGCACTCTACAAGCGCCGAGGGAGTCCGACATACCCCGCCGCCTTCCCCCGGAGTCGGTGGGGATACGTAACGTATTTCCCCTCCCAAAAAAAAAAAAAAAAAAAAAAAAAAAAAAAAAAAAAAAAAAAAGGTTAGGTTGGGGGCGGGGGCGGTACCGGTTCCTCCACGTTGGTGTCCCTGGGCAACGGCTGTGTGCCTTTCGTCGCGTCTTTTGCGGGGGGAGGCATACAGACGGCTGAACGCCGGTCTTTCTCTATCTTTCTCATCTTTTTTATAACTTTCTTCGTGTTTTATTATGTTTTTGGTTCTCTGTCTTTTTCACCACCTTTCTTCTCTGTCTTTCCTTTTTATTTCGCTCTGACGATGGTGAGCTACACCTTAACAAGCCCGCGACTCGGGATGTCGGTGAGTTGTAATGGATAAACGTAGCTTGAAAAATATTCCCCGGGAGGGTCCCGGCAGCAATGCCGGGGAATCCCTCCCCTCCGCTTCGGCGGAGGGCTGCCCCACGTATACGGGGGGGGCACAATCTGCGTCGACGAAGGTGGTCGCTGCGGCGACGAGTAAAGGAGATGGCGCGACGGCGCGAGCGAGTCCGAAAACGGCGCACCTAGCCGCGCCGAAGACGGACTTGCTAACCGATGAAGACGTGGACTTCTCCGTGTCGCAACCTGATGGGTACGCGCGGATGTTGAGGCTCATGCAGAGGAAGAAACTCCGGGGTGATGCTGACTTGCCGCGCGTGCTTCTCACGCGCGATGTGATCATGCCGCCTCGGAGTAACAATAAGGACTTAAGCGAGGACTGTCTCTCGGACTCCAGCGATATGTCCTGTATATCGCTGGATTCCGAGGGACTGCCCGCACTCCCGGACAAGACACGCCGAAAGCGGCGAAGCTCGGAGGATGACATGGGCCCGCCCATTAGCAAAGCGGGTCCCAAATCGAAAAGAGGCCGTGGTCGACCGCCGACGACGGGCCAATACGTTGGTTTGGCGGAGGCGCAGGCCCAGCTCAATCGTGAGAAGGAGAAGGCCCTTAGGCTTGAGGCTGAGTCCGATTTGGTTAGGGCAGTACGGACGGCAAAGGAGGCGCGGGTGTCTGACCCGGCTCCACCTGTTCCCACGGCACACGCTATTGACGACGCGGAGCGGTCGACCGCCGAATTGGCGAGGAAAGTAGAGAGCTCGCTGGAGGCCATCTCGATGGTCGCCACTAAGTCGTCGAACCTGAAGGGCACCTACCAAAGGTTCCTGAAGGAGGCGACCGCGACTATCCGAGCGGCTTTCAGTGAAGTGAGGAGCCGCTCAGCCACGGAGGAGATCAGAAGGCTGGAAGCCCAAAATACGCGGCTCGAAGAGCAAGTGGCGCAGATGCGTCGCGAACTGGACGAGTTGCGCAAGAAGGGTCCGGTCGCAAAAGAAGGTGACATACGCGAGCTGTTGTCGGAGGTCTCTCGCTCCAACATAGAGACCTTCGGCAACATGCTGAACGCGAGACTGGCCGGGCTGGAGAACAGACTCCTCCCCGCGCCCCGGATGAGACCACCGCTGGCGGCGGATGGTGCTGGCACGTCTGCCGAGCTCCCGCCGCCGGCGAAGAAGAAGGCGTCGAAGCCCAAGAAGACGTCGACGCCAACTTTCGCGGAAGTGACAGCGGCGAGTGCAGGGCCCCCTTCAGTGGCTCCTGCACCGGCCAAGGCCCCAAAGGCCAAGAAGAAGAAGCGGCCGTCGATGGCTGCCAGAGAGGCGGCGCAAAGGGGGGTGAATACAACGCCCTCCCCTGCCATGGCCCCGTGGACCACAGTTGGTTCGCGCAAGGGCGCAACGAAGAAGAAGGGTGCGGCCACAACATCTAAGGCCGCGCCCAAGAAGAAGAAGAAGAATAGGCTCCGCCCTCCGACATCCGCGGCCGTCGCCCTCACACTGGAGGCGGGGGCTGAAGAGAAGGGAGCATCATACGCGAGCTTACTGCGCGAGGCTCGGTCTAAGATTGGCCTGGGGGAGTTCCAAATCCCCAGGTTGGTCCACAAGAGGGCCCACACCGGCTCGGTTCTTCTCCTAATCGACGGGGAGGGGGCCGGTGAGAAGGCGGTCGCTTTTGCAGCGCGGCTGCGAGAGGTGCTGAGCCCAGAGTTGGTCAGGGTCAGCTGCCCGGTGAAGTGCGCGGAGATGCGGGTCACCGGGCTGGACGACGCGACGTCCGCCGCTGAGGTCGTAGCGGCGGTCGCAAGAGAAGGAGAGTGCCCGGCCACCAACATCCGGTCGGGCAGAGTTGTCGCTGGCCCTAGAGGGAAATCTCTGTGGCTCAGCGTCCCGGTGAAGGCCGCTCAGAAGCTTCTGGGCACTGGGCGGCTTCAGATAGGGTGGTTTGAGGCAAAGGTGGCGCTGCTGACCGCGAGGCCGAAGCGGTGCTTCCGCTGCCTCGACACAGGCCACATGGCGGCCCATTGCACGTGTCCGGTGGACCTCAGTCGGAGTTGTTTCCGCTGTGGGAAGCCTGGACACAAGGCGCTCGCCTGTGAGGAGGCTCCTAGCTGCCCAGTCTGCGAGGCAGTGGGTAAGCCGAAGGAGCACGTGCTGGGGGGTGACGGCTGTATTACAGTCAAAAAGCCGTCCCCCGGCACGAAAAAGAAGAGAAGGGCTCCAGCCAAAAAGGGGCGGCACAAAAAGCCGCACCCTGTTGCCGACAGGGCGATTCCGCTCGTCCCGGTCGAAGAGGTAATGGAAGCCTAGGCCCGTGGGCGGCGATCGGGGGATCGACCGCTCACAAAATGGGTCCCGAGTGAAAGGCTCCCCTAGATGCCCGGGGAGCCCTCGGTGAGGTAGGCGGCGGCATCTCAACAGGCCGCCGCATTTTGAGTTGAGCCGGATGCGGCAAGCGCTATGGGCTGCGGAAGTAATATTTTAAGTTCCCGCGGCCCACAAACAGCGCAGAAGGCGGGCATGGGGGGTTTTAGTCGGTAAACCTCGGCGCACTCACACGCGCTGAGGGAGTCCGACATACCCCGCCGCCTTCCCCCGGAGTCGGTGGGGATGCGTAACGCATTTCCCCCCTTAAAAAAAAAAAAAAAAAAATAAAAAAAAAAAAAAAAAAAAAAAAAAAAAAAAAAAAAAAAAAAAGGTTGGGGGCGATACCGGTTCCTCCTAGTTGGTGTCCCTGGGCAACGGCTGGGTGCCTCTCGTCGCGTCTTTTGCGGGGGGAGGTATTCAGACGGCTGAACGCCGGTCTTTCTCTATCTTTCAACGTCTGTTTATAATCTTCTTCTTGTTTTTGTTCTGTTTATTTACTCTATCCTTTCAACATCTTTTCTACGCTATCTTTCTCGTTTTGTTTACTTCTTCCTGACGGTGAGCACACACGTTAAAAGCCCGCGACCCGGGGTGTCGGAGTTAGTAATGATGGCAGAACGTGATAGCATAAATAATCTCCGGGTGGGTCCCGGCAGCAATGCCGGGGAATCCCACACTTCCGCTTCGGCGGGAGTCAGGCCCGTGTATACGGAGGGGCCAACTAGCACGTTGAGGGAAGAGGCGGCCGCTGTGGCGGTGGCGAAGGAGAGTGGCGCGACTGCGCGTGAAAGTCCGAAACCGGCGCACCTAACCGCGTCGAGGGCGGATTTACTGACGGACGAGGACGTGGACTTTTCCGTCTCGCAACCGAATGGGTTCGAGCGGATGGTCACGTTAATGAAGAAGAAGAAGGCTCGGGGCGATGTTGACTTGCCGCGCGTGCTCCTTACGCGCGATGTGAGAGTTCCGCCGCCTCGGGCGAGAGTAATGGATAAGACGAGTGAGGACTGTTTCTCGGACTCCAGCGATATGTCATGCGCATCGCTGGACTCCGAGGAGCTGCCCACAAACCCACCGGATTTTCTTCGCCTGCGAAAGCGGCGTAACACCGATTCCGACGACATGGCGCCGCCCTCATCAGGTGCGGTGCCCAAAACTAAGAAGGGACGTGGTCGGCCGCCAACAACCGGCCAGTACGTCGGCTTGGCCAAAGCACAGGCCGAGCTTAATAAGGAGAAGGAGAGGGCCATTCGATTGGAAGCTGAAGCCGATCTGGCTACTCAATTGATACGGGCGGCAAGGGAGGCGCGAGAGTCTAGCTCGGCTCCCCCCGTCTCTACTATCACCGGAGAAGACACAAACGCGGCACTCAGTGCCCGCGTTGAGAGGGCTTTGGAGTCGATCTCGTTGGTCGCTTCAAAGTCTTCAAATTTGAAGGGGACCTTCCAGCGGTTCCTCAAGGACGCGGTCGTCAACATCCGCACGGCCGTCGCCGAGATGAGGGGCCGCTGCGAGTCGGATGAGCTGCGGGCTTTGGAGAGCCAGAACGCGCGGCTCCAACAACAGGTCGACGACCTACGCGGCCAGTTGGAGGAGTTGCGGCGCCAGGCGACCAAGCCCGCCGCCCCACAGGAGGACTGGAAGAAGCTGTTGTCGGAGGTCTCGCGCTCCAATATCGAGACCTTCGGCAACATGCTGAATGCGCGGCTCGCAGGGCTGGAAGACCGGCTCTTGCCGGAGCCGAGAAGACGACCTCCGCTGGCGTCGGATAGTGCCGATGTAACCGAAGACACACCGGCGCCAGCGCCAGCACCGGAGAAGAGTAAGACGCCGAAGTCTATAAAAACTGCGGCGCCCACATTTGCCGAAGTAGCGGCCCCGATAGCACCGGCCCATCAAAAGGCCCAAGCTGCACCGGCTCCGCCAAAGACGGCACGAAGGAAGAAGCGGCCTTCAATGGCCGCCAGAGAGGCGCGAGGGGGTGCTAACATTACGCCCTCTCCAGCAGAGGCTCCGCGGAGGACGGTGGATCCGCGGAAGACGAAGAAGAAGGGGGCGGCCAGTTCAGCTAAGGCCGCTCCGAAGAAGAAAAAGACGAGGCTCCGCCCTCCGACAACTGCGGCCGTCGTTCTCACCTTAGAGGCGGGGGCCTTGGCAAAGGGGGCGACCTACGCTAATTTGTTGCGTGAGGCTCGGCAGAGGATCGACCTTGGGGAGTTCCAGATCCCCAGGTTGACGATTGGCAAGAGCCAAACTGGCGGTCGCATCCTCACTATTGCGGGTGAGGGCGCCAACGAGAAGGCCGACGCTTTCGCAACGCGGCTGCGGGACGTCATAGACCCGGAGGTTGCGAAAGTAAGTCGCCCGGTGAAGTGTGTGGAGTTGCGGATCACCGGGCTAGACGACGCGACCGAGGCGACAGAAGTCGTTGAGGCGGTCGCCAATGAAGGTAATTGCCCGGCCACCAACATCCGGTCGGGCAAAGTCGTTGTTGGACCCAGGGGCGATCGTTCCCTCTGGCTGTACGTCCCAATGGCGGCCGCCAAGAAGCTTGTGAGCTTGGGGCGGCTGCAGATCGGCTGGGTCGTGGCGAAAGTGACACTGCTGGCCGCGAGGCCTAAGCGGTGTTACAAATGCCTCGACACCGGCCACCTGGCGGCGCAGTGCAAGTGCACGGTGGACCTCAGCCGGAATTGTTTCCGCTGTGGGAAGCCGGGGCACAAGGCGCCTGCCTGCGAGGCGGCACCCAACTGCCTGGTCTGCGAGGCCGCGGGCAAGGAAAAGGGGCACGTGCTGGGTAGTGGCGGCTGTATTACAGCGAAGCCGCCCCCCAGCACGAAATCGAAGCGTAAGGCTCCGTCCAAAAAGGCCCGGCATAAAAAGCCGAAGGCCAAAGTCGCGGGGGCGGTTCAGCCAGCCCCAGCCATGGACGTTGAGGCCTAGACCCGTGGGCGGCGATCGGGGGATCGACCGCTCACTTGCAAGGGTCCCGAGAGAGAAGCTCCCTGGGTGCCCGGGGAGTCCTCGGTGAAGGCAGGCGGCGGCACTGTATCTGGCCGCCGCATCGAAGAGAGCCGGACGCGGCAGCGCTTGTGGGTCGCGGAAGAATGCGTTTAGTTCCCGTGGCCCGCAGTATGGCGCAGAAGGTGGCATGGAGGGGTTTTAGTCGGTAAACCTCGGCGCACTCTACACGCGCCGAGGGAGCCCGACATACCCCGCCACCTTCCCCCGGAGCTGGCGGGGATACGTAACGTATTTCCCCTCCCTAAAAAAAAAAAAAAAAAGGTTAGGTTAGGTTAGGTTAGGTTAGGTTAGGTTGGGGGCGATACCGGTTCCTCCACGTTGGTGTCCCTGGGCAACGGCTGAGTGCCTTTCGTCGCGTCTTTTGCGGGGGAAGGCATTCAGACGGCTGAACGCCGGTCTTTCTCTATCTTTCAACGTCTCTCTTATAACTTTCTTCGTGTTTTTATTATGTTTTATGTTATTCTGTCTTTCACCACCTTTCTTTTCTGTCTTTCTTGTTTTGGTTTACTCTTCTGACGGTGAGCACACACGCTAAAAGCCCGCGACCCGGGGTGTCGGTGATAGTCATGATGGAAAAGCGTATTAGTACAAATAATCTCCGGGTGGGTCCCGGCAGCAATGCTGGGGAATCCCACACCTCTGCTTCGGCGGGGGTCAGGCCCGTGTATACGGAGGGGCCAACTAGTGCGTTGAGGGAGGAGACGGTCGTGGAGACGACAGAAAAGGAGAGAGGCGCTATGGCGCAAACGAGTCTGAAACCGGTGCACCTAACCGCACCAGGGGCAGACCTTTTAACCGACGAGGACGTCGATTTCAGCATTTCGCAGCCGAACGGTTTCGAGCGAATGCTGAAACTGATGAAAAAGAAGAAAGCTCGGGGTGATGCGGACCTGCCGCGTGTTTTATTGACGCGCGATGTGAGGATGGCGCCCCCTCGAGCGAGTACATCCATGGAAAGAGACGAAAGTGAGGACTGTCTCTCGGACTCCAGCGATATGTCTTGTGTGTCGCTGGACTCTGAGGGGCTGCCCACAAACCCGGATTCGACACGCCGAAAACGGCGCAGCACGGACGAAGACATGGGGCCGCCCTTGACAGGCGCGGTTCCGAAGGTAAAGAGGGGACGTGGCCGGCCTCCAACAACCGGCCAATACGTTGGTCTCGCCAAGGCGCAGGCAGAGCTCAACGCCGAAAAGGAGAAGGCCATTCGGCTTCAGGCGGAGGCAGAATTAGCCGCCAGCCTGATTCGTGCGGCAAAGGAAGATCGGGAGGCTCGAGTGTGTGACTCGGCTCCCACTACCACAGGCGAAGACACAAACGCGGCACTCAGTGCCCGCGTGGAGAGGGCTTTGGAGTCCATTTCTATGGTAGCTTCAAAGTCCACAAACTTGAAAGGGACGTTCCAGCGGTTCCTCAAAGAGGCGGTAGGCAACATCCGGGCGGCCGTCGCTGAGATGAGGGGCCGCTGCGAGAATGACGAGCTGCGGGCTTTGGAGAGCCAGAATGCGCGGCTCCAACAGCAGGTGGACGATTTACGTTGCCAGCTGGAGGAGTTGCGGCGCCAGGCGGCCAAGCCCGCCGCCCCACAAGAAGACTGGAAGAAGCTGTTGTCGGAGGTCTCGCGCTCCAATATCGAGACCTTCGGCAACATGCTGAATGCGCGGCTCGCAGGGCTGGAAGACCGGCTCTTGCCGGAGCCGAGAAGACGACCTCCGTTGGCGTCGGATAGTGTCGATGTCATCGATGACACACCGGCGCCAGCGTTAGAGAAGAAAAAGGTGACGAAGCCTAAAAAGGCCACATTTGCCGAAGTTGCGGCTCCGGTAGCGCCGGCCCCACAAGAGGCCCGAGCTGCACCAGTGCCGCCAAAAACGGCAAAAAGGAAGAAGAGGCCAACAATGGCTGCAAAAGAAGCGGCGCGAGGGGGTGCGAACACAACGCCCTCTCCCGCCCAGGCCCCGCGAAATGAATCGCGCAAGACCGACCGGAGAAGACATGGGGCGGCTACAACATCAAAAGTCTCCCCCAAGAAGAAGAAAGTGGCGAGGCTCCGCCCTCCGACTACTGCGGCCGTCGCACTCACCTTAGAGGCGGGGGCTGTTCAGCAGGGGGCGACCTACGCCAATCTATTGCGAGAGGCCAGGCTTAGAATCAACCTGGTGGATCTTCAAATCCCCAGGCTGACGATTTGTACCAGCCAAACTGGCGGGCGCATCCTCAGGATAGAGGGGGAGGGTGCGAACGAGAAGGCGGATGCTTTTGCGGCAAAGCTGCGAGAGGTTATAGGCCCTGAGCTGGCCAAAGTCAGTCGCCCGGTGAAGTGCGCGGAGTTGCGGGTCACCGGGTTGGATGATGCAACGGAGGCCGCCGAAGTTATAGCGGCGGTCGCCAAGGAAGGAGAGTGCTCGGCCACTAACATCCGGTCGGGCCAGGTTGTCGTGGGCCCCAGAGGTGAGAGATCCCTCTGGTTGTATGTCCCAATAGCGGCTGCCAAGAAGCTGGTGAGCTCTGGGCGGCTGAAAGTGGGCTGGGTCGTGGCGAAGGTGGCGCTGCTGGCCGCGAGGCCTAAGCGCTGTTACCGATGCCTCGACACCGGCCATCTGGCGGCTAACTGTAAGTGCCTGGTGGACCTCAGTCGGAACTGTTTCCGCTGTGGGAAGCCGGGGCACAAGGCGCCCGCCTGCGAGTCTGCTCCAAGCTGCCCGGTGTGTGAAGCCGCCGGAAAGCCTAAGGAGCACGCGCTGGGGAGCAGCGGCTGTATTACAGCGAAGCCCGCCCCCAGCACGAAGAGCAAGAGAAAGGCTCCGTCAAAGAAGGCCCGGCACAAAAAGCCGGCCACGGTCGCGAGGGTGGTTCTGCCCGCCCCCGCCATGGACGTTGAAGCCTAGACCCGTGGGCGGCGATCGGGGGATCGGCCGCTCACATGTTAGGGTCCCGAGCGTGAAGCTCCCTGGGTGCCCGGGGAGCCCTCGGTGAAGGCAGGCGGCGGCATGGTATCTGGCCGCCGCACCGAAGAGAGCCGGACGCGGCAGCGCTTGTGGGTCGCGGAAGAATGTAATAGTACCCGTGGCCCACAGTATGGCGCAGAAGGTGGCATGGAGGGGTTTTAGTCGGTAAACCTCGACGCACTCTACACGCGCCGAGGGAGTCCGACATACCCCGCCGCCTTCCCCCGGAGTCGGTGGGGATACGTAACGTATTTCCCCTCCCTAAAAAAAAAAAAAAAAAAAAAAAGGTTAGGTTAGGTTAGGTTAGGTTAGGTTAGGTTAGGTTAGGTTAGGTTAGGTTAGGTTAGGTTAGGTTAGGTTAGGTTAGGTTAGGTTAGGTTAGGTTGGGGGCGATACCGGTTCCTCCTAGTTGGTGTCCCTGGGCAACGGCTGGGTGCCTCTCGTCGCGTCTTTTGCGGGGGGAGGTATTCAGACGGCTGAACGCCGGTCTTTCCTGTCTTTCTTGTCTTTTTATTAACTTTCTTCTAGTGTTCGTTTTGTTTTTGTTATTCTTTCTCTTCACCGTCTTTTCTACTCTGTCTTTCCGTTTATTTTATCTCTTCCGGAGATAGTGAGCTGGCACTAGAACTAGCCCGCGACTCGGGATGTCGGAGTTTTGAGTCATGGATAAGCGTAGATTGAAAAATATTCCCCGGGTGGGTCCCGGCAGCAATGCTGGGGAATCCCACACTCCCTCGAAAGAGGGAGTCTGCTCCACGTATACGGGGGGGGCACAACCTGCGTTGACGGAGGTGGTCGCTGCGGCGACGAGTAGAGAGAGAGGCGCGATAGCGCAAACAGGGTCGAAACCGGCGCACCTAACCGCGCCGGGGGCGGACCTTCTAACAGACGAAGATGTCGACTTCAGTGTGTCGCAGCCTAATGGGTATACGCGCATGCTGGAGTTGATGAGGAAGAAGAAGATACGGGGTGATGCTGACTTGCCGCGCGTGTTACTCACGCGCGATGTGATCATGCCACCCAAGATATCGGACAGGAGCATAAGCGAGGACTGTTTCTCGGACTCCAGTGACATGTCCTGTTTGTCACTGGACTCCGAGGGGCTGCCCGCAACACCGGACAGGACACGCCGTAAGCGGCGAAACTCGGACGATGACATGGGACCGCCCCTCTCTAAGGGAGCGGTGTCCAAGAAGAAGAAAGGGCGAGGGCGCCCGCCGACGACCGGCCAATATGTCGGATTGGCAAAGGCGCAGGCGGCCCTGAACAAAGAGAAGGAAGAGGCCCTTCGGCTGCAGGCTGAAGCGGAATTGGCGGAGTCCTTGAAGACGGTAAGGGAGGCGCGGGTGTTTGGCCCGGCTCCCCCCGTCCAACTACCGGCCATAGATGATGAGGAGCGGTCGACCGCCGAATTGGCGCGGAAAGTGGAGAGCTCGTTGGAGGCCATCGTTATGGTCGCCACGAGATCGCTTAACCTTAAGGGGACTTTCCAGAGGCACCTTAAGGAGGCGGCTGGCACCATAAGGACGGCCTTCAACGAGGTTAGGAACCGCTCCTCCACAGAGGAAGTAAGGAGTCTGGAGGCCCGAAATGCGCGGCTGGAAGAGGAAGTGGCGCAGATGCGCCGCGAGCTCGACGAGTTGCGTAGACTCGCCCCAGGTCCTCCCAAAGAAGACGACATGCGCCAGCTGTTGTCGGAGGTTTCTCGATCCAACATTGAGACCTTCGGCAACATGCTAAACGCAAGGTTAGCCGGGTTAGAGGACAGACTCCTCCCCGAGCCCCGAAGAAGACCTCCGCTGGCTTCGGACACTCCGGTGCCGGCGTCGATTCCGGAGAGAAAGGCACCGAAGCAGAAAAAGGCGACGGCGCCCACTTTCGCCGAAGTTGCGGCACCCACTGCTCCGGCCCCAGAAGAGGCTCGGCCCATACCGGCGCCGCCTAAGGCGAAGAAGAAGAAGCGGCAGACAATGGCCGCCAGAGAAGCAGCCGGGGAAGATGCGAATGCAACGCCCTCCCCCGCAGAGGCACCGTGGACCACCGTCGGCCCACGCAAGGCCAAAAAGAAGAAAGGTGCGACCAAAACACCAAAGGCCGCACCGAAGAAGAAGACGACGAGGCTCCGCCCTCCCACAACTGCAGCCGTCGCCCTCACCTTGGAGGCGGGGGCAGTAGAGCAGGGGGCGACCTACGCGAACCTCCTCCGTGAGGCCAGAATGAGAGTCAGTCTGGGTGAATTGGGAATCCCCGGGCTGACGATTCGTAGTAGTCGGACCGGTGGTCGCATCCTCACAATCGCTGGTGAGGGTGCAAGCGAGAAGGCCGACGCCTTCGCAGCTCAGCTGCGGGACGTCATAGGCCCAGAAGTGGCGAAAGTCAGTCGCCCGGTGAAGTGCGCGGAGTTGCGGGTCACCGGGCTGGACGACGCAACCGAGGCGGCGGAAGTAGTTATGGCGGTCGCTCGGGAAGGAGATTGCCCGGCTATCAACATCCGGTCGGGCAAAGTAGTGGTGGGACCCAGAGGCGACCGAACGCTCTGGCTCTACGTCCCCATGGCAGCCGCCAAGAAGCTTCTTGGCACTGGGCGGCTGCAAGTAGGCTGGGTCACGGCGAAGGTGACACTGCTGGCCGCGAGGCCTAAGCGGTGTTACCGTTGCCTAGACACCGGCCACCTGGCGGCGCAATGCAAGTGCTCGGTGGACCTCAGCAGGAATTGTTTCCGCTGTGGAAAGCCGGGGCACAAGGCGCCTGCCTGCGAGGCGGCACCCAACTGCCCGGTCTGCGAGGCCGCGGGCAAGGAAAAGGGGCACGTGCTGGGGAATAGCGGCTGCATAACAGCATCGAAGCCGGACCCCAGCACGAAGCGAAAGAGGAAGGCCCCATCGAAAAAGGCCCGGCACAAAAAGCCGGAGGCCTCAAGCAGGGCGGTTCTGCCCGCCCCTGCAATGGATGTGGAGGCCTAGACCCGTGGGCGGCGATCGGGGGATCGACCGCTCACTTGTGAGGGTCCCGAGCGTGAAGCTCCCTGGATGCCCGGGGAGCCCTCGGTGAAGGCAGGCGGCGGCATTTTATCTAGCCGCCGCACCGGAGAGAGCCGGACGCGGCAGCGCTTGTGGGTCGCGGAAGTAATGCAACCAGTTCCCGTGGCTCACAGTATGGCGCAGAAGGTGGCATGGAGGGGTTTTAGTCGGTAAACCTCGGCGCACTCTACACGCGCCGAGGGAGTCCGACATACCCCGCCGCCTTCCCCCGGAGTCGGTGGGGATACGTAACGTATTTCCCCTCCCTAAAAAAAAAAAAAAAAAAAAAAAAAAAAGGTTAGGTTAGGTTAGGTTGGGGGCGAAGCCGGTCCCTCCTCGTGGTGTCCCTGGGCAACGGCTGAGTGCCTTTCGTCGCGTCTTTTGCGGGGGGAGGCACTCAGACGGCTGAACGCCGGTTCTTTCACTATTCTTCTCGTCTTTTTTAATAACTTTCTTCTGTTTTGTTTGTTTTTGTTGTTCTATCTTTCAACGTCTTTTCTTCCGCTATCTTTCCTTTTATGTTATACTCTTCTGGAGATGGTGAGCTGCACCTTAACTAGCCCGCGACCCGGGGTGTCGGTGTGTATCTTCATGATGAGTCATAGTGTTCCAAGTATTCTCCGGGTGGGTCCCGACAATGTCGGGGAATCCCACACCCTGTCTTCGGACAGGGTCTGGCCCTTGTATACGGAGGGGTCAAGCATTATGAGGAAGCAGGAGGAGGCCGTGGCTACGGCGAGTAAGACGAGAGGAGTGGAGCAAGGTGCGACTATACGCGCCAGTTCGAATTCGGTGCCCCTAACCGCACCGGAGGCGGACAAAACGGAGACTTTTAACGACGACCAGTGGCTTGACAAACGGATTCCGATTGTACAAATTGAAAGGATGTCGGACTCGGAGTGTTCGCTGCGTACTGCGACAAGCTCTCGTGCGTCTTCGCACGATCGAGCAGGAAGTTTGACGAGTAAAAGAAGGCTATCCAAGTCTGATTCGGGCTCGGATGATGGTTCGGTGCGGTCCATTCGGTCGGACATTCGTCGACGAAAAGACACCCCTGCCAAAAGAGGGCGTGGTCGTCCACCAACAACCGGGGACTATGTCGGTAGGGCGGCGGCCAAACGCGAGCTGTTGGAATTGGAGTATGAAGACCTGAGGCTCCAGGCAGAAAAGGAGGTCGCTGCAGCGCTACTCAGAGCGCAGCGACGCGACGAAGAAGCGGCAAGAACGCAGATGGAACGGGTGACCCTTGATGCACTCCCGGCCGCCACCAAACTCAAAACGGTTGGTGAGCAGGGCTTGGAGCTCATCAAGATGGTCAGAATGAAAAGCGGCAACTTGAAGGGCACCTTCACGAAGGCCCTAAAAGAAGGAGAAGCGAAGGTTGAGGAGTCGGTGCGCGGCCTCGCCTCACTAAGGGAGGATACACTGAAGCTGGAGGCCGAAAACATGCGCCTCAAGGAGGAAGTTGCGCAGCTGCGGGAGAGTGCGAGTCGGGCACAGAAAGTGCCATCTGGACCGCCCACTGCAGTAAACGATTTGACAGAGTCTGGAGCCCCGGTAAATCAAGGTGGCACGGACACACTCACTGTTGCAGGATTGCGGGCCATGTTCGAAGAGTTCTCCAGCTCTATCATGGAAAGGACCTCGAACATGGTCAACGCGCGGATTGAGTTTCTGGAGGATAGGCTGTTGCCAGCCAAGCGGCTCCGTCCGCCTCTGGCCGCAGATAAAAGGAGGGATGAGGCTATGGATGTTACCGAGGAATGGCCGGCTCCGTCACTGGCTGGGCCTTCCAGAGTGACTCCAACTCCGGCAGCAAAATCTTCTGCGGCTACAACACCATCTGCAGCTGCACCTGGAACACAAAACGATAAGGTTAAAAAGAAGAAGAAGACTAAAGGAAACAAGCAGGAAAAGGAAAAGGAGAAGCCGGCAGAACAACAGCCGGCCCCAACTCCAGCCGCTGCTCCCGGCCCCTCGCCTAACGAGGAAGGTTGGAATATAGTTGCTGGCAGGAAAGGAAAGAGGAAAGGAACGGAGAAGGCAAACCCGGATATGACTCAGGCTCGGCCAAAGGGGGCTTCGAAAACCCCCCAAAAGCCGATGCCGAAAAAAAGGACAAGGAGGCGGAGGAACACAGCTCCCACTACTGCTGCGGTCATTATCACACTGCAGCACGAGGCGGTTGAGCGCGGTGCAACTTACGGGGACGTAATCGTCAAAGCCCGCCAGGAGATTAACTTGGCGGAGCTGGGACTAGCGGAGGGAGTTCGTGTAAGGCAGGCAGCAACAGGGGCTCGTATTATGGAGCTGCCAACGAATGCGACGAGCGAAATGGCGGATCGCTTCGCCGAAAGGTTGCGGGGTGTTCTTGCTGGTACGGCTAAAGTCACCAGACCCGTCAAATGCTCGGACCTCCGTATATCCGGCCTCGATGACTCGGTCACGCGTGATGCCGTTCTGTCGGCGATTGTGGCAAAAACGGGTTGCTCTCCTGATCACGTTAAGGGGGGTGACATCCGTGAAGGCCCAGGAGGTACAGGAACCATGTGGGTGAATTGTCCTGTGGCTGCCGCCAACATCTTGGTTACTGCAGGCCGACTACTAGTGGGTTGGAGTTCGGCGCGCGTTCAGGCCCTGGAGCCCAGGGTCATGAAGTGCTACCGCTGCCTTGAAATCGGTCACACAGGGCGGCGGTGCACATCCGAGGTCGATAGGAGCGAGTTGTGTTTCCGTTGTGGCCAAGCCGGGCACAAGTCCTCTTTTTGCTCGGCAAAGCCACACTGCGCGGTTTGTTCGGCTGCGGGGAGAAATCCCAATCACACCATTGGCGGCAAAGGTTGTGCTCCTCCGAAGAAGGGGCGCAACAGAAGAAGAGCAAATCTTCAATCGGCGGGTCGGCCTGAAGTCCGACAAGATGTTGAAATGGCGCCCAATAATGGATAATAGGCCCATTCAGGTTATCCAGGCGAACCTTAACCATTGCGCTGGCGCACAGGACCTTCTATTCGATGCGCTGGTGCGATGGCAGATCGACGTCGCCATTGTGGCCGAGCCCTATTACGTCCCAGCCCGCAACACCTGGGTTGGAGACCTGGCGGGCTTGGTCGCCGTTCACGGTTGTGACACTGGCCCACCGCTTCATGTGCGGGAGAGAGGCCAAGGATTCGTGGCAGTGGATCGGGGAGAGTACACGATCTTCGGCGTCTACTTTTCTCCGAACAGAACACTAGCCGAGTTTGAGATATTTCTGGGCGAGTTGCTGGCGGCAGTTTTAAGAGCGGCCCCGAGGCCCGCTCTTGTCGCCGGCGACTTTAACGCGAAGAACACAGCATGGGGCTCTCCAGTGACCGATTCTAGAGGAGATGCCGTGCTTGAGTGGACCGTTCTGGCCGGTCTGTCGATTTTAAACCGCGGGAGTGCACCAACATGCGTTCGGCCACAGGGGAGTTCCATCGTGGATCTCTCCTTTGCCAGCCCCGCGGTTGGACGACTGGTCCTAGACTGGAGGGTTGTGGAGGAAGTAGAGACGCTGTCGGACCATTTGTACATCAGATTCAGCGTCTCCCCCTCCGCTCCTATACGAATGGTTCCGCGCTCACCGGAAATAGCGTCTGAGTTTCCCCGCTGGGCTCTGACTAAAATGGACCCTGAAGCGCTCAAAGAGGCGGCTGAGGTTGAGGCCTGGACTCCGAGGCCCCCTACTCCGGTGGATGTACAAGAGGAGGCGCGCTGGTTCCGGGAGGCCCTGTCCCGCATATGCGATGCAGCAATGCCCCGCGCTCGCGGCCCTCCCTTAAAGAAGCAAGTGTATTGGTGGACGGACGCGATCGCGGAGCTACGGAAGCAATGTGTAAGGGCACGCCGACCGTATCAGCGTCAGATTCGCAGAAGAGTAAGGAACGAGATACTCGAGAGGAGACTCAGGGCCGAGTACAGCGCTGCCAAAAGTGCTCTGCATCTGGCCATCCAGCAGGCTAAGGACGCTGCTCGGGAGGAAATGCTGGCGGAACTGAATCAGGATCCGTGGGGTCGCCCGTACCGCGCGGTCCGCAATAAGATTGGCCGCGGTCCGCCTGTTATTGAAACAATGCCTCCAGAGCAGCTACCCAGGATCGTGACAGCTTTATTTCCGACTGTGGAGGTTGTAGAGTCGCCCACAGACTTTGAAGAGGCGCTACTAGAGGAGATTCCGCCTGTTTCGGAGGGAGAGCTTGACTCCGCCATCTTACGGTTGAGCGAGCGAAAGACTGCGCCTGGCCCGGACGGAATCCCCGGACGGGTTTGGGTAAAGTCCATGGGGCCGCTGAAAGACAGAATGCGGGAGCTGTTTGATGCGTGCCTGACACAGGCGGAATTTCCACAATTGTGGAAAGAGGGCAAGCTCGTGCTCCTCAAAAAGGACGGCCGCCCGACTGACTCTCCATCGGCATATCGGCCGATAGTGCTGCTGGATGAGGCCGGTAAACTTCTGGAGAGGGTGATCGCGTCTAGGGTGACTAAACACCTAGAGCGAGAAGGTCCAAATCTGTCCGGGGCTCAATTTGGGTTCCGTGCACAGCGCTCCACCGTAGACGCGATCACCAAGGTGAAAGAGTTCTGCGAGGAGCAGACGGCGAACGGCGCAGTGGTGTTGGCGGTGTCTTTTGACATCGCGAACGCCTTTAACACCTTGCCTTTTACGGCTATCGAGGAGGGTCTTCAGCATCATTGTATCCCTCTGTACCTGCGTCGAATAATTGGTGGCTATTTGAGAAGGAGGAAGATTGTTTGCGTGCGACAAGATGGAGTCGTCATGCGATTTGATACATGGTGCGGTGTTCCACAGGGGTCTGTTCTTGGCCCTCTCCTGTGGAACATCGGATACGATCGTGTCCTTCGAGCGGCTCTTCTCCGCGGGCTACGTCTTGTGTGTTACGCAGACGACACGCTGCTTTTAGCCCGTGGCGAAACTTTTGAGGAGGTAGTTCGACTGGCGCGTGTGGGGGCGTCTCAGGTGGTGGCACGTATTACAGCGCAAGGGTTGCGTGTGGCCGTGGAAAAAACGGAGGCCATGTTCTTTCATGGGCCCCGGAAGCGTCCTACCGCCGGATTGTCTCTGCGAATTGGAGTAGTCGATGTGCCAATCGGATCGGAAATGAAATACCTGGGTCTGGTTTTGGACCCCAGGTGGTCTTTTACACCTCATTTCCGCCGATTGGCACCCAAACTTAAGAAGACTGCTGTGGCCCTCGGACGCCTCCTTCCCAACACAGGAGGTCCAGAGTCCACTTGTAGACGACTTTACACGGGAGTCCTCCAGTCCATGGCCCTGTATGGAGCCCCAGTGTGGGTGGAACATATGAGCGCTCAGAATAGGGCGCTCCTGAGAGGCCCGCAGCGCGCAATGGCGCTGCGGATGATTCGCGGCTACCGCACAGTGGCCGGCGAAGCTGCATTGGCGCTAGCAGGATCCCCTCCGTGGGACTTGGAGGCTCGCGTGCTGGCGGAGATCTACCACCGCACGGCAGAAGTGAAGGAGAGAGGGGAACGGGTGCCACCAGAGCAGGCAGCCCGATGGCGCCGCCAGGCGCGAATCATCTTAATGCGCACCTGGCAGGACCAAATGGCGTCCCCAACTGCTGGCCGCAGAGTTGTGGCAGCAGTCCGGCCAATTCTAGAAGAGTGGGTGGCACAGTCTAAGGGTGTCCTGACCTACCGAGTGGTGCAGATGTTGACTGGGCACGGATGCTTCGGTCATTACCTGCACCACTTAGCCCGGAGAGAGCGAACGCCCCAGTGCCATCACTGCCCTGAAGAAGACGACACGGCGCAGCACACGCTCGAGGCCTGCCCTGCTTGGGTTACCCAACGAGCCGAGCTCTGCGCCGTCATTGGAGTAGACCTTACTCTCCCGGCCATACTTACATCCATGGTCCGGTCGAGAGACGCATGGGAAGCAGTCACCGCCTTCTGCGAAACTGTAATCACGCAGAAGGAGACTGCAGAGAGAGCAAGGGAGGCTGATGAAGCTGCTGATCCCCTACGGAGAAGGCGAGGAGGGCGAAGACGTGCTCAACATGAACGTCAACTCCCGCCCTAGTGGGTCTCGGGTGACGGATTGGGGAATTCGTCGCCCATTGCACGAGCCCGACCGGTTGTAGAACGTCCCGTGCCTTGGATTGTTCTCCCGGTGAAGACGCGACGCAATGTCGCGCGAAGGTCCTGCGTTGCGATAGGAACTGCTAACTGGGCCGCTGCTGTTATCGTCTCAGGCGGGTCCGGCGGCCCAGCAACATGCAGAGGAGGAGGCACCGATGAGTTTTAGTGCAGTATACCCGGGTGCGGCCCTATACCCCGCTCTCGGGGGAGTCTCACATATCCCGGTGGCCACTCCCCTCAACGTCATCGGGAATCTTTAAAAGATTTCTCATCGTAAAAAAAAAAAAAAAAAAAAAAAAAAAAAAAAAAAAAAAAAAAAAA